>JAPEIP010000002.1:111866273-111886845 GCA_026120095.1 Capsicum chinense | reverse complement strand
TGTCAAAGGTATCGTTCTCTTTTGATTTAATCCTTATTGCTATGTTTATCTTGGCTTGTGTGTTTTCTATGATATCCAAAAAAATCTAGAATGGAGTATATGCTTGGGCAAGATGATTTTTCTCTATATACTCATTTTCATAGTATTCTTTACCTAACTATCAACATTCGAGGATGAATGTTTTCAAGGGGGAGATGATGTGATGCCCCGAAAAAAAAATTTCGTTAAGATCTCAAATGAAAATATGTTGAATTCTATTCTTTATCATGATTAATAATTTTTCTGTGTGGAATTTATGGATATTCAACCCGTCATCACGTAGAGCATTGAATAAGCTTTGCAATGATATATGGATCATCCAAAACGGACACTCGAGCGATGAGTTATGATCATTCCGATCTAACCGTGAATAGTGGTGAGCAGTAAATGTGCAGGGAAAAAATACTGAGGCCAGTCAAATTTTAGGGTCAACTTCAAACGATCATAACTCCTTGTACGTAATGATCTGGGTGAGCTATTATATATTAACAGAAATCTCTGAAAGTACTCTTTCCAATGAAATTAGTTTCATCCAATTTGGCCATCGGAGCAAAGAGTTATGGTCGATCTACTTCAGCCTATCAAAACAGTCCACCAAAGGACAGATTTGACATTATTTGATTTTTAAGGGTATTTTGGTCATTCTCACTCCAATCCATCTGGGTAAACCATTAATTTAAGTCCATTAAGAGCATTCAATAGCTCATTTTTCTCCAAAATTTCATAAGGCTCAAACCCCAAGTCCCGAGTCGAATTTTTGAAAAGACCGCGTCCCAATTTGATCTCGTGGCATATGGATATAAAGAGACAACTAGAGAAGAATGGGTTAAATTCCCACATTTGAAGCGATTAAGAGACTCAAAAATCTCATATTATTATTGTTCTATTTTACTCTTATTTAATTTGTTCATTTGTTTATTTATTTCTTCGTTTTATTATTCATTCGTAGGCCTCAAAGCCAAAGTTGTAAATTTAATACAGGTGGAACAGATTTTGGGCCAACGGGCGTGAAAAAATAGTTTAGGACAGGTGAAATGGGTCGAAAACCCAATTAGACTAGGACAGGTCTCGTTGATTTGGGCCCAATGGCCTAAATCCTTTAATTTGTCCTCATTTCCCCTTTTCATATGTTATTTGTTTATTAGTTTTGTTTAGACTTAGTTGAAATTCCTACTAAGTCGCCTAAATCTATTTTATACAAGTCTTTTCTAAAAAAATAAATCACTTTCAACAAAGTAATCTTTTTAGAAATTAATCAAAAGATGTTTTCAAACAATCCAGATAACCGCAAGTTAGTGGATGTTTTAGGTGCCTAACACTTTCCTAAAACGTTAATAGGAATAGCTTACTCAGAATCTTTAAATTTTAAATAATTCTTATGTTTTGGATCGTTTAAAGTATTTTATAAAGGTTTCTTAATTTCTTTTCAAAATTAAGTGGCGACTCTCTTCAAAAGTCAAAATTTTTGCAAAACAGCAATGACGACTCTGTTGGGGACATTTTAACTAGGTTCTAACCAAATGTTTGATTTCAACTTTTGATTAATTGTTTATGTGTTTATAAGTTCCGATTTTGCGGTATTTAATTATTGCATCTAATAGCATATTCTTGCATTTATTTGTAAACTATTTTGGGGTTTCGTGGATGTCCCGGCACCAGTTGTTCAATTTCAAATGATGTGTTGGAAATACAACAATTTATTAGCACGTGAGTCATTTGATGGTTGTTTGTATTTCCAAATCCAAGTCGTCCGCTTGGGAACCTATGTTCAAACCCACTCTAGACACCTAGGATAGAGAGAAACCAAAATCTTATTTTAGGCATGAGCCTAGGATGATCCAATACCCGAGGGGGGTATTGGGCCCATTAAAAAACTTGTCTTGCGTCTATTGACCCCAAGTTAATTACATACGAATCATATTTATATGTTGAAGAAATATATGTTTGTTTAATCTAATCCATTATCCTTTGGGGGTTCGGGAGAAAACTTGTTTTACTTACTTTTGTATAAGGATGCCTCAATCGTACACCAATTGATGAAGTAATTGAAATAAGTCAAGCAAGAAATTGATCGATTTGGACAGTTGCATGGCATCTATGGCACAGTTGTACAACAATCACTTGATCATTAATGGATGTCGCCAATAAGGAGGAGAAGACAAAGCTATGAGGGAGAAGGTCGATAGAAGAAGCATTTGGGAACTAGTATTTATTATCCCCTGCGCGGGACATTACTCTTCTTCTTAGGTTATTTTCCCTTTCCCTAAAGATTGTATCCCTTTTGTGCAAATTTTGTAAGCATTTATGTATATCTATGAAGGTTTTAGGGGATAATGGATTGTCTTTAAAAAGTCGTATGTTTTCTTCAAAATTCGTTAGGCCTAAACCCTTGGCTCAAAAGGGTCACCCAATTAGGATGCACATTTATTTACAATATACTTGGGTAATATCACTGTTTATGTGCTTATACGTGTTATGTTAATTAGAATCAAAGGCGAATTGATCCAATCCCATTTTCCATAGAACATATCTAGGCAAAAATATACCCCACTATACAAAAGTCTGACCAAACGTACTCCAAGTCTCCCAAGTTTCTCAGAAAAGTCGCAAGTCGTTCTTAAAACTTCCAAAATAATCATTACCATTTTTTAAATGTTGATTTTAGAATTAGAAAAAGTCGTTATAGTTTTGAACTATGTAGGGCCTAATTTCTCCCCCGTGAGATACGTAGGCAGCCGTTTAACCCGGCCTCTATCTTTAAAAACTCTGTTGTCCTCCACTTTCTTGAAGGAAGAAAAAGAGTTGAACCTTCCTGACAAATTTCACCTATCCATATCATTGAGCAAAATCATGTTCATTGAAATTCTCGAGTCATCATTACTTCATGGATCAATTCGCATGCGATAAGAAACAACTTTATGTGTTTACTTCCGATCTTATCATCTTTCTTTACTTATTACTAACGGAATCTAACACATCAGCGTTTAAGTTGCTTTTACTTTATAGTTAATAGAAACTACTCTGTGTTGGCACAATATGACCCTACTTAGCTAGATCAAAGTGAATAAGAGATCCCTCCTCTTGACTATAGCTTTGTTGTAAGAAAAGAAAAATAACTAGTAGTAAAATTGGACTCTAGCAATCATTTTTCAAAACCTATATAAGCAATGGTTTCAAGGATAGAATAAGGAAAATATGAGGGATGAATTTTCCAAGACAATCGAGATCATAGAATATTAATTAGAGGAAACATGGTTG
This sequence comes from Capsicum chinense, assembly GCA_026120095.1. Taxonomy (NCBI): domain Eukaryota; kingdom Viridiplantae; phylum Streptophyta; class Magnoliopsida; order Solanales; family Solanaceae; genus Capsicum; species Capsicum chinense. The sequence continues at coordinate 111,883,548 of JAPEIP010000002.1, read as the reverse complement.
AATTGGACCTCTACTCATAACTCTTCGCTCGTCGTATAACAATAACTTAAAACCTGCCATTGTCATGTCATGTCAAGAAGCAAGATAATGATAGCCCTAGAAAATTCAATAGAAAAGTTAGAGTTTGAGAATCAAAGAAGCCTAATCTAGAAGAAGCCGAGGTGGTTAACTAGGAAGGCGATGGCTAAGGTAATTGGACATTTGATCCTTCATTCTATCAAGACAAACGGGATGCAAACGTCATGGTATCCATAGAAGTTCTTATTTCTATCCTAGTAAGATGGATAAGTGTCTTTTAGGGCCATTATGAGTTTATGAACGAACTACGTTTGACCTGAATTCCCAAGGACGGCCTAGTCGGCTTCGGTCAACCCCTTAGGAAAATTTATCCTTTCCTTTAATGTATGAACTACGTGATGACCTAAATTCTCAAAAAGGGATACGTGGGTGGCCTCTGTTGGCTTCAGTCAACACATTATATTTTTATATATATCCTTAGCGTAGTACGAACTACGTTTGACCTGAATTTCCAAGAAAGGGATATGTAGGCGGCCTAAGTCAGCTTCGGTATCCCTTCTTTTATGTATGAACTATGTGATGACCTGAATTCCCAAGAAAGGGATACGTAGGTGGACTATGCCGGCTTCGGTCAACCCATTAAAATTTTATACATATCCCTAGCGTAGTCCTGAACTACGTTTGACCTGATTCCTGCTTCAACGGGATACGTAGAAGCCCCAATGGCTCGGTCATATAACCCCAAGAAATGGAAATTGGGGCAAAATTTTTGAGGAGTCTCGAAAATTCACAAGAGGAAGATCATCATCCATCAAAGAGAACGAAGATCAATAAAGACTTTGGATTCTCTCGAGTTGATATCATCTCAAACAACTTTAAACTGTGGCAGAAATTTTGAGGAAGGCCTCAAAATTTCTACGAAACCCTGGAATATATTTCAATTCTCCAGCACTCGAGGTTAAAGTCAAACTTTTTGAAGTCACCAGCTGCTACAAAGTCTAAGTAGACTCAATTTCCGGCTATGATAGAACTATTTAAAGAACCCCCTAACAATGATGATGAGTTTTGAAAATCCTCCGCCAGATATAGTTAAAACCAAGAGGAAGATGTTTGTTGAACTAGTACATGACATGACATGACTGACAGAGATTTTCTAAAGCTTTTACAGAAACTTTTAAAACTATTTTCTAAAATTAAGACTACTTTCAAAAATCTATACAACTATTTTACCTAGTAATTGCCTAAACATCTATTAGAGCAAGGAGATGGGGTGGAGTTACCAACATGACGGGGCACCTGAAAGATGGCGAGGAGCAAACCAATGATCGAAGAAGGTCAATACGGAGTAATTTCACTCAAATTAATCATTTTTCTGTGGATGCAAGGATCAATACACAAAAATGAGGGTCTTTTTCAAAAAAAAAATCCCCAAGCAAGTTGGGATCCATACCAGAGTATATAATACTTACGAACGGTATTTTTGGGTAGCCCCAAAAATGGGATTAAGACTTATTTATCAAGGACCTTTTGAATTGGCTATCTCATTTCTTGAGATCATGAAGGACAAACAAAGACATCTTATCCTCTTTATGAATATTGTATTTAGAAGTTTTCTAAAAAATAGTCGCTAGCAAAAGCGACTTTGTGTCTACTAAATATTTACCTTGAGCGCAGGTACATTCAAGGGAGTTAGCACAATAAATATAACAATCAAAGGATCACTCAATAGGGGGAAAAGTAGAGAGTCACCCTCAAAATTTGCCTTGAAGTGAAGCAACAGTATTTAAGTAATCCCCAAATAAGGATTTTTCCCCATTTACTTGCACCCAGTGGATTTTCTATTTAACCCTTTCTTCAAAAAGAGAAGATTGATAGCAGGATAAGCCATTCAAATTATAATGCTTAATATTTGTCATTAAACTATCATAAAGCTTGAATGTGGTCACCAGTGAGAGCTACATCATGTCTACTAATTGTCTACCTTGAGTACATGTACATGCAGAAAGCAAAATCAAACAAATGGACTCAGGTAAAACTATTTTCAAATCAACAGAAGAATCATTTCATGCCATTGCCAAGAGGGCCATTTCATATCACTGCCAAGAGGTCCATTTTATGTTATTGCAGAGAGGGCCATTTTATATCATTTCCAAGAAGGCTATTTCATATCATTGCCAAGAGGGTCATTTTATGCCATTGCCGAGAGGGCCATTTTATATCATTTCTAAGAGGGCCATTTTATATCATTGCCAAGAGGGTCATTTCATATTATTGCCAGGGGGGCGATTTCATGACATTGCCGAGAGGGCCATTTCATGTCTTTTCCAAGAGGGTCATTTCAAGCCATTGCTGAGAGGGTCATTTCATATCATTGCCAAGATGGCCATTTCATGCCATTTCCGATAGGGCCATCTCATATCATTGCCAAGAGGGCCGTTTCATGCCATTGCCGAGAGGGTCCTTGTATTCAATATATGTTGATATGCGAGATAGCATACGCTAATGTCGGGGATATCATCAACATTCAATATTTGTTGACTCGTGAGATAGCATACATTGGCGCCAAGGATATCATCAGCATCTAATATTTGTTGACATGCAATATAGCATACGTTGGCATCGAGGATATCATCAGCATTCAATATCTATTAACATGCGAGATAGCATACGCTGGAATTGAGGATATCATCAGCATCTAATATCTATTGACACGTGAGACATAAATGCTAGCGTCGAGGATATCATCAGTATTTTATGTCCGTTGACACATGAGATACAAATGCTGGCATCAAGGATATCTTATCATTTTATAAATCATCATCTGAATGCATCAAAAGCATGTGATTCAAAGGGACATCTTTAAGTCGCTATCTAAAAGCGAACGACATATAATACTTCCTACAAATTTACAATCTGAGGGTCATCTATAAGCCATATTATTTGAAATAGGATAGTGTGAAAGATTACCTCTGAGTTGATAAACCATAGGTCATCTTTAAGTCTCAACAACATCCTAACCGGATAGTGTGCAAGGTGACCCAAAAATTGATAGTCCGAAGGTTATCCATAAGTCACAACTAAATCTTTACCGGAGATATGCAAGATTATAAAATTGATAATGTCCAAGGGTTCTCTATAAACCACATCATATCCAAGATTGATTATCACAAGATTACCCAAAGACTACCAATTTGAGACATATGTAAGACATATTGTATCCAATGTCGGATAATATATAGGAATACCAGAGAGCTAATGATTGGAGAGATATATGTAAGCCATCTCTTATCCAAGGTGGGATAATGTGCAGGATCACCTAAAACCTATCAATTCAAAGGACATCTATAAGTTGCCTCGTATCCAACATCAAATAATGTGCAAGATTATCCAAAGATTGATAATTCAAGGAAAATCTATAAGTCGTATAGGTATAAAAGATGCGCAAGACTTACTTGAGATCACATGCAAAAAATTATTATCAATAGTCAGAGATGTTATCATACCACATACAACAAGCATTATAGGTGATCGAAGAGGTTGCCACATCAGCACAAGATTACACAGTTGCAGGGACCATTCTGCATAAAGTATCGATGGTGTACAAGAGGGCTACCCCACTTTCAAGACATATTTAACTGACAAATAAGATAATTATGAAACAATCAAGAAGGTTGTTGTGTCTATTATTGCAAGTTATTTTCCTTACAAACAGGTATATAAAAGGAATGACTTCTCTTTTCAAGTGATAACTCACGTGGAGATATGGTAATGACTATATACCTCTTCTGTGAATTATATTTAGCACTAACACTTTTTATTTGAAGCATTGTCTAGAGCATCCGAGAGGATAAAAATCTCAAATCAAAACCACAAGTGAGGAAAACTTCAAATGGGATGCAGCACAACGTGGAACTCTTTCTTTGCAGCAAAATGGAACATAGTCTAAAGAGGGACGTCAAACTCTCTGGACGCGAGATAAAGGATGATTACCACCACCATCTAACCACACCCCTATTAGAAGGAAATTGGATATTTTGGGATATTCCAGTTTCAAATTCACTTTTGGGATATTTCTAAACTTATACCGAGGGTAACCTTCTCTTTCTTTCAAATTCAGGTGACAACACACCTAGAGTTTTGAAAATTATGTCAAGGTAAGTTCTTACCTATTGATGTAAAGAGATACACATTCATGTTTAATAGGTTAAAAGACTTTTTCCCATAGCTCAATCAACTCGTCACTCATCCCGAGCCAAAGATCATCTGAAAATAAAAGATCGTCTTTTCTATCGATTGAGTCAAACTACAAGTAGTATGATTCCCTGAGTCTTGGGGATATGTAGGCTGGGTTCTATGTAAGAAACTCGAATGCATTCCAACTTCTCCCCAAATTCCTTTATTCCCCAATTTCTCGATTTGATCAAAAACTCTAAAATCGAGATAGCTTGTGAATTTTCTTAAAAATCGTCCATAAAATCAAGCTTTACGAACTACAAGTAGCCTGAATTCTCATGTAACCTGAGATATATAGGAAACCTTATACCAAGGTCCAGCCATAACTCCATGAAACTCGTACGAAAGTCAGTCATTTTCGGATTCGAATATGTGGTCAGACAAAAATTAGGAATGTCAACCTCCCTTTGCCTAGGGTTACTTGCATCCACCCTACCCAAAGGAAGGGGGCAGTTGTTGACACCTAATTTTTCCCCTCCACAACCAAGTTGAATCTCGAGTTTCTTTGATTTTCAATAAAAATACAATATTTATTTTATCTGAATAAAATCTTTTCAAAATACTTATTTGGGTGAATTTGTCATTTTTAAGTAGAGATTATATATTGTTGTGTTCAATTATACGAGATATTATAATTTTGTTACTTAAATATTTATTTTACAAAATATCAAATGTTAATCAAAGCTTATCTTGAAAATAAATTATAATAATTAAAATCTTGATTTAAATATAATTTATTATTAAAAATAATTGATTTAGAAAATATTTAGTCGATTTTATTAAATCAAGAAGCTCGAAATTAAACAAGGTGTTAATTCATATCGAATTTCGATTTGATTTAGTCAATTTATTAAATTTGACTCTAATTGAAATTAAATTGGCCCCAACTGTACTACAATTGACCAATTAGTATTCAATTTGGCTAGAATTTAAATTGACCAAATCCATTAAAATAACCAAATCAGCCCAAAAATAATAACAATTTCAGCAGCCCATTTTCCCTTACACATAACAACCAGCCACACCAGACCATTCCTTTCACCAATTACCCACTCCAACAGGACCAAACCCAACAATATTCTGACCTGACCTAGCTTTCTTTTTCTCCTTTAACCAACAACAACAGAACAACCTACAACGTCGATCGGCAAAAATAAGAAAAACATGCTTCTGGTTTCCAAATTGCAAACAATCGAATCCAGCTTCCCCAAAATCGACCCAACGCTCAATCGATATCAGCAAAGATGTAACCCAAAATCGCTCTCTTCGACCTGACCAGCTTCAACCCAACCTCAATCTGATGCTCGCGTGCATCACAGTTATTTCATGCAAACCTATACGAGAAAATCTTAGGAAGCTTCTAGAAATAGGTGAGTTGTCTCCTCAATGTTTAAATCCCTAGATTTTCGAATTGATTTATACGATTTCATACATATTTGGATGATTTTCATTGGTTTAGGAGAGAATTAGGTTTGCCCAAATAGTATTGGTCCACCTATTCTCAATTCCTCTCAACAAATATAGAAGAATCGGTACAATTTGGAGAGGAAAATTCAAGCTGTAGGGAGATTTGAATTTTAAATTCCAAAATGTCCTATTTCAAAAATCCCCAAAATACCTCCAATTCTGTCTTCTATATAAGAACCCGACTGGGTACTGAAATGGGGGTTGAAAAATTTTGGGTCTCAAAAAATGAGAGTTAGAGGGCAGAGAAAAAATTATGAGTTTTGAAATATTGATTCAGAAAAAGGTTAGAGAGGACTCTCAAGAAGAATACTTTCTTCAAACCAAAATATACATATTCTTAAAGAATTTTTCATCTAAATTTGTCGAAGCTGCTATGAGATTTTTTTTCGGTGGTTGGGATCCTGTCTTCGGCTCATCATCTCGTTTTGCTGCCCCCAAAGAGGTAACACCTTTTTCATTTTAGTTTATATTATCAAGTCTTTGTTTCTTCTTCATATCCTTCTTTGTAAGGTTTATGTTGTTGTTTGTTTGTTGGGAGTAGCTATAGATGGCTATGAAGGCCGTAGGATTAGTTTGTTATGATATGTTGTTTTATTTTGTGGAAGCTATGGTTGCGTTGTAATCTTCAATTTAATTGTTGACGGAGTTCATTTTTTGTGTGCTAATGGTGCTGATTGGCTATGAATGCTTAATAATGGATAAGTCTAGCGTCTCATGATTATCAATGTTGAACGATCTTAATGTTATAATATGAATCAGTAGGTATACATGTCTGTCGAATTTCTATTTTTAGGGGGTCTCTATTGCGGAGTATATTTTTCTATTATAAGGCTTTGACTGCTGAAATTTGGTCTTGTTCGTTGTCTTTGACATTAAAAAGCCATGTTGTTTGCATATTCTCTCTTGAACTTGGTTCATGGTATTTCTTAACTATTGATTTCAGGGTCTAAAACTTTTAAAAGTTTTGTAAGGCCACAAGTTTTGTGCTTGTTGTTATGAATAATAATTTTTTTTAGTTTGTTTTGTTGTTTTTTCATCCTACCGTGGTTAAGGATTCTCTTTAGGACCGAAAAGAGGAATTTGAGAGCTTATTTCGTTCATGAATCTTACATTGACAATATTGGTTTCCTGCAACAGTTAGAAGTGTTATTTGGGATTAAAGAAGTAAACTTTGGCAATTTGTTTTGTTCACTGTTGATTTTCTTGCAAAATAGTTAGAGGCTTTCTTTTCTTTGGGATGGAAAAAAAAATTTTGAAGGTTTGTTTGATTCATGAGTTTTCACTGACAATATTGATTTCCAAAAAATAGTTAGAGGTTTTCTTTTCTTTGGGATCAAAAAGGGAATTTTGAGAGTTTGTTTGGCTCATGAGATTTCCATTATCAATATTGATTTGTGTGATTATACAATCTCGTATATGGAAATTTTTCTTATGATGTCATTATACCATCAATTTAAGTATATATACGAATTCATTTTTAGCTATTTGGTAGCTCTAACATTTTACATTTACTTTAAGGTTTATGTCTTCAGATGTTGTTGTAGGAGTATTCCTTGGTGCTTATTCTTATTGGTAGAACCTATCTTTTGCTATTAGTAGTTAGTTTAGGTAAATATTTATAGTAGATCTTGCTAGACTTGTATTTTATGATGCTAATTCTAATTATTTTAAGTTTGCTTATCCCTATTATATCTTGCTCTTTGGATATTCTTGCTATTGTTGTTTAACTTTGCCTCTTTTCGATGTTTAATATAAAGCAGAAGAATGATTAAGAGAAGAAGTAGTCAATGTTAAGGATAAAACATGAAAAAGTATTTGTGTTTGCTTGCATGTTAAGGGTGACAAGTAATAAAAAGTGATGAACTTTCTTTTAAATAGTGGACAAGTGAATGCAGGGCATAGTTTGGGTTACATTTTGGATTTAAACCATGTATATTTCTGGTTGTTGTTGTTCCTATTGTTAAGTTTCCTGTGTGTTACATAATTTGAAGTTGCTTTTGTTAAATTAATTTTGTATGTCTTTATTATACGTGATGATTTAGTATGCGTTTAAATATTGACCGTAGGATATATATTAATTACTTCACTTCTTTTTTTGCATGTGGATACATTCGAGTCCTACACGGGCTCTTTTCTCTTTGCGTGTGCATTTGGGCCATTGAGGCCCGCTAACCCCGAGTCGATTTTTCAAAATGACCGCATCCCAAGTTGATCTCGTGGCATATGGATATAAAGAGATGACTATAGAAAAATGGGTTAAAGTCCCACTAAGAGACTCAAAAGTCTCATATATTATTATTGTTGTCTTTTACTCTTATTGAATTTGTTCGTTTGTTTATTATTACTTCATTTTATTATTCATTCATACGCCTCAAAGCCAAAGTTATAAATTTAATACAGGTGGAATAGATTTTGGGCCAACGGGCGTGAAAAAATAGTTTAGGACAGGTGAAATAGGTCGAAAGCCTAATTAGACTAGGACAGGTCTCGTTGATTTGACCCCAATGGCCTAAATCCTTTATTTTCTCCTCCCTTCCCCTTTTCATTTGTTTATTTGTTTATTAGTTTTGTTTAAACTTAGGTTAAATACCTACTAAGTCGCCTAAATCTATTTTATACAAGTCTTTTCTAAAAAATAAATCACTTTTCAACAAAAGTAATTTTTTTAGAAGTTAATCAAAAGATGTTTTCAAATAGTCGGGATAACCGCAAGTTAGTGGACATTTTAGGTGCCTAACACCTTCCTAAGACGTTAATACGAACCTCTTACTCAGAATCTTTAAATTTTAAATGATTTTTCTGTTTTGGATCGTTCAAAGTATTTTATAAAGGTTTCTTAATTCCTTTTTAAAATTAAGTGGCGACTCTCTCAAAAGTCAAAATTGTCGCAAAACAGTGACTAGTTTTCAAGTTATTTACATTTTTTACTCTCTTTTAAAATACAATATATGGTAAATGGATGAATACTGATCGAGTAATGAGAAGGTGGGGGTGATTAATTAGGTACTATTTTTTTTTACCAACTTGTGTTTTTAGGGCGCTAGTATAGGGTACGTACGTTACACGTGTCTCTCATCAATTAATAAAATTATATAAAGAGAATAACAAATAAAAATTGATGATAAAATAAATGTCGGTGAAATTACAATAAAAATAAAACTGAAAATTACAAGTGAAGAAAATAAAAAAGAATATCTTCTTCTTCTTCAACTGAGGCGCGGATATCTGGCTCTCTTTCAGGAGATTCAAGTCCACTGCAGTAAAATATTTAACCGGTCCAGTAGTAATCTTCTTGACCTGTCCCATCTAGAATATAACAGCCTTTTCATGACAACTCAACAACTCTAGACAAGAGTTGAGTTCAAAGCTCCACAAAAAGGACACCTCCCTTTAACTAATAAACTCTCCTTTTTACTAACTTTTTTGTGAACTCTATAATATCTTATGTCTCCCACACCATGCAAGACCACCTCTATTTATAGGTGAAGAACTATTCCATGCAATGAATAGGAAGAATGAATGATGGTAGTAAAGAGGGAAGATCAATGGCTTAGAGGTTTCATGAGTTACAAGAGTTACATGAGTTACACCACATAAAGATTAGGGTAATGGAGGAATAAAGAATGGAAGTTACAAGAGTTACATCCACTTTTACCATCACTAACTATTTTGTTTTAAGGCACAAATGAATGGGAGTTTGTGGATGCAAAGTAACAGCCATGCAACGTGAGAAGTTGCCTAATTATGGCTTTAAAGTTAAGAAATAAAGCTGCCAATAACTTTTCATGTGATGGCTATTCAATAAAGAATGTAACAGAAGGAGTATTAAGCTAGCATGAATGCTCCATAATGTCCATATAGCCATGCATAATAATTTTAAGTAATAATAATGTTAAAATGCTAAAAACAACATCAATCCCCCACTCATTTTAATATTATTAAGAGAGTCTACTAGTTGAAGGAAGACTACCATGCATAATAAAGGTGTGCTCTGCATTGAACCTCCACTTAGTAAAATAGTAATTTTTACTCTAGAGTCGTAGTAGTATCAGACTTGAACTATGACTGCTTAGGGTTAGTAAAAAGTTACTGCTTACATATAATAATCAAGGTGTTGACATGAGCTTTATAGCTAGTACATTACGACCTTGTGCTATCTCGGTTTTAATGAGTATGTTTTGAGAATGAGCCTAATTCTCATAGGAAGCGACCTACCTCCGCACTCACATAGGTGAAATCCGTCGAGAGTGCTCCTTTAGTTTATCACCCCACTCATACGGCTATAGATTTTCATTAAGAGTTTTAGAGAAAGCGGTCTATTACCCCCTTAAGCTTTAATCAAAATCCCAACTATACACTCAAACTTTAAAGATGGCCTATTAACCCCTCTAAACTTATTTTTATTGAATTTATTACCCCCAGTTACTGACGTGTCAACGGACGTGACTACACCGCCCATGAGCGCGTCTGTTGAGTCCATTTCACTTAAAAAAATTTATTTTTTTGATTGCCACATCATTATAATTGCCACATCATGTCTTCTTCTTCTCCTTCTCTTTTTTAAAACAAAAATTCAAGAACTCATTAATGGAGTTCTTTATCTTTCTCATCTCCAAATTCTAATTAATAGTGTTTTTTGATAATTTGAAAAATGTTATTACCGAAACCAAGAAACACTTGAACTAAGAAAACAATAAGATTTCTCCGATTAATGAATTCTTGAATGAGGAATATGAGGAACTCCAATTCAAAAAACTTGCAAAAAGTCAAGAACTTTGATTTTCTCTCTTTTTGCTCAAGATCGCCATTAATGGCAAGTTCAAAGCTTTGAATTTCCACAATGCCATATATAATTTCCAACATAAACAACGTATAATTTTCAACCCATTTCTCAAATTTTCTCTATTTTTGCTCAAGATCCGCCATTAATGGCGAGCTCAAAGCTTTAAATTTCTATAATGGGGAAGAATTAGCCATTAATGGCGATCTTGAGCAAAAAGAAATGAAAAGCTTTGAGGAGCATTTATCCGCCATTAATGAGTTGAAGAAGAACATATGTGTGTAGGTGTAAGGTAAATTGACACACTCATTTTCTATTTTTGACCCAAGAAGATGAAATTGGGTTGAAGAAGAAAATGGAGCAAAATGGAAAAGGGGAAGAAAAAAAGGAAATAATGATGTTAAATAATTAATTTGTTTAGAGTAAAAAAGAAAGAAAAAATGACGTGAAAATGACGTAGAATGACATGGCAACACGTGCATCACACGACATGCCCAAATGACTGGTTGCCAGTTTTCAGGGGGTAATAATTCCACTTTAAAATAGTTCAGAGGGGTAATAACTCTACTATAAAATAGTTCAGGGGGGTCATAGGACCTTAGCAAAGTATAAGTGTGTAGTTAGGATTTGGGGTAAAAGTTGGGGGGGCTTTTGACTATTTTCTCAGATTTTTATAAACTCAACCTCACAATCATTATAGGCAAATGCACTCACCATAGGGAGGGATAAAAAAGATAGTGTATTTTCACAAGAAGTCATCATATGATTCATTTTTTCCATTGAACCTGGTTATAGGATCTATAGTCCCCAAGTTGGGTTTCCTCACATATGACTCAAGATTCAATAGGCTTCAATTCCATCCCCTTGATGTGCTCCAAACCTTTTCTCTTGCTAAGACCTTAGTCAACAGATCAGTAAGATTATCACAAGATTTGACATGATCAATATTAATGGTACCATTTGTCAAATATAATCTCACATTACTGTATTTTCTCTTTATAGGTCTGAATTTACCATTTTAATAATGGTTTTGGACTCTACTAATTGCAGCGGTACTATCACAATGAATTAAAATAGGAGAAATTGGTTTTTCAAAATATGGTATTTGAAATAACAAATCTCTCAACCAATTCACTTCCTCACTAGGTGAAGCTAAAGAAATTAGTTCGACCTCCATGGTAGAGTTAGCAATAATAGTTTGTTTTTTAGATTTCCAACAAATAGCACCACCACCCAAAGTAAAAACATAACCAGTAGTGGAGAAGGAATCACCTGATAAAGTGTTTCAATCCGCATCACAAAAGTCTTCAAGTACAGAAGGATATTTTTTATAGAACAAACCATAGTTTTTCGTTCCAATTAAATATCCCATTACTCTCGTTATAGCATGTCAATATCAATTACCTGTCTTGTTAGTGAACCTGCTAAGTACTCCTACTGCATAAGCAATATAAGGCCTAGTACAATCAGTCACATATCTCAAACTTCCTATTATGCTAGCATATTCCTTTTGATTTATAACATCATTTTTGCTTTCAACAGGAAATAAGTGAACGCTAAAATTAAATGGAGTTACAATATGCTTGCAATCAAGGAAATTACATTTTCTCAATATTTTCTCAACATAATGTGACTAGTCAAGGAAAATTCCATCACATGTTCTAGTTATTTTTATTCCTAGAATAAAATTTGTCTCACCAAGATTTTTCATATCAAAATGGCTTCTAAGAATATTTTTATTTTCCCTAATAACATTAATGTTAGAGCCAAAGATCAATAAATCATCAGCATATAGGCAAATAATAACATGAAAATTATTTCAAGACTTATGATATATGCACTTATCACACTCATTTGTTTTAAAACCGTTATCAATCATGCAGGAATCAAACTTTTCATGCCATTACTTTGGTATTTGTTTCAAGCCATATAGGGATTTATTAAGTTTACACACTTTGCTTTCTTGGTCAGCCTCAACAAAACACTTGGGTTGTTCCATATAAATCTCCTTATTTAGGTCTCCATTTAAAAAAGTAGTTTTTTACATCCATTTGATGAATTTGTAAATCAAAAATTGCCGCAATAGCAACTAAAAGTCTAATGGTTGTAATTCTAGTTATCGGTGAAAAAGTATCAAAAAATTCTAGGTCTTCTAATTGTTTAAAATCTTTAGCCACTAGCCTAGCTTTGTATTTATCAACAGATTCATTCAATTTTAACTTTTTACATAAAACCCATTTACATCCAATTGTTTTACAACACGGTGATAAACCAACTAGCTTCCAAGTCTTATTGAAAATTAGTGATTTCATTTCATCATTTATAGACTCTTTCCAGAAAATAGCATCATGTGAAGACAAAGCTTCTTTTAAAGTGAGTGGGTCATCTCCAATGTTAAAAACATAATAATCAAGATCAAAATTTTTTTCTACTCTAGCTCGTTTACTTCTTCTTAACTCAAAATCATCATTTTCTTGATTTTTCAAAGTAGAAGTAAAAGAACTAGGTAGTGACAAAATAATTTTTTCAGTCCTATGACCCCCACTATTTTTAGAATCAAAAGAAAATTTATTTTCATGCAAAATAGCATCACCTGATTCTATTATCATGCTATCTTCAAGATTAAAAAATCTATAGGTCGTACTATTTGAAGCATAACCAAGAAAAGCACAAGTAGTAATTTTTTTACCCAACTTAGAGATTTTAGAATCCATTAACCTTACATAGGCTAAGCAACCCCCAAACTCTTAGATATTCTAAATTTGGTTTATGAGCTTTCCACAACTCAAAATGTGTTAATTTGGTCTTTTTATGAGGCACATGATTCAACACATAACAAGTAGTCAAAAGAGTTTCACCCCAAAAACTTAAAGGTGCACAAGACTCAATTAACATGGCATTAGTCAACTCAATCAATGTTCTATTCTTCCTTTCTGCTACATCATTAGATGCAGGAGAATAAGGAGGAGGAGTTTCATGAATTATACCCAATGATCTAACAAAAGAATTGAACTCATGTGATTCATATTCACGGCCTCTATCGCTTCTTATTCTTTTTATTATTCTATTAAACTGATTTTCAACCTTATGGAGAAAAGTTTTAAAATTCTCAAATGCATCATTTTTATTTTTCATTAAGTAAGCATATGTAAACTTAGAAAAATCATCAATGAAAGTGATAAAATATCTATTTCCTCCATAAGTTAAAATTCCACCAAGTTCACAAATATCAGTATGAACTAATTCTAATAATTTAAATCTTCTTTCAACTTGAAAATGGGGTCTTTTTATGATTTTAGCATTACTACAAGACTCATATTTTTAAAAGTTCTTTTTGATCATTGGAATTAATCCTAAACTACCCATGATTCCCACATAACGTTCATTTATATGACACAAACGAGCATGCCAAAAATTAGTAAAAGAAAGCCTATAGACAGAAGTAGATGTTTTATCCATTTTAAAATTCAACTTGAACATACCATCACATGCATACCCTTTTTTCATAAAAATATTATTTTTAACAATTACATACTAATCAGATTCAATAATTTGTTTGAAACCTGCTTTATTAAGAAGAAAATTAGACATCAAATTTTTTCTCATAGAAGAAGTATAAAGTACATCTTTTAAGATTAATACCCTTCCAAAAGTAAACCTCAACTCGACATCACTCATTCCAAGTACTTGAGTTGTGTGTGAATCTCCAAGCATAATAGTTTCGGGCTCCTCAAAATTTGTATATTTTTTAATTTTTTCATAACAGACATGACGGTTTGCACTAGAGTCATTCCACCATCCATCAACATTCTCCACCATGTTAATGTTTGTTATCACTGCCACAAATGGTTTTCGGTAATGTTTGCCTGAGGTTTAGGCTCACGCTTCCAAAATCTGCAAAATCAAGCAATATGTCCACTCTTGCCACAGACAACTCATGGTCCTTTTTGTTCTACATGTTGATTTTTTGCTTGGTTGTTTCTACCATTATTGTCCTTAGGATATCTACCATCATTTTTCTTGAATTTTTTCTTCTTAGGCTTCAAAGAAGTATTTTTTTAGTTTTAGGGGTAGCATTATCTGAAGAAGTTAAATTTACCTTTGGTGTGATGTTGTTCTCTTCTATTTGCAACAGTGTATCTTGTCCCCTTGCTTCTTCTTCCATGTAGATTCTCATTATCAAAGTCTCAAGAGAAGTTTTTTTTTTTAGCTTGTGGCGCATAGTTTTTTGAAACTCCTTCCACGAAGGTGGAAGTTTATCAATTATACCACAAACAATAAGGTTATCTCCAATTTTGACTTCCTCGGACCTCAACTCTCCAACAATCATTATAAAATCCTGAGCTTCGTCTACCATTGATTTGTTGTCCACCATTTGAAAATGGAAAAAATCTGCTAGCCGCATATTTTTCACTCCCGCCTCCTTAGTGTCATGCTTACTCTGCAAGGCTTTCCAAATTTTCTTTGTACTAAAGTAAGTTCTATCATAATAATCATATAAATTATCGGATAGACAATTAAGAAAAAAATACCGATACTTATAGGAGTCACCATCATATTTTTCCACTTTCTCTTAAAGAGAGATAAGTTCATCGGCGATCATGGAAGAGCTATCTACTTTATTTGGGTTCTTCTCGGTTAACACATAAGAGACATTGAGAAAAATTAAGTAGAAAAATAATTTACCCTTCCACCTTTTGAAATGTGTACCGTTGAATCGTAATGGCTTGTTGAGATCTCCCATCTTGACATCTGCAAATTTTTCAGTTGTTTCCATTTGAATCTCCTTAAGACTATTGGTGAAATTACAATAAAAAATACAAGTGAAAATTACAAGTGAAGAAAATAAAAAAAAAAACTATCTTCTTCTTCGGCTGAGGCGCGAATATCTCGCTCTCTTTAAGGAGATTCAAGCCCACTGCAGCAAAATATTTCACCGGTCCAGCAGTAATCTTCTTGACTTGTCCTCTCCAGGATACAACAGCCTTCTCATAACAACTCAACTCTGGACAAGAGTTGAGTTCAAAACTCCACAAAAAGAACACCTCCCTTCAATTAATAAACTGTCTTTTTTACTAACTTTTTTGTGAACTCTATAATATCTTATGTCTCCCACACCATACAAGACCACCTCTATTTATAGGTGAAGAACTCTTCCATGCAATGAATAGGAAGAATGCATGATGGTAGTAAAGTGGGAAGATCAATGGCTTGGAGGTTTCATGAGTTACAAGAGTTACATGAGTTACACCACATAAAGAGTAGGGTAATGGAGGAATAAAGATTGGAAGTTACAAGAGTTACATCCACTTCTACCATCACTAACTATTTTGTTTTAAGGCACAAATGAATAGGAGTTAGTGGCTACAAAGAAACAGCCATGCGACGTGAGAAGTTGCCTAATTATGGCTTTAAAGTTGAGAAATAAAGCTGCCAATAACTTTCCATGTGATAGCTATTCAATAAAGAATGTAACGGAAGGAGTATTAAGCTAGCATGAATGCTCCATAACGTCCATATAGCCATGCATAATAATTTTAAGTAATAATAATGTTAAAATGCTAGAAACAACATCAATATAATAAACAATATATTTATTTAGATGATATAGTTTAATATGGTTTATGTATTTTTATTCAGAATCACACATAAATTGAAAGCAATCGGTAACTCTTTTAATAGATGACCAAGAAACAATTTTCACTTTCACATATAATAATAAAAAATTATACGTACGTTTAACCCCAATGTTAATCAATCAAGTGTCTAACACAAATATTATAATCAATGTAGATACAAACATATATGGTCTTTGCCAAAATTTATAACAAATTGAAAAACTTCTAATATTTACAAATTTAAAATTTAATAAAATAGTATTAAAATATGAGATATCACAATTACTCTCCTCTCCAACTTGATAAGTAAATTATATAATCAAAGAATTCTTCAAAGAATATAAATTTTACTTTTGTATTACATAAGCCATGTAAACCATTCAAGAGGTGCTAATAATAAAACCAAGAAAGGTAAGATAGAAACTATTTTATTTAGACAAAGCCAAAAGCTTATAATAACTTTTTGAGCACAAAAGAAACATAGTCAATGCCATTAAGGCATCATGCTAGTCTTAAGAAATCCTTTCGATATCATTTTTTACTATATTTTAGGATTTTTTTTGACGTACATAAGAAAATAAAATTTATAGTAATATCAATTCCTATCTCCTTCTAACAAAAAAAGTAACCTACTATACCAATTCCTATAATAATTTGAAAATATTACAACTTCTTTTGGCCTAGACCTATATTTTTATTTAAATATCTAATTAATATGTACAATAATTTATGAAGAACCCACGAGTATTTCTTAGAATCCAAAACTCATTAATTTAAAATTTTATAAGAGGTGATCACGCTTCACACAAAACAAAGAAGGAAATAAGTCACACACATTGCGAACAAGGGATATTAGAGCACATGTATAAAAACCTCTCTGAAAGCAAGGAAACATGAACATATGGTATTTGAAGCCTAACAATATAAGAATCTTCCTAAACAACTTTGTGGGTCTGTAAGCAATACATATAAGTGTAGACACAAGTGATTTTTGACCCTTCTCGAGTTTTAATCTATTTTTTGGTATTAAATATTTTTATTTATGTTCAATATATATTTTAGCTTTTATTTCATTTTTAATAAATTTTAACTAAAAATAAATAAAATTATATTTTTGAGATATTTTTATTTTTATTTCATGTTAAAATAATACAAAAAA
>JAPEIP010000002.1:111837291-111856740 GCA_026120095.1 Capsicum chinense | reverse complement strand
TAAGTATATATATGTTTTTACAAATGGGGGTTTTCAATTGATACAAATAACATGTTTTGATATATGATTTTGAAAGAATTATTGAGATATCATGGGGTGGTTTGTTTGAATGTATTTAAATGGTTGAATTGTGAACATGTGACCTAAAATTTCAAAAGGGTGCGATGTACATGAGTTGTGAATTTTCTAAATTCCCCATGATAATTTTTATACCCCATATTATACTAGTTAAACCATTGAGATCATGAGTTTTACAATTGATAGGACATTACTCATAAATGATTAAACTTCTTAAATAATTGTATGTTGAGAACCATGGTGTATGTGTTTTAATGGTGTAAAAATCATACCTATGTGCATGTGGTAAATGGTATGAGAAGTTGGAAAGTTAATGTAATATTGATGACTTGCAAGTCGGGTATGACGATACCCTGCAGAGTATGACATATGATTGATTAAAATAAGTTTCATGCGTTGATTTTGTGAGATAGGTGGTTACCCGAAGAAAGCACGAGTCAAATAACTCTACGCTAGAAACCGTGTTTACCGACTCGGGAACTTGGTACACTGCTGTGTGATCTTGTGTACCTGACATTATGTCATCCCAAATTAGGACTATGGTTAGGAGCTCTGGTTTGTGATCTTGTGCACTACCATACTTGATTGGGTCGAGACAACCTACTGTATGATCTTGTATGTCTTTCCCTCACTTATACTCTAATATTGGCGGCAACCGAGATTTGACAGTTGGTGAAAATGTGAAATTATAGGGTGTACCACCTAGCTCAAATGTATTGCATTGTTGTTGAAAAATCAGTATACTATGCCCATGTATTTTCAAAATTATTTTGCAATAATATGTTTTATAATAGCTCTAATTTAGTTTATATAAAAATCTCTAGTTTGTTTTAGATTACTCTGTGTACCAGTACTTTGTATTGACCCCTTCCCTCCCAGGTTTGGAGGCACAGTCTAGGGATCCAGTAAATCAGTAGATTCTTTAGACAGATTTACAGAGTCAAGTGGTGAGCCTTCTATATTTCGGAAGGCCTGATGTCTGGCAGTTTATTTATTATTTAATAGTTTTTGGTCTACAGGGGGCCTTGTCCCTGTTTTTAAACAGTTGTTTATTTTAGTCATGTAGTAGAGATTTCGTAGATAGTTTTTAGATGTCGATAGATATTTTGTTACATTATTTCCCATTATTTATTTCATTAGACTCATGACCATGTTTCCGTAATATTGTGTATCTTCCTCATTTCTTTTATCATATGAATTATGTGCATAATTACTAGATAAATAGGGGTATTTTGGGCCTTCATGGTTTGGAATGCTCATCACAGCCAGGGCCCTAATTTAGGTCATGACAAACTTGATATCAGAGCACGGTTCATGGTCCCAGGGTGTCTAGAAAATTGCATCGGGTAGAGTCTTGTTTATGGGTGTGTAGCGCACCACACTTATAAGTAGGAGGGTACAAGGTATTTAAGAATCTCTCTCTTTCTTTATGTTCTAGTTCATGCTATGGAGTCAGAATATTCCTCTTCCATACTCAAATTCATGCTATGGTGTTGTCCATACGAAAGTAAAGTTATCCCAATTCTTTTCTTTGATGTGCTCAGATGTGTCTCATTGTTGGGGTGAATCAAGTACAGAAGTTTAGAATCTAAATGGTATGGTCCTTTCTAATTGATCCATAAAGATTATAAAAAAGATATTATGCAAGGACTTGAGAAGAGTCTGTTATTGCTTAGAGTATATTGATTCTGGTGTAAACTTTGATATTGATGAAATCGTGCTTTCCAGCCTGCAGTATTAAGTATATTCAACCTCTTTTGGAATTTATGTTATAGATGTCATGCTTAAAGGGGATGATGTGTAACAGAATTTTGAAACTATATTTCCACCCGAGTAGAGTAGTATAAGTTAAGTAACGGTGTTATGACCTATTGGTAGTGATGTTGGACCAAGAAGTTAGTGATGTGAAGTCACAAATTTTGAAGTTAGAGTGAGGATGACTTTTGTGTAAAATAAATATTTTAGTTGAATAATCGATGTTTGAGGATGATTTATCCCTTTATGGTGATAGACTAATGTGGTAGCTAGTAGCATGTGTGAATTGTATGGTAGTCCGTGGAGGATGTGTTTGACTTAGAATTTTATTTATACAGAGTAAGATGTGTATTCATGGGCCATTGAATATTGTGTGTCAAGTTTTTATCTCTTGTAATCTTAATATCATTGTGTTATTGAAAACAAAGTCTAGTGAAGCCGTATGGGGCTCTTTCGATTCACTAGCATAGTTGCTTTGTTATTCATTTTATTTCCTTGTTCAAAACACACCAAAAAAATCAAATTCTAGTGAAGCCGTGTGAGGCCTATTTCGATCCACTAGCAATTTGTTGTTCTTCTTGTTATTCTTGTGTTGGTTGGAACTAGGGGTTTAGAGGCAAAATGGCAAGAAAAGTTGTAAGGGCAATTTATTGAATATATGTATAGCCGAATCTTATTGCATGAGATCGAGTTGGTAATGGAGGTGAATTGTTGTTTGCTTGAAGCATGAAAATCCTAGATTAACCAATAAGTTATAATTATAGACTCATAGTTGTTTGTGGAATTGGAAGGTAGTCTAAATGTGCACTTGAGTAAGTAAGTGTGATGTTAGGAAGCCGTATAAGTAGATAAGATTGTATGGGGTATGATATAAGATTAAGGTTGACCATGTTTATTGTGTGATTTTATCCCCTTAATCTTCTTTTCCTTAGTAGATGTAAACTAGTACTTCATGTGAGAAGGTATGAAGTAGATTTTGAGCTATAATAGTGATGTCATGGAGGGGATTGTGACTATAGGTAGTATTTGAATGAAATGAGTAGTTGGAGTTAATTTCCCAATTTGATAGACTAGTATATTATGTTGCATGTTTTACGTTATTAGTGGTAGACGATGGATGCTAGACTATAGGCTTGAATTATAGATTGTAGAATATAGTGGCGAGAATAGTATTTTATGATTAATGATGTATGATTTATGGGAATGAATTAGTAGGCTTGATATGATTTGTGAAAGAGCCCAGGTTAAAGATTTATGAAAAGTTTAAGAGGTAATCGTGAGGGGTATGTGTACATGAGGACTAGTGTTAAAATGATGAATTGTGGTTGAATCACTGAGTGGTTAATAACATGGGTATATTGGAATAAGTTGAACCCCAGGTAGCAGGTTGTCAATAAAGTTTTATGCGTATAACTGTATGCTGTACCTAGTCTGTGTTTTTGAAATTTATAGTATGGGGGCGTCTGAGGAAGACTCAGGGGTTATTGTTGTGTGGTGTTCGTTACAGTTGAATTCAGGAAATATAGGTAAGAAATATGTGCCTTCAATATAGTTTTACAGATTTTGTTAAGTTGTTGATTATGTGATTTGAGGTGTAATGATAGTATCCTAAGGAAATTGAAGATGGAGTGTTAAGTGTTTAGAAGTGTGGGTGTCTATACATATAGAAATATTAGTCGTAAGTCGATGACTCTGAAAGTTAGAAGAAAATGTCCTAGAAAATAATATAGTGCCTTTGTATTAGGGATTAATGAGAGAAGTTTGAGTTTATGTATATGCTATACCCCTTTTATGAGAAGGAGTGCGGGTGCGTGTACTCACGAGAGTGAGAGTTGTAGAGTGCTGGCTATTGACGCTAGCGAATGTTAATAGTAGCATTTTTTTTTTTGGAAAGCAAGGCCTTCCGAGTATAGTTCATCGGGGAGAGTTTAGAGTTGAAGTTTATGGTGATGTCTCATTTGCATGGAGGTTGTGGCTACAGACTTTGATGTGAGGTTATGTCTGCAAGTCTAGAGGTGTGACTTTGATCTAAGGGGGAGATGGGGAATTAAGTTAGTTCCCAAATTTTTCTCAATTCAACAAGTTATGGGGGAGAAATCATGATAAGTCTATTCTTACTCAAGCATACTCCTACTTTCATTTCAGAGATTATTCTGCTAATGTTTTACGTCATCGTTCAAGTTATGCCTGTGCCTATGATTCGAGTTTACCACCTTGTTACTCCGAGTTAGGCTTCAACATAAAAAATGCTTTGTACAGAGGCTCAAACTCTTGTGGTTAGATGTGTGATGGAAGAATTGTAAGTTGGAAGTGATGAAGTGTGTTGTTTGTTGTTTGGACATGGATGAGTAGTGTTTCAAAGTGCAATATCTATTGCATTGTATCATAAGGGATGGAGAATGATTCTATCCCTACCTTCCACGAAAAATCTTGTTTCATTATTGGTACCAATATAAATTCGGTCTATGATCACCAAATAAATCTCATCCTTATGTTTCCAAGATTATTGTGCAGAGAGCTCATGTGCAAGATCATCCATATGTAAAGTCTCATTATATCATGTTTCGTGCTTACAAGTTTCGCTAGTGGTTATCATGAAGCTTGTTTTCTAGCATTCCATGTTTTGTCGAGGAAAAATATTTAATGTGAGACTACGCTCTTTATTCTACACTTTTAGTACTTCAACAAGTCCCTACCCATCATTCGGGGATGAATGATCCCAAAGGGGAGTTAATGTAACACCCCACATTTCGGGCTAGAACGTAAACCATTATTCTTTCATATAGAGGTTGCAAAATTCATGAATCCTATGCAAATTTAGTGTGTAATCAATTATGTAGTGTGTGAATCTAGTTGAGCATGAATTAAGATCATAGAAGTTCCTTAACTCAAAGACGAGTTGAAAACTTTCCTATCATTCAAGTTTTAGTGAACGTTAAAACTTGGGTAAACTTCAATCAATTATAACTCATTATATATGAAGAACTGGGTGGCCTACTATATATCAAATGAAACATCTTCGAATTATCTTTCCATCAATATCAAATTTGCCTAAAACGGACACTCGGTGAAGAAGTTAGAGCATTTTTAGTGTCAGCGTTCACGTTTGATTGACCACCGCATCGTGATGAGCCTTAAATTGACAATTGTCAATTCTAGTAGCTCATCACAATTTTCAGCGCATCGCGGTGAAGCTTTATACGGCATTCTAGTCCAAAATTTTAAATTCTAAGGTCAAACTAGACATTTTCCATGGCCCCAAACCCATCCAAACACGGGATTTAGTCCTAAATATACCTAAATACATACACTTTCACCAAAATTCATCAAGAATGCTCTCTAGGGTTTCAAACAAGAATCCCAAATAATTTAAGATTCAACCGTGAGTTTTTGAAGACAATTAAAGATTTGGAATCCCCAATCCGTAATCTTTAGAAATCATTCATTATTCTCCGAAATAAAGGTACGTGGGGTTGTCCTAAATTTCATGGGCATGTATTCAAAAAGGAATTCACGCAAGACTTTAAATTTATGTAAGTATATATATGTTTTTACAAATGGGGGTTTTCAATTGATACAAATAACATGTTTTGATATATGATTTTGAAAGAATTATTGAGATATCATGGGGTGGTTTGTTTAAATGTATTTAAATGGTTGAATTGTGAACATGTGACCTAAAATTTCAAAAGGGTGTGATGTACATGAGTTGTGAATTTTCTAAATTCTCCATGATAATGTTTATACCGCATATTATACTAGTGTTAAACCATTGAGAGTATGAGTTTGGCAATTGATATGACATTACTCATAAATGATTAAACTTCTTGAATAATTGTATGTTGAGAACCATGGTGTATGTGTTTTAATGGTGTGAAAGTCATACATATGTTCATGTGGTAAATGGTATGAGAAGTTGGAAAGTTGATATGATATTGATGACTTGCAAGTCGGGTATGACGATACCCTGCAGAGTATGACATGTGATTGATTAAAATGAGTTTCATGCATTGATTTTGTGAGATAGGTGTTACCCGAAGAAAGCACGAGTCAAATGACTCTATGCTGGAAACCATGTTTGCCGACTTGAGAACTTAGTACCCTACTATGTGATCTTATGTACCTGACATTATGTCATCCCAAATTAGGACTATGGTTAGGAGCCCTGCTTTGTGATCTTGTGCACTACCATACTTGATTGGGTCGAGACACCCTGTAGTGTGATCTTTTGTGTCTTTTCCTTACTTATACTCTAATCTCGGCGGCAACTGAGATTCGACAGTTGGTGAAAATGTGAAATTGTAGGGTGACCACCTAGCTCAGATGTGTTGCATTGTTGTTGAAAAATCAGTATACTATGCCCATGTATTTTCGAAATTATTTTGCAATAATGTGTTTTATAACAGCTCTCATTTAGTTTATATAAAAATCTCTACTTTTTTGTGGATTACTCTGCGTACCAGTACTTTGTATTGACCTCCTTCCCTCCAAGGTTTGGAGGCATAGTCTAGGGATCCAAAAAATCAGTAGATTCTTCAGAAAGATTTGCAAAGTCAAGTGTTGAGCCTTCTATATTCTGAAAGGCCTGATGTCTGGCATTTTATTTATCATTTAATAGTTTTGGGTCTACTGGGGGCCTTGTCCCAGTTTTCAAATAGTTGTTTATTTTAGTCATGCAGTAGAGATTTCGCAGACGGTTTTCAAATATCGATAGATGTTATGGGACATTATTTCCCATTTTTGATTTCATTAGACTCGTGACCATGTTTTTGTAATATTGTGTATCTTCCGCATTTCTTTTATCATATGAATTATGTGCATAATTACCAGATAGATAGGCATGCTTCAGGCCTTCATGGTTTGAAATGCTTGTCACAGCCAAGGCCCCAGTTCGGGTCGTGATAATCTTCCTCCAATCCCACAAGTTCAACAAGGCCCCTATAAATTAAATTTTTGGCCCGGGGCAGATTACAAAAAGGCTAACATAGGCAAAGATAATTTCACCCCTTTATAAATATCTTGTGCTAGCTTATTTCAGAGACTGATGGACATGAATGTTCTAAGCCCAATTGCGAGAAGGATCCCAAATCCTCCTCCAAAGATCTTGGATTATTCTAGAAAATGTGCATACTGTTCTGATGCCCCAGGGCATGACACAAAAAAATGTTGGTACTTGAAAAGAGCAATTCAAGAGCTGATCGACACATGATAAATTATGGTGCAAGGTTCAGACGCTCCAAACATTAATCAGAATCCACTGCCGACTTATACTGAAACCAATATGCTCGAGTTGATACCTAGTGGCGAAGAGGCTGTAGTTTCCTTCAAGCCTATCATTAAGATTAAAATTGATATGGAAAAAATAGCAAATGCTATGGATTTTGCCATAGATTTTCAAATAATGGACATTGATGCCTCTTATAATATATTATTGGGCAAGCCATGGGTTCATAGATCTGGGGAAGTCGCATCTATGTTACATCAAAAGGTCAAATTTGAAAATGATAGACAAGAGATAGTTGTTCATGGTGAAGGGGATTTTTCCATGTATAAAGATTATTCAATCTCATCTATTGAGGCTGACAATATAGATAGATCGCCATTTATCAAGTTCTTGAGGCAATAACTGTTGAGCATATCCTTAAGGAAAATCTCATCGCAAGACCACAATTGTCCTCTGCATCTTTTATGGTAGTGAATGAAATGTTAAAGCATGGTTTTGAACCAGGGAAAGGTCTAATGATGTCTTTACAAGGCAGGGCACATCCAGTATACCTTTGTGAAAGATTCAGTACCTTTAGTTTGGGATATGAGCCCACTTTTAAGGATAAAAAAGAGGCAAAGAAGTGCAAGAAAGATTCATGGTCACTTACCAAGCCAATACCACTACTTAAAGAGTCGTTCATCAAAATCAATGTTGTTGGGTCCTCTATATTGCCTATCATAGAGTCAATAAGTGATGATAATACAGAATTGATCGACCTTTTTCAGAATATATTTATTGAAGATGATATGGCTGAAATTGGGGAAGATACCAGTAATGCAGATGTGCAGTTTATCAGTCCTGATGTCCAGCTTAACAATTGGGAGGCCACTCCTCTCCCTAATATGAAGTTTTGGTAGTTTGTTTGTTTTTTTTATTTAATTTAGATCATTCTAGGGTTGTAATTCAAATCTTTATATTGTTATTTTAGGCTAAAAATCTTCTATATTTGCTTTTAATGAAACGTAGTTTCCCTTTGTTTCATTTTGAGCCTAATGTTTACTTTTTTTTAATATTATATAGTTCTTTCTATGCCGATTCTAGTGATATGACATGCATGAAGAATTGTCAACAAGATTTTAAAACTCAATCTAATTATGAAATAATGAATAAAGAAGTTGAATACGATGAAGAAGAAGTATTTGAGGAAATAAGCAAAGATTTCAAACAGTTTGAGACCAAGTCGAACCCAATATGGATGAGATTGAGACAATCACTTTAAGAATCAAAAGTGACTTGGTCTTCAATGAGAAAGTCCATCTCAAGTATTTTGAATGAGACCATCATAGAATATATAGTTTTCATTATCAGGAGAAGCAAAAAAAGTTGTCTCCTAAAAAGACATGAATCATTTATTATGAGGAAAGTACAATACAAGTGGGCCTATATATTTCATAAGCATGAAATAAGTTGTAACGACCTAAAAATTTGATGAAATCTATGATTTTGTGTGATTTGACTATTTTACCCCTCTCTGTAGTTGCATTATGGTATTTCTGGAGTGTGAGGGTGATTGACATATTTTCTGCTATATTTTGGTATCATTTATGCGATATTGTGATTTTTGATGGCTTCAAGAGCCTTATTTTAGACTTGTGAGGATATCATTTGATCCGTACGACAAATGGCCAAATAGACTATGCCAGCATCTCCGTAATATTGATTTTAGGTTAGGTAGACCTTTGGTTCGGGTCCCCGTGCACCTGAGCTCATTTCGACCTATTGATCGAAAAGTTGGAAAATTAAATATATGGGTGTGGGACACACATTTGATTGTAACAACCTCAGATGGAAAATCAACTTTGCCAATAGACCCAGAATGTCGATTTTAGAGTGTTAGCATGTTTGGTATGATTTTACGGCTTTTAAATCTCATTTCGACCCTCGATTTGGAAAATTTTGATTTCTAATTTCGAATTTCGAAGGTCAACTTTGTGAAAATGATATTTTTTTGAAAATATGATATCGGCATCGCGTTTGAAATATCGAATTTAGTATGGTTGTATAGTTCATTTGTATATATCGGACTTTGAACGAATTTTGAGCACCCCGTCGAAGTCCGTTTGGACTTAAAGGAAAAAAATCTGCACTAAATGTTGCAAAAAAAAACTGCTATTGATAGCAGATTTTCATCCTTTTTGGTCCATTTTACTCATTTTCATCTTGTCTCTTCGGAGTTAAACCCTAAAATAGTGTGGGAGCTTAAAAGTAAAGTTTGTGAGAGCTTGGGAAGCTAGATTAACGTCTTTTTCTTGGGTTTATTACGGATTAAAGGTAAGAATACACCATTTTTCTTAGTAATTTCTTGATTAATTTCACAAAATCCCAAAAATATTAGGGCTTGATTTTAAATACCAATTTTATCCTTTTCACTTGAATAATATTTTTATCCTATAATTGCTAGTTTTTCATCAATTTAACCATCAAAACAACTTCGATTCTCTATTTTAACCTGGATTTCAAAGATTTTACCTAGTAAAGTTAAAAATAGTTTTTCTTCAATTTGAACCTCATTTTTTACTCGATTTGACTTGGGTTTTCAGCTGTATATTCCTAAAGATATGAAATACATATTTTTGAAGTAAAATTCTAATTTTACCCTTCTTTTTGGAAAATCCATTTCGGGGGTCCGTTTTGACCCCCAATCAAAAGTAGTCAATATAGGTGTCATTGATTTTGTTTTGATGCGTAGATTTCACATTTGATGATTTTAGTAGAGTTTGGAATTGTTTATGAAAAGGAAGGTCGCGGGTTCAAGTGTAGCGGACCAGTTTCAACTTTCGAGGTAGGTTATGGCTTAACTCTTTTAGACTAGCTGGGTAGTAAATAATGATACAAAATGTATGTTAAGTGTGGGAACTAATCATGAAATAACTATTTATGTGGTGTGCCTGTGTGGGGGCCTACATGTGATATAATTCTCAAAATTGAGTTATTATGTGATATATATGACCGTGTGGGGTTCAATATGATATTAATAGCCTTGAATACATGTGAATAATTATATTGTTTTGTTAAGATTCTTAATATGGTACCATTGGTGTATTATTATTATATTCACACTTTATTTGGAATATGAGACATGTGAAAATTCATGGATGAAGCTGAAATAATGAGTGAATATTGGCTCACATGGTTATAAAAATATATCATTGTGGTTGGTGGTGAAAATACTCATTGTGATTGGTTGTGAGCATTACAACCTCATATCATACTCATTCATGAAATATTGGTACCACCGTGGCAGCATCTGAGAAATACTGGCAACACCTTTTTAAAACCCTCCCTGAGGAAGATGCAGGGGAGAAGATATTATAACACCTTATAAAACCCTTTTTGAGGGATATGCCAAAAAGGAGATATGAGATATGTGGATTGTATATGGGTTGACGAACCCTCTATGGGCCCTACGTCAAAAAACTTTAGTTTCGTAGGTGTATACGGGGATTGTGCGATGATCCCGGAGGTTATGCGATGACCTCGTGCATCATCATCATTATCACATACTTTGCACTTACTTTATTGAGTTTATGTTTTATTGTATTGTCATATTAACTTGTCATTTATGTATTCGTCTTATCTTCCATTACTTGTATTTGATGATCTTGTATCTACATGTTCTCCTTATTCTATTTATATGTGACATAATGTATACTTATGTTCTATATCTTGGTGTGTTGTTGTAATATATGTGATATACATTAGAAATATTAGGGCAAGTGGTGTGGGCTATAGTTGTGGGACATTTTCTGATTGCAGGTGACGTTCTCTTATTGTGTATTTTGTATGCTTTTACTATTTTTCTTAGTCGGTCTATGATACTTACTGAGTACAAGTGAACCATATGCATGATTACTGCGCCCTTTCGATGCAGGTCTTAGCTTGAGTATGCCTCAGCTTGCTTGACTCAAGCAATTATTGGAGCTTCCAAGGTAGCGGTTGGACATTAATGCATTTGATGTTCACCTCTATCTTTCTATAGTAGTTATGTCTTTATTAGTATTCGAAGACAGATATTATTTCTTTGTGGTTATTTTTCCAATATATTTGACTCTTGGATTATATTAATAGTTCTTACACTATTGACACCTGGTTTTGGGCAGGATTGGTATTTGGATAATTTTTTACCACATTGTTATAATTACTTATATGGTTCGGCTTCTCTCTAGAAGCCTTACCTTGGGATATTTTTATTTTTTTCTCTTTTCACATCAGTTTGGGTGACAGGCTTACTTGTCAAGGTACGCCGCGACAAGTGCCATCATGACCTTAATTTTTAGGTATGACAAATTAGTGTAGAGCAACCAGGTTTTATTGGTCTCAATGGTGTAAGAACGGGATATCTAATAGAGTCTCGCGGATTGGTACGTAGACGTCTATATAAATCTTTGAGAGACTATAGGATGTCTTTAGGAAACTTTAATATTTTATTCTTTATCATGCGAAGTTCTTTCATACCTTGTATTTTGAGTTATATTTCACTCTTTCTACGCGAATAGTATGGCTTATACTATATCTTATCAGTTGAGAGATATTGAGAGAGATTGGTGGAGGTCGTTTGTTAGTTGTAGACCCCGTAATTCTTCTAAGATGACTTGGAATCAGTTTTTCGAGGCTTTTTAGAAAGATTTATGCCTTTTAGTTTGATAGATCATATATTAGACGAGTTTGATTATTTAGAGCAGGGCTCCATGACAGTTTTTTAGGATAAGGCATGCTTCCATGCCCTATCCAGATATTCCTATGATAGCATTTTCATCGAGTTTGAGAAGGTTTGAAAGTTCGTGAAGGGTTTGGATGTTTCTCTTTAGTTGGCTATATCTCAGATGGTTGTGTTTGGGGTTTCTTTCCAGAGTATAGTGGATCATACTATGATGATAAAGTATATTCTTAGTGAATCTCAGGGAGGCACCAAGAAGGCGCGATGTTTTGGTGAGTTCAGGAGTCAGACATATCAAGGTAGAGATTTTATAGGCTCTCGTGGATACCATGGTAGGACAGTGCAAGTGATTTTATAGAGTTCAACTAGTGGATCTTCTAGTTCAGCAGTTTAGGGTGGCCGTTCGATCCCAGTTATACCTTTTCCTGTTGAGGCTAGTCATAGAGGTTTCTATATGTGTAATAAGATTGGTCATGTAGCTATAGACTATTCTCTTCGTGTGTTTAGAGCTACTTTTATTTAATCTATGAGGGGTAGGAGTTCTACCAAGAGTGCTAAAGGTAGAGATGGTAGAGCCGTGGTGGTGGTCCTGGGGATAGCCAGGCAGTTGGTGCTTGTGGTCAGTATTATTCTATACCAGCTAGACCTGAGGAAGAGACTTCTGATATTGTAATTATAGGTATCTTCGTCGTTTGTTTTAGACCTGCATCTATATTATTTGATCCCAGATTAGGTTTCTCCTATGTGTCTATGTATTTTGCTTCAGGTTTTGATTTTATTAGTGAGCCTCTTTCCATTCCTATTCGTGTATCTACCTCGATAGGTGATTCTTTAGTGGTGGATCGAGTGTACTGATATTGTGTTGTGACTTTTGCTGGGCATGAGACTTTGGTAGACTTGTTTGTATTAGATATGATTAATTTTAATAATTATTTTGGGTATGGATTGGTTGGCTCCTTATCATATTGTCTTATATTGTTTACTAAGACTATAACTTTTGCTTCGTTGGGTGGGCCAGGGATAACTTGGAAGTGTACACTTCATTCTGGTCCTAAGAGGATTATATCTTATGTTGATACTCATAGATTGATTGAGAGGGGATGTTTATCTTACTTGGCCCATATTCGTGACACTAGTGTTGTTTTGCCTCCTTTCATGGATTCTGTCTGGGTTGTTTGTGAGTTTATGGATGTGTTCCCTACGGATTTGCCTAGTATGCCTTCGGATTGAGATATTGATTTTATTATTAATATTGAGTTGGGCACCAAGCCCATTTCTATTCCTCCTTATAGGATGGACCCAACAAAGTTGAAGAAATTGAAAGATCAGTTGCAGGAGTTGTTAGATAAGGGATTTAGCCGACCTAGTATTTCACTTTGGGGTGCGCCTATCGTGTTGTGAATAAAAAGGATGAGTCTATGCAGATGTGTATTGATTATTGGCAGTTGAATAAGGAAATGGTTAAGAATAAGTATTCTCTTCCTCGCATCGATAATTTGTTTGATCAGCTTCAGGGTGTTGTAGTGTTTTTGAAGATTAATTTGAGGTTCGGTTATCACCAGGTGATGATTAGAGATTCAGATATTTTGAGGATAGCTTTTCAGACTCGATATGGTCATAATGAGTTCTTGGTCATGTCTTTTGGGTTGACCAATGCCCCTACCGCGTTCATAGAGTTGATAAATTGGGTGTTTCGACCATATCTCAAATCCTTTATTATCGTATTTATAGATGATATCTTGGTGTATTCTAAGAGTGAGGTTGAGCATAAGGAGAATTTACGTATTGTGCTTCAGAGATTGAGGGATGAGAAGTTGTATGCTAAGTTCTCTAAGTGCGAGTTTTAGTTGGAATCTGTTTCTTTCTTTGGTCATGTGGTGACTAAGGAAGGTATTATGGTTGATCCAAGCAAGGTTGCAGCGATTCATGATTAAGCTAGACCTACTTCGCCCATAGAGATTTGAAGTTTTGTTGGCTTGGTCGAGTATTACCGGTATTTTATTGAGGGTTTTTCATCCATTGCAGCTTTGTTGACCAAGTTGACCCATAAGAAGATTTCTTTTCAGTAGTTCGATGCTTGAAAGGTGAGCTTTCAAAAGCTTGAGGATTGTTGACTTCAGCTCCTATCTTGACTTTGCCTAAAAAGAGCATGGTTTTTACCATCTTTTGTGATGCTTTGGGTGTCGGTTTAGGTGCTATGTTGATACATGAGGGCAAGGTGATTACGTATGCATCTCATCAGTTGAATGCCTCATAAGAGGAATTATCCTAACCATGATTTGGAGTTGTACGCATTTGTATTTACCTTGAAGTTGTGGAGGCACTACTTGTATGGAGTTCATTGTGAGATCTTTTCAGATTATCTAATTATTTAGTAATTCTTTACCCAGCGAGATCCTAATATAAGGTAGTGTCGTTGGCTTGAGTTGCTTAAGGATTATAACTTGACTATTCTCTACCATCCGGGCAAGGCTAATATGGTTGCGGATGCCTTGAGCCAAAAGTGACTAGCATAGGTAGCTTGGCTCATTTTTTGACCCAAGAGAAGCTCTTGCCCTTAGAGGTTCAGCTTTTAGCTCACCAGATGGTTAGAGTTAATATTTTGATACCGGGGCGTGTTTTATCATTTATGGAGGCTAGATCTTTATTGATGGAGAAGATTTGAGATCATCAGTTTGACAATGTTGATTTGAGGTTGATTCAATATAAGGTATTGAGTAGGGAGACTAAGGAAGCATTATTTGATTCAGATGGAGTTTTGAGGGTTGGGGGCCGAGTTTGTGTTCTGAAAATGGGTGATTGGATTAGGTTGATCTTAGAGGAGGCCCATTGTTCTAGATATTCTATACATCTAGGTATAACAAGATGTATCGTGATTTGAGGCAGCATTACTGGTGGGGTGGTATAAGGCAAAATGTGATGGATTTTGTGGGTCGTTTCCTATGTTTTCAGTTGGTGAAGGCCAAACATATGAGGCCCAGTAAGTTGCTTCAGAGGTTACCCATTCTCGAGTGGAAGTGGGAATGGATTACCATGGACTTTGTGACTGGTTTTCCTCATACATCTTATGGTTCTGACAATGTTTGGTTCATCATGGATAGATTGACCAAGTCAGCTCATTTTGTTCAAGTTCGGGTCTCATTCAGTGCTGAGAGGTTGGCTCGTATCTATATTTGTGAGATTGTTCGTCTGCATGGTGTGCTGGTGTCTATTATTTCAGATCGAGGTTCTGTGTTCACATCTCATTTTTGGATGACTTTTCAAGGTGAGTGGGTACATGGGTTGATCTTAGCATAACATTTTATCTCAGACTGATGGCCAGTCAGAGCAGACTATCCAGGTTTTGGATGATGCTCCGCGCATGCATGATGGATTTTGGTGGCCAGTGGGAGCAGCTTTTGGCTTTAACAGAGTTTGCATATAATAATAGTTGTCGTTCCAGTATTGATATGGCTCCTTTTGAGGCATTGTATGATAGGCGTTGTAGCTCCCTAGTAGGTTGATTTGATGTTTCAATGGCAAGACCTCGAGGTATAGACTTGCTTCGTGAGTCTTTATTCAGAGTCCGGATCATTTAGGATAGATTTTGAGCAGTTCAGAGTAGACAGAAGTGCTATGCTGATTGTAGACTTCATCCCTTGAGATTTGGTATTGGCGATCGTGTTTTTCGAGTTTCACCCATGAAGGGTGTGATGAGATTTGGGAAGAAGGGAAAGCTTAGCCCTAGGTATATTGGTCCCTTTGAGATTCTTCAGACTGTTGGTGATGTGGATTATGAGTTGGATTTGCCCCTAATCTATCAATTGTTCATTCAGTGTTTTATATTTCTATGTTTCACCATTATATTCCTGATGAGTCTCATGTCATTCGTTGGGAGTCGGTACAGTTAGATGAGCGGTTGTCCTTTGTTGAGGAGCCAGTTTCCATTTTGGCTAGGGATATTAGGCGGTTACGCTCTAGAGTGATTCCTTTGGTTAAGGTCCAGTGGCAACATCGACCTGTAGGTGAAGCTACTTGGGAGTTCAAGTTTGATATGCGTAGTTCTTATCCTCAGCTCTTTGTTGATTCAGATATTTCTTTTGCCTTAGTTTGAGGAAGAACTAGATTTTTAGTGGTGGATGATGTAACGACCTAAAAATTTGATAAAATATGTAATTTTGTGTAATTTGACTATTTACCCCTCTCCGTAGTTGCATTATAGTATTTTTGGGGTATGAGGGTGATTGGCATATTTTTCGATGCATTTTGGTATAATTTATGCGATATTGTGGTTTTTTATGGCTTTGAGAGCCTTATTTTAGACTTATGTGGACATCTTTTGATCCAGACGATGGATTGCCGAACGAATTGTACCAGCAACTCCAAAATATCGATTTTAGGCTAGGTAGACCTTTGGTTCGGATCCCGGTGCACCCAAGCTCATTTCGACCTATTGATAGAAAAGTTGGAAAATTGAATATATGGGTTGGGACCCACATTTGATCAAAACAACCTCGGATGGAAAATACGACTTCACCAGCAGATCTGGAATGTCAATTTTAGGGTGTTAGCATGTTTGGTATGATTTTGCGGCTTTTAAATCTCATTTCGACCCTCGATTTGAAAAATTATGATTTTGAATTTCAGAGGTCAACTTTGTGAAAACAATATTTTTTTAAAAATCTGATATTGTCATCGCGTCCGGAACATTAAATTTAGTGTGGTTGCATAATTCGTTTTTGTATATCAGACTCCGAACGAATTTCGGACACCCCGTCGAAGTTCGTTTCGACTTGAGGGAAAAAATCTGCACTAAATTTTTCAGAAAAGCTGCTATTTATAGCAGATTTTTCACCCTTTTTGGCCCATTTTACTTATTTCTCTCTTAGCTCTTGGGAGTTAAACCATAAAATAGTGTGAGAGCTTAAAAGTAAAGTTTGTGAGAGCTTGGGAAGCTAGATTAACGCCTTTTTCTTGGTTTTATTACGGATTAAAGGTAAAAATTCACTATTTTCTTAGTAATTTCTTGATTAATTTCTCAAAATCTCAAAAATCTTAGGGCTTAATTTTAAACACCAATTTCATTCCTTTTCACTTGAACAATGTTTTTATCTTATAGTTACTAGTTTTTCATCAATTTAATCATCAAAACAACTTCGATTCTCTATTTTAACCCAGATTTCATACATTTTACCCGGTAAATCTTAAAAATGGTTTTTCTTCAATTTGAACCTCATTTTTCACTCGATTTGACTTGGGTTTTCGGCTGTATATTTCTAAAGATATGAAAAACATGTTTTTGAAGTAAAGTTTTAGTTTTGCCCTTCCTTTTTTGAAAATCCATTTCGGGGTCCGTTTTGACCCCGAAACAAAAATAGTCAATATGGGTGTTGTTGATTTTGTTGTGATGCGTAAATTTCATATTTGATATTTTTAGTGGATTTTGAGGATTGTTCATGAAAAGTAAGGTCGTGGGTTTAAGTGTAGTGAACCGATTTTGGCTTTCGAGGTAGGTTATGGCTTAACTCTTTCAGACTGGGTTGGAAAGCAAATTATAATACAAATGTATGTTAAGGGTGGGAATTAATTATGAAAAATGGTTATTTATGTGTTGTGCCCGTATGGGGTTCTACATGTGATGTAATTGTCGAAATTGAGTTATTATGTGATATGTGTGACCGTGTGGGGTTTTATGTGATATTAATAGCCTTGAATACATGTGAATAATTGTATTGTGTTGTTAAGATGCTTAATATGGTACCATTGGTGTATTGTGATTATATTCATACTTTATTTGAAATTTGAGACGTGAAAATTCGTGGATAAAACTGAAATAATGAGCGAATATTGGCTCATATAGTTGTGGAAATATATCATTGTGGTTGGTGATGAAAATACTCATTGTGATTGATTTTGAGCATTACATCCTCATATTATACTCATTCATGAAACATTGGTACCACCATGGCAACATCTGAGAAACACTAGTAACACCTTTTTAAAACCCTTCCCGAGGGAGATGCCGAGGAAAAGATATTGTAACACTTTATAAAACCCTTTCTAAGGAATGTTCCGGAAAGGAGATATGAGATATGTTGATTGTATATGGATTGACGAACCCCCTATGGGTCCAACGTTGGGAAACTTTAGTTTCGTAGGTGTATACGAAAATTATACGACGATTCTGGAGGTTGTGTGACGACCTCGCGCATCATCATCATTATCATCATTATCATATACACTACACTTAGTTTATTGAGTTTATGTTGTGTTGTATTGTCATATTAACTTGTCATTCATGTATTTGTCTTACCTTTCTTTACTTGTATTTGATGATCTTATATCTATATGTTCTTCCCTATTCTATTTATATGTGACATAATGTATACTTGTGTTCTATATCTTGGTGTGTTGTTGTAATATATGTGATATATATTAGAACTATTAGTGCAAACGATGTGGGCTACTGTTGTGGGATATTTTCTTATTGCAGGTGATGTACCCTTATCGTGTATTTTATATGCTTTTACTACTTTTCTTGATCGGCCTATGATAACTACTGAGTATAAGTGGACCATACTCATGCTTATGCGCCCTTTAGGTGCAAGTCCTAGCTTGAGTGCACCTTAGCTTGCTTGACTCGAGCTATTATTGGAGCTTTCAAGGTGGCAGTTGGACATTCATGCGTCTGAAGTTCACCTCTATCTTTCTATAGTAGTTATGTCTTTATTAGTATTTGAAGATAGATATTATTCCTTTGTGGTTATTTTTTAATGTATTTGACTCTTGAATTATATTAGTAGTTCTTACACTATTGACACCTGATTTTGGGCAGAATTGGTATTTTGGATAAGTTCTTTCCGCATTTTTATGATTACTTATATAGTTTGTCTTCGCTCTAGAAGTCTTACCTTAGAATATTTCTGTCTTTTTCTCTTTTCGTATTAGTTTGGGTGATAGGCTTACTTTTCAAGGTACGTACGACAAGTGGCATCATGACCCTCGTTTTTGGGTCGTGATAAAAGTGACACATGTGCACGTTCTTAGTGAAGGTCAGTGTTGGAAAAGATGTGTATGATCTCTTGTTTCACCCTAAGATTGCATATTATGGACTTGAATTTTTAAGGATTGATATGACGAAGTCATTTCATTCTGCTATCCAAATGTTGTATCATCCTTTGTTACCCCTTATTTGTGTGTGGATGTTTCTTAACTTTTCTAAATATTTTTATTTTTAATTTTTTTATTTTAGTTTTATTGGTGTTCATATGTTGGCTTTCTTTTCACTTAAACTTATTCCCGATTTTTCTATTATATCTGTAAATTGTTCTAATAATTTTAAATGTTCCTCTTTAGTTTTTGTATATAGTAGTATATCATATATGTATACTATACAATTTGGTAATTGTTTAAAATAACTATCCATAAAATGTCGGTATCTACCTGGTGCATTTTTATATCCAAATGGTAATACGTTACATTCATAAAATTCTTGTGGTACCGTAAATGCGGTTAATTCCTTAGAATTTTCATCTAACTTTAAGTGGAAAAATCCTAATTTACAATTAAATTTACTAAAGTAGTTATATCCTTGTATTTGTCTTATTTTTAATATCTTATTTGGTATTGGATAATTGTATGTCATAATTTTTGCATTTAAATTTCTATAGTCAATCACCATTCTACTTTTTCCTCTTTTTTGTTCACTATGTTT
>JAPEIP010000002.1:111776582-111796002 GCA_026120095.1 Capsicum chinense | reverse complement strand
ATTAAGCATGTTCATATGAGTCACTTAAGGTAATACAAGCTAAGAGTTTTTGAATCCATCAAGTTTTAGTGTTCAATTTTGCAAGGGTCATCTTTGAATGAGTATAACTCGATGTTAATGTGGTATTTTGGCTGATTTATACCCACCAAATTGTAGATAATTGAATTACCTTTCCAACAATACCAATTTCGCCTTAATCTAATACCCGAGCGAAAAGTTATGCCCATTTCGTGAGAGATAGTAAGGATAGGCGATTGGTTAGGTGCCGCCCAACCAAACATAGGCGATTGGTTAGGCGCCGCCCAACCTAGCTTAGGCAATCACTTGGGCACCGCCTAAGTCAGTTCCAGGTGCCAAAAACACTCTATTTTGAGTTATTTTAAGGATAATTAAGTCTTTTAACACTCCTTACTCATCCCTAAACTTAACCCTACGAAATATATAGCTTCTAAACATATTACAACTCTATTATCATCTCAAAGCTCATCATCCAAGAGCACTAAAAGAGAAAAAAAACTAGAGTTGCTTAACTAAGCTTGAAGATCCGATTTCAAGAAAATTCATCCGTCAATCATCAAGAATCTTCCTTCTAAGGTATGCGTGAGTTGATTCATGGACTCCTTTCGTCCATGAAGCTCAAGAACCATCTTCTAAATTTTGTATCATGAGGTTTATGTTGTTGGTGGTTGATGTTCATGTGGTTGGAGTTTGATAATGCCTAAGATGGGATCTTTGTATATTTATTGTGAGGATATGGTGGTATTTAACGGATAAAAATATGAAATTCCTGGTTGAATATTTGTAATCTTGATGAATCCACCTATGCCTAAGATGTGCATGTAAGGTGTTTGTGAAAATACCTAAGGGAAATAGAAATCATGCTTTTATGACATAATAAGTCCTAAATGACTATTCCATGTTCTAAGTTTATGTTCACCGTGATCCCCATGCTATTGTCTTGAATTGAAGAAGTTGCACGAGATGCTCAGCAAGTATATACACGTTATGTGCATTCCCGATCATGTGATAGTTTGTTGAGAAGCATTCTTATTATGAAAGCCTTACTTATGATATTGTGAATTATGGACTCAAATCTTGTGATCAAGTCATGTCATGTGTGTTAGTTTTCTCCTATCGAGTCCTGAGGGTACTTGTACCCAAAAACTATAGCTGTGTGTCTAGAGCCATGTCATGTTTCATGATATCCGAACTCAAGCTATGATTCCATAGACTTCAGTCAATCATGTGACTCAGGAAAATCTCATGATCTTAGTCAGTTGTCAGATATCAGTAACATTCCGCCAGTCAATAGAATTCAATAAGATTAAGTCATGCATAGTCAGTTATTCATGTCCAGTCCCTCCAGATAGGTGTAGAGGTTAGCACCGAGCGAACAAAAGGATGGGAACTCACCCGCCAGTTCAGGGTGTGATTCTTAGTAGTCATCCTTGTGTTCTAGAACAACGTAGCCAGCGTAGGTTGAGACATCTTAACACGTCAGATTAGGGTTAATGAGGTGGATTAACCTATCAGTTTAGGGTTCCCACCATTCTCATTGAGTACCCACCAGATAAGTGTCACTCACAGGCTGTCCTTACCCGTGGCACGGTATTGACACCCCCCAGTCGGGGCAGAGATTGGACCCCAGCTTAGCCATAATAGCATACATGGGGCATATCGGTTAAACACTACTTCCCATAGTTTCAGTATCAGTCTCAATAAAGAACTCAGGGTGTTCTTCCGATTTTAGTATATACAGGACTGTCAGATACAATCGTCCATGTTATCAATTTTAGTATCAGTCATGACAATTATCAGTAAACCATGTATTAGCTTACAGGTCATGCTATCACGTATTCACGGTCCCAGTTTCTATATATATGTGTTTGCACTCCCACGTTCATCTTAGTCAGTCAGTGTTGTTCATGCATGAAACCCTTTATGTTCAG
Source organism: Capsicum chinense (assembly GCA_026120095.1). Classification (NCBI taxonomy): domain Eukaryota; kingdom Viridiplantae; phylum Streptophyta; class Magnoliopsida; order Solanales; family Solanaceae; genus Capsicum; species Capsicum chinense. The sequence continues at coordinate 111,794,053 of JAPEIP010000002.1, read as the reverse complement.
CCTACCTTCCTCGTATACTCAGTACTCCAGTTCTACTAATGAATTTAAGTTGTGATGCTTTCTTTTTATGTTACACCATAGATTTCGAGACACGAGCTCTAGCCCAGTAGTAGCGGTAGCATTCCAGTCGCAGAGACACAGTGAGTCCTCATTGATTCGAGGACAATATGATTTGATACATCTATTTATTCCTTTAGTTTAGTTTTATGAAGTTAGTTGGAGACATTTTTCTTCAACTCCTTATTCAGATAGTTTAGAGGCTTTCAGATTTACATTCAGACTTAGCTTTCAAATTGAGTTGTTTTGGGTATTTTCACCCACATAATTTTATACAGTTGAACCTTATGGCCTTACAGTTCTATGTATTCCGCATTATTATATCATGATTTGTAGTATACAGGTATAAATATTAGTCATGGGTTTGCTTGTGGTTCCTCTGGGTTATGCGCACCATGTAGCATTCCGGTTCAACGAATCGGGGTGTTACCCCTTCGTAAGTTGGCAACTCTATTTCACGACTCTTATGACTTTAAAGTATCAATTTTTAGATTGATTCATGATCAGGAATATCAGTAGGTATTTTCAGAAAAGTTTTGGATTTTTCGAACCTCCTTTAGACCAAGTTTGAGTGACCAAAATAGTTAGTCGATGCAATATCGATGCATCACCTCATCCCTCGCGTCAATAGATAATTTTTCCCTCAGCTTAGTGCAAATTCCAGTGAACCAATACGGAATCTATGTGGTGCATTGGACATCGTGTCAATGCCAATGACACAGTGTGTCAATCTGCACGTTGACAGTTCAGTTTTTAGTCATTGAAAGTCATGTCCTCAGAGGTATTAAGGTCTTTTTCCCATTCCTATCATCCCCAAAACATGATATTAAGCCCTTTTAGAGTCTAAATCCATTCACTATTCTCAAACTTCTCAAGAACAGAAACCCTAGGTGATCTAAATTCAAAAGTCAAGGCTCAATATTTCACCATTGTTCTTTATGAATTTAGAAACCAAAGTATGTGAAGTGTTCATCCAAGGGTTCCTTCTACTTTTGGATTCCAAGAAACTTTTTTAAACTTTAAGTAGCTTGATTTCATGCTTTCCATGATTTGAAATCAAAGTGTATTCATGGTTATTACTATAATTGGGTTCTTATTTCATGATTTATTAAAAGATTGATGTAAAATTAGTTGATATGTGTGATTTATCATGTCAATTTATGTTGAAACCCATGGAATTGTGAATTTGGAAACTGAATCATGATGCTCACTTATTGTGTAGTAGTATGTGCATATACTATGCCATCCAAGTGTTTAATAAATTTCTCATATGAATGTAATAATCAGATTATATCATGCTAGTATGTACACTATTTCATGCCATGCAAGTGTTTGATAAAATGCCTCTATATATGCATTATAAACAATTGTGCATTTTTATGCTATGCAAGATCATGTGAAGTTTTACTTTTCATGCAATCGAGTTCTGGGGGTATTTATACCTGACAATTTAGCTGTTTACCTAGAGCCAGTGTCAGTTACTGAATAATCTCAATTGTGTCATGATCAGTGGTACTCTTAGTCAGTTATAAGACTCAGGAGAACTCAGTAGACTTAGTATTAGTCCTGTCTAGTTGAGTATTCAGTTCAGTCCCTAATAAAAATAGTCAGCTAACAGAATTTAGTAGTATTCCGTCAGTCAATGGAACTCAGTAAACTCAGTAATAGTTCAGCAGAGGGTTTGACCCTTAGTAGTAATCCCTCTGTTACAAAACTACATAGCTAGCATAAGTTGAGATATCTTTCTAACAGATTAGGGTTGATACATCTCACACGAGTTTTCTTACCAGTGAGGGTTGACAAAAGAGTTTTTTATTAGAGAGGGTTAACTCACAGCTTGTCTTTACCCATGGCATGGTACTGACACCCTTCCAACTGGGGTTATAGGTTAGACCCTAATTTATTCAGAAAGGGGCATGTCGGTTAGATGATTACCTCCCACAATTTTAGTTTCAGACTTAGTCTTAGTATAAAATTCAGTTCAGTTCTATAGATTCAGTACTGTCAGACATAGTCACATAGTTTAGTATGGAACTCAGTATAGTTCCACAAAATCAAGACTATCCGATACAATCACTCATTTATCAGCTACATAATATTAGTAAACTCAAATATCGGTAAATCAGTAATTCAGAACTTAGTTCCCAGTGTTTTCACCATATCAGTCATAGTATATGTATACATGCATGTACTCTCATTCAGTTATATTTATGTCATTCAGTCAGTATTGTTCATGCATATGAACCCATGTATTTTAACTACCTCACTTAGCATAACAGTATATTCAAAGTGCTGACGCATATCTTTTTCTTATGCTATGATATCATATATCATAGGTTCAGACACACAGGCTCCTGAGCACCCTTAGCAGATTAGATCTTTAGCAGTTTGAGTTAGTGGTGAGTCCTCATAGTTCGAGGACATGATTATTTTCTTTTGTATTTTAGTTTATCAGTACAGTTTTCAGTAGTTGGAGTTAGTTGGGGGCTTGTCCCATCAACTCCATGATTCAGACAATAGAGGCTTTTCAGACTAGAGTATTTTCAAACAGATCTTTCAATTTTGATATTGTTATACCATATTCAATTTTATTTCAGTAGTGAATCTTATGGCAAGTTTCTGTCTAATTTTTACATATTTGCAGTATTACAATCCAGTTAATATAGTAGGTACCAGTCATGGGTTAGCTTGTGGTCCTTTGAGATTATGAGCACCGTGTAGCATCTGGGGTACAGACTCGAGGTGTTACAAACTTGGTATTAGAGCCTAAGGTTTAACAGAGTCCTAGGAAGTCTAAAAGCTGTATTTGTTAGAGTTTTGTGCATGGATATGTAGCGCACCACACTTATGGACAGAAGGTTAGGGGATGTTTTAGGAAAAAATTCCCTTTTTACAGTACTCATATCGTACGAGTGGGTTTGAGCTCTTGTTAAACTCTCTATCCAATCCAAGTTTCTCTTTTGTTTATAGAATATTCCTCCAAAGAGGACTAAGGGAAGAGAAACAGGAGACTAACCAGAACCCCAGCCCATCCAGCCAGATCCTCTGGATGAACATGTCTCCCATGCTTAGTTCTGAGTAGCTTTCACCACCCTAGCTCATTCTGTGGCAGCCCAAGCTGATGTTTTTCCCAACCCAGTGGCTAATACTTCTGCTGCCAGGATTTAAGATTTCAACCAAATAAACCCTCCATCTTTTACTGGGTCTAAGCCAGATGAGAACCCTCAGAAATTTCTTGATCAGGTGTAGAAAGTTATAGATATTATGGGAGTGACTTTTGTTGAGAGCACTGAGTTGGTCACATATTAGTTATAGGATGTGGCACACTTATGGTTTAAATAGTGGAAAGAAGAAAGGGCCACAGATGCAGGGACCATAGAATGAGAGAAGTTTGCTGTTACTTTTCTGGATAGGTTCTTCCTGTTAGAGTTGAGGGAAGTGAAGGTTTTAGAGTTTATAAATCTAAAGTAGGGCAACCTGATAGTACAAGAGTATTCTCTTAAGTTTACTCAACTAGCCAGATATGCCCCGCATGTAGTAGCAAATAGCAGATCTAAGATGAGTAAGTTTGTGTCTGGGGTATGTAGTAGTATGGTCAAGGAGTGCAGCACCGCAATGTTCATTAAGGATATATACATATCCAGGCTCATGGTCCATGCTCAGTAGATAGAAAAGGCTAAGAATAAAGAGAAGGAGAGGGAAAATAAGAGAGCAAGAATGGGTAGTTTCAAATTTGTACAGCCTAAGTCAGAGGGTGGGAATCATTCTCAGTTCTACCCAAAATCCTCAGTTCCAGCTCTGTCCTTAGCCAGTGCTCCTATACTTAAATTCAGTGATGGCAAAAGAGATAGGGCGCCAGGCCCTAAACCCCAGGGTAGTGTTAGTAGTGCCCAAAACCAATCCCCTTTGTTAAAAATATGGCAGAAACCACCAGGGTATTTGCAGAGCTGGCAATGATGTGTGTTTTAGATGTAGCAAGCCAGGCCACAGGGTCAGAAAGTGTCCTCAGGTGGGTTTGCAGAGTTAACATAACCGTCCCTCAGCTCAGTTCGGTCGCCCAAATCAATAAGGTGCCGCATCCAGTGCCACTAGTGGGCAGTGCCCAAACAAACTCTATGCACTTCAGTCCCAACAGGATTAGGAAATTTTTCTTGATGTGGTCACTGGTACTTTACAAGTTTATCATTAGCCTGTTTATGCTTTACTAGATCCAGGAGCTTCTTTGTTCTTTGTTACTCCTTATATAGATGTTGACTTCGAAGTCAGTCCCAAAATCCTAGCAGAGCCTTTCTTAGTCTCTACCTCAGTGGGTAAATCCATCATAGCCCAATGGGTATACATGAACTGTTCGATTATGGTATCTCAGAAAGTCACTTTAGCAAACTTAGTCGAATTAGAGATGATTGATTTTGATGTCATTGTCAACATGGATTGGCTTCATTCCTTCTATGCCTTAGTTGACTGCAGAAAAAAATTGTCCAATTTCAGTTTCTGAATTAACCCATCCTAGAGTGGAGGGGTAGTACTTCAGCACTTAGGGGTCAACTTGTTTATTACCTAATGGCAAGAAAAATAATATCTAAGGAATATTGTACCATCTCATTATAGTCCAGTACTCTAGTTTAGAAACCTCTAATCTTGAATTTGTGTTAGTAGCATGTGAATTTCCAGATGTGTTTCCCAAAGATCTCCCCAGAGTGTCTCCCGAAAGGGCAATTGATTTCGGAATCGATCTTCTTCCAGATACTCAGCCCATATCTTTTCTGCCATATAGAATGGCACCTGCAAAACTTAGAGAATTAAAAGAATAATTGAAGGATCTCCTAGATAAGGGATTCATCAGACCAAGTGTGTCCCCGTGGAGCGCACTAATTTTATTTGTGCATAATAAAGACGATTCTCTTAGAATATGTATTGACTACCATCAGCTAAATAAAGTCACGGTCAAGAACAAATATCCACTTCCCAGAATCGATGACTTGTTTGACCAACTTCAGGGTGCCAGTTACTTCTCCAAGATTGACCTTAGATCGGGCTATCATCAGCTCAGAGTCAGAGGATGTGACATCCCAAAAATAGTCTTAGTGCTTGTTATGTCACTTCAAATTCTTAGTCATGTCCTTTGGTCTTACCAATGCCCCTGCAATCTTCATGGACTTGATGAACCATGTGTTCAAGCAGTACTTAGATATGTTCTTCATAGTCTTCATAGATAACATTTTTGTCTACTTCCGCAGTGAGCGTGATCATGTAGACCATCTTAGAATAGTACTATAGACTCTAAGAAATCATCAGCTATTCCCCAAATTTAGTAAGTCCGAATTTCTTCGAAGGTCAGTAGCTTTTCTTGGCCATATCATTTCTGGTGATGGCATTAGAGTTGATCCCCAAAAGACCAAACTAGTGAGAAAATAGCCTAGACCCATCTCTCCATTAGATATCAGAAGTTTCGGGTGCTTAGCTGGCTATTACCGATGGTTTGTTGAGGGATTTTTATCTATTGTATCCCCTATGTCCAGATTGACTCAGAAGAAAGTCAAATTCCAGTGGTTAGATTCTTGTGAAAAATGTTTTCAGGAGTTGAAGAATTGACTCACTACAGTTCTAGTTTTAACCGTACCAGATAGTTCAGATGGGTTTGTGGTATATTATGATGCCTCCAGAGTCGGTTTGTAGGTGTGTTTTGATATAGAGAGGTAAGGTCATAGCCTACGCCTCTAGACAACTTAAGCCCCATGAAAAGAACTATCCTACTCATGATCTTGAGTTAGCAGTAATAGTATTTTCCTTAAAGATTTCGAGGCACTATTTATATGGGGTGTATATTCATGTGTTCACTGACCATAAGAGCCTACAGTATGTGTTTTCTCAGAAAGATCTAAACCTTCATTAGAGAAAGTGGTTGGAGTTGTTGAAAGACTATGACATGAGCGTTCTATATCATCCTGGTAAAGCCAATGTAGTGGCTAATGCTCTCAGTAGGATGTCTATGGGTAGTTTTTCTCATGTGGAGGATGGTAAGAAGGAGTTAGTTTAGAAAGTTCATCAGCTTTCCCGACTAGGTGTTCACTTAGTCGATTTAGTAGAAGGTAGTGTGTAGGTGTAGAGTAGTTTAGAATCATCTCTGGTTACCGATGTAAAGAAAAAGTAGGATAGAGATCCAGTCTAGTCAAGTTGAAGGAATCAATTAGAGATCAGAAAGTAAAGGTCTTATCCTAAGGGGGAGATACTGTTTTGCATTGTCAGGGCCGGCTATGTGTGCTAGGTATAGGCAACTTGAGACAAAGAGTTCTTGCAGAAGCGCATGGTGCGTGCTACTCTATTCATTTAGGGCCATTAAGATGTACCGTGATTCTGGGAGATCTATTAGTGGAGTGGGATGAAGAAAGACATTATAGAGTTTGTGGATAAGGGCTCAACATATCAGCAGGTTAAGATTGAGCATCAAAATCCAAGTGGGTCTATGCAGGAGTTTAGTATTCCCACATGGAAATGGCAAGAAGTGAACATGGAATTTGTGACAGGACGACCAAATCTCCTACCAGTCCATACCTCTTATTCAGCCGAGGATTATGCTAAAATCTATATCAGGGAGTTGTTCAGATTGCATGGTGTTTTGTTGTCCATTATCTTAGTTAGAGGTACCCAGTTCACCTCTCATTTTTGGAAGGCATTCCAAAAGGGTCTTGGTACCCGAGTTTACCTCAGTACAACCTTTTATCCTCAGATAGATGGTAAAGAAGAAAGGACCATTCAGACTTTAAAAGATATGTTGCGAGCATGTGCGATAGAATTTAAAGATAGTTGGTATGACCACTTTCCTTTGATTGAATTTGCATATAATAACAACTATCATTCCAACATTCAGATGGCTCTGTTTGAGGCACTTTTTGGGAGAAGGTATAGATCTACCATTTGTTGGTTTAAAGTGGGTGAGGATGCAGTGGTAAGGCCTGACTTGGTATTTGATACCTAAGAGAAAATTTAGTTGATCACGGAAAGGATTAAGACAAATCATAGCCAACTGACATCATACGCAGATATGCACAGAAAGGATCTCAAGTTCGAGATTAGTGGTTTTGTGTATTTGAAAATCTCTCCTATGAAAGGAGTGAAGAGGTTTGGTAAGAAGGAGAAACTCAGTCCCCGATATGTCAGTCCTTACTGAATTCTCAACCATTTTGAAAAGGTAGCTTACGAGCTTGAGTTGCCTTCAGACTTAGCTTCAGTGCATCCAGTGTTCCATGTCTCATTTCTTAAGAAATGCATAGGTAATCCAATAGTCGTAGTACTGATAGAGGGCATAGATATCCATAATAGCCTCTCTTATGAAGAGATCCCATTCGAAATCCTTGATTATCAGATTCACAGACTGAGGAACAGAAGTCCTTCTAGTCAAAGTACTTTGGAGGAATCAGTCTGTGGAGGGAGCTACTTGGGAAGCAGAAGTAGACATGCGGACCAAGTATCCTCCGCTCTTCTCTGCAAACTCAAATTCAACCCAAGGTAAAAGTTTTTGTTTGAATTTACTCAGTATCATGTTCAGATATAACTACCAACTTGGTATCAATTAGGATTGCATATTCAGTCATGCATTCACAAATCAGTTCAGTCATGTACTCATGCATCAAATATGCATGTCCAGTATATATGCCCAGCTTATTAGTAATCCCAGTCATGCATTCATGAATCATGTTCAACTATGTACTCATGCATCAGATATGCATCTTTAGTATGATAATTCAGTATATCAGTAATTTCAGTCATGAAATCATGTTTTAGTTATGCATGTCCAATGTCTAAATCCAATCTATCAGTATTCCCAGTTTAATCAGTCTCATTCGAGGATGAATGTTCTGAAGGGGAAGATATTGTAAAATCCCACAAAATCCTAAGCTCAACTCAATCTTTTAAGATTGCTAAGGGGTCCCAGACACAGAAAATTCTAGCTAAGTATTCAGACTTCGTATTATTTTGGCCTTCGTAAGTTGGCAACTCTATTTCACGACTTTTATGACCTTAAAGTATTAATTTTAGATTGATTCATGATCAGGAATGTCAGTAGGTATTTTTGAACAAGTTTTGGATTTTTTGGACCTCGTTTAGACCATGTTCAAGTGACCAAAATAGTGAGTCGATGCGAGATCGATGCATCGACAGATAGTTTTTCCCTCAGCTCAATGCAAATTCCAGTGAACCGCTGCAGACTCAATACGGCGTGTTGGCCATCGCATTGATGCCAATGATGCAGCGTGTAAGTCTACACGTCGATAGTTCAGTTTTCAATCATTAAAAGTCGTGTCCTCAGAGGTATTAAGGTCTTTTTCCCATTCCTATCATCCCCAAAATACGAGATTAATCCCCTTTAAAGGCTAAATCCATTCACTATTCTCAAACTTCTCAAGAACAGAAACCCTAGGTGATCTAAATTCAAAAGCCAAGGCTCAATATTTCACCATTACTTTTCAAGAATTTAGCAACCAAGGTATGTGAAGTGTTCATCCAAGGGTTCCTTCTACCCTTGGATTCCAAGAAACTCTTTTAAACTTCAAGTAGCTTGATTTCATGCTTTTCATGACTTGAAATCAAAGTGTATTCATGGTTATTGCTATAATTGGGTTATTATTTCATGATTTATTAAAAGATTGATGTAAAATTAGTTGATATGTGTGATTTATCATGTGAATTCATATTGAAACCTATGGAATTGTGAATTTGGAAATTGAATCATGATGCTCACATGTTGTTTAGTATCATGTGTATATATTATGCCATCCAAGTATTTGATTAATTGTTCATGTGATGCTTGTATGTATACTATTTCATGCCATGCAAGTGTTTGATAAAATGCCTCTATAGATGCATTATGAACAAGTGTACATTTTTGTGCTATGCAAGATTATGTGAATCTTTACTTTTCATGCTATCGAGTACTGAGGGTATTTATACCTGACAATTTAGCTGTTTACCTTGAGCCAGTGTCAGTTATAAAATAATCTCAGTCACGTTATGATCAGTAGTAATCTCAGTCAGTTACAGGACTCAGGAGAATTCAGTAGACTCTGTATTAATCCCGTCTAGTTCAGTATTCAATTCAGACCTCAGTAAACTCAGTCAGCTAAAGGAATTCAGTAGTATTCCGTCAATCAACGGAACTCACTAAACTTAGTAATAGTTTATTCAAGGCTAGTATGAACTAGGAAATCAGTTCAGTGTCTATTCAGTTAGGAGTAGGATTCAGCACTGAGCGAACCCTAGGATGGGGGCATTCCTGCCGGCAAAGGGTTTGACCCTTAGTCGTAATCCCTGTATTACAGAACTACGTAGCCAGTATAGGTTGAGATATCTTCCTGCCAAATTAAGGTTGATACATCTCATACGAGTTTTCCTACAAGCGAGGGTTAACGAAACAACAACCTATAAGAGAGGGCTAACTCACAGCTTGTCTTTACCTGTGGCATGGTACTGACACCCTTCCAACTGGGGTTATAGGTTGGAACCTAATCTATTCAGAAGGGGTCATGTCGATTAGATAATTACCTCTCATAATTTTAGTTTCAGACTCAATCTCAGTATAGAACTCAGTTTAGTTCTATAGATTCAGTACTGTTAGACACAATCACTCAATTCAGTACGGAACTTAGTATAGTTCCATAGAATCAAGACTGTCAGATACAGTCACTTAGTTATCATCTGTACAGTATTATTAAACTCATATATCAGTAAATCAGTAATTCAGAACTCAGTACCCAGTGTTATCACGATCTAAGTTACAGTATACATATTTATGCATGTACTCTCATTCAGTTATATTCATGTCATTCAGTCAGTATTGTTCATGCATATGAACCCATGCATTTCAGCCTACCTCACTTAGCATACCTGTATATTCAAAGTACTGATGCATACCTTTCTCTTACGCTATGATATCTTATTTCATAGGTTCAAATGCACGGGCTCCTGAGCACCCTTAGTAGATCAGATCTTCAGTAGTCGGAGTTAGTGGTGAGTCCTCATAGTTTAAGGACATGATTATTTTCTTTAGTATTTTGGTTTAACAATACAGTTTTTAGTAGTTGGAGTTAGTTGGGGGCTTATCCCATCAACTCCATGATTCAGACAGTAGAGGCTTTTCAGACTAGAATATTTTCAGACAGATGTTTCAATTTGGTATTGGTATACCGTATTCAATTTTATTTCAGTATTAAACCTTATGGAAATTTTTTGCCTAATTTCTGCATATTTGTAGTATTACTATCCAGTTATTGCAGCAGGTACCAGACATGGGTTAGCTTGTGGTCCTTTGAGATTATGAACGTTGTGTAGCATCCGGGGTATAGACTCGGGGCATTACAGAATATTAGAATGATAACTATTATTATAGGTAACTCCTTTAGGGGCAAGTAATAGTCCTAATGACCTTCAAAGTCCCTAATACAAGCTCAAAGCATGTCATCTAGAACTGACAGAGTCTTCTTAGACTGACCATCTTTTTGAGGATGAAAAGTTTTGCTCAAATCAAGCTTAGTACCCAACTCACTCTGAATAGCACTACAAAAACTTGAGGTAAACTAAGTACCTCTACTAGATATAATGGAAACTGGGCCACCATACAAATGAATAACCTCTCCATGTAGATATTGGCCAACTCTCTATATTATAGTTTGCCTTTATCAGAATAAAATGTGTTTATTTGGTCAGTTTATCCACAATTACCCAAACAAATTTAAATATCCCCCTAAGATCGGGGATAGGCCAACTATGAAATCCTCGGTGATCCGCTCCCAATTCTACTTGAGAATGGGCATTCTCTGTATCATACTACTTGATCACCAATGCTCATACTACACTTTTTGGCAATTCAAACACTTAGCCATGAACTCTACAATATCCTTCTTCATACCACCCACCAATAATGCTTCTTTAGATCATGGTACATTTTGGCAGCCCTTGCGTGAAAGGAATGTCCAGAATAATGAGCCTCCTTCAAGATCACTCTAGCCTATTTACCAACCCTTGGCACACAAAATCGACCACTAGTCCTCAAAACACCATCATAATAAAGAGATGCCTCCTTTGCCTCGCTACTCAACACTCTATTACGAATCACCCTCAATCTATCATCATTAAAATGATAAGCTTGAATTTGCTCCATTAAATAAGATCTAGCCACAACAAAGAATAATATATGCTCGAGTATTAAATATCAAGCCAAACCAACTAGTTAGATAAAGACTAACCTCTAAGGCCATAGGTCACTTTTGATTTAGTAGATAAGCTGAACTCCCTATACTAGTCACCTTCCAGCTCAAGGCATCTGCAACTATATTTGCCTTGCCCGAATGATAGAGAATAGTAAAATCAAAGTCTTAAAGCAAGCCAAGCCAATGTTGTTATCTCATATGAAGATCTCATTGAGTTAAGAAGTACTGAAGCCTACCATGATTTGATTAATTCTCACAATAGACTCCATATAAGTAATACCACCACAACTTCAACACAAATTTAACCTTGGCCAACTCTAAGTCATAGGTAGGGTAATTCTTCTCATAATACTTCAACTGACGAGAAACATATGCAATCATGACATACTCCCTCCTTAGGTAAGGTCAAGATAGGATCCAAAGTAAACAAATCCTTTGGCTTTTGAAACTGCAATGCAATCTTCTTTTGAGTCAACTTGGTTAAATATTCTAGAATGGTAGAGAAACCCTGCACTAAGCGATAATAATATCTTACTAGCTCAATGAAACTCTGAATCTAGATGGGACTAGTGGTCCTAGACTAATTACGAACAACTGCTACCTTTGAGGATCAACCATAATGCCATTCTTTGTTAGTAATTAACCCAAGATAGAAATTGAGTTCAACCAAAACTCGAACATAGAGAATTCGACATACAAATTCTTATCTTGTAATCTCTAAAGTAATGCCTTAAGTGTCTCACTTGGTTGAACTCATTCTTGGAATAAACCAAGGTGGCATCTATAAATACAATTACAAAGGAGTTGAGATATGATCAAAACACCTGCTTTATCAACTCTATAATTGCTGGGACATTTTCACCCAAATAACATAATCAAAAACTTATAATGACCGTACCGAGTCCTAAAAATTGTCTTAGGTGCATATGAAGCTCTATTCTTCAACTGACGATACCTAAATCTCAAGTCAATCTTGGAAAATACCATAGCACCCTGAAGCTGGTCAAATATATCATCAATGCAAGGAAAAGGACACTTATTCTTGACTATAACCTTGTTCAATTGTCTATGGTCAATACATATGCACATAGATCCATATTTATTCTTCATAAATAAGACAGGACTACCCCAGGTAGATACACTAGGTCTAGTGAATCCCTTAGCCAACATATCTTGTAATTACTCCTTCAATTCTTTTAACTCAGCTCAGGCCATCCTATAGGGAAAAATGGAAACAGGATTGGTACCCAGATCAACATCAATAGTAAAATCAATATCATGGTCTAGAGACATACCAGGAAAAGTCATTGGAAATACATCTTTGAATGTGCGAACAACCCAAACAAAATTGAAATAAAGTGGTAAGGTAAGACTAGTATCGTAAACATAAGCTAAAAAGTCAAACCACCTTTTTCTACCATACGGTAAGAACGTAGAAAATATATAACTCCCTTCAAACCCGAATTAAGAGTATCCATCCAAGCTAACCTTAGCACACTTGGAGTAGCTAAAGTCACAACTTGGCACAACAATCCAAAATAGCATCATAAGGGGCTAACCAATTTATACCCAAGATAGCATTAAATTCAATCATATCTAGAATAATCAAGTATACCCAGGTCTGACGCCCCACAATGGTCATTATACAAGATTAGACTTGATCAACCATAAAGAATCTCATACGAGGGTAGTAATGCATAGAGATATAATAAGGGACTCATATGTAGCATTAGAATTAATAGAAAAAATATGTAAACACATAGGAGGTAGACCAAGGCTAAAATAGCATAAAAGTAGATTGGTAGCAAGCTGGGACCATATCTATAATGACTGCATCAGAGGCCTCTACTTCAAGTCTCATAAGTATCATAACACTATCCATGTCTGATCCTAGACTGGATAACATTGTGACCATTCTTACGAGCTCTTTATGCTTATTTTCAAGCACGAAACTACCACCCCTGCCACTTTATGAACATCTCTAATCATAAATGAAGGAGTAGGGAAAATTTTAAGCTGAGAACCCAATTGGGTAGGGCAAAATGCACATAGAGGATACTTTCTCACCATATGACCTATCTTGTTATTTACATAACGTCCTCTTCTACTAGACCTATGTAAAATATACCCATAAGAACCAAAATATTTTCCCTAGCCTGATGAACTAAAATCAAAGCTGCTAGCTCGCATAATCTAATACCTGGCTACTCTAGAAACTACAGAAACCAAAGGTCTACTACTATAACTCTATAAGGTTGCTTCAACTAGACTACCATGATAATAGTGAGCACCTCTATCAGAGGGACCCCAACCTCGAGCCGCATGTCCATGAAACTTACCCTAATAATGACTCGTCATAGCACCGCCACCATCTTAGTTACCCTGACAAATTGGCTCAAGCATCTTGGTTTGCTCAACAATACTCTAGAAAGAAGACTCTAACACTACCATGAGTTATAGAAAAGTGATAAAATCTTTACTTTGACAAACTCCCTGATCCTCTCAAACTAGGTAGAGATACTAGTGGTAAAATATCTGGATAGTACATAAAAATAAGCCTTATATTCAGCAATACATATGGAGTCACCTCATATTGAGAAATACACGTAGAGTCCTGCTCTAGGTGATCAAACTTATCTCTCATTTGATCCCTTAAACTGTAAGGAATGAACCTCTTTAGAAAAGCCTCAAAAAATTAGGTTCACATCATAGTAGGCTAACACAATGGAATACAACTAGAAAGATATCTCTACCACTATCTAGAAACATCAATCAACTAATAAATTATATAAGCAACACTGTAAGTCTCAAGGGATCTGAGGTTCTGAAACCTCTCATAATAGTCAAGCTAAAACTCATAGGCATTCTTTCTAATGGTACGAATAAACTTGGGAAGAGCCAAGCGAATGAATGGCTTAAAACTCTTCTATTCATCAGAAGATATACTAGGACTCGAAGTAGCCAGAGGAACAATAAATCTTTGTAGGCAGTGAATCAACATGTAGGGGTTCCAAGAATATGGTTGTACCCCTAAAGTCAAAATACCATAAGTAAAAGTTGGTTCTGGTGGTTGAACACCTCCTAAATTAAGAGGAATACATGATATACCCAATAAAACACCAATATGGAGATCATCATCCAAATAACTCATGAGATGAATTAATAAATCCTATAGCACTGGGTATCAAATAAACCCTATTAGACTTGAGCCAGCCTTATATCCTCAATATGATAGTCATCCTCAGCATAGTCAATCTCAGGCTATGGAGAAACCCCCTAGCACTTCCTCTAGCTAGGGAATCTCTTCATGTTTGTCCTCTACTTATGGGTCGACCATGACCCCTACCTCTTCCCCTTACTAGGGCTCCAACTGCGGGTGCTAGCATGGTATCCCTAGTACTTCTAGACCCAATCCTCACTATCTACACAGAAAAGAATGAAAAACAAGTTTAGAAAGTTGTGTACGAATAACCCGAATGATAATGAATCAAATTAGAGAAGTTTTTCCTAAATATATACTATAGTCACTCAAAGATAGATATAGATGCTAATGTATTAATCCACGAGATCTAATAGACACTTGCATTTACACTTATGGAACTTGTGTACCTTATGCTCTAAAACCAATTTGTCATGTCCCAAAATCTAGGTCGCGATGCACCTGCCTTAGCTTAGCTTTGGTAGCTAATTCAAAACCCCAAAGAAAAAGAAAATATAGGAATATGAATTAAACTGTGCAAGTACGAGACTTCTAGAATGAAGTCAGGCCATAATATAAGACATAACAGAAATTTAATCAAAATGCATAAAAACCCTCAGAATCTGATATCATAAGTATAAGAGCATCTAAAATAGAACAAAAATATTTGAACACATAATCCATCTTTGAAAATAAATAGAGACAAGATAAGGAGAAAATGAGGTCCAAAATCATCTTGTAAAACTAGAACATGCTAGTACCTCAAATTTTAACTCTAATAGTATGAAATCAACTACTGCATCTCATACTTGAGCTAGGATCTGCACCAAAAGATCACAGTAGGGGTGAGTACGGTCCACTTGTACTCAGTAGGTATCATAGGTTGAGTGAATAAAGTAGAAAAAAAATACAAGTAAATGGTACTTTAAGCTCATCACTTGAAAGTATAAAAGTTTTTAAATGATAGATCACACCGTATCCACTAATAGTTCTATAGAATAAGATAAAATAGACATCTACACAAGAAATATATAAGAAAACTAGGTACATATTAAGGGCACATAGGAAAGAAAACAAAAAAGATGCAAATTTAATGCAATATAATGATATGATGAGAGTGGGACGTAGACATACACCTTATATGCTTGAACTCTTTAGAACAGGACCCACGGGGATTCAAAAACCATATACTTTCTCTTATCTCAACTTACCTCTCTAGCTACTTTCCACATATCAAGGCTTATAATATGTCCTATTCACCTATCTGACTTTTATTCACGGATCAAGAGTTTTATAAAGTGTTTTATTTTCTTTCAAAATTAGAGTTTCTTAGTGGTACCAGAAAATCATGAATAAGAATGTATAGAACAAGGATGCATTGATCATAATCAATTCGTATAAAGATCATAATTAATTCAGTACAAGTATAAGTGAGCTTAGAATTAACTTAATTTGTTAGTAATTTATGTTATCAACCTTTGCTCGGCACCACTAAAATGAATAGTCATGTAAGACATCAATAATATCATTTCAAATCCCCCATTCAGGTATATTGACATGATAGAGACAAATAATGCTCAAAACAATGCCTATTATATCTATTCAAGCCCTGCGCATGCTTCACAACACTAGTTACGGCATTTAATGAACAAATAAGGCCTATGACATTAAATAAAGCCCCCATAAGAGCAATAAACATTTATAATATCTCAAATCAACAATAATATGCATATAATACCCCACATGGGCACATGTTAAATGATGATAATCTCAAAATATAATTCTCATGACTACTTTTCTTAACCCATAGCATACTTTAAATGTATGTTAACTACCCAACTCAATCTGAAGAGAGTTAAGCCATAACCTACCTCAGTATGCAAAAATCCAAGCCTAGAATCTTTAATATGGAGCCTTTCCTTTTAGAATGATCTCAAAATAAGCTAAAACTATCAAATACATAATCTATGCATTAAAATAAAGCCGATGATACCCATCTATACTATATTTAAGACATGTTCAAAATGGGTTTAAAATGAAAGGGATAAAACTAAAATTTTACTTTTGAAAGACGTTCCCCATAACAATAGGAACTTACCAATGAAAACCTGATGTGTGAGCAGATGCTAACACATTTGAGGCTTTTAACTCTAAATAATTGTGAAGTCTTAAGCAACTTTTGGTTGTATTTGATCGTTTTCTTATGATATTGTAGTTGTAGCAAGGATGGGAGGAAAATATAGGAAAGATGAACAAAATAAGTAAAATCTGGTACAAGTGAGCCGATATAAGTTTGACGACATTTCTTGCAAGCCATCAGAGATGTGGTAAGATACCAAAAAAGACGTCAGGAAGAACAGTGAAGAAGATTTTCTGGATGAAGGTGACGACATTCTCAATATGTCGTCACAAGTGTGGTAATCTATCAGAAGCTACCATCAAGTAGAACAGAACATGGTGAAATAAGCTGAAGGTTTGACGAAATTTGCTACACGCCGTCACTCCTCTGGTAATCCATCAGAGGACATCGTCAGAGTGAGGTAGAACAGGTTAAGAAGGCATGACTTCTGACGACATATCTGAGACGCCGTCTGAAGCTTGACGATCAACATCAATATGCTGTCACCTAAATTCGATCCCAGCTGTGATTGTATTATTTTATTTTTTAATTAGGATTTAGTATAAATAGAATCTTTTAGGGTTTTTAATTCATAATTCATCTTTCAGACATCAACTCTAAGAAGAGAGAGACGTATTTTTGCTCTCTTTCATAAAATATTCTTGTTTTTTTGTATCAACTATTTTTGGGGTTTCTTCCTTATGATTAAATCAGAGAAACTACTTGTTGTTTTTTGTCCATTCATAAGTTTATCATTATAATCATGAATTCAACTTGTTATTTCGTTCATCAAATCATGAGCGGCTAATTTCATTAGCCGGAGTTATGGGATCCATGGATTAGGGTTTGATATGATACTAGGTGTTTAACAGATTCAAAGAGTAGTAAAACA
>JAPEIP010000002.1:111762549-111775861 GCA_026120095.1 Capsicum chinense | reverse complement strand
ACTCATTCCGAGAATCTCTAGCATTACCTAGTATCTGTCAATTCCCGAAACCCTTGGTGAACATAGCTCTGGTTTCCCATTTATCTTGATTACAAACACTAAAGTATTGAAAGTGACAATTAACTCTCTGTAAACCTTAAACCCCTATTTTATCCTTTTTATATTGATTGTTTGAATTTAACTTGTAGCTATAATTTCAAACTAGTTTAATCACCACTCACATTGTTCCCTGTGGATTCAACCCTGACTCTAAAGTTGGGTAAATATATTGACGACGACCGCCTTACACTAATTTGAGGTGTAAGTTGATAGTTATCAAAACCCACTTGAAAATGAACAAAATCGAGGCTAAAATCAATGAAAATTCAATTTTATAGTTTACTGGGAAAACCCTAAAGTTTAGTTCAAAATCATAATTTTGACGATGGATTTGAAGGGAGATAAATAAAAATTGTGAAATAAAGGTTAAAAGTTACCTATATGAATTTTTGGTGAAAAATACCATCAGAACCTAATATACGAGTCATGATGGCACCTACTAAATCTCGCCAGTTGGTAAGACAAATGATAATTCGGAGCTAACTCAATGGGTTAATACGGTAGGAAATGGCCATCATAGGCAAAATTCAATAACACAATTCATAAATAAGCCAGTGTTTTAATTACATAAAAATAGTCAATACAAGATACCATCCCACGACCCGGTAGATCCAATACAAGAGCATCTAATAGTATCAATACAACTCAAGTTTCTAGAATAATCAATGCATCTATCTCGAAACAAAAGACTGAAAATAAAAATAGATAGAAATGGGCTACTGGAACTCCAAGAGCTAACTCTCTCTCCAAAAATAAATCACCACATGAACATTGATCAATGACAGTACCTAGTACTTGAATCTGCACCAAAAAGGTACAGAAGTGTAGTATGAGTATAAAAACAACGTGCACCCAGTAGGCATCATTGACTGACTAAGAAAAATTATGATATAAGTATGATAAAATACAAGATAGCATTATTAAGTCAAGGTATAGAAACGAACCTAAATCATCTCCAACATTGCTGTACATAATAAGTAATTAAATCTAAATAACAAGATAACATAAGGCATCAACACATGCCAATGTCGTCATGCATAATAAGTAAATGACTTAGACTAATAACGTATTGTAAAAAATTAACACAACCAACCACAAACTACAAAATTGGCTTCCATGCGTCAATTGGTGTAGAAAAGTAAATAAATCGTCATAGCCTCCCATACAACTGGAGAGTACACTCAAGAGAAGAATAAAATAATCAACCAATATTAAAGATAACGTTCATCATCATTTAACTATCATTCCACAATTATCATTAATATGGCATTTACCAACATTATCACAATATACCAACATTCCATAATACTACCATCATTTAACAACCTTATCATTGATACTCAAAAGTAACCAATCATTAGCTAACCATCTCTTATTCACTAATTCATTTAATAACTAGTTGTCATATAACCTCTAGTCATCATTCAGCAAATATTCACCATATATACACTAATCATTAGTTATCAACTAGCTAATATTTATTAACTAATCACCCTTTACCAATTAATCCATGCTTATCAACTAGTCATGATTAGTCACTTAAATAATATACACCACTATTCCTCACGTACATATAGGCACATTAATATAATCGTCCTTCGGCCTTGTCGGGCACCAATATGTCATCATAATCATTCTTCTACCTTGCCATGTATCAATATTATCATAATTATCCTCCGGACTTGTCGGGTATCAATATTATCATAATATCCTCCTGCCTTGCTGGGTATCAACATATCTTCATAATCATCCTCTGGCCTTATCGGGTATCAATATATCATCATAATATTCTCCGACCTTGATGAGTATTAATATATCATCACAATATCCTCCGGACTTATCGAGTATCAATATATCATCACAATATCCTCTAGTCTTGCCAGGTATCAATATATCATCATAATATCCTCCGACCTTGCCGGGTTTTAATATATTATCAGAATATCCTCCGACCTTGCCGGATATCAATATATCATAGTCAGTGTCAAAATCATTATAAGCAATCATATAATCAAACATCATTGATTTTAAGCATAATTAATAGCATAACTTCCCATATAATGAATAAGCATAACTTCTAACATAATTCATGGCACAATTGCTAATATCATGTAATGCCTCGAGTCTGTACCCTAGGTGCTACATAGTACTTACGATCCCAAAAGATCATAAGCTAACCTATGACTGATATCTTCTGTGAGCACTGAATAATCATATGGTAATAATAATAATACTGAAAAATGAAAAAATTAGGCTGAAGTTGTCATAAGGTTCACAACTGAAATAAATACTAAATACTGATAAATAAATATTGAAAACTAAATATCTGTCTAAAATACTCTAGTCTGAAAGCCTTTAACTGTCTAAATACGAAGTTGATGGGACAAGCCCCGAACTAACTCCATTTACAGAATGTACTGAGCAACTAAAATAATAAAAGATAACATCGTCCTCGAACCATGAGGACTCACCACTAAATCTGCTACAGATAATCTAGGCTGCTAGTATAGTTAGGAGCCTGTCCATCCGAACCTATGATATAAGAGATCATACCGCAAAAGAAAAGTATATGTGAATACCTTGAATGTACTGGTATGCTAACTGAAGTAGGCTGATATGCATGTGTTCATATGCAGGAACAATAACTGGTTAAATAACACAATCATAAATGAATAAGAGTAATGCATAAATATATAAACTGCAACTGAGGTCATGATAACACTAAATACAGAGTTCTAAATACTGATTAACTGATAGCTGAATTTACTGATATTGTATTACTGATAGAAGAATGACTATTTTTGTCTGTCCTATTTCTGAAGAACTGATCTGACTTCTACACTGAACTGGGTGACTGTATCTGACAGTGCTGAATCTGTAGAACTGAATTGAGTTTTGTATTGAGACTAAAACTAAAACTAAAATTGTAAGAGGTAATTATCTAACCAACATGCCCTTCACCAAATGGATTGGGGTCCAACCTGTAACCCCAGCTGAAAGAGAGTCAGTACCATGCCATTCACCAAATGGATTTAAGAGAGATTTTAAGTGCTTGATTGAAAATAATAGGTTAATAAAGCCTCAAAAGGTGTTTTATGTCACTATATCCAAAAAAGTTAAAAGAAGGAAATGTCCAGAATACCCCCAACTTAAAATTGTAAAAAAAATGCCGTAGGTGTTTACGAGTCAAGCCCTTGACTCATGAACACAACATATGAATCGTACCATTAAGTCATTACCAAGATAGTGGGTTGGACACCCATATACTGTCCACCATACGAATCCCTAACCCTTACTCGTGATCAGACCATACGACTCATATGGTCTAATCGTACCCAAGACAGAATCCAAAGGGATTGACACTGGACAGCATACAACTTGTCAAAATGACTCATAACCGATCCTTACGGCTCTTAGTGAGCCACTCATATGTAGAGCCAACTCATATCTCTAAGTTTCTGATTGAGTGAAGAATTACCGTACGACTCATCACCATACGTAACGACCTATACCACTAAACTGTAACCACAACAGAACCCAACCACTATCATTGGACACCTTAAAAGTTGGGTCACCTGACCTATAACCACATTATATGACTCATATAATGAGTTGTTACAAGAATAGTGAGCTCAAAGATCAGGAAATTTCCAAGGACAAAAAACTTATAGTGTTTCAATTCTCCCCCACTTGGATCATTCATCCTCGAATGATGGGACAAAGTAGTACATGAACGATTTGGAATCCACGTCTCTACTTTTACCTTTAACAAAGTTAGAAAACAAAAATATCAAGAAAATCAATCTTTCCCTTAACGAAGTTAGAATACAAATATGTTAAGAACAACGCATACCTCAAGCACGAATTTCTGAAGCAGAAAATAGGAATGGATACTTGGACTTTATGTCCTCTTCAGCTTCCTAAGTAGCCTCTTCGAGCTTGTGGTTCCTCCATAGAACCTTTATTGAGGCCATGTCCTTGGTTTGCAATCGGCAAACCTGCTGATCCACAATCTCAATTGAGATATTCTCATAAGATAGGGAATCCAAAATACCAATATACTTGATCGACATAATTTGTAATAGATCACCCGTACACTTTATCAACATAAAAACATAGAATACCTAGTGATAGAGCTCAAACTAGAAGGCAACTCCAATAAATGTGCAATATTACGAACCCTTCTCAAAACTAAATACGAACCAACATACCGGGGACTAAACTTCCCTTTCTCTCCAAACCACATCACTCCCTTTATGGGAGACACCTTCAAGAACAACCATCCCCAGCCTCAAATTCCAACTTTCTTTGCCTCACATCCACATAGGAATTTTGGTGACTTTGGGCACCCTTAAGTCTATCCCAAATTGCCTTCACTTTCTTTATGTCTTGGTGAACTAAATACGGGCTAAACATCTCTAACTTATCAACCTCGAACCACTCAATAGGAGATCTACACCTCCTACCATACAATGCCTAAAATAGAGTCATTCCAATGTTAGAGTGGTAGCTATTATTATAGCTAAACTCTATAAGTGGCAAATGCTTTACCCAAGTACCACCATAGTCAATCATGCAAGCCTGAAGTATATCCTCCAACATCTAAATAGTCCTTTCTTCTTGCCCATCCGACTGTGGGTGAAAAGTTGTATTAAAACTCACCTTGGTCCCTAAAACTCTCTAAAATAATTTCCAAAAGTGAGATAAAAACTGCGTACCACAATCTGAGATATAAAAATAGGTACCCTATGTAACTTCACAATCTCTTAGAGGTACAACCTTTCATAATCCTCTGCCAAAAAATTAGTCCTCACTGGTTAGAAATAAGCAGACTTTGTCATCCTATCCATGATAAAACAAATTAAATCAAATTGACTCCGATACCGAGGAAGACCAGTAATGAAATCCATGTTGATCACTTTCCACTTCCACATAGACAACTCAATCTCTTGATATAATTCTTTGGGACTTATGTGGTCAACTTTCATTTGTTGGCACACCATGTACTTAGCTGCAAAACTAGACATAACCCACTTTATATTGTTCCCCTAATAAATCTCCTTAAGGTCATGATACATTTTTATGGAACTAGGATGATTAACATAATATGACTCATGCGCCTTAACCAAAATAAGACTATCTATCTGAAAGCCTCTGAACATATGGAATTGATAGGACAAGCCCCCAACTAACTCTAATTAAATAGAACATAAATAAATATTAAAATAACAGGGATAATATGTCATATCCTCAATAAATAAGGACTCACCAATACTACTACAGGAAACAACTGAGCTGTCTAGGGGTGATTGGGAAACTGTACATCCAAACCTATGTTATAAGACAACATAACATAAGAGAAAAATATGCAATCAGTACTTTGAATGTAGTGGTACATGAGGTAAGGAATAACTAAA
Organism: Capsicum chinense; assembly: GCA_026120095.1. Taxonomy (NCBI): domain Eukaryota; kingdom Viridiplantae; phylum Streptophyta; class Magnoliopsida; order Solanales; family Solanaceae; genus Capsicum; species Capsicum chinense. Next base: position 111,770,345 of record JAPEIP010000002.1, on the reverse strand, counting down.
ATAAATATGGCAACTGAATATGGGTGCATGAACATGTAAAACTGAGAATACAAGACCAAGCATAATCTGTACTGAAATGTTCTATATAACTGAACAACTGACGTCTGAATAATTATTATCTGTATACTTGATCATGCAAGCCTGAACTATCATACTCTGAATCCTGAACTGAGACTGTGGAAGCTAGCTATAACTGACATACCATAATATGAGATATTGGGGTCCAACCTTTAACCCAGTTAGAAAGGTGCTTGTAACTCACCAGTGGTACCAACATATGACTGACAATTTGGATCCATAAGGATGATGTCCTAAGGATGAGGGTTTTATGACTAACTGATAGGGGACCCCTCAAAATCTATGGTGGCATTGTAGGTCGGAAACCTAGGGACTGCTACTAGTGTCTCCTAATTAATTGATGAGGGAGACACCATCCCTATATTCTCTTGGTGCTAAGTATTACTCCCGACTGAATGACATTGGTGTTATTATTAGTTTAACACGACATGATTATACTTGTAAGTGCTCAGCATGAACATGATATTTTGAATATGATAATAAAACCATGGTTTGACTAACTTCTTACTTGAAAATAGAAATACGTAAAATACATATATATTGGGTGTTTACAACCTGCCAATAGTAAATAATCACAAAAATATGACAACAATGCTTAAAACAGTGGTATGGAATCATACTTCAAAGACCTAAAACATAAGACATTTCAATAAATAAGTGAGAAACATGAATTTGTTATGATGTGGCATGAAATAACTTAAATATGACATGGCTGGGTAATTAAAATTCAAAGCATGAAATAATCTAATTTATATGGAGAAAAATATTGACATGGCTTGAATTCTGATTTCTAAGAAGACATAGATTAAATTCATGATTTACATGGATAATTTCATAAAAGAAGATTAAAAATTCACACTTGAATAAAAAGGGAATTTTAGGACTCAACGGGTGGAAGGAACCCATTGATGAATACCCCACATACCTGTAGTAAAAGCTTTAGGGAAGAATTCTTATAATTATTCTTGCCTCTAAAAAACCCTAGTTGTTGTTCTTGAGTATGGCAGAGGATATTAACATGTGAAGTGTTTGATTTTTGAGAGAAAATAGGCTTATTTGAGGGTTACAGGTTGTTGCTAGAAGTTATAAGGAGGAAAAAGACCAAAAAATCCCTTAGAAATTATATTGAAAATGTCTGGAAGTTGTCCTAATGAATTTGGGTATGACTCGTATATTCTGGGTATGGGTCACACCTTGAGCCATCACCAGGAAACCAAATTTCTACCCTTACTATTTTAGGTAAGACGCCTCCTGAAGACTCGTATGGTCTGCTTATAAGTCGTATCTGTGAGTCGTACCCTACTGGCAGCTTTGATAGTACTTCAGTAATTTGGAAATTTTTTTACCCCGTATCGAATTAAGGAAAAATTGGTACTATTGGAAAGTTAATTCAATTATCTATCTATTGGTGGATCTTGAGCTCAGAAATTCTTAGTAAAACAAAAGTTATGCTCATTTAAATATGACTGTAGTTATATTCTTCATACGAACTTAATCGCTACGGATGTTTCGACTTGTTCCTGAGCTAGGAGCTATTCAAGGACCTAATATATGTATAAGTAACTTATAAAGTTATTAAAAATGAGTCTTTATTCTTGGATGCTGCACTGAATAGGATACTGGTCATAACTTATGACTCGTAACAAGTCACATGACTAGCACTAATCCGGTCATAATCTTGACAGAACTTACCTCACCTCACACTGACTTGGTTATGACTTACCATGTACGACTCATATGATCACCTTACGACTTCTAATATTTAAATCGCATCTTAAATAGAAAATCACCCATCACACACTTTCATGGGTACGAGTAGAACATATGACTCATATAATGTCCATACGACTCAAAGGTATGATTTATATGTTGTAAAGTGACTTTAAAACACAGGTTATTACAATATCTCTCCCTTGGGAACATTCATCCTCGAATGAGACTGGTTATGCTAAGAGTACTAAGGTAATGTGAGACCATACACTGGATGTTCATGAATTTAAGTGTGATTAAACAACTGAGTCTAAGACATGATACATGGACTCAACTAGTTTCGTGAATACATACAATGACATGAGAATGGTTACATAGCTGAAACGGAGATCAGAAAGAGTCAATTTAAGGAAAATAGTTACTTCAAGCTAAGTCTAAATTTATGGTGAAAAGATGAGTATACTTGGCTTGCATATCTTCTTCTGCTTCCCAAGTATCTCCCTCAAAGGACTAATTTTTCCATAGAATTTCACCAAGGGAATCTCTTTGTTCCTAGATGTGTGAGCAATTACTAACACATTTAAGGCCTTTAACCTAGAATAATTGCAAGGTCTTAAGAAACTTTTGTCATTTTTTAATGTGTTTATGTTGATTTTATAGTATAAGCTGATGGAGTAGAGAACTAATAAGAATGGAGGAAAAAAATTGAAATCTGGAGAAAGCTGAAGAGAAGTATGGATGACGACATTTGTGAGGATTAGAAAATTATACGCTTGAATAGGTCGAGAGACATTTGAGAATATCATCAATAAATATAGCTGTGATCCTAACCACCGTGAGAGTCTTGAGTACATTATAGCATCTGTCATGTACCGTAATCCCTAGTGAACAAAATCCTGGTTATTTCATAAAATCTTGGTTACAAACATCAAATTCAAAGTGACAATCAATTATCTGTAAAACTTAAATCCCATTTTAGGAAATAGTAGACTACCAGTGAATTTAATTGTAAACAACTTGAGTTCACACCTTATTCCCTGTGGGATTCTACCCCAACCTATGTGGGTTTTATATTGACAATGATCGCTTACACCCATTCAAGAGTGTAATTTGAGTTTTATCAAAAATGGCGCCGTTGTCGGGGAATACGGTTGTAAACTGAAAGTTTGCATGCGCTAATTTACTGTTAGTTACATTTTCTAGAGTTACATTTGTTTGTTGTTTTTGTTTATTTGTAGGATCTTAATAGTGTACGCCAAGCACAACTCAATTCGGAACTCCAACTCATAACAAGGAATGGAAGAACAGCCGTTACAATATAAGTTTGATGATGACAATGACAGTATGGATGGGGCAGGTGCTATGGGTGCCATCATTCCTCCACCGTTGGCACCTAGAGCAAAGTTCAACATTACAAGCATGATGATCCAACTCCTGAACTTGAAATAGTTGTTTGGAGGCCTTACTGGGGATGACCCTAACCTGCATCTGGTGAATTTTGTCTCCATTTTCAAATATTTTGATAACTCAAGAGTGAGTAAGAATGCTATTTAGTTAAGGCTATTCCCGTTGTCTCTATCTAGGGAGGCAACATTGTGGCTGAATGAGCTGACGCCTAATTCTATAACTAACTAAAGGTAGTTGAAAGGAGCTTTCCTAGAAAGGTTCTTTGCGCCTTCCAGGAGGGTATAGTTTAGGGATGAGATCAACAACTTTAGACAGCTCCCGACTGAGGCCTTTTATAAAACTTGGGAGAGGTTCAAGAAGAAGCTGACACAGTGTCTGAACCATAATATGATGAACATACATTTGATGGAGACTTTAACAGGGCTCTTAAATCTGTAACAAAGCCAATTGTATATAATGCCACTGGTTGTTCATTTATTGATCTGTCTTTTCAAGATGCCTCAGATATGCTTAATAGGATGACCAATGGATTCAGGCTTGGTACACTAGAGATTCTGTGGTGGCAAGCCCCACTATTCATGTTAGAATACCTACTGAACAACACAGGAGAGATGAGGAGTGGGATCAAGATATGGCCTATCTAAAGACTCAAATGGACTTGCTCACCAAGCACTTATTATCGGGGAAGAATGAGAAAGTAAAGGCCGTGACTTCTCAGGACCGAGTTGATGTTAATCTCGAAGAAGAGGCTAATTATGTTAATAATTAGGGGGGTTTATGAGGCAATATCCAAGGGAATCAAGGTCGGAACATTTATGACAAGCCTAGTTACAGAGACAGGGAGCAAGGGAACTAGAGAAGCAAAAATAAAAAGAGTGGCTTATATGTTCTTCCTGGAATTCGGGAAGCTACTACAGCTACCTGTGGAAAGATTTCTATAGAGGACTTGGTGGAAAAACTATTGGAGGGAGTTGAGGCTACCAACTCAGGGGTAAATACTATGAAGAGTGAATTTTCTATTCTGAGTCAGTTGGTTAGTTCACACTCAACTTCTATCAAGCAGTTGGAGCAACAGATGAGCCAATTTTCCGCAGCTATGAACCAGATAAGAAGTAATTCTGTACCAAGTGAAATGGCTTAGAATCTGCAAAATAATGGCTCATTTCTAGCTATTACCACCAGTAGTGGTAAGATCTTACCTGGCCTTTCTGTTGGTAAGTCTGCGAATAATAAGGTGGTTGTGGATAAACCAGAAGAAAGTAATCTTGGGGAGTCTGAAAAGCTGAATAGCTCTGTTAATACTTCAGAGAAGGTGAGGGAGAAGGAAGAGGAAGCGGTGTTGAAAACTATCCCAAGACCACCACCTTCCTTTCCTCAATGATTGATCAAATTTATGGCAATGCTCAAGCAATTGACAATAAATGTTCCTTTGATTAAGGAACTTGAGCTAATACCAGGATATGAAAAATTCATGAAGGACCTTGTGATGAAGAAATGAGTGGTGAGATACAAATTGGAGGCAGATTTCCATATTTGTAGTGCTATCTCTGCAAAGACCTTAATGTAAAAGAATCCAGACCCAGGTGCTATCCCTATTGTTATTGCACCTGACTGGGCAAAACCATTTGAGATGATGTGTGATGCAAGTGGTGTTGCCCTGGGAGCTGTATTGGTACAAAAGAGGGACAAACTATTTTATTCGATATATTACGCCAGCAATGTATTGAATAGAGCATAAAAGAATTACACTATCACTGAACAGGAACTTCTGGCTGTGGTATATATTTTAAAGAAATTTAGAGCTTATCTACTTGGGACCAAAGTGGTGCTCCATACCGACCATACTGCCTTGAGGTATTTGATGGCTAAGAAGGATGCAAAACTAAGGCTTATTAGATGGGTGTTTCTACTGCAAGAATTTGATTTCAAGGTTAAAGATAGGAAAGGTTGTGAAAACTAGGTTGTGGATCATCTATCTAGAATGGAAGGTGAACAGGAAGTAGTGATGAAACAAAGATAAATGATGTATTTCCTGATGAGGAGATCCTAGCGGCTGCTATGGAAAAATTTTGTTGGTACGCGAATTATGTAAACTATGTTGTGAGTGAGGTCATCCCAGAAAAATCTTTCTTTCCACCAAAGGAAGAAATTCTTGCATGATGTAACACATTACTTCTGGGATGAGCCTTACCTTTTTCGGTGATGCACAGATAATATCATATGGATATATGTACTGGAAGTAGATGTATTGTGCATATTGGAAGCATGTCATGCCTCCCTAGTTGGGGGGCACCATGTGGGTGGCCGAATGGCCCCCAAGGTGTTGTAGAGTGGCTATTATTGGCCAACATTATTTAAGGATGCCCGCGAGTTTGTGCTAAAATATGACCAATGGCAGAGGAAGGGGCCAATTTCTAAAAGACATGAGATGCCCTTGACTAAGATGCTTGAAGTGGAGTTGTTTGATGTCTGGGGCATTGATTTTATAGGTTCATTTGTAAGCTCATATGGGATGAAGTATATTTTGGTTACTGTTGACTATGTCTCTAAGTGGGTCGAAGCTGTGGCTTTGGCTAATAACGAAGGAAAGGGAGTTGTTGCTTTTCTCAAAAAGAACATCTTCTCTCGCTTTGGAGTACCACGTCCTATCATAAGCGATGAAGGATCTTATTTTTGCAACAAATTTTTTAGAGCATCTTTGGCAATATATAGAGTGAAACAACACAAAATGGCTACCCCATACCACCCACAAACCAGTGGAAAAGTGGAGGTGTCAAATCGTGAAGTTAAAGCTATCCTAGCCAAATGGTGAATTCTAGCCGGAAAGACTAGTCTTGAAAGCTTGATGACGTATTGTAGGCTTACCGAACTACTTTTAAGACACCCATTGGCATGTCACCATTTCAGATGGTCTATGGAAAAGCTTGCCACTTACCAATAGAGCTAGAACACAAGGCTTAATGGACGCTCAAAAGGTTGAATTTGACTTGGAAAGAAGCAACAGAGATGAGACTAGGAAAACTGAATGAGATGGATGAATTCCGTCTCAGGGCATATGAACGAGCAGATCTATATAAATAAAAGATGAAAAAGTACCATGATTGGAGAATAGAGAAATGAGAATTCAAAAAAGGGGACTTGATACTTCTGTTTAATTCCAGACTCAAATTGTTCCCAGGCAAGATGAAATCTAAGTGGTCAGGCTCTTTCAAGGTTAGTCAAGTCCACTCATCGGGGGTAGTAGAACTCAAAAACAAAGACGACAGTACCTTTAAGGTAAATGGGCAATGGGTCAAACTTTTTACTGGTCCAAAGGAATCAGTGAAAAGCATCACCATTATCTGTCTCGATGAAGTCTGAAGTAATCGAGGTACCTGAGTGTAATACCCCCAAAAAATCTAGACCAATATTAGACCATGTACAAAGCTCATGCATAGTACATCACGGTTCTTTTATAGTTTTATGAGTAAGTTAGATGTATATTAAGGCTGCAAATAACTTCCAGCTATCAGACGAATCAAAACATTCATTACCGATTGAATTCTTGAGAAGGATATTGGTATAGTCAACTTCAAACCAGAATATTACTCAGTATACTTGGAGTTTTTATGCTAATTACATATCAACAGATAGATAATTGAATTATCTATACAGCGATACATATTTCGCCTAAATCTGATATCGGAGCAAAGAGTTATTCCTATTTTACCCCAGCATGTTAGGCTGAAAAATAGTGTGACGACATTTGTGGTAGGTTAACACATTTGTGACGCCCTATCATGAAGGTCGTCAGCCTTAGGCAGAAACCAGCTCCTAAGTGATGACATTCATGGTAGCTTACCACAGCTGTGATGCCCTATCATGAAGGTCGTCAACCTTAGGAAGAAACCAGCTCCTAAGTGACGACATTCGTGGTAGCTTACCACATTTTTGAAGCCATGTCACAAATTTCATCATCCTTAGGCAGAATCCAGCTTCTGTGTGACGACATTTTTGATGGCTTTTGACGGCTTACCACATTTTTGATTCCTTGTCACAAATGTCGTTAGCTATTATTTTTAGAACCTAGGAATTTATTTCATAAGGGTATTTTGGTCTTTTTTCTTCACTTTCCATGACTTATAACCCTCAAGGAACATATTATCTTCAATTCTCTTTAGTTAAAACATCTCAAAAAGCTCTCTCATACACTCTAAACCACAAGATTAGGGTTTTCTCTCAAGATCAAAACTCTCAAGAACAAGCCCTAGGGTTTTCATAGAAGAGTCTATTTCAAGGTAATTTCACCATCAATCTTCATGAATTCTTAATCTAAGGTATGCATAGTGTTCATCTATGGATTCAATTCGTTAATAGAGCTCAAGAATCATGCTTTTAAATGTTATTTTGTAAAATTTTTGTGGTGATATGGGAATGTACTTGTTGATGATTGTTGTTTAAGTTTCAAGATGATATCTAAAGGTGTTTTCATGGATTATATGTGGTTGTTAGTTGAAAAACACAAACTTTGGGTGGTTTGATATGATGCAAGTATGAAATCCACCTATGCCTTAAAGAATGCATGCAAGGTGTTTGATAAAATGCCTAGGATGCTAGAAATT
>JAPEIP010000002.1:111724838-111762449 GCA_026120095.1 Capsicum chinense | reverse complement strand
ATGATGCAAGTATGAAATCCACCTATGCCTTAAAGAATGCATGCAAGGTGTTTGATAAAATGCCTAGGATGCTAGAAATTCATATTTACATGATTCCATGATATCTAAATGACAATTCTATGTTATCTATACACTTCAATATAGATTCCCATGCTATTTATGTGTTGTTATTCTTATGGTTGGAAGCATGTATGATAATGGAGATATGAATTATATACATGAAATATATCCATGCTTTCCCCTACCATGTTTGAGATGTTGAATAAATACACAAAGTATAATATCCCCTACTTATGACAATTTGAATTATGGACTCCAATCTTATAATCAAGTCAATCATGTTGTGTCTGTTTTCTTCCATCGAGTACTGGGGGTATTCGTACCCAAAAATATAGGTATGTGCCTAGAGCCATGTCATGTTTCACGATATACAAAATCAAGCCATGATTCAGTAGAATTCAGTCAGTCATATGACTCACGAAAACTCAGTAATCTCAGTAGTTTAGTATTCTCAGTAAATTCAGTGCTCAGTAACCTCAGTAATCTCAGTAGTTCAGTAATCTCAGTGATCTTAGTACTTAGTAATATTTGTAACCTCTGTATTGAAAGTCTATCTCAGTAACTTTAGTACTCTCAACCAGTCCTCAGAACTTAGTACATTCTGTTAGTCATCAAAATCCAGTTAACTTAGTTTAGCTCCGCTAAACAATACCACTAGTATCAATCTAGTTAATCAGTATCGATTCAGCTAATCAGTTTAGTTTAGTTATACAGTTCAACCCAGTTATTTAGTTCAGTGTCTTTTAAATGGAAGTAGGATTCATCACCGAGTGATCCTAGGGATGGGGACTCACCCACTAGATTAGGACTGAGATCCTTAGAAGTAATCCCTAAGTTCCAGAACTATGTAGCCAGCATAGGTTGAGACATCGTATCCTATTATATGAGGGTAGATAAGGTGTCTTAACCTGTTATATGAGGGTTCCCACCATTCTCACTAGAGTTACCTATAATATGAGGGTTGCTCACATGTTGTACTTACTAGTGGTGCGGTATTGATACCTTTCCAATTAGGGCAGAGATTAGACCACCATCAGCTTAGCTTGGGGTATGTCAGTTAGATGAATATATCTCATAGTTTTAGTTACAGAATCAGGGCTTTCAGACACAGTCAACTCAGCTTAGCAGTACAAATTCAGTACTGTTAGATACAGTCAATGCTTATCATTGTAAATAGACTTCTAAATCACCCATTAGCTAGGAATAATCTCAACTATGATTAATCAGTATCAGAATCATTAGATTTAAAGATCACCTACTAGATAGGATTGATCTTAGACTAAGTCAAATTATCCTTATTATCAGTATACTCATGATCACCTTCTAGATAGGATTGATCTCAGATTTAGTTACTCTAAGTAGAACAGAACTCTGATAGATCCATCAGAACTTAGACTGTCAGATACAGTAGCTCAGTATCAGCTACATCAGTTAGGTTGATCATCACAGTTATATCAATTATATTAGTTTTCTAAACTCATGTATCAGTCATATCAGTTATCAGAATTCATGATATCAGTATTCAGCTTCAGGACTATCAGACACAGTCAACCAGACCAGTTCTTCATAATTCAAACTGTCAGAAATATTCGTTCATCTATTCAGTATCTTAGTATCAGTATACTCATGTTATCAGTATTCATACTTATAAGTCTGTATCTACACGAGTTCAGTTACAGTTATGTATGCATGTATGTATTCTTACATTCATATTAGTCAGCATTGTTTATGCATATAACCCTTTGCATTTAGCCTACCTTACTCGTATACTCAGTATATTCAAACGTACTAACACATTTGTGCTATGGTTCTTTCACTTATGTTAAACCATAGGTTTAGTGGCACGAGCTTCAAATTAGTAATAGTGTTCCAGTGTTCAGAGTTTGCAGTGAGTCCTTTTTATTTGAGGATGATATCATTATTGCTATATTTATTATTCAGTTACTAGATAGAGTTAGTCAGAGACATGTTCCTTCAACTCCTTATTCAGTTCAGTTAGAGGCTTTCAGACTAGATGTCAGATTAGATATTTAGATCTCATTATTTTCAGTATTTATAACTTGTTTTGGTATTGTTATAACTTTTTAGATATTTTGTTATCAGGCATTTATTCAGTTTGAACCTTATGTCTTTCATGTTTATGTTTCCGCATTTTATGATATATTTTGCAGTATACAGGTATAGATATAAGTCATGGGTTAGCTTGTGGTCCTTTGGGGTCATGAGCACCGTGTAGCATTCTGGTTCAGAAAATCATGGTGTTACAAACTTTGTATCAGAACCTAAGGTTCAATATAGTCATAGGAAGTCTGAAAGCCGCATATAGTAGAGTCTTGTACATGTTTGTGTTGTGCACCACACTTATGTGCAGGAGGATATGAGATATTTTAGGAACAGTTTCCCTTCTTTCATGTCTCAGATTTTTCTATAGCAAGGTTCTCTAAGGAACCCATGTAGTTTTAGATCATGCTCCCGTCATGTCATTTTTACCTTACTTTCAAGGTAACAGAAATAGTGAAGATTAAGTCCTAAATATAGGACTTTCTCAGACAGTATCCCATTAGTTAAATTATGTTCCAACGTTTTACGGATCTCATTCATGATCATGAGAACTCGTTCTCGAACCTAGATTTAGATATGCCATCATATCCCATCTTAAAATCCTATGATAGCATGTGACCCAGAGTTAGAAACATGAACCTAGGAGTTTAGCAGTAGATAAGTTGGGATACGATATCCAGATTGAATAGATTATGTATTCATGGGGATAGTTGTGCTATAATGAATCAGTAGGCTTGAACAATATGAGTTAGAAAATTTAAGTTTAGTGACTTGAAATTATGCATAATGGTATGGATGTGATATAAGTAGTATATGAGGAAACAGAGGCAGATGATATGTTTAGTAAGGGGAGCATGCGTTGATCAGAGTGTAAGTATGTGATGATAATTACAGTTCAGTTCAGAGATTAGTTTAATGTTCACAAACTAATGATGATAGCTTAAAGACAAGGGGGAGATAGTAGATCAAGTACCCAAGTCAGGCTCTCAGATTCTAGTAGTAGTGCCAGTACGTACAGAAAAGCAGTTAGGGATGACGATTCTTGAGCCATCCTTATCTCAGTGTAAAGCTTCATACTTCAGTTAGCATAATGCCTATGCATGCTTCATGTCTCAGATTCCATGGATATAGCTTATGTTCACACGTATTCTATAGAATTATGTGTGCTTTTAGTTCCCAGTATAGAAAGTTCAGTTCTAGATCACTTAGTGTTACAAATCATGTTCCATGAACTCAAAAATTCCAAAATTAGGTCATGCAACTCATGACTCATGTACGCATATTATGTTTTACAAAATACTCAGCTTCTATGACTCATGCTACATCCCTACTGATCAGTTAAATTCAGACTATGTCATGCATACCCTTAGTTTAGACCTTTTGGTACACACATGGTATTTATATTCTAACCCTCAGAATTTTGTGAAGTTCCAAGTTCAATTAAGTGTCTATTCATGTTTTAGATTCTCCTGACTTAACCCCTTTAGTGAGCTCTCTTTGTGAAAACAGTGTAGTGTAGTGATGAGTAGTTGCTTAAATAAGGGAGTGAATGATTCATGTTAAGAGAACGTTGTTGCATGCTTTCTGTACACAAGGGTGTAGTTACGAAGATATGCTTGAATATCCTATTAGTATGCAAGCAAGGAGCTAGCGAGAGGTAGTACTTAGAAATTGGGAAAATTCAGAGTGTGAATGTATATTCAGGTCCTTGACTTATGTCAACCTTCATTGTGCAATTATCACAACTCATTTTCTATCTCATTTGTAGTTCAGTACTCAGTAATTAGTGTTCAATCTTAGAATTAAGAAATTCAATATTAGTTTAAACCTCAGTTTCATTATTCAATTATCAGGACCCAGCATTTAGATCCAGTATGGATCCCCATTACAGTCTTAAGTTATAGTGTAAGCTTCAGATCAGTATTCAGCTCAGAAATTTAGTTCAGTTTTAGATTTACTTGACCATAGCAGACATTTATCAGCTACTTAGTTATAGGTATTCCAATATCCCAGTCTATGGAATATTTCTAAATTATGTAATACGTTTGGTCCTGCATTTTCAGATAATATAGCTTTTATGAAATCGATGATCAATTACCTCATGTTACTCAGTCAGTCCCTTCTCATATGCAAAATACTTTATTACCTCAGCCCAGTTACTCAGATTAAGTCCAATCCAGTCTTGCATACCCAATATTTAGTTACTAATTACTCAATTAATTAGATAAGTCAGTATGTCTATGCATTCACGCATCATGCTTTAGTTTTAGATCTCAGATAATTAGTCATGATTTTGTACCTAGGTGCCTTGTGCATCGCCTCAAATTTCTCAATATCTCAGCAAGGTCAGTCCAGCATCCTTCAAGGGACATAGTGTCCCAAGGGGGAGATACATTATAGCCCCTAAACTTCCATGATTTAAACATTTTGTTTTCTTTGATGGATCTATCTTGGAGGAAGTGTTACTTATAAGCGAACCCTCTAGCCTTAAAACTCAGTTGTAGGCCATGTACTCAATGTATCAGTTCAGTTCATGAATCAAGTTCTAAATTTAGTTATGTTCTTATGTTTCCGCTCATGCATATTGAGTAATCAATCTCAGAATCATCAGTATTTTTAGTTCATGGTAGCAGTCTTCTTTGAGCTTACTCATTCTCACGTTCATATTTTAGTACCAAACTTGGTATTCAGTTCCATGCTTAGTTTTCAGTTCAAACTTGGTATATTTACCATTACATGTTCAGTCACATGTTCATAAGTCAGTTCAATCATGTAGTCATGCATCAGATATGCATGGATTCAACTTATCAGTTAAGCATCAGATATGCATTCTCAGTTTGAGAAACTTAGTTTATCAGAACATTCAGTCCTACATTCATAAATCAGCTACCCATGCATCAGATATACATGTACAATATGATACACTTAGTTTTCAGTCATATCAGCCATGAAATCATGATTAGTCATTCATGATATATATGCATCATCTTATCTTTTCTCCCTTTTCAAGCAGTCATCATTCGAGGATGAATATTTCCAAGGGGGAGATATTGTAATACCCCAAAAAATCCAGACCATTATTAGAGCCATGTACCAAGATTATGCATACTACATCATGGTTCTTTTATAGTTTTATGAGTAATTTAGATGTATATTAAGTCTTCAAATAACTCCTAGTGACCAGACGAATCAAAACATTCCTTACCGATTGAATTCTTGAGAAGGATATTGGTATAGTCAAATTTAAATGAGAATATCTCTCAGTATACTTGGAATTTTTGAGCTCATGACCCATCAAAAGATAGATAATTGAATTAGATTTCCATAGATACCAATTTCGCCTAAATCCAATAGCGGATCAAATATTTATTCCTATTTTACCCCAGTATGTCAGGCTGGAAAACTGTGTGACGATATTCGTGGTATCTTACCATATTTGTGATGCCCTATCATGAAGGTCATCAATCTTAGGAAGAAACCAGCTCCTAAGTTAAGAAATTCGTGATAGCTTACCACATTTGTGATGCCCTATCACGAAGGTCGTCAGCCTTAGGCAGAAACCAGTTCCTAAGTGATGACATTCGTGGTAGCTTACCACATTTTTAACGCCATGTCACAAACATCATCAGCCTTAGGCAAATCCAGCTTCTGTGTGACGATATTTTTGACGGCTTACCACATTTTTGATTCCATGTCACAAATTTCATCAGCCATAGGCAGAATCCAGCTTCTGTGTGACGACATTTTTGACAGTTTACACATTTTTAACGCATTGTCACAAATGCCGTCAGCTATTATTTTCAGCAACTGGGAATTTGATTCATAAGGGTATTTTGGTATTTTTCCTTCACTTCCCATGACTTATAAACCTCAAGGAACGTATTATCTTCCATTCTCTTTAGTTAAAATATCTCAAAAAGCTCTCTCATACACTCTCAACCACAAGATTAGGGTTTTCTCTCAAGATCAAAACTCTCAAGAACAAGCCCTAGGGTTTTCATAGAGAAGTCTATTTCAAGGAAATTTTGCCATCAATCTTCATGAATTCTTAATCTAAGGTATACGTAGTGTTCATCTATGAATTTAATTCGTTCATAGAGCTCAAGAATCATGCTTTTAAATGTTATTTTGTAAACTTTTTATGGTGATATGAGCATGTACTTGTTGATGATTGTTGTTTAAGTTTCAAGATGATATATAAAGGTGTTTTCATGGAATATATGTGGTTTTTAGTTGAAAAACACAAAATTTGGCTGGTTTGATATGATGCAAGTATGAAATCCACCTATGCCTTAAAGAATGCATGCAAGGTGTTTGATAAAATGCCTAGGATGCTAGAAATTCATATTTACATGATTCCATGATATCTAAATGACAAATCCGTGTTAGCTATACACTTCAATATGGATTTCCAAGCTATTTATGTGTTGTTATTGTTGTGGTATGAAGAATGTATGATAATGGAGATATGAATTATGTACATGAAATATATCCATGCTTTCCTCTACCATGTTTGAGATGTTGAATAAATACATGAAGTATAATATCCCCTACTTATGACAATGTGAATTGTGGACTCCAATCTTATGATCAAGTCAGTTATGTTGTGCCTATTTTCTTCCATCGAGTCCTGGGGGTATTCATACCCAAAAATATACCTGTGTGCCTAGAGCCATGTCATGTTTCACGATATAAAAAATCAAGCCATGATTCAGTAGAATTCAGTCAGTCATGTGACTCAGGAAAACTCATTAATCTTAGTAGTTTAGTATTCTCAGTAATTTCAGTGCTCTGTAATCTCAGTAGTTCTGTAATCTCAGTGATCTTAGTACTCAGTAATATCTGTAACCTCAGTATTCAAAGTCAATCTCAGTAACTCAGTACTCTCAACCAATCCTCAGAACATAGTACATTCCGCCAGTTATAAGAATCCAGTAAACTTAATTTAGCTCTACTAAACAATACCACTAGTATCAATCTAGTTAATTAGTATCAGTTCAGCTAATCAGTTCAGTTCAGTTATTCAGTTCAGCCTAGTTATTTAGTTCAGTGTCTTTTAGATGGGAGTAGGATTCATCACCGAGTGATCCTAGGGATGGGGACTCACCCACTAGATTAGGACTGAGATTCTTAGAAGCAATCCCTAAGTTCTAGAACTATGTAGCTAGCATAGGTTGAGATATTGTAACCTATTATATGAGGGTAGATAAGGTGGCTTAAACTATTATATGAGGGTTTCCACCGTTCTTACTAGAGTTACCTGTTATATGAGGGTTGCTCACATATTGTACTTACTAGTGACGCGGTATTAACACCCTTCCAGTTAGGGCAGAGATTGGACCCTAGTCAGCTTAGCTTGGGGCATGTCAGTTAGATGAATACATCCCACAGTTTTAGTTATAGAATCAGGGCTTTCGGACACATCAACTCAGCTTAGTAGTACATATTCAGTACTATTAGATACAGTCAATGCTTATCATTATAAATAGACCTCAAGATCACCCATTAGCCAGGAATAATCTCAAGTATGATTAATCAGTATTAGAATCATTAGATTTAAATATCACCCACTAGATAGGACTGATCTTAGACTAAGTTAAATCATCTTTATTATCAGTATACTCATGATCACCCGCTAGATAGGACTGATCTCAGATTTAGTTACTCTAAGTAGAACGAAACTCAGATAGTTCCATCAAAACTTAGACTATCAAATATAGTCGCTCAGTATTAGTTACATCGGTTAGGCCGATCATCAAAGTTATATCAGTTATATCATTTTTTTGAACTCATGTATCAGTCATATCAGTTATCAGAATTCATGATATCAGTATTCATCTTTAGGACTGTCAGACACAGTCAACCAGAATAGTTCTTCATAATTTGAACTATCAAAAATAGTCGTTCATCTATTTAGTCTCTCAGTATCAGTATACTCATGTTACCAGTATTCAAACTTAGAAGTAAGTATCTCCACGAGTTCAGTTATAGTTATGTATGCATGTATGTATTCTCACATTCATATTAGTCAGCATTGTTTATGCATATAACCCTTTGTATTTAGCCTACCTCACTCATATACTCAGTATATTCAGACGTACTGACGTATTTACGCTATAGCACTTTCTCTTATGTTACACCATAGGTTTAAAGGCATGAGCTCCAGATCAGCAGCAGCATTCCAGTGTTTAGAGTTTGCAGTGAGTCCTTCTTATTCGAGGATGATATAATTATTACTACATTTACTATTCAGTTGCTAGATAGAGTTAGTCAGAGACATGTTCCTTTAACTCCTTATTTAGTTCAGTTAGAGGCTTTTAGACTATATATCAGATTAGATATTCAGATCTCATTATTTTCAGTATTTATGACTTATTTTGGTATTGTTATAACTTTTTTAAATATTATGTTATCATACGTTTATTCAGTTCGAACCTTATGGCCTTTCATGTTTATGTTTCCGCATTTTATGATATATTATGCAGTATACATGTATAGATATCAGTCATGGGTTAGCTTGTGGTCCTTTGGGGTCATGAGAACTGTGTAGCATTCTAGTTTAGTAAATTGGGGTGTTACACTAAGTCATGCAACGATGCTAAATCAGGCGCTGCATGGAAGGCAACCCATAATCTCGGAGATCAATCCAATCTAGGTATACTCTAACCCTTAATTTAGATTTGCTTTGATTTTAAGTTGAGGGTGTAGGGTAGTCTATTGTTGTAACATAGTTGTGGTAACTAGGAGAAATACAAGAACAAAAAGCAACTGACATGTTTTTGATTGACTTTCGAACACCCCTCAAATTTCTTGTTTGATAAACTGTGTGGATTACATTTACTTGAGACCATTATAAATCTTGTCGTGGCATTAGTTATAGCTTCTTGATGATCATTACTGAACAATTTTATGAACTAGATAAGCAGTGGTCTGTGATATACTTATGTGTCAGGTGTGTGTGACCTACTACTTGTTTCCCTCTGTATGCTAAAGTCAGAACTTGCCTGGTTGGTCTTGCCATGGATATAAGATAGGAATTAGGACAGGATCATAGGCCGTTGTTGATTAACCCACTTTTATCCTATATAGTCATCCCTATGTGCATAACACCCCTTGATCCTTGTGTAGTGCCTAAATTGACCATTTCTTTCATATGACACCTTTTACCTTCCTATTTATACCACAATGAACTTGTTTATCCCTGGCCTTCCTTGGACACTGAGCACCTTAACCTAAGAAAACAGGCTAAGTTGAGGTTGGAAATCATAGGGGTGCATGATGTAGGATGAGTATGAAAAAGGGTGGAATAAGAAAGATGAAAAAAAAATTGGGCACGGTGAAAAAGAAATAAAAAAAGAGAAAACTGTGTGAAAAATGATAAAAAGATAATTTGATAATTGAAAAGGCCACATCCAACTTGAATATGGATGATATAGAGAAGAGGATAAGAGAAAGAGGATAATAAGTGAGCCCCAAGAAAGTAGTGTAGTGTCAAGGAGACATAGTCACCCTAAATGACCTTGAATATCATACCAGCCCCAAACCACATTATAAGCCTAAAAAAAGTCCTATAGTGATTCTAGCTGGCCTAACTGAAGATTTTGGTAACGAAAATAAGGACAAGCTTATGGTACTTGGCATACACTGACTGGAACTTTCTTTTGAGAGTGAGAGTCTTTTGGTGACCCCCACTTTTGCATTTTTGGATTCCTTATATAAGAAGAGGAGGGTTACTTTGTTGTGAGGGTACACTGGTGTCGTTGCTAGCTACTCGCTTGTTTAGATAGTGTGGCATTGGTATGTGAATGGTTGTTGAGGCTAAGATTGATGTTGTCGCTTCAGTCCTTTGTGTTACAGTATTGTTTTTTTCAATGATATGAACAGTTGGTATTAGTTGGTTTAGCATTGGAGGAATAACTTTGTATTGAGCTTAAATGGAAAATTGGTTGTTGAATGTGCTATATGTTTTCTTAGTTGGATCAAGTTGCTTGAGGATAAGCAATTGTTTTAAGGTGAGGGTGTTGATGTGTGAGCAATTGCTAACACATTTAAGGCCTTTAACCTATAATAATTGTGATGTATTAAGCAACTTTTGTCGTTTTTAAATGTGTTTATTTTGATTTTACAGTATAAGCTAATGGAGTAGGGAGCCAACAAGAATGGAGTCAAAGAAATTGAAATCTAGAGAAAGATGAAGAGAAGTATGGCTGACGTCATCTGTGATAAGTCACCGCTGATGACATCTGTGATAAGTCGTCAGACCCATGACAGGCTATCACAGTTGTCGTCAAACGTAAACAGAGAGTTGGCATGAATTGAATACTATGATGATATCTGGTGATAAGACGTCAAAAGTGTGATAAGCCATCAAGGATGTCGTCAGCCTTAACCAGAGAATGAGATTTGCTGTAACGTTGTAATGGTATGTCGTGATAAGGTGTCAAAGTTGTGATAAGGCGTCAGGATCACCGTCAACCTTAGGCAGAAATTCTCAAAATGGAAGAGGAGCTGACAACATCCATGACGCGTCATTAGACTCCTGATAGGACGTCATTGTCGCTGTCAGCCTGAGACAGCAAAATCCAAACTTAAAGAGAATCTGACGACGTCTGTGATAGGCCGTCAAAATCCTGATAGGCCATCACGGTCGCTGTCATCTATTCCGAGGAAAATTTGTAACTTTAGTTTTATTTCCTTGTTTAGGGTTAACTATTTAAAAGCTTTTTTTAGGGTTTTCTGGGATTGATTGACACATCTCATAAGATAGAAGATACGATTTTTCTCTCTCTCTAAGACCAATATTTTGGAGGTTTGCCTTGTGATTCAATTCAAAGTATACTTTTGATTTTCTTTATTATTGTAAGTTAATCCTTTCAGTAATGAATTCAATTTGCATACTTGTTTCTTGCATCATGAGTGGCTAAACACCTGTAACCTGGATCATGGGATCTAGGGTTAGGTTATGATAAGGTGTTAAATACTCAAGATTTAATAGGTGTTAGGATTTTTGGTAATTCTGAGATTATAATTTATGTTTGTTGGTTGTAAACAGTGGCGTACCTACTTTGATTTTCTTGAGAAAGAAATCATAAACAGTAGGAAGTGAATTATCAACAGGGACTCGAAAAGACTTCGTTTAATAATCAACGCTGTAACAAGGTTGATTAACCTGAGGTAAAATCTAGACAGTGCATAGCGATTCCCTAAGTCTGAGAGGATTAGGAAATTAGATGCTTGATTAGGTCGAGAGACATTTGAGCATTTCATCGATAAAGATAGCTTATGATCCTAACCACCGTGAGAGTCTTGAGTAAATTTTAGCATCTGTCATGTACCGTAAGCCCTAGTGAACATAATCCTGGTTATTTCATAAAATCTTGGTTACAAACATCAAATTCAAAGTGACAATCAATTATCTGTAAATCTTAAACCCATTTTAAGAAACAGTAAACTACCAGTGAATTAAATCGTAAGCAACTTGAGTTCACACTTTATTCCCTGTGGGATTTGATCCCAACCTAGTTGGGTTTTATATTGATAATGATCGCTTACACCCATTAAAGAGTATAATTTGAGCGTTATCATTCCTCCACCTACGATTCTAACGGTCAAGGAACTCATCTTGGATTTCTTCATAGAAGAGACTATCTTTCACATCTACACTGTCTAATGGCACGGCTGAAGTTGGGTCGCCAATGCATTTCTTTAACAAAGAGACATGAAACACCCGATGCACTGATGACAATTTTTAGGCTACTCCAACTCCTAAGCTACCTTCCCAAAATGACTCAAAATTTTATATAGGCCAACATAGTGTGAACTGAGCTTTCCCTTCCTGCCAAATCTTTTTACCCATTTTATGGGTGAAATTTTCAAATAAACTAGGTCACCAACATCAAACTCAAGATCACTCTTCCTCACATCTACATAAGATGTCTGATGACTTTGGGCTGTCTTCAGCCTTTCCAGGATCAACCAAACTTTCTCCATCACCTTATAAACTGAATCAGGCCCTATCAAAGCAACCTATCATACTTCAAACCAACCAATGGGAGATCTAAGTCTCCTTCCATAGAGAGTATCAAATAGAGCCATTTGAATACTGGAGTGATAACTATTGTTGTAGGCAAACTCAATCAAAGGTAAGTGGTCATCCCAACTACGTTTAAAATCAATAACACAGGCCCTCAAAAAGTGCTCAAGAGTATGAATGGCCCTCTCTGCCTGACCATCCATCTGAGAATGAAAAGTTGTACTGAGGTGACCTTAGGTACCAAGACCCTTTTGAAAAGCCTTCCAAAAGTGAGTGGTAAACTAAGTACCTCTATTTAAAATGATAGACAACGGAACCGCAAGCAACTTCACCAACTCCCTAAGATAGAGTTTAGCATAATCCTTAGCTGAAAATAAAGTATGAATTGGCAAGAAATGAGATGACTTGGTCATTCTATCAACAATTACCCATATCGAATCATGCTGACAACACGTACGAGGCAACCCTGTCATAAGATCTGTGTTCACCAACTCCCACTTCCAAGTGAGGATGCTAAACTCCTACAGTGTACCACTAGGCCTCTAGTGCTCAACCTTAACCTGCTGACAATTTGAACACTTAGCCACAAACTCTGAAATATCCTTCTTTATACCACTCCACTAATAGATTTCCTACAAATCACAGTACATCTTAGTAGCTCTTGGGTGGGTAGAGTATTATGCACTATGTGCCTCAGCTAATATTCGCTATCTTAGACCATCAACACCCAAAACATATAGTCTTCCTTGGCAATGAAGAACACCATCTCCCTCTTAGGAGAAAGCCTCCACCTCCGGACCTCTAACTGCCTCTTTCAACTTAACCAAATTAGGATCCCTGTCTTGCTTTTATTTTACATCGACAACTAATGAATATTTTGAACCATTCTGAACCCATATACGACCTTCAGCCTAATCAACTAATCGAACTCCTAACCTGGCAAGCTAACGAACCTCACAGGCTAAGGGCTTATTTGTTTGCACTTAATGAAGGTCTGAATCTGAATGGTTCAGACTTCAGACCATCAAGTGCATTTTTTTTATTAAGATTTTAGCTTTTAATAGGTCTGAATAGGTCTTAATCATTTAGATCTAGAATCAAGTCTTAATAGGTCTAACGAGGTATTCTGGTATTGGATATTATTTACCGCCACTCTAGTCATAATCATCCACTAACCAGCTCTTCCACCTCCACTATTGTCAACCACCACCCACAACCACCAACCAACTCTACCATCCCAATCACCATCGATTAAAAATATTGGTACCAACCACTATTATCAATAGCTACCACACCTACTACCCTTATTATTCTATTTATATTCATCGCCGCCACCGCCGTCAACATCGCCACCATCATCAACCACTATCGGTCAATCCCTACTATCAACCAACTCATCTATCACAACTAGTACCACTGCTAACTACCACTAATACATCACAACCTCCACACATTCTTTGGACGCCACCACCATTGTCACTAGTAACGCCAACTTTACCATTAGTTCAACCACTAACATCGCTACAATTTATCTCTACTAATAACCATCTCAACCATCATAACTAACTACATCTCTAACTAGCACCAACATATTGTCAAACCATCATGCATTCATTTTCCAGCCATCACAATCAACACCTCCAACTGCTAACATCAAGCAACATCACATCACAACCACCACCACCACTATAAATTGCCACCATCATAACATTCGCTACAATACCAACCATCACAACTATTACCACCAATATTACTAATCACTAACATCATTCATTGTCACTAGAACCACTTATAAATATCTCCACTATCACTAACAAACATAAATATTTTTTTTCAATCAAATAATAATTTTGTTGTATTAAATTACATACTTTTATGATATATAATTATTTTTTATTTGAATTGTATTTTTTATTTTATTATATACACAATTTTGTTTTGCACATTCAAATGTTGAAAAACAAATAGTCTTAATAATTCAGTTTTTAGATCTAGAGACAACATCTTAATCATTCAGATGTGCATTCACATTCAGACCTTTGAATCTTAAAAAAATGTAGCCTCACTCTTCTTATCATCCTTAACATGGGAAACACTACCCATAGACAATCTACTAAGGGAATCCGCCACTCTATTAGCTTTGCTCGGATGATACAATACACTCATATCATAGTCTTTTAATAATTCAAGTCATCTTCTTTAATGATGATTCAGGTCTTTCTACATAAAAACATACTATAAACTAGTGTGATCCGTGAACACATCAACAAGAACCCCATAAAGGTAATGCCACCAAATCTGTAAGCCAAAAACAACAACTGCCAATTCAAGATCATGGATTGGATAATTCTTTTTATGGGGTTTAAGTTATCTAGAGGCATAGGCAATGACCTTACCTCTCTGCATTAATGCAAAACC
Source organism: Capsicum chinense (assembly GCA_026120095.1). Lineage (NCBI taxonomy): Eukaryota > Viridiplantae > Streptophyta > Magnoliopsida > Solanales > Solanaceae > Capsicum > Capsicum chinense. Next base: position 111,747,877 of record JAPEIP010000002.1, on the reverse strand, counting down.
AAGACCAACTCTAGAAGAATCACAATACATTACAAACCTATCTGTGCCATCTGGCAAAGTGAAGACTAGAGCAAAAGTGAGTTGAGTCTTTAACTCCTAAAAACTCTTCTTACAGGAATATAATTTCACTTTCTTCTGGGTCAGTCGAGTCATGGGGGAAGAAACAGAAGAAAACCCTTTGACAAACCATCTGTAATAGCCAGCTAAACCCAAGAAACTCTTGATATCTGATGGAGAGATAGGTATAGGACAATTTCACACTACTTTAGTCTTTTAAGGATCAACTCGAATGCTATTATCGAAAACAATGTGAATAAGGAAAGCTCCTGATCTCAGCCAAAATTTGCACTTACTGAATTTAGCAAATAATTGGTGATCCTTAAGAGTCTGTAATACAACTCTCAAATAGTATGCATGATCACTCTCACTATGGGAATAAACAAGGATATCATCAATGAAGACTATGATGAACATGTCCAAGTACCACTTGGACACCCTATTGATTAAGTCCATGAAAACTGCAGGGGAATTTGTTAGTCCAAAAGATATAACTAGGAATATGAAGTGACCATACTGAGTTTTGAAGGTTGTCTTTGAAATGTCACATTCTCTGACTCTAAGTTGATGACTAAGTTGATGATAGCCGGATCTGAGGTCTATCTTATAGAAATAACTTGCACCCTGAAGCTAGTTGAATAAGTCATCAATCTTGGAGAGTGGATATTTATTCTTGATTGTGACTTTGTTCAACTAATGATAGTCGATTCACATTCTGAGAGAACCATCTTTTTTGCACACGAATAGAACTGGAGCACCCCATAGATAAACACCAGGACAAATGAAACACTTATCTAAGAGATCCTACAATAGTTCTTTAAATTCCTTAAGCTCAAATAGAGTAATTCTATAATGCAGAATAGAGATAGGCTGCGTGTCTAGAAAGAGGTCTATTCTAAAGTCAATTTCCCATTTGGGAGGAACTTCGAGAAGATCTTCAGGAAACATATTTGAAAATTCATTTACTATTAGAACTAGCTCAAGACTTGGAGTTTTAGAATTTGAGTCCTTGACGCGAATGAGATGGTAAATACACCCTTTGAATATCATCTTTCTTGCATTAAGATATGAATTAAACTGACCCTCAAGCACTGTAGTACTACCCCTTTATTCAATAACTGGTCATTAGGAAACTGGAACTGAACAATTCTATTTTTATAGTAAACTGAGGCATGTCATGAGTGGAGACAATCTATGTCGAGAATGATATCTAAATCAGTCATCTTTAACTCTATAAGATCAACTAAAGTAACTTTCTGAGACACTGTGATCGGGCAATTTCTATATACCCTTCGGTCTATAATTGACTTACATACTGGCTAGACACTGAGAAAATCTCTACTAATGTTTAAGGATTGACGCCAAAGTCTGTATCTATATAAGGAGTCACAAAGAAAAGTGAAACTCCGGGGTCTAATAATGCATAAGTGTGAAGATGGAAGACTTGTAATGTACCCATGACCAAATTAGAAGAACTTTCCTGATCTTGCTGAGTCTGGAGAGCATATAATCTGTTCTGATGCAGCCTACTGGTTGTACTGGAAGTGGTACCCTACAGAGTTGGGCGACCTGCTAGAGCTGATAAAAGATTGGACTGGCTCTGCTGGAAATTATTTCTTCACCTCTACATTCCCACAGGGCACTTCCTTACCCTGTGACCTAACTTACCATACCCAACCAAAACACCTATCACTACTAGATCTACACTCAATCAGATGATTTTTACCATACTTTATATAGAGTGGATTGGTATGACCACTGCTCACACTACTCTAGGACTTAGAGCCTAGTACTCTATCCCAACTATCCTACTTGAACTTAGGCATTAGCGCACTAGATGAAGATAGAGCTAGTGTTAAATTTTTTTGGTGGAATTGAGGATGGTTATTTCCTTTCGACCTTGGCTGAGAAAAGTTAAAACTACCTATTCTGGCCCTCTTATTCTCTCTTTCCTTCTCTTTGAGTTTCTTCTCCTCAATCTACTGACACGAACAAATAGTCTAGAAAGGTCCATATCCTTAATCAACATGGTAGTCTGACACTCCTTAACTACACTATAATTTACCCCAGATATGAACTTACTCATCCTGGACCTAGAGTCGGCCACCATAGTTAGAGCATACCTTTCCAACTACGTGAACTTGAGCGAGTAATCCTTCAAACTCATACCACCCTTATTTAAATTTACGAACCCCTGAACCTTAGCTTCCCTCAACTCTAGTGGGAAGAACCTATCTAAGAATGTCGCGACAAACTTCTCCCATCTATAGGCCCTGTATCAATACCCATGTCCTTCTTTAACTACTTGAACCAAATGTGATCTAATCTATGCAACTGGTAAGAAGATAAGTATTTACTCTCACTCGAACTGACACCCATGATGTCAGTCACTTTTTATGCCCTATTCAAGAACTCCTGCAGGTCTTCCCTAGACTTGGATCCCAAAAATAAAGGGAGATTTATTTGGGTGAAGTCTCGAATCCTAGATGCATCTATATCCAACACTGGATTGGATGAAGTAATAGCCTGCTTGTTGTTCTAAAAAGCTATGAAATGGGCCAAAACTATGAAAAAAGACATGAACTCAGCATAAGGAACATGGTTGTTCAGGGGATCTTCCTAAACAAGTGGAGGTGCGGGTTGACCCCTTTTTCCTTTTTTTGTTGTTTCATCTAATAGGCCTTATTTATAAATGGAATGAAGGAAGAGTTAGACTAGGAAATTCAATTAAGCTCATTCTCTTTCGCATGACATGAATACTGAAAGAAGGAAAACTTTCCTAAAAATATCTCATAGCCTCTTGTCCATAAGTGTGGCGCACTTTACACCTATTCACAAGACTCTACTCAATGTGGCTTTCAGATAACCTAGGACACTTTAAAACCTTAGGCTTGGATACCAAGTTTTGTAATAACCCAAGGATACCCCTAGTCGCGACATAATGCTTAAGGCTGCATTCGACCCTAAGCTAACCCATAATTTGGTACTTACTATAAGCACTGAATAAAATAATAGTAATATATCATGTGTGGAAGATAAAATAATAAGGTACTATCTATTTGAAATACTGATATACATAAAATGACATGTCTAAAATATATGATAAACACTAAAAACTAGACTACCTATCTAAAAGCCTCTAAACATACGGAGTTGATGGGCGAATCCCTCAACTAACTCTAACTGCATTGAATATAATGAAATACTAAAATAACAAAGATAACATGTCACATCCTCGATAGATAAGGACTCACTAATATTGTTATGGGAAATTACTGAGTTGTCTAAGAGTGATTAAGAAACCATGGATCTGAACCTATGTTATAAGATAACATAGCATAAGAGAAAAGTATGTGATCAATACTTTGAGTGTACTGGAGTGTAAGGTAAGGACTAACTAAAATACATATGGCAACTTAACATGGGTGTATGAACATGTAAAACTGAGTATGCAAGACCAAGCATAATCATGTATTGAAATGTTCTGAATAATTGAATAACTGTGAGAGCTAGCTATAACCGACATGCCCTAATCTGAGCTATCAGGATTCAACTTGTAACCCCATTTGGAAGGGTGCTGATACCTTGCCAGGGGTATCAACACATGATTGACAATATTGATCCATAAGGTTGATGTCATAAAGGATGAGGGTATCATGCCTAACTGGTGGGGGACCCCTCAAAATCTACCGTGGCACCGTAGGTCTGGAACCTAGGGACTGCTACTTGTGCCTCTTACCTAACTAATGGGGGAGATGCCACCCCTACGTTAACTTGGTCCTAGGGTTTACTCCTAACTTCATGACATTGGTGTTATTAGTCATTTAAAATGACATGGTTGTACTTGTAAGTACTGAGCATGAACATGTTGTTCTGAATATGATAATAAAACCATGATTTGACTAACTTGTTACTTGAAAATAGAAACATGTAAAACATATAGTTATCGGGTGTTCATAACCCGCCAGCACTAAATGATCACAAAAATATAACAATGCTTAAGAAGTGGTATGGAATCATAGTTCAAAGACCCAAAACATAAGGCATTTCAATAAATAAGTGAAAAATATGAATTTGAACATGGAAATGTGTTAAACATGAGAGGACAACATATTTTCATAGTTTAATGTATAATTTGATGATGTAGCATGAAATCACTTGAATATGACATCGGTAATTGAAACTTAAAGCATGAATAATCTAATTTACATGGGAAAACATATTGACATAACTTGAATTCAGTTTCTAGGAAGACACGAATTAAATTCATGATTTACATGGATAATTTCATAAAACAAGATTAACAATTCATACTTGAATAAAAAGGAGATTTTGGGACTCAATGGGTGGATGAAACCCATTGATGAATACCCCACATACCTGTAGTAGAAACTTTAGGGAAGAATCCTTGTAATTGTTCTTGCCTCTAAGAAACCCTAGCTGTTGTTATTAAGTATGGGAGAGGATATTAACGTTTTAAGTTTTTGATTTTTGAGAGAAAATAGGCTTCTTTGATGGTTATAGGTCATGGTTAGAAGTTATAAGAAGGAAAAATACCAAAAAAAAACCTTAGAAATCGTCTGCAAAACGTCTAGAAGTCATACTAACGAGTTTGGCTATGCATCATAAGTTTTGGGTATAGTTCGTACCTTGAGTCATCACCAGGAACCTAAATTTTGACCCTACTATTATAGGTATGACTCCTCCTGACAACTCGTATGGTCTGCTTATGAGTTGTATCAGTGAGTCGTACCCTACTAGTAGCTTTGACGGTGCTTCAGTAATTTGGCCATAACTTTTCACCCCGATATCAGATTAAGGCCAAATTTGTATCATTGGAAAAATAATTCAATTATCTATTTATTGGTTGGTCTGGAGCTTAGAAATTGTTAGTATAACATAAGTTATGATCGTTTGAATATGACAATAGTTATATTCTTCATAATCTTAATCGCTAAGGGATGTTTCAACTTGTTCATGAGCTAGAAGCTATTTAAGGACTTAATATATGTCTAAGTAACTTATAAAATTATCAAAACATAATGCTTGATTCTTTAATCCTTCACTGATCATGATAAGAGCCATAACTTATGACTTGTAACAAGTCATATGACTAGTACTCAACTTATCGTAACCTAGATAGAACTCATCTCACCTTGCACTGACTTGGTTATGACATACCATGTATGACTCATATGATCACATTATGACTTACAAGGTTTAAGTCATACCTTAAATAGAATATCATCCATCACACACTATCATGGGTATGAATTGAGCATATAAATTTTATGATGTCCATGACTCAAAGGCATGAGTCGTATATTTTACAGTGATTTTAAAACACGGGGTATTACAAAATCACCCTTGATCCTCATCATGATGGGATCCAACACTTGATTCTCCTTGATCTCCACACTATGAGACGACTGCACCACCTACTATACAAATGAAACACCGTTCTTAGAGTTCAAGATGTGAACTCCAAGGTTAGCTAAATGATGAATATCCTTCACTAACTCTCGCTTCTCCTTTTCCACATGAGAAATACTCCCCATGGATAACCTGCTAAGAGCATCACCACATTAGCTTTACTTTGATAGTAGTGAAGACTCATACCATAATTTGTGAGCAGCTCAAGCCATCTTCTTTGCCTGAGGTTATGCTCTTTCTAAGTAAACACATATTGCAGGCACTTATGATCTAAAAAGATATCCGTATGTACTCCGTACAAATAGTGATGCCAGATTTTTAATGGGAACACCACAAACAAAAGATCTAAGTCATGGGTCAGATAATTCTTCTCATGCACCTTAACTATCTAGAGGCATAAGCTATCACCTTACTATGCTGCATCAAGATACAACCAAGCCCCACACGAGATGCATCACAATATACCACAAATATATTCGTACCTTTGGGAAAATTCAATACTTGAGCCTCCCAAAAATACCCTCACAATCATTCGAATACAAGAACTTCAACTTCTTCTGAGTTAACTTAGTCAACGGGGCAGCTATGAAGAAAAAAATTCCACAAACCTTTTGTAGTAACCATCTAATCCCAAGAAAATCTAAATATCGGTTGGATTCGTAGGTCTAGGACACTTCTTCACCATTGCAACTTTCTGCAGGTCCACCATGATCCATTCACTAGAAATGATATGACCTAGAAAAGTGACAATGTTCAACCAGAATTCACATTTCAAAAATTTTGTGCACAATTGCTACTTTTATAGTATCTGCAATAAAATGTAGAGGTGATCAGCTTAATTCTCCTCACTCTTAGAGTACACCAAAATATCATCTATGAACACAATGATGAACAAATCTAAAAACTAATGGAATACTCTATTCATCAAATCCATGAATATCGCCGGTGCATTAGTCAACCCAAAAGACATAACCAAAAACTCAAAATACCCATACCGAGTATGGAAAGCATTCTTAGGGATATCCAGCTACCTAATCTTTAATTAATGATACCCAAATCGTAGGTTGATCTTGGAGAAAAATTAGCACCCTGCAGCTGATCAAATAAATATCGATCCTTAGAAGAGGATACTTATTCTTTACCGTCACCTTATTTTACTGTCAATAATCAATGCACATCCAAAGGGAACCATCTTTCTTATGCATGAATAATACCGGTGCACCCTACGGGGACACACTAGGAAAGATGAAACACTTGTATAAAAGATCCTTTAGTTACTCCTTAAGCTCCTTCAAATTAGTTGAAGCCATTATATACAGAGGAATAAAAATTAGACCAGTGTCTAAAATAAAATCAATCCTAAACTTAATTTCCCTATCGGAGGAACATCAGAAAGGTAATCAGGGAAGACCTCAGGAAATTCATTCACTACCGAGACAGAATGTAAAGAAGGACCCTCCAAGTTTGAATCTTTAATCTAGACCAGATAATAAAGACACCTCTTGGAGATTAATCTCTATGCTTTAAGATATGATATGAACTTTCTCGTAGGAGCTTGGGAACCACTCTCTCACTCAATAACTGGCTCATTAGGGAATTTAAAGATAACCTTAGGGGTTTGATAGTCTAGAGAAGCATAACACAAGTGCAACCAATCCATCACCAATATGACATCGACATCAACAATATATAATTCAAATAGATCCACCAGAGTCTACTAACCACCCATAGATACCACAACCCCTATAGACTCTTCTAGCCACCATAGAGTCACCCACCAAGGTAGAAATAAAAAATGGTCAAAAAGACACTTAGGACCAAAACTAAAATACCCAACTACAAATAGGGTCACATAAGAGATAGTGGACCTTGGATAAAGTAAATAGTACACATCATGGGAAAAGAGTTTCAATATACCAGTCATGAAATCATGTGACACCTCGAGATTTTATGGGTAGTGAGAGCATATAGATAGTTTTGACTAGTGTCAATACTAGATGGTGCACCCTTTGGTGTCGGATCTAAAGAAAAGGCAATTGAACCTTATTTTCTCCAAAAGCAACCTTAGCCACTGGACAACTTCTAACCATGTGCCCTGGCAAACCATAGTTGAAGCACTTTTCCTTTCCTTCATCATATCAACCCCGATAAAACCAACCACAGAATCTATATGGAGGATATCATGGAGCTGACTAGGCCCCATTAGCCTGGTATTGGGCACTCTATTCCCTATAATTGTCACCATCTTAGAAATACTTATCACCCGATGGTTTTAGGTAGGAAGCACTAGCCGTCAATTAAAGCCCATAATTTCCCCATTTCTTATTGGGTCACTTCCCACCATCCGTGCCTCTTTGATGTTGGGTGTGTTTATCCACTTTAGTGTTGCTATCTTTGCTTATTTAACCTTGTTTTAAGGACAAATCATGTGATTTGTATGTTGATGTTAATAGAAAGAAGCATCTAAGTCTTCAAGTATGTGATTACATTGTTTAAAGTTGTTTTCAAATAAGTTTGGGTTTAAAAGGATCATTTAGAGTCTAGACAAGAAAACTAGTTTTACTAGCTTGAGCTAGTTGTTGTTCTAGTTCTTTTCGATGGATTCTACTGTGTGGAATGTGTTTGAAAGGTTATTATTATGTAATTATATATGGAAAAAATTATTTTCAATGTGCAAATTTCAAATTGATTAAGCCAATAGTCAAAACATAAGTTGAAGATCAATGTGGACTAGCCTAGTATTAGCTCGTATCTTTAGTCTATCATTGAGAATGTTGTATGGTTTTGAGCTCTAATATTTGTTTTTTTGATCATTTAGGATGGTTAGTAAGTTAATTATGGTGATATATGGAGGAAATAAAATTTGGAACACAAAGGTAAAAAACACCAAAAGGTGTGGGATGGAAGAAAAGAAAAAGACATAGTTTGGCATCAAAAGAGAATTCTAGTAAGCCTATGCGATTTAGGTGCGACACGATGATATCTTGACGTGATTTGCAATGCCCAGAATAGTTTAGTCCATGATATATTCCATGCAACATGCCACCAATTCCAGTAGGCCTAACCAATGCAGCGCGGACCAAATCCGATACACAGCCAAATTGCCTTTGACTATAAGTAGGACTTTGTACTCATTAAACAACTTTTGGACATCTTTGGGAAATTATGGAGGTTGCTACACACATTTTTAGTGTTTATTATTCTTTACTTTTGATTTTTAATAGATTTGATTGTGTCTCAGAGTATTTGGATCATAGTTATGTCGATTAGTAGCTAAACACCCTCTTTTCGGGGTTAAGGCCAAGAACATGTTTGCTATCATTATGAATTGAATTCTTTTAGATTGTTTATCATATTTGGTTGTTTGTTAATCCTTTTTTTAAACTATTTTAAGGCTTGTGCACTATTAGAATATATACATTGTTGACTTTTTAATCTCAGGAGAGGGAATAGGAAGATAGAACGTGGGGGGTGAATATAAAGTAAGGTTCGTATTCTTATATGAAATAAGGAATGTGAATTGGCCTCAAGGACCGGGATATAACTAGAAGCCTTGCTTGATTCACATGTAGGATGATAACTTTAAGCACTGAACTGGATTATTACATTCCCTCTCAATGATGTAGTTGTAATGTCCAAGTTAGGTAAATGATTAGAGGTCGAGAGACCATAATCATGCGATAAAACCTATGAATCAACAAACAAGATAAGTGATATAATGAATAAAGTTCAATAGTGTAGTATAACTGTTTGTAGTGCCTTAACTCTGGGTTTTCTTCTATTGATTATCTCAAGTCTTCAATTTTACGTACTGTTTTAGTTTACTTTACAAATCACAAACTCTTTTGGGTTACCTTGCACTAAGTTAATCTTAATAGTTAAACTAAAATTTTATAGTTATTTAATTCTAGTCCCTATAGGATCGATACTTGGCTTGTAAAAGGGCCACTTTACTAATTGTGAGGCCACGTACACTTGCGTGTATGGTTGGGCACAACACGCTCTACTATATCAACCTTCTTTTCTCTTCCTCTACCTGTTACATATATATAAACAACCTGGAGATATATATGTCCTTATTTAACAAGGAAGCCTTACTCTCCAAAATCAAGTCTTGAGATAACCTGAAAGCGAACTTCCTCATTCTAGCTCTCATGTTAGAAACTAGCTCCGGAGCACACCGAGATAACTGATGAAACTTCAAGGTGTACTCCTTGACTAACATCCTACATGGCTTCAGATTAACAAACTCTTCCACCCTCACTTCCCTCAAATCCTGAGAAAAGAGGCGGTCCAGGAAAGCATTAAAAAAATTCTCCTAAAGGGCTGACTCAACATCCTCACCCCTAGACTGGTCCCATCCTTTTACCACTAGTACGCCATATCTTTTAGCTGGTAGGTGGAAAACTCCACACCCTCTATATTTTTTGCATGCATAACATAAAAGATCTTTTCACTCTCATAAAAAAAACCTTAAGGATCATCCTTTACCTTAACACAGGTAAAGGTTGAAGGATTCAACCTCATGAACTGGCCCACCCTTGTGGCCTCAGAAGATGGAGTAACATAAGTACCATGCTCAACCTAAGAATCTACCAGTTGTTCCAACATATGGATAGACTAATGAAACTCAGTATCCATTACATCAGGCTAAAGGTTTTGAGAAGGACTGGATGGAATCGATTGAACTCTAGGAGGGCAATCAGGAACTGTACCGCTAGACTGATTCTGGAACCTATAAGTAGAATGGGTCCCATCAACATTCTACTCAGGTAGGACAGACGAGTTTTCGTGACCTTTAGATCTTTAAGGAGGCATGATCTAAAGAGCGAACAATCAGGAATTAGAGGAGAATTCAGGACCTTAGACTTTATAGCTTTAAAACAGAGTCCTAAGTAAGAGAAACATTCATAAATGCCATGTAGCCTCTCCCTTATGAGTGTGGTACGCTACACACCCTTAAAAGAGACTCTTGTAATGCCCCGAGTCTATACCCCAAATGCAACATAGTGCTAATAACCCTGAAGGATCACCAGCTAACCTATGACTGGTACCTGCTGTGAGCACTGAATAATAATAACTCTACAATACTGATATTACTAAAACAAATATGGAAGGTAGGCTGAAATCGCCATAAGGTTCATAACTGAAAACAAATATTGAATACTAAAAACTAAATACTAAAATATCTGTCTGAAATACTCTTTTCTGAAAGTCTCTAACTATCTAAATTATAGAGTTGATGGGAGAAGCCCCCAACTAACCCCGACTACTAAAAAATGTACTAAAATACTGAAATAATACTCTATCCTCAAACTATGAGGAGCCACCACTAAGTTTGATGCTACTAGGCTAGGCTGCTAAGTACGGTCAGGAGCTCGTGCATCTGAACCTATGATATAAGATCATAGCGCAAAAAAAAAAGTATGCATCAATAATTTAAATATACTGGTATGCAATGTAAGGTAGGCTGATATGCATGGATTCATATGCATGACCAATAAATGACTAAATAACATAAACATAACTGAATGAGAGTACATGCATGAATACATAAACTGTAACTGAGAGCATGTCAACGTTGGTTACTGAGTTATAAATACTGATTAACTGATATCTGAGAATACTGATACAGTAAAATTGATAACTGAGTCACTATTTTTGACTTTCCTAATTGATAACTAGGTGACTATTTCTGACAGTCCTATTCTATAGAATTGAACTGAGTTCTATGCTGAGATGGGTGACTGTATCTGACAGTCCTAGTTCTATAGAACCAAACTGAGTTCTATACTGAGAATGAAACTAAAATTGTGAGGTAGTTATCTAACCAACATGCCCCTCTCTAAATAGATTGGGGTCCAACCTGTAACTCCAATTGGAAAGGTGTTAGTACCGTACCACGGGTAAAGACAAGTTGTGAGTTAACCCTCTCTGACAGAAAGCACTTTCATCAACCCTCATTGGCAAGAAAACTCATATGAGATATATCAACCCTAGTTTGGAAGGAAGATAACTACCTACGTTGGCTACATAGTTTTGTAATGCAGGGATTGCTACTAAGGATCAAACCCTAGACTTGCAGGAATGCCCCCATCCCTGGAATCACTTGGTGTTGAATTCTTCTCCAAACTGAATAGACACTGAACTGATTTCTAGTCTATACTAGGCTTGAATGATCTATCATTAATTGTACTATCTAACTGAACTAAACTTAATTCACTGGGTTCTGCTAACTGATGGAATACTACTGAATCTGCTTAATTGATTGAGTTCACTAAATTCTGGAGTGAATACTGAACTGAGACAGTGACGAATTACTGAGTACTACTATTTGTAACACTACTGGGACTGTTCTATAACTACTATAGCTCTAGGTAAACAGCTAAATTTTTGGGTATTAAAATACCCCGTGGACTCGATAGCATGAAAAGTAAAGCATAAAGTAAGCTTGGAAAGCATCACATTGTGCACTTGTTCATAACTCATCTGTAGGGACATTTTATCAAACACTTATAAGGCATAATTTTACACATATACTAGCATGACATGATTTTTCCCCATTTAGTTCACATGAGCATTTTAACAAGCACTTGGGGAGCAAAACTATGCACATGATACTAAAACAACATGTAGGTATCATAACATAAATTCCCAAATTCTTAAATTCAATGGATTTAACATAAATTCAAATGATACTACACACATGATAATCAATTCCATATGAATATTATAATAAACCATGGATTAGAAACCCAATTAATATTGTAATCATGAATACACTTGAATCCAATCATGGAAATCATGAAATCAATCTACTTGAAAATTAAAAGGGTTTCTTGGACTCCAAGGGAAGAAGGAACCCTTGGATGATTACTTCACATACCTTGGTACTTGAATTGACTAAGGTTGATGGTGAGTTCTTAAATCTTGAACCTTGAATTAGAAGCCGTAGGGTTTTATTTCTTGAGTAATGTCAAGAATAGTGAATGGTTTTTGCCTCTAAAGTGGCTAAATTTCATGTTTTGGGGGCTGATAGATGTGAAAATATGACCCAAATACCCATGAGGATGCTGCTTTTAATGTCTAGAAACTAGCCTATCGATGCGCAGATCGACGCGCTGTGTCGAAGGGATTAATGCTATGGCTGACACGCCGCGTTGAGTCCATGTCGGTTTAATAAAAAATGCACTGGGAGCTGGGGGAAAATTTTATCGATGTGATAGGAGTTGCGGTGCATCGAGATCGTGTCGATACATTAGTTTTGACTCCTAAACGTGCTTCAAACGATGTTCAAAAAATCACAAACTCGTCTGATAACACCTACTGACATTCCTGATCATGAAGCAACTTAGAGATCAAAATTTAATAGTCATAAGGGTCGCAAAATAAGATCGCCAACTGTGAAGGATAAAATAACTCTAAGCATGAATACTTAGCTAAAATTTTCTACGTTTGCGACCCCTTAACTAGCTTTAAAGGACCAAATTAAGCTTAGGATTTTTCAGGGTTTTATAATATCTCCCCCTTAGAAATATTCATCCTCGATTAAAACTGACTAAGAACTAATAGAAGAAAAGTACATAAAAGTACGTACTATACATGCACAACTGAAGCATGATTTCATGGCTGAGATTACTGATATACTAAATTATCGTACTAAACATGCATAATTGATGCATGATTTCATAATTGAAATTACTGATAAGTTGTATTTGTTTACTGAACATACATATCTGATGCATGAGTACATGAATAAATTGATTCACGAATGCATGACTGAGTATACAGCATTACTTGATACCAAGTTGGTAACTACGTCTGAATATGAAACTGAGTAAATTTAAGGAAAAATGTTACCTTGAGATGAGTCTGAGTTTGCAGAGAAGAGGTGAGGATACTTGGTCCGCATATCTGCTTCTACTTCCCAAGTAGCTCCCTCAATGGTCTGATTCCACCAAAGAACTTTGACTAGAGGGACTTCTTTGTTTATCAGTCTGTGAATCTAAAAATGAAGGATTTTGACTGGAATTTCCTCATAAGAGAGGCTTTTCTGAATATCTATACAGTCTACAGGGACTAAATTGCTGGGTCACCTATGTATTTCTTTAGCAGAGAAACATGAAACACTGGGTACACTGAAGCTAAATTTGAAGGCAACTCAAGCTCATAAGATACCTTTCTAAAATGACTGAGAATTCAGTAAGAACCGACATATTGGGGACTAACCTTTCCCTTCTTGCGAAACCTCTTCACTCCTTTCATAGGAGATATTTTCAAACACGCATAGTCACTAACTCAAACTCAAGATCCTTTCTGCGTATATTAGCATATGATTTATGTCGGCTCTGAGCTGTCTTAAGCCTTTTCTTGATCAACTTAACTTTTTATAAGGTATCAAATACCAAGTCAGGCCCTACCACTGTGGACTCACCCACTTCAAACCAACCAATGGGAGATCTACATCTCCTCCCATAGACCACCTCAAATGGAGCCATTTAAATGATGGAATGGTAACTATTGTTATATGCAAACTCAATCAAGGACAAGTGGTCATCCCAACTACCCTTAAAGTCAATGACACATGCTCTTAGCATGTCTTCCAAAGTCTGAATGGTCCTTTTTCCTTAACCATCTATTTGAGGGTGGAAGGCTATACTGAGGTGAACTTGGGTACCTAGACCCTTTTAGAATGTTTTTCAGAAATGAGAGGTAAACTGGATACCTTTATCGGAGATGATGGATAATGGAACTCCATCCAATCTAACCAACTCTGTATGAACCCACTAGGCTTCTAATGTTCAATATTAACCTACTAACATGTTGAGCATTTAGCTATAAACTCTGCCATATCTCTCTTTATCCCATCCACCAATAGACTTCCTATAATTTGCGGTACATATTTGTGGCCCTGGATGAATAGAGTAGCGTGCACCATGCACTTCTGCAAGAATTCGATGCCTCAAGTCATCTACACCTGGCACACATAGCCAGCCCTGGCAACACAATACACCATCTCCCCCTTGGGAAAAAACCCCCACTCTCTAATCTCTGACTGACTCTTTCAACATAACTAAACTGGGATCTCTATCTTGCTTTTCTTTCACCTCAGAAACTAGAGATGATTCTAAACTACTCTTCATCCATACCCTACCTTCTGCTGAATCGACTAAGCAGACACCTAGTTAGGCAATTTAATGAAATTCCTAAACTAACTTCTTCTTATCATCTTCCACATAAGTAACACTACCCATAAATATCCTACTGAGAGCATCAGCTACTACATTGTCCTTGCCCGAATGATACAGGACACTCATGTCATAGTCTTTCAATAACTCCAACCACCTTCTCTAACAGAGGTTTAGGTCTTTCTGAGAGAACATAGAATAGTGGCTTTTATGGTCTGTGAACACATTAACACGTACCCCATAAAAATAATGCCCCCAAATCTTTAATGCAAATACTACAGCTGCTAACTCAAGATCATGGGTGAGGTAGTTCTTCTCATAGGGCTTAAGTTTTCTAGAGGCATAGGCTATAACCTTACCTCACAATGCACACCCAAACCAACCTTGGAGGTATCACAATATACCAAAAACCCGTCTGAACCATTTGGTAGAGTAAAAACTAGAGTTGTAGTGAGTCGAGTCTTCAACTTCTAAAAACTCTTCTCATAAGAATCTGACCACTGGAACTTGATTTTCTTCTGAGTCAATCTGGACATGGGGGATGCAGTAGGCAAAAATCCCTCAACAAACCATTGATAATAGCTGGCCAAGCCTAAGAAACTCTTGATATCTGATGGAGAAATAGGTCTAGTCCAGTTTCTCACTGCTTGGTCTTTTAGGAATCAACTCTAATGCCATCACCGGAAATGATATGGCCAAGAAAAGCTACTGACCTTAGCCAAAATTCGTACTTACTGAATTTGTCGAACAACTGATGGTTTCTGAGAGTATGTAACACTATTTTGAGATGGTTTGCATGATCATATGCACTATGAGAGTAGAAAAGAATGTCATATATGAAGACTATGTTGAACACATCCAAGTAATACTTGATCACACGGTTTATCAAGTCCAAGAAAGCTGCTGGGGCATTGGTAAGACCAAAGGACATGACTAGGAATTTGAAGTGACCATATCAAGTTCTGAAAGCTGTTTTTAGAATGTCATATTATCTGACTCTAAATTGATGATAGCCTGATCTGAGGTCTATCTTAGAAAAGTAACTGGCACCCTGAAGTTGGCCAAAAAAGTCATCGATTCTGGGAAGTGGAAACTTGTTCTTGACCGTGACCTTATTTAGCTGACGGTAGTCAATACACATTCTGAGAGAACCATCTTTCTTGTGCACGAATAGGACTGGTGCACCCCACAGGGATACATTGGGTCTAATGAATCCCTTATTTAGGAGATCCTTCAACTATTCGTTTAATTCTTTGAGTTCTACTGGTGTTATTTTGTATGGTGGAATAGATATGGGTTGAATATCTGGAAGAAGGTCTGTTCCAAAGTCAATTTCCCTCTCAGAAAGAACTCCAGGAAGATCTTTGGGAAACACATCTGGTAATTCATATGCTACTGGAACTGACTCAATACTGGGAGTATCAAAACTAGAATCGTTAACTCAAACAAGATAATAGACACATCCCTTAGATATCATTTTTCTTGCCCTTAGGTAAGAAATAAGTTGACCCAAAAGTATTGAGGTACTACCCCTGTATTCTAGGATAGGTTTATTCAGAAACTAAAATTGGACAATTTTGTTTTTGCAGTCAACTGAGGCATAGCATTAATGAAGCCAATCCATGCCAAGAATGACATCAAAACCTGTCATCTCTAATTCTACTAAGTCTGCTGAAGTGACTTTCTAAGATACCATAACTGAACAGTTCCTGTATACCTATCAAGCAATGGTAGATTTACCAACTAGGGTAGAGTCTGAGAAAGGCTCTACTAGAGTTTCGAGACTAACTCCAAAGTTAACAGCTATGTAAGGACTTATAAAGGATAAAAAAGCTCTTGGATCTAGCAAAGCATAAACATGAAAATGATAAACTTTTAATGTACCATTGACCACATCAGGAGAACTCTCCTGATCCTGTCGGGACTGAAGTGCATAGAGTCGAGCTAGGCGTTTCCCACTGGTGGCGTTGGAAGTGGCACCCTGCTAATTTGGATGATCGGACTGAGCTGGAGGACAATTATGCTAGCTCTGCAAACCCACCTGAGGATACTTTCTGAATTAGTAGCCCAGCTTGCCATATCTAAAACATATGTCACTGCCAGCTCTGCAATCACCCTAATGGTTTCTGCCACTTTTCTGGCAAAGCGGATTTGTTCGGGCACTATTAATATTACCCTGGTGTTTAGGTCCTAACGCCCTATCCCTATTATTATCTCTAAATTTTGGCACTTGAGCACTAACTGAATACGGAGCTGGAACTGAAGTTTTTATGCAGAACTGAGAACAATTCTGACCCTCTAACTTAGGATAAGTAAAGTTGAAGCTACCTATTCTAGCTCTCTTGTTCTCCCTCTTTTTCTCTTTATTCTTAGCCTCATCTATCTGCTGAGCATATATATGAGCCTGGATATGTCCATCTCCTTAATCAACATTGCGGTCCTACACTCCTTGACCACACTGTTGGATATACCTATTACAAACTTACTCATCTTAGATCTGCTACCACATGAGGGGCATATCTGGCTAACATAGTAAACTTGAGAGCATACTCTTATACTATTATGTTTCCCTACTTTAGATTAATAAAATCTAAAACCTTTGCTTCCCTCAACTCTAGCAAAAAAAACCTATCCAAAAATAAAATAGCAAACTCCTCCCATTCTATGGGCCTTGTATCTGTGGCCCTCTCTGCTATTCATTATTTTAACCACGAGTAAGCCACATCTTGTAACTGATATGCAGCCAACTCAGCACTCTGATTAGCAGTCATCCCCATAATATCTGTAACCTTCTACACCTAATCAAGAAATTCCTGTAGGTCCTCATTTGACTTCGACCCGATAAAAAAAGAAGGGTTCATTCAGGTGAAGTCCCAAATCCTGGCTACAGTAGTATTGGCTACTGTGTTGGATGGAACGGCAGCTAGGCATTCATTATGTACTACTAGAGAATGAGCTAGGGTGGTGAAAGCTACTCTAAATTCTGCGTGGGAGACATGCTTATCCAGAGGATCTGGTTGGACAGGTTGAGGTGCTGGCTGGTCTCCCATTCCTCTTCCCTTAGTCCTTTTTGGAGGTATGTTCTGTAAACGAAAGGGGAAAGGATTAGACTGAGATTTTATCTGGAGCACATGCTCACTCGCACAGTATGAATATTAAAAGAAGGGACACTTTTCTTGAGACATCTAATAGCCCCTATCCATAAGTATGGCGTGCTACATACCCATGCACAAGACTCTACTAGACCCAGCTTTCAAACTTCCTAGAACTCTATTGAACCTTAGGCTCTTATACCAAGTATGTAATGCCTCGAGTCTATACCCCAGATGCTACACGGTTCTAACGACCCTAAAGGACTACCAGCTAACCCATGATTGGTACCTACTGTGAGAACTGAATAATAATAATGTTGTAACACTAATATTACTAAAATAAATATGGAAAGTAGGCTAAAATCACCATAAGGTTCATAACTAAAAAAAATACTGCATACCAAAAAATTGAATACTAAAATATCTATCTGAAATACTCTAGTCTGAAAGCCTCTAACTATTTGAATTATGGAATTGATAGGAGAAGCCCCCAACTAACCTCGACAACTGAAAACTGTATTGAAATACTAAAATAATACTCTGTCCTCAAACTATGAGGACTCACCACTAAGTCTACAACTGATAGGCAGGGATGCTAAGTATGGTCAGGAGTCCGTAAGTTTGAACCTATGATATAAGACATCATAGAGCAAAAGAAAAGTATGCATCAGTACTTTGAATGTACTGGTATGCTAAGTGAGGTAGGCTGATTTACATGGGTTCATATGCATGAACAATAACTGACTAAATAACGTGAACATAAATGAATAAAAGTACATTCATGAATACATAAACTATAACTAAGATCACATCAATGCTGGTTACTGAGTCTAAATACTGATTAACTGATATTTGAGTTTACTTATACTATAAAACTGATAACTGAGTAAATATTTGTGATAGTCCTGATTGATAACTAGATGACTATTTCAAATAGTCCTAATTCTATAGAACTGAACTGAGTTCTATACTGAGCTGGGTGATTGTATCTGACAGTCCTAATTTTGTAGAATCGAATTGAGTTCTATACTGAGATTGAAACTAAAACTGTGGGAGTTAGTTATCTATCCAACATTCCCCTCTCTGAATGGATTGGGGTCCAACCTGTAACCCCAATTAAAGGGTGTCAGTACCATGTAATTGGTAAAAATAAGCTGTGAGTTAACCTTTTTTGACAGAAAGCACTTTCGTAAACCCTCGCTGGAAGAAAAACTCGTATGAGATGTATCAACACTAGTCTGGCAGGAAGATATCTCAACCTATACTGAATACATAGTTTTGTAACACAGGGATTGCTACTAAGGATTAAACCCTATACTGGCAGGAATGACCCCATCCCTGGGTTTGCTTGGTGCTAAATCCTACTCCCAACTGAATAGATACTAAATTGATTTCTAGTCCATACTAGGCTTGACTAATCTGTCACTGATCGTACTATCTAACTGAACTGAACTGAACTGAATTCATTGGGTTCTACTAACTGATGAAATACTACTGAATCTGGTTAACTGACTGAGTTCACTAAATTCTGGACTGAATGCTGAACTGAGATAGTGATGAATTACTGAGTACTACTGTTCGTAACACTACTAAGGCTGTTCTATAAATACTATATCTCTAGATAAACAACTAAATTTTTGGGTATTGAAATACCCCCAGGACTCGATAACATGTAAAGTAAAGCATAGAGTAAACTTGAAAAGCATAACACTGTGCACTTATCCATAACTCATCCATAGGGACATTTTATCAAACATTTGTAAGGCATAAGTTTACACATATACTAGCATGACATGATTTTTCCCCATTTAGTTCACATAAGCATTTTAACACGTACTTGGGTAGCACAACTATGCATATGATACTAAAACAGCATGTAGTCATCATAACATAAATTCCCAAATTCTTAAAGTCAATGGCTTTAACATAAATTCAAATGATACTACACAAATGATAATCAATTCCATATGAATATTGTCATAAACCATGGATTATAAACCCAATTAACATTGTAATAATGAATACACTTGAATTCAATCATGAAAATCGTGAAATCAATCTACTTGAAGTTTAAAAGAGTTTCTTAGACTCCAAGGGCTGAAGGAACCATTGGATGAATACTTCACATACCTTGGTACTTTAATTGACTAAGGTTGATGGTGAGTTCTTGAATCTTGAACCTTGAATTAGAAGCCCTAGGGTTATGTTTCTTGAGTAATTTTGAGAATAGTGAATGGATTTTGCCTCTAAAGTGGCTAAATCTCATGTTTTAGGGGCTGATAGATGTGGGAAAATGACCCATATACCCCTGAGGATGCATCTTTTAATGACTAAAAATTGTCCTATCGACACGCAGACCGACACACCGCATCGAAGGGATCGATGCTATGGCTGATGTGCCATGTCGAGTCTGCATTAGTTCACTAAAAATTACACTGGGAGCTAAGGAAAAATATTCATCAATGTGATAGGCGACGTGGCGTATCGAGATCGCATGATACACTGGTTTGGACTCCCAAACGTGCTTCAAACGATGTTCGAAAAATCCAAAACTTGTCTAAGAACACCTATTGACATTCCTGATTATGAAGCAACTTAAAGATCGATATTTAATAGTCATAAAGGTTGGAAAATAAGATCACCAACTATGAAGGACAAAATAACTCTAAGTATGAATACTTAGCTAAAATTTTCTAAGTTTGGAACCCATTAACAAGCTTTAAAGAACTGAATTAGCTTAGGATTTTGCGGGAATTTACAACTCTACTTGAAATGGATTTGTCAGACACCTAATTGACCATGAACCTAGGGCTTTGATACCAATCTAACATGACCCAAAATAGGGCCTAATCTGTCAGGCATCTCAAGTCTAAACAGGATCGGAGACCACCCTGATACCCAACCATAACTACCCTACATCCTATGTCGGATGAATTTTGAACATATAAAAAAATTAAATAATAATAGTTTAAAGAAATTTAATAAAGTATATAAACCAAAATCCACTAACCTTAACCAATTATACAACCAGTGCCAATACCAATACCAAGACTGACATCAATACCGACACTATCCATGCCTTTAGTAGTCTGATAAAGTCTCAAAGAAGAAGTAATAACATTCGTTTGGGACATGCCCATGATCATAGCAAAAAATAAATCCAAGAAATAACAAAAATAAAAGAAGTCCAAAGTATGCAATGGATCCTTCTAGAGTTTGGTAGCTCACCACTTCAGTCTGAATCAAAGTTGTCCCCGAATCTAAGTCACTGAGTAGAAGAAATGGTAGTATGGCTAATTTCTGCATCATATGGGGATATAATGCCTGAAGATTGTTAGTGGAGTGAATGATAGCATGTACTCTGGGATAAGATAAAATAATGCAGTAATTCAAAACCAAAGTAAGTAACCATATACAATCACATATATACATATATACCATACCAGGATAGGGAATCGGGTTTATAATGCATTTAAAATCTTTACCTAGGTTTTGTATCTTTGCCATCCTAAAACCATCCATGGGCTATATGGGTTCAGCTCCCCCTGTAGAAAGGGCCTCAGTGTGTGTTATTCGTACGACTGGAGAAAAGAACCAGAGATGACTAGTACATCTCCCAAAATATAAAGTTTAACATCATGCACACGACCACCATGACTAAACCTCACATCAGCAAATATGAGTTTCAAGTATTGGTCCTCTCGGGACCTCTACCTTCTATGGTTTTGCTACAACTCCTTCCATTAAACCCATATTAAAATAATTTACACATTCCAACTGAAACACCATAAGTTTAGGACCCTTAGAAAATTTTTTAGATTCCTTGGTTTTGGACAACATACGACTGTTGGGTAGTAGTTGTATAATAGGGTACGAGTGGTATGCCTTGGTCGTATGTTGACCAGTGGTTGTTAATGGGTACAACTTAGGTTTGTATGAGTTGTATAGTTGGATACGGGTCATTTTATTTGGGTTTTTCCTTCACTTGATTTGAGACTCAGTAAAATAACTTGGATCTAAGTACGAGTGGCTCACCATGAGCCGTAATACTAAGGTACTAGTCATACCATGGACTCGTATAGTGGATAATGTTCAAACCTCTTATGATTCTGTTCTACCAGGGGTACGGGTCAAGGGTACAAGTCTTATGCTTAGGTATGACTTAGTTTGGGTAAATCATATGTTGGATAGTGTTGGATCCAAGGAAGAGGCCTAGGGTACGAGTGATGGGTACCACTCATATTAGAGTGTATGATTGGTATGGTATAGTCGTACCTTACGATGGGATTTTATGTAGTTTAAGTGAGGGAACTCTGGACATTTCCCCCACTTAAACTATTAATGCCCCATGACTTATATCACACTTGGGAGGTTATTTTTCCTATTATTCTATTCATTAACACTTAGAAAACACTCTTTAATCCTCTCTAAGGCTTTTGGGTAAAGAAAGGCTAGGGTTTTACTAAGGTGATAAATTGGGGCTTGTGTTGGTGATTTATCTCCATCATCTACTCAATATAAGGCAAGATACTTCTCCCTCATTCTGAGTTCCAACTTAAGACATGATTTATACAATTTTTTTATGACATAATTGTTGTATAATTTTGGGGTTTTCAAATATATGTTAGGGTTTTGGTATTAAATGCTTGGATATGGTTTTCCCATGTTTTAATTATGTTTTTACATACTTTAATGGTGGTTTGGACAATTGGGTGCATGTGAATAGTTAATTGGTAATTAAAATTGGTTTTGGAAACACTATGCCCCCAACATGTTTGATAAAATACCTATGATAATGCTTTTACTATATTATTGAACTTTTAATGGAACTATTGCATGGTGTGGTTTGGTAATGGAATACTAAATGGCATAACTGGTTGAAAGGGTTTGAAATGGTTAAATAAAATGGTTTGGTGGTCATGGTTATGGTTAATTTAAACTTCCTTGTGATGTATAATGGAATCCCCCAAGTATGCATGATAATAAACCAAGGAGGATTCGGAACTACTTTGAACCCCTATACTACCTTCAGCAGAGTCAAACAACCTAACTCCCAATCTATCCAAACGATGTACATCATGAGACAACTCTTTCTTACCTTCTACCACATGAGAAACACTACCCATGGACACTCTACTTAGGGCATCCGCCATAATATTGGCCTTGCCCGGATGGTACAGCACACTCATATCATAGTCCTTTAACAATTCTAACCATCATCTCTACCTAAGATTCAATTCTCTCTGGGTAAACACATACTGCAGACTCT
>JAPEIP010000002.1:111707933-111718540 GCA_026120095.1 Capsicum chinense | reverse complement strand
TCATTATGTACAAGAAGTTATGATCATTTAAAGTTGGAGCAAAAATACGCCAGGCCTCAGTACTTTTTCCTGCATGTTTTACTGTTCACTACTATTCATGGTTCGATCGGAATGTTCGTAACTCAGCGCTCGGGTGTCTGTTTTGGATGATCCACATATCATTGGAAAGCTTATTAGATACTCTACGCAATGGTGGGTCATAATCTAAGACATTCCACACAAAAAATTTATAATTTATTCTAGAAGATAGAACCCAACACGTTTACGCACAAAATTTCAATGAAAATTTTTTCAGGGTATTACACTGTCATTTGTCGGGACTATGTGATTAATTGGGTATTGATAGATGAAGTATCTAGTTTGAACATTTATCCTTTTTTCACAGTGGTTTAAATGGGCTATGATTGGGGGAAAATTTGCCAAAGTCACACAAATGTGCGGGCATTTGATGGAGGGCAGAGAGATACCATATGTGAAATTAATCTATATATCCAGATAGGACCTGCTGAATTCAAGGCTAAATTTTATGTTATGGATATCCATCCTAGTTACAACCTGCTCTTAGGAAGACTATGGATCCATGGTGCAAAGGCAGTCTCATCGGCCCTTCATCAGTTATTGAAGTTTATTTGGGAGGATCATGAAATAGCCATTCAAGGGAAAGGGATCCATGCAAGTCACCCCAATAGTTGTGTACCAGTGATTGAAGATATCTCAAAGTTAGTAGTTTTTATACTGTGGAAATTATGAGTGCATCAGAGAAAGATCTGACGCCCAAAGCTCCAATGTTTTCTATCTACAAAATAATTGTGACTGTGATGTTAAGAAGTGGGTTTAAGCCTGGTCGGGGCTTAGGAAAGGATCTGGAAGGAATTATTGAGCCTATTATGGTCCCAAAAAAAGAATCTAAGTATAGGATAGGATATCGGCCGATAGAGGAGGATGAGATTGAGAATAAGTCAATGGTGAGTCTGTCTAGGCCCTTGCCGCTCCTATACCAGTTATTTTCTATGCTTGAGATGCCAAATGATGATGGTCTTGGGGATGGGATAGCAAATATGTTTGAAAGATGCAATTCTATACTAGATGATTCCCCGAAGTCTAGCGGGGTGGAGAAGGCCACACCAGGAGAGGCTTTGCAAAACTAGACCTCCACTCCACTCATAACCCATCACCTATTGTGGTAGATAAAAGGGAAATTACTAGTATTTTTTAAAATTGGTGATGATCCAGAGGAGGCCCCGCGATCCACCCTTTATTTTTCAGATTTACTTTTCGTATTTACTATTTTCAAAAGGCATGGGCCTGTATTTGCACGGGTCATGTGCCATATTTTGTACTTATTTCCCAAATTTTAATGAAAAGATCTCCCTTTATTTAAGAAGTTATTTTGAAATATGATTGCATTAATACGTTCTATTATCTTGTTATTATCTTATTATCATTTAATTTGGTTTGTTTGTTTATCACAGTAACAGTAAATTAAAACCTGCCAATGTTATGTCATGTCAAAGCTTAGATGAACAAAATATGGGAAATGATGATGATTGGAAAGAAAGTGACGAGGAGTGGTTAGTGTAAGATATAGAGGAGTTTGAGAACCGAGAGAAGCCCAACCTAGAGAAAACTGAATCAGTCAACCTGGGCTATCATGATGAAATCAAAGAAACAAGTATTAGTGTTCACTTAGCAGAAGCACAAAAAAGAAAGCTCGTTCACTTATTGTGGGAATAGATTGATGTATTGGCCTAGTCCTACAATGATATGTTGGGATTGAGCACTAACATTATGTCACATAAGTTATTAATCAATCTCGAGTTTGATCTAGTCAAGCAAAAAATACAGAAATTTAAGTTTAAAGATCAAAGAAAAAGTGAGGAAGCAAATTCAGTCTAAGGTTGTGGAGGTCATAAAATATCCAACATGGCTAGCCAACATTGTCCTAGTGTCGAAAAAGGACAGGAAGATTCGAATTTGTGTTGACTATAGAGATTTGAATAGAGCCAGTCCTAATGATAATTTTTTGCTGCCCAATATCCACATCCACATTGATAATTATGCAAAGTATGAAACGTAGTCTTTCGTGGATTGTTTTGCTGGATATCATCAGATATTGATGGATGAAGAAGATGCAGAAAAGACAGCTTTCATTATGCCATAAGGTGTTCATCATTACAGGGTGATGCCATTTGGTCTCAAAAATGTGGGTGCAACATACATGAGGGCTATGACAATGATTTTCCATGATATGATTCATAGAGAGATTAAGGTGTACGTCGATGATGTGATTATCAAATCCTGTGAGAGCTCAGATCATCTGACCCATCTGGAAAAGTTCTTCACCAAATTGAGAAAGTATAATTTAAAGTTGAATCCTGCTAAGTGTGCCTTCGGTGTGCCATTCGGAAGATTACTGGGGTTCATAGTCCACGAAAGGGGCGATGAGTTAGACCCTTCCAAGATCAAGACAATTTAGGATTTGCCACCGCTGAGGACCAAGAAAAAGGTTATGAGTTTCCAAGGTCATTTGAATTACATTATCAGGTTCATTGCTCAATCAACAGTCATATGTGAGCCAATCCTCAAGATGTTGAAGAAAGATGCATTGAATGAGTAGACAGAAGAATGTCAGAAAGCTTTCGACAAAATCAAGGAATATTTATCTACTCCATAGGTTTTGGTCCCACCAAGGGAAGCAAGCCCGTTGTTTCTCTACCTGTATGTCTCAAAAAATGCTTTCAGATGTGTCCCCGGGCAACAAGATAAGACCGGTAAGAAAGAGAAAGCCATTTACTACTTGACTAAAAATTTTACACCTTATGAAGCTCGCTATACTCTTGTATAAAGGACGTGTTGTGCTTTAACCTGGTATGCTCAAAAGTTGAGGCATTATCTATCCTAATACACAACGTATCTCATTCCAGAATAGATCTCTTAAAGTATATATTCGAGAAGGCCATACCTACGGGGAAGTTAGCTAAGTGGCAAATGTTGCTGAGTGAGTTCGACATTGTGTTTGTGACTCAAAAGGCAATCAAGGGGCAAGCCTTAGTAGATAATTTGGTAGAGAATCCGATTAATGGTGAATATGAGCCATTTCAAACTTACTTCCCAAATGAGGAAATTTTATTCGTGGGAGAAGACATTGTAGAAATTTACCCCGGGTGGAGGTTTTTCTTTGATGGGGCAGTCAATTTTAAAGGTTCAGGAATCGGAGTAGTTTTGGTGTCAGAAATAGGACAACACTATCGAGTAACCACTAAGTTGCATTTCTCGTGCACCAATAACATGGCCGAATATAAAGCTTGCATCCTAGGGCTCAAATTGGCACTTGATATGGGTATTCATGAATTGCTAGTCATCGAAGACTCAGATTTTTTAATTCATCAACTACGAGGAGAATGGGCGGTAAAGAACTCCAAGATTACTCTTTATGTGGAGATGGTGCAATAATTATGTGGTAGATTCAAGGAAGTTGACTTCAGACATATCCCAAGGATGCAAAATAAGTTTTTTGATGCTTTGGCCACTACATTCTCTATGATTCACCCAGATTAGAGTTACATCAATCCTTTAGAAATAATCTTGAAAAAGCAACTCACCCATTATGCACACGTCGAAGATAAGCCTGATGGAAAGCCATTGTACTATAATATTAAAAGGTATCTAGAATTTGGAATACATCCTGAGAAGGCCAACAACAATCAAAAGAAGACAATACGGCGTTTGGCAAAGAATTATTTTTCAAGTGAGGAAATACTTTTTAGGAGGACTCCAGACTTAGGATTTTTAAGATGTGTCGATGCTGTGGAAGCCAATAAATTAATAAAAGAAGTACACTCTAGAGTTTGTGGGCCCTACATGAATGGGTTTGCCCTTGCCAGAAAGATCCTGAGAATTGGTTACTTTTGGATGACAATTGAAAATAATTGCAACAAATATGTGCAAAAATGCCCAAAATGTCAGATACACAGAGTTCAATTCGAATGCCTCCATATGAGCTTCATGCGATGAGTTTACCTTGGCCTTCAGTAGCTTGGTGTATGGATGTTATCGGACCAATAGAATCACTGGCATCAAATGGGCATAGATTTATTTTAGTTGCTATTGATAACTTTACTAAGTGGGTTAAAGCTATTTTGTATAGAGCTATCACTAAGAAAGTGGTTGACGATTTCGTCAGGAATAACTTGATTTGTCAATTTGGAGTGTCAGAATCAATCATTACTGATAATGAGGTGAACTTAAACAATTACTTGATGAATAAAATTTGTGATCAGTTTAAAATCGTGCATCGTAACTCGACCGCATATTATCCACAGATGAATGGAGCTGTGGAAGCCGCCAATAAAAACATCAAGAAGATCTTAAGAAAGATGGTCGAAAATGATAGGTCGTGGAATAAGATGTTGCCTTACGATTTGTTAGGGTATCATACAATAGTTTGAATCTCCACTAGGGTAAACCCTTATCTACTTGTTTATGGGAATGAAGTTTTGATACCTGCTGAGGTTGAGATAACTTCCTTAAGATTATTCAAGAAGTCGGGCTAAGTAACAAAGAATGGGTTCACGCTCGCTATGAACAACTCATGTTGATTAATGAAAAGAGAATGGTTTTTGTATGTTATGGCCAGTTGTATTAACAAAGGATGATTTGTGCAGATGATTCGTGCTTTCAACAAGAAAGTAGGAGCTCCAACATTCGAAGTTGGGCAATTGGTTCTCAAACGCATAGTCCCTCACCAAGAAGAGTACAAGGGCAAGTTTGCTCCAAATTGGCAAAGGCCATACATAGTTCACAAAGTACTATCCAGAGGAGCTCTAATCTTGTCTGAGATGGATGGCCAAGAGTGGACCAAACCAATCAATTCTGATGCGGTAAAAAGATACTATGTTTGAAAGGTGTTTTAGCTTTTGTTTTCTTTGATTGTAATCATCTTTATAATGATGTTTGTTTTCTAATATGTAATTGCCTAGAATCCTTTTCCTTTTATGTACGAACTACGCGATGACTTGAATTCTCAAGAATGAGATACGTAGGCAGCCTATGTCGGCTTTGGTCAACCCCTTAGGAGAATTTACTATTTTCTTTTATGTATGAACTACGTGATGTCCTGAATTCCCAAGAAAGAGATACGTAGGCAGCCTATGTCGACTTTGGTCAACCCATTAGATTTTTATATATATCCTTAGCATAGCCTGAACTACGTTTGACCTGACTCCTGCTTCAACAGGATACGTAGGCGCCCTAATGGCTCGATCATGTAACCCCAGGAAAATGAAAACTGAGGCAAAATTTTCGAAAAAGAATCTTAAAAATTCACAAGAGGAAAATCATCATCCAACAAAGAGAACGAAGACTAACAAAGACTTTGGATTCTCTCGAGCTGGGATCGTCTCAAAAGATATTAAACTGGGGCAGAAATTTTGAGGAAGGCCTCAAAATTTCCACTAAACATTGGAATATATTTCAAATTACCCAGCACCAGAGGTCGAAGTTAAGCGTTAGAAGTCACTAGCTGCTACAAAGTCTAGGTAGACTAATTCTAAGGTTATCATAGAAATGTTTGAAGAATCCTCTAATAATGATGATGATTTTTGGAAATCCTCCATCAAATAGAGTCAAAATCAAGAGAAAGACGTTCGTTGAGCTAGTACATGACATGACTGGCAGATATTTTCTAAATCTTTTTACAAAAACTTTTGAAACTATTTTCTAAAATTAAGACTACTTTCAAAAATCTATACAAATATTTTACTTAGTGATTTCCTAGGCATCTATTAGAATGGGGAGTCAGGATGGAAGTCCCAACATGACAGAGTACCCGAAAAATATGGAGGAGCAAAACCAAGGATCGAAGAAGGTCAACACGGAGTATTTTCACTCAAACTAATCATTTTTTTGTAGATGCAGAGATCAATCCACAAAAATGAGAGTCTCATTCAAAAATCTCCGAGCAAGTTGGGAGCCATACCAGAGCATATAATGCTCAAGAACGGTATTTTTGGGTAGCCCCAAAAATAGGTTTAATACCCATTTATCGAGGACCTTTTGAATTGTTTATCTTATTTTTTGAGATTATGAAGGACGAGCAAAGGCGTCTTATATTCTTTATGAATATTGTATTTAGAATTTTTTTAAAAAATAGTCGCTAGCAAAAGCAACTTTGTGTCAACTAAATATTTACCTTAAGCGCAGGTACATTCAAGAGAGTTGGCATAATAAATACAACAATCAAAGGATCACTCACTAGGAGGAAGAGTAGGAAGTCATCTTCAAAATGCACCTTAAAGCGAAGTAACGGTATTTGAGTAATCCTCAAACAAGGGTTTTGCCCCATTTAATTGCATCCGGTGGATTTGCTATTTAATCATTTCTTCAAAAAAGAGAAGATTAATAGCAGAATAAACCATTCAAATTATGATGCTCAGTATTTGTCATTAAACTATCATAAAGCTTGACTTTGGTCGCCAGTGAGAGTGACATTGTGTCTACTTTTTGTCTACCTTGAGTACAGGTACAGGTAGAAAGCAAAACGTAGACAAACGAACTCAAGTGAAACTGTTTTAAAATCACCAAAAGAACCATTTTATATCATTGCTAAGAGGGCCATTTTATGCCATTGCCAAGAGGGCCATTTTAGGCCATTTCCAAGAGGGCCATTTCATATCATTGCCAAGACGGTTATTTCATGCCATTGCTTGGAGGGCCATTCATATCGTTGCCAAGAGGGCCATTTCATGCCATTGCTAGGAAGGCCATTTCATATCATTGTCAAAAGGGTCATTTCATGCCATTGCCAAGAGGATCATTTCACATCATTGCCAAGAGGGTTATTTTATGCCATTGCCAGAAGGGCCATTTCATATCATTGTCAAGAGGGCTATTTCATGCCATTGCCAAGAGGGCCATTTCATATCATTACCAAGTGGGCAATTTCATGTCACTACCAAGAGAGCCATTTCATATCATTGCCAAGAGGGCCATTTCATGCCATTGCCAAGAGAGCCATGCCATATCATTGCCAAGAGGGTCATTTCATATCATTACCAAGAGGACTATTTTATGCCATTGTTGAGAGGGTCATTTAATATATGTTGACACAGGAGATATCATACGCTGACGTCAAGGATATCATCAACATTCTAATATTTGTTGGCAGGCGAGACACAAACACTGGCGTCGAAGATATCATTAGCATCTAATATCTGTTGACACGCAAGACACAAATATTGGGAGGATATCATCAATATCTAATACCCGTTGACACGTGAGACACAAACACTGGCGTCGAGGATATTATCAACATCTAATATCTATTAACATGCGAGATAACATATGCTGACATTAAAAATATCTCATCATTTTGTGAATCAGCATCTGAATGCATCAAAAGAACATGATTCAAAGGGGCGTCGCTATCTTAAAGTGAACGACATATGAGACTTCCTAGAAATTAACAATCTGAAGGTCATCTATAAGTCATACTATTTGAAATATAATAGTGTGCAAGATTATCTATGGGCTGATAGCCCATAGGTCATTCATAAGCCGCAACAACATCCTAACCGAATAGTGTGCAAGGTTACCCAAAAATTAATAATCCGAAGGTTATCCGTAAGTCGCAACTAAATCCTTATCAGAGAATATATGAGATCGTAAAATTGATAAGTCCAAGGGTTTTCTATAAGCCGCATTATATCCAAGATCAATTATACGCAAGACTACCCATAGACTAGCAATTTGAGACATATCTATAAGTCATATTGTATCCAAGGTCGAATGATGTGGAGGAATACCTGAGAACTATCGGTTGGAGGGATATCTATAAGCCATCTCTTATCCAAGGTCAAATAATGTGCAGAATTACCTAAAGACTAATAGTTCAAAGGATATCTGTAAGTCGCCTCATATCCAACATCAAATAATATGCAAGATAATCCAAAAATTGGCAATTCAAAGAAAATCTATAAGACGTATCGATACAAAGATGCGCGAGACTTACCCGAGATGATATGTAAAGAACTATTGCCAATAACTGGAGAGGTTATCATCCCACAAACATTATAGATGACTCAAAAGGGTTGTTGCATCGACACAAGAGTACACAGTTACAAGGACCGTTCTGCATAAAGTGTCGCCAGTGTCCAAAAAGGCCACCCACTTTGATGACATAATCACTCGACAAATAAGCTAATTGTGCAACAACCAAGAGGGTTGTTATGTCTTCCTTTGCAAGTTATCTCCTTCAAAATAGGCACATGAAAGGATGACTTTGCTCTTTAGGTGACAGCTCACGTGAGATATGGTGAGAACGACTCCAAAACAAATACAGCACAACGTTAAACTTTTTATTAGCAGTGAACTAGGACATAGTTCGGAGAGGGATGCCAAACTCTTCGG
Source organism: Capsicum chinense (assembly GCA_026120095.1). NCBI lineage: Eukaryota > Viridiplantae > Streptophyta > Magnoliopsida > Solanales > Solanaceae > Capsicum > Capsicum chinense. The sequence continues at coordinate 111,710,134 of JAPEIP010000002.1, read as the reverse complement.
ACGTGAGCTATAAGACGAATTCCACCACCATAAAAACCACATCCCTATTAGAAGGCATGTGGATATTCTTGGGATTTTTTTAGTTTCACTTTCGGAGTACTTCTAAACTCACACTGAGGGTAACCTTCCCTTTTCTTCAAATTCGAGTAACAACACACTCGGAGTTTTTGAAATTATGTCTGAGTAAAAATCTTACATATGGATGTGAAGAGCTCCACAGTCATGGTTAAGAGGTTACAAGCCTTTTTTTAGCAACTCAATCAGCTTGTCACTCTCCCGAGCCAAAGATCGTCTAAAATAAAAGACTATCTTTTCTACCGATCAAGTCAAACTACAAGCAGTCTGATTACCTGAGGCTCAGGGATATATAGTCTGAGCTCCATGTGAAAAACTCGGTTGCATTCCAACCTCCCCCAATTAGATTATTCCCCAGTTTTTTGATTTTTCCAAAATTTAAAAGTCGAAATGGCATGTGAATTCTTTGAAAATCATGCTTTGATCAAGCGTAATGAACTATAGGTGGCCTGAGTTCTCATGTAACCTAAGATATGTTGAAAATCTTATATCGGGGTTCGGCCATAACTCTCTAAAAACTCGTGCAAAAAATCAATCTCCTTCAAAAATAAATTTGTGGGAGGACAAAAATTAGAAACATAAAACTCCCTTTACCCAGGGTTACTTACATCCACCCTACCCAAAGGGAGGGGGCAGTTGTTGACTCCTAATTTTTGCCCTCCACGACTAAGTTTGAATCCATGTTTCTTCGATTTTAAATAAAATTACGATATTTATTTTGTTTAATAAAAGTTTTTTCAAAGTATTTATCTGGGCAATTTTATCATATTTAGTAGCGATTATATATTTCTTATTCGCTTATACAAAATTATATAATTTTGGTATTTAAATAACTATTTGATGAAACATTGAATTTTAATCAAGGGTTATCTTGAAAATTGATTCAAATGGTTAAAATTTTAATTTTAATTTAGCCTTAAAATAATTTATTTTGAAAAAGTAAAATAAAATAGAAAATAAAATAAAAATATTTATTTGATCTTATCAAATCAAGAAACTCGGAATTAAACTAATCATTAATTTACTTTGAATTTTAATTCAATTTAGTCGATTAATTAAGTTTGGCCATAATTGAAATTAATTACAATTGACAAATTAATTTTTGATTTGACGAGATTTTAAATTAAATTGACCAAAATTAAAATACACAAAGGTAGTCAAAATCCCTAAATCCCTTCCCCGTTAAATCAGCCCAAGATAGCCAACACCAAGACCAACAAACACTCTACCCCCACCAGCCTACCCAAAATAGCCCACCAAGGCACAACCGGCCCAAACATCCCTCACAATATCTAGCCCACCACCCTCATAATATCTTTTCACCGTATAGATCACAACAACCAAACACTACCCATTAATAACGTTAAACAATAATACACAAACAACACAATAGCGTACCATCTTAACAACACCGTAACAACCAATAACGACAGTCAACAACTCCAAATGCTAGCCAATTTTACCAATTTACCCTCTGGTTTGGTTGTTTCTAGCCAAAATTCAGAGGGCTTTTGTTAGTTTCAGTCCATGGTTCACAATTTCAGGCAAAATATTAGCTCACTGTTAAGAATTCGTGTCCTACTGATTATTTTATTTTCGCCGACGTATTTCTTATCGATGGAATGGGTTGACTGACGTGTTCCACTAATGTGTTATGAGAAAGTAAAACAGAAAGTAAAGAACACAATGATTTTTACGTGAAAAATACCCAGCTCAAAAAGGTGTAAAAAACACGACCTGCACCTTTACAGGATTTAACCCCAACTCCACCAAATAACTCTGAGCCTCAACAATGAGTTATTACAAAACTGTTGTAACCAACAAATAGGAATTATAAACTCTAATCCCTATAACTCAACACTAGGAATTGTAAACTCTAATTCCTTTGACTTAACGACTAGGAATTATAAACTCTAATTCCTAACTATACACACACCTCCCAAGGTATGCGTTCCCAAAGTCTCTGAGTTTTCCCCAACTCAAAGACTAGCTTCTAATTCAGTTTATAACACACTGAAACTAATATTACATCAATAGTTCAAACACAATGAACAACTCTAAAAATCAACGCTAAAACTCTTAGCTGGATTCTATACTTAGGACCAGGTTCTTCAATGTGTTTCTTC
>JAPEIP010000002.1:111696552-111707833 GCA_026120095.1 Capsicum chinense | reverse complement strand
CTGAAACTAATATTACATCAATAGTTCAAACACAATGAACAACTCTAAAAATCAACGCTAAAACTCTTAGCTGGATTCTATACTTAGGACCAGGTTCTTCAATGTGTTTCTTCAGTGATTGAGTAGCACTTCGTGAAGCCAATCTACCGATTGTGCTTTTTTTCTTTGTATGTGCATGTGTTATTCTGAATAATACATCTTTTATTTAAACACAGCTCTCCAAAGAGTCATTCTTTATTTTAAACTCCTTCTTTAGTCAAATCTCTCATTGCATAGAATTCTACTTCAAGTGAGACTCCTTCTTCAATTCCAAATCTTGTCTCCTTAGTGTTGTAGTCAAACTCCAACTCTCCAAAGAGTCCTTCAAATTGTACATTTTGCATAAACTTCTGCAATTTTTAGATTCTTTCTCCTTCTACACATAGGACTCTTAAGAATATGCTCAGAAGTGAAACTTCTTCTTCACATAAGACTTATCTTTCAAATCAACTTTCTTTCCCTTATCATCAAGTATTTGAATCAAATTTAACTTGTTCTATTCCCCTCGTGATCAGTAAGTTGAAGTTTTCAATTGCACTGATTTAACTCATTCTGATTTTTAATTATTTATACCATAGACTGCACTCCTGAACTTGTCGGATTAGTGGAACACGTATATCAACTTGTTTCAATCATATTTTCATTCATCAAAACTCCAAGGTTCCAATAAATTCCCCCTTTTTAATAATGACAAACCTCTTGTCTTTGTGCATTCAAACATCTTCACCTGTAAGCACTAAAGTATAATACACTTAGAATAAAACAAGTTAGTCAATGGGTTATAAACATTGCACAACCCTCTTATATTACCCCTTTTGGCATCATCAAAAATTATTTTAATGTAATCATATACTAGCCAAAGTGATTTATTATGCTATTCATGGCCACTGGGGCTATCATCGAAACAATCAGACAAAGACTTTAGCCAACATAGTAATGTGTTAGAGAGAGTAAAATTATGAGTCAATTTAGCAAAGATAACCATTCCATTTAACTACCAGAGTATGTTTCACATTAAACCTAAGCTAGTAATAAGCAAAGCAAAACAACTGAACATTAAAAAAAGGTATAAAAGTGGGACATGACTAAGGATACGAATAGTGAGGAGCTGATAAGGAAGGTGGAACAGGTGTTATCAACTGTGTCAATTGACGAATGACTTTAATATTTTCATTCCTTTCTCAATAAAGGTCAAGATTCAAAGTCATGAACCTAGCCTGAAGGACCACTTATTCCGCTTCATGACTGTCAGATGCAGCTTTTAGTTCAAAATTTATCTCAGCTAAATCAATTTTCTTATCTTTTTTTTTGCAGTGAGTTTTAGCCCTCCTTATTGGACTAGGTAGAGAAGCATGATTCATATGTTCAAAACATCCATTGTTATTTGAAAATTCAAACCTAAACTAGGACTGAGAAATCCTAAAAGATCTGAGCCAATTAAGAACTAAAAGGGAGAGCATGTCCCTTTTCATTCTTCTGAAACATATGTTGTGTGTGATTGATGTCAAGCTTGGCAAATCCATGGTACAAAACTTATATTTTGGTTGAGAGAGAAGAAGGAATTTTTGGTATAGAATTAGCTCATTTGTGCACAACCATTTGGAGAGAGTTAAAGAAAATTTGATCAATTAATTCGTCTGCATCATAGGACAAAGGAAGGATGAAGTGAGAGGAATGGAACAGGTGTGCTCAACTGTTTCAACTTAGACAGCCTATGCTTATGTCAGTGTAGAGCATACCTAATAAGAAGAACTTTGTGGTAACAATTTCTTGCTTGTACCTTTTTTTTGCACAATCTAATACAAAATTAGGTTGGAAGAGTAAAAAATCTAGAATTGGGACACATAACTAAATGTGCAAAATTGAATCGAATAACATTTTAGCTAATAAGATAGAGAAGAAAAATGGTTATTCTAGTCAATCATTGAGGGGAGTTCATGCAATTTTTATCATCCCTAAGTCTAAAATGCTCTCTACTTAGTGCTTTTGGTGCTTCTCCAGTCAATTAAGTAACCCACATAGTCAACATTTTTATAGCCCTCAAGAGTGAAATTACTTTTCTTTGGATACCATAGTCTCAAGCCATTGATTCCCATGGGATATCTCAAGATCCTTTTGACAACACCAATTCTTATGAAATACCAATAAAATTACCAGCAACTTGTGTTGGTTTTATTGATGCATCCATTTCTTTATTTGTTTTTCCCCCTATCAATATACCCTCAGTCTGTACAACAGTTGGACCAGGTAGTACAATATGTTCCTGTGCATGCTCATCAGTTTCACTATTATTCTTTTTTTATCATCTCCAAAATATCCATTCCTCCTTTAAATGGGGTGATCGAAAGAAACCTTATTTGGTTCGAGTCTTATACTTTGAGCAAGCTTTTTCCATGTATAAATTTTGCTTGCCTCCTTTCACTCTCACCTGCAAAACAAAGTAGGGGTTAACTTTAGGTACCCAAATAAGCTTGGGTCCTTTCTTATGAAAAAAAAATGTATGAGGTTCCTTCTAGCCCATCGAGGCAACAAGTTATGTGACCTATTTCTCTGACCAGATTTGATCTTCTTGTTAGCTTGTGCTAACATGGAATCAGAATTGTTTGCTAGGCTTATGCTTCTTGATTTGCTTTTTACTGCAACTGGACATTCAGTAGTTGGATGCCCCTGGTTACTACAAATATAACACAGATAGTTAATAGCATTAGAATTTTTATAAAAGCCCAACCCAACATTTTCATTATGAGTTCTTTGACCTAACTTATGAATAATTCTTGAAGAATGTGTCCATCTATTAGCTTTTTCAAGATCAAGTTTCAATTTAAAATTTTTTTGAATCAATTGACTAACCTTTTCTTTTACACAAAAGTATTCATGTTTAATCTTAGTCAATTCTGACTCAATGTTTTCTTGTTCCTCACTTTTGACCTTTTTTCCTTTTTCAAAAAGAGTTAGTTTTAAGATTTCAGATTTGAGGGCCAGGTTTGATGAATTAAGTCTGCTAACCTGTTCCTTAAGAGTAAAGTTTTCCTTTTCAACAGTGTTCTTACAATTTTCTAGATTAATGAAATCAAACTTGAGACTTGCAAGATTATTGAATAACTCATCCCTATCAGAAGTTAATTCTTGGAAATCATCAATTAAGTTTTGTTTTAGAAAACAAATGCAACTTTTCTTTAAGTTCAAGTATACTTACCTCATAAGCATCATCTTCTTCCTCCAAGTCTGAATTTCTAAGATCCATGAGTGTTGTTTCATCAAATTCATCATCATCTGAGTCAGATCCCCAAGCTGCTACCATTGTATATTCTTCCCTCTTTTTGGTTTTTTCTTTCAATAACTTTTTAGCCCTTTCCTTTCTCCATTCTATTTCCTAGATAGGACAATCCCTAATCTGATGATCAGTCTTACCACATTTGTAGCATCCATTTAGATTACCATTGGACCACTTCTTTCTACCTGTTCCCTTCTTTTTTTTAAAGAATTTTCTGAAGTTTTTTTCTATAAAGTTAACTTGTTTTTCATCAAATTTAATTTCTTCATCACTGTTAGATGCTTTCAGAGCTAAGGTATCCTCAGGGGCTGTTGGCTCTTTAGTTCCATCAATTTCCATTTCATAAGTTCTCAGATTCCCTACTAGTTCATCTAGTGTCATACTTGTGAGATCCTTATTTGTCTCCCTAATAGCAGTCACTTTAACATTCCATTTTGATTTTGGTAGCACCCTCAACACCTTTTCAACTTGTTTTTCAATAGTGATGACTTTTCCTAAAGAAATCAACTCATTTGTCAAGGAAGTAAGCCTTGTAATCATTTCATGCAAGGTTTCATTCTTCTTCATCTTAAAAGCTTCGTATTTAGTAAAGAGAAGAGCAATCCTGAATTTTCTTACCTGAGAGGTACCCTCATGTGCATTGACCAGTGCATCCTAGATTTGCTTAGCAGTGGTACATTTTGATACTCTGTTGTATTCAGTCGGTCCTAGTCCACAGACTAAGATATTCTTAGCCTTAGCATTTTTCTTTAATGTCACTAAGTCATCAGCGGTAAACTCACTTCTTACCTTTTTGACATGTTCACCATCTGCTAACTTCATTGGAATAGTAGGACCATCAGTGATCCTGTCTCATAACTTGTAGTCTTCCCCTTGAATGAATGTTTCTATCCTAGCTTTCCACTAAATGAAGTGAGAACCATCAAAGAGTAGAGGTCTAATAGTGGATTCACCATTACTGTGACCATTAGGTGGTGCGGAATTCATCATACTGATCTTTGTCTTAGGTGTTATCCCTTTTAATACAACCTCTCTCTAATACCACTTGTTAAGAATTCGTACCCTACTGATTATCTTATCTTTGTCTAACTGTTTCTTATCGATGGAATGGGTTACCTGACATGTTTCACTAACGTGTTCCAAGGAAGCAGTAAAATAGAAAGTAAAGAACACAATGATTTTTATGTAGAAAACACCCGGCTCAAAAAGGTGTAAATAACCACGACCTGCACCTCTACAGGATTTAACCCTAACTTCACTAAATAACTCTGAGCCTCAACAACGACTGATTAAAAAACTCGTGTAACCAACAAATAGGAATTAGAAACTCTAATTCCTATAACTCAACAACTAGGAATTGTAAACTCTAATTTCTTTGACTCAACGACTAGGAATTATAAACTCTAATTCCTAACTACATACACACCTCCCAAGGTATGCGTTTCCAAAGTCTCTGAGTTTTCCCCAACTCGAAGACTAACTCCTAATTCAGTTTATAACACACTGAAACTAATATTACATCAATAGTTCAAACGCAATGAACAACTCTAAAAATCAACGCTAAAACTCTTAGTTGGATTCTATACTTAGGGCCTGGTTCTTCAATGTATTTCTTCAGTGATTGAGTAGCACTTCGTGAAGTCAATCTGTCGATTGTGCTTTTTTACTTTGTAAGCGCGTGTGTTATTCTGAATAATACATCTTCTATTGAAGCACAACTCTCCAAAGAGTCATTCTTTATTTTAAACTCCTCCTTTAATCAAAACTCTCATTGCATAGAATTCTACTTCAAGTGAGACTCCTTCTTCATTCCAACTCTTGTCTCCTTAGTGTTGTAGTCAAACTCAAACTCTCCAAAGAGTCCTTTAAATTATACGTTTTGCATAAACTTCTGCAATTTTCAGATTCTTTCTCCTTCTACACATAGGACTCTTAAGAATATTCTCAGAAGTGAAACTCCTTCTTCACATAGGACTCCTCTTTCAACTCAACTTGTTTTCCCTTATCATCAAGTGTTTGAATCAAATTTAACTTGTTCTATTCCCCACGTGATCAGTTAGTTGAAGTTTCCAGTTGCACTGATTTAACTCATTCTGATTTTTAATTATTTATACCGTAGACTGCACTCCTGAACTTGTCGAATCCGTGGAACACGTATATTAACTTGTTTCATTCATATTGTCATTCATCAAAACTCCAAGATTCCAACATTCACTCTTTTGACCAACACGACCCACGGCTTATTTTGGTATTTTATGTCCACTTTTTCATCTTCCCGTTCTGATTTCACTACCAATTTGATGTAAAGTCCAGCTTGCATATTGTCAAATTGAGGATCTCTAAAATCTCTTCTTTTTTCTTTACAAGAAGATTTCAAATTCAAAAATTGGAAACCCTAGCTATTTCTCCCCCAATTTCCCTTATAAATAGAGGCCAAGGGGAAGGGGTGAAAGGAGGAGGATTTTGGAGAAAAATTGGGGGTTCTGAAGGTGCTTGTGAGGTTAACCAAAATTCTCAAAAGAATCGTCGCAATATCGGAATTCGACGTTCTAGTTCAAATTCTACTGGTTAGAATCAACTCGAGGTGGTGGAATTTCATTCGACTGAAAGTTTGTCATCCTGGTGTCACTGCTCGAAAATCGGTAAGGCTTCATTCTTTTTATGTCTTTCCTTTTTCTTTTCGAGAATCTTGTCGCCGTTATGTATTCTGTTTGTGGCTGAGATTAGTCGAATTTCCATGAAGTCTTGGATGTTGTTGGATGTAAGGGTGTTTATATGGTTTGAGGTTGGAAAGCTTTAGGCTTTAGTGGCTGGTTCTGTTTTAAGAAAGAAAATATATATGTTCTGAGATTTAGCGACTTGCGGTGCCGGCATGTTGAACGTTTGAATGAACAGATTTTGTGTGCACGTTGTTTCCCTATTGTGAAAATTTGCTCGGTTTTGTTTGTCGTTAACATCGGATGATTCAATTTCTCTTAAGATATTGCGCCTATTACTGTTAGATGTTTCATGTGTGGTAGAGTTATGTTGAAATTTGCTACTTAATAATCTCGTTATAGGCTACTGTTAGATGCTTTTGGACCCCTTTTTGTTGTTTTCCTATACATATGTTAACATGAGATGGATATATCGGGCCTCTCCTTAATATGGAAATTTAATCCTCTTTATAAATGGTAGCCTACAATCTAGAAACAATTGCTATGTGCTCTTATCATGGTTGTTTTCATTTAATAACTTTGCCTACTGCTATATGCCCTTACCATGGCTATTTTTATTTAATAATCTTGCCTATTGCTAAATTCTCTTATCACAGTTGTTTTGTTTTTATGTGGTAACCTCGTCTATTGCCAGTGGTGTTTTCATTTAGTGACATTATCTGCTTGTTCAAAAAAAAAAAATATATCAATTCCTTTTCATAAAGTATATGGCTTTGACCGTTTATTTTTTCCCTTAATCATACGCTAATTCCTACTTTATTGTTTGATTGGCATGTGAAATCTGCTGAGAGTCCAACGGAATCCCCTTCCTTGCATATCCCATTGGGCCAAAGAGGCCCTGATCTCGAGTCAAGATCCGTACCAAGCCCAAAATGGACTAATGCATGAAAAAAATAGGCTGATTCAAAGTTGTATACACAGATATACAGCAGTATACGGCGGATATACAGCTGGAAATGAGAAAGGGAAGCTAGTATACAGGTGAAGGACGGAATTTGTGTATATGTGATCGAAATACGGTCATATATACACCGTATATATACAAAAAACGCAAGGATAAAGGGCTGTGATATACAATCTGTATGCATAGCTGTAATGGCTGAAAAATCCAAGAAAATGGGCCCAAAAATTGGGCAGATTTCAATGGGCCAAATCAGGGGCCCTAATCTTACACTTTTCCTCATTAAGTTTGTTTGTATATTCCTATTTGATTATTTGTTTGTAATGAACTTTGGTTAAACCAAGTTAAACGCCCTTTCGAATCGTTATTTCTATTTTTTCCTTATATATATATATATATATATAATTTGTCGTGTAGTTTAAATTCTCGAATTAATAAAACTAGTCTCTTTATATTTCTTTTAAAAAAAAATATGACATTTTATTTTATTATTTTACTCTCAACAATCTAAAATCAATTTCTTTGCAAAAATAAAAACATTTTCATCAATTAGTCGAATTTCACAATTTGTTTACATTTATTATTTTTATTAAAAAAATGAATGTTTGTGTTATAAAGAATGATATTCAAAGTCGTCTTCTTTCTCCTTTTCATGTGACAAACAATTTACAAACGAATCGGGTTTAGTTCAACCTTTTTTAAAGAAGATTCCTTTACGTTAAATGAAATCGATTTTCACTTGAATAAACAAATGTCATCTTAGGTCTTCAAAAATAAAATAATAAATGAGTAGTTTGAATCAAAGTTATTATTTTCTATACAATCATCCTTTTGCAAAAAATTAGCCACGTTTTGTAAGTTAGTCAAAAATTCTTTTGGTGAACCGTTTTAAAACGGACGCTCCTAAGTGCCTTAAAATCTTCTTAGGGCACTAATTGAACCCTTACTCAGTTTCTCTTATTTCAAAGGTTTATTTCTGTTTTTGAATCTTTGAAATCTTTTCAAGTTTTCTTGATATTTTCTATAAAAATCAAGTGGCAACTCTGTAAAATCTTTCAAAATTATTTTGACATTTTCTTGAACCTTTCGAAATAGTTTGAAAAGGTCAAAACTATTTTCTTTAAAATAAAATTCAAAAAGGGATGAAATAAGATGTACATGTTATATTTGGGTTGCGTGTTAATGGTCTCCCTGTTTATGTAAAAGGTGTTGCATAGAGGGGTCACTAGTGGTGCGCTATGCGATATACACTCACTGGATTTGCTGGAAAATTTGCGATAGGAGTTTTGTGAATATCATGTCGCTAACTAACTACATTAAAGACGAGGTAGAGATTGATCCCATAGGAGATCGTAATCCAGCTAGGAGGGTTGAGTGGATTGTCCGATTGTACATACTTGTTATACTTGTGGGTGTCTTATTTTCAAACACATAAGACGATAAGATTAACCTATATTTTTAGTGTTTCTCGATTTCGTTGGTGATGTTGGTAGCTACAGTTGTGACAGTGCAGTTTGGTGTAATTCTACAGGTCACTGTATTGGGCATATATTAAAAATACAACTGACCTATGCTGATTTCTTTCACTCATTTAGATAACTAAATAGCTTATGTTGTAATGTAGTTAAAATACATTATTTTGGTGATAAATTAACTAATTTATTTTGTCACTTTAAAATATGGTGTTGAGAGATGATGTTGCCTCTACAACCAAGAGTAAATTTGCTGGGGTTGATGACACAGTCCTTCCATATACCAATAGATGGATGAGGCCTGAAGGGGATTGAACAAAAAATCGAGACATGTCACGATCTTATTCAGGTCAGATATCAGGTATACTGCATGATGTAGCAGCATGTAAGCTTTATTTTTTAGCACTTCCATTTTGCACAAGCTGATTTTTGGATTCTAATTTTTCTGGTGTCTGCATTTTTTTCTTTTTGTGGATATTTTCTTGAAATATATCTAATAACATATAAAAACTATGTAAAAAAAACACAATTAAGTCACAATAATTGAAAAATTCTTAATATATTAAAGATATATAGAGAAATTATTAAGACGAAAAGAGTATTGTATTGAGACTGTTAGTATTTTTTTAATTAAAAACTTTCAAAAATAGCCTAACTTTTTAGAAAATTGGGGAGTCCATAGCTTAACTTTTAAAATTATAATTTGTAGCCAATGTATCAATTATATCTAATTGTCTGTATTCAATATAAAATACAAATACAATAAGTAATTACATGAACCAACCTTTTTTCTCATGTTTTTTTTATTTTTGATTTTTTTTTACCTTTTGTTATTTTTTTTTATTTTTGTTTTTTTCTTTTTCATTTCTTTCTTTCAGTTTCTCACTCTTCTATCTCTAACTTTTATTTTTATTTCTTTTTTTCTTTTGTTTTTCATTTTTTTTGTATTTTTTTCTTTTTCTTGCCCCCACCCCTTTTCAATTTAATTTTTTCCTATTTTTATTTATTTTGTTTGTTTCGTCTCATTTTTTCTCTTCTATCTCTAACTTTTATTTCTCTTTATTCTTTTTTTCTATTTTTTAATTTTTTTTTTCTTTATCATTTTTTTGTTCTATTTTATACTCCCCCCGTCTCAAATTATCCGTCCCAAATTTCCTAATTTGATTTCTCATTTTACTTATCTTTTTTCATTAATCAAGAAGAGACAATTTTTTTACATGTTTTACCCTTTGCATTAATTATTTTTTATTTAAATTAAAATGTAAACATCATTTAATAGGGGAACTATGGTAAACTAGACATGTTATTAATTATTTTTCTTAACCAATGTGTCATCTCAAATTGGGATGGGTAATTTGAGACTGAGGGAGTATTTTTTTGTACTTTTAAAAAATATGGCTACGTCGAGAACAATTCATGGATGATAATAAAAATACCATAATCCGTAGTATTTGTATGTGCACCATCATTTATATTTTTTTATTCGTTGATACAATTGCATTTATATTTTATAATTCGCACTTGTATTTGTATTTATTTATACTTTTATATTCGTTGATATAATTGTATTTGTATTTTATAGTTCAAACTTATATTTGTATATTATAGTTCATATTTGTATTTGTTATATTTCACCATCATTTATATTTAATACAATTCACATTTATATTTTAAGGAATTATTTTGTATTTGTATTTTATGTGACTTCATATAATATTTTTTATTTTGTGATTTTACTTTATTCGTATTTGGATTCATTTTTGTCGACACACTTGTATTTTTAAAGTAGTAGTTTGTATGTGTATTTTTATTAAGTTGACTGCATATTTATTTGTATTTATAATTTTATTTGTTTTATTTTTTGTATTTAAATTTATAGTTGTCTGCATTATTTGTATTTTTAAACAATTGAAAAATAATTATTATTTTTCTTTCTATGAACACTTATATTTATATTCATTGATGCGAGTTGTCTTTTATTGATACAGTTGAAAGTATAATGATAAATTATATAAATAAAAATATAAAATTATGCAAATACAGATGTTACATTTGTATCAAATGATACATGTTTATATAACTCCAACCATACATATACAAATAATATTTGTTTATATACCAATACAACTGGTAAATTTGGCATACAAATACTAATGATACATTTATGTTAAATGATACATGTATATTTATATATTTTAGGCTCAAGCAAATATAATTAATTCATATACTTGTTTGTATACAAATACAAATTATAAATTATACATTTCACATCTAAAATATTTAAATACAAATAATAAATTTATTTAAAATTTATAATATGATACAAATAATATAAAATATAAAATATAAAATACAACAACAAAAAATGAATTGAAAAATATAAAAAAAAAAGAGAAAAAAAAATGACAAAAAAGAATAAATGAAAAAAAGAGAGAAAATAAAAAATAAACCAAAACAACAACAACAACAAACCCAGTATATTCCCACGTCATGGGGTCTGGGTTTATTATTTTTCTTTTACTAAAACATGAATTTTATTTTGACTTTTACTTATCTATTATTTTTCTTTTAAAATGTCAAAATAGATAAATAAAAGTAAAAATTCATGTTTTAGTATGATGAATAAATAAAATTTGGCGAGGAGTAATATTTTGTCAAAGTTTTGCTAAATTTCAAGGTCACATGGAGAAAATTGAAGAATAGGTGTCTTTTAAGTCTTGAATGAATGATTGGTGACATTGACCAACAGATAGAGTCAAACATTATTAGGAAACTTGATCAAGTTAATTGTGGACTTGATTAATATTTTCAAAACTTTCTAATCTTTTCAAAAATACAAATCAACCCAACTCACACCCTCTTCAATCCAAATCAACCA
>JAPEIP010000002.1:111639749-111657812 GCA_026120095.1 Capsicum chinense | reverse complement strand
CAAGATTACCCCTATTATTAAATAACTACATAAAGTATATTATTCACATTTATACTTTCTAATCATAATTAATAAGGCCAATTTGGTAAAATAATCACCTAATTTATATTTTTATTAATTGGTGTGCCAAGGCCATGAGGCCCAACTAATACGTAACAGAGGGACTATTAAAAAGAGGTGAAGACTTTTTATCTCACACATTCAAGACAGCTAATGAATCGAATACTCCATCTGTTGAAACTAAAACTAATGAATCAGCTGTCAGAAGATATCAAAACATCTCCTCCAACTTATACATACTGTCCATCTATTGCAACAGATAATTCACAAGTTGTATCAGATGTCTTATTTATTGCATATACAAACCATCTATTGCAACAGATAGTAAATCTATTTTGATAGCCATCTGTTGCATATTCAATCTGTCCATCTATTGCAATAGATGTTAAATCTGTTAAAAATGCTGGATGATCTATTACTATAGCTCAATAATAACAGTTTTTATCGAGTCTCAAACTGCTATGAAAAGGTAAGAGATTTTTCACAGAAAATAAAATGCCACCAGTTTGAATGTAATTAATACAATAGAGTTGAACAGTCCTGCCTTTTGGCCTAACACGTCCATATTATATTATAGGTCCCTCAATCTTCATTCAAATCTATTTATTACTTGCATTTTTTTTCTTTCGTGTGACATATTCCACCACTTCTCTTCAAAGAGCATATTCCTTTCTCGTTGAGGTAAGTTTTTTTTCTGGCAAAAATTTACTAGTTGGTCGTATACGTTGTATTATATTGTGAACATTTTTCTTTACATTTTCAATTCATACGTGTTCTAGATATGGCTGATCCTTTTTCGGACATTGCTATTCTACGCGACACAGTGTGGAAAGTTCAAAGGCAGGTTAATGACCTACAGAGCGAGTTGGTCGCTATGAGAGCGACAATGTTCAGAGAGATGCAGAGGCTGATGAGAGCCCTGCTGCTGCGAGTTGATTGGTCGGCTGTCATTAATGATGATGATAATAATAATAATTAGAATGTGTTTTTCTTTTACCGTATGTATTTTAATTTTTCTATATTGGATCTATACCTAATGTATTTTATTTTTCATTTAATGAAAAAATTACTTTTAGTCAGACTTTGGCGTTTTAATTCCTATTCAATTTTCATTCTATTTTCTTCTAACCTAATACATGTTAACATATCGACGGTTGGAGGCAATGTTGAATCCAGTAGCACTAGAAATTTTGGATTTTGTGTTCTTTCAACAGTTGGAACCGATTGGTCATCTATTGGGTTTCAACAGATTATCCATCTATTTCGATAAATTTTTATCTGTTGGAGGAAAATATTCCAGCTATTTATGCAACTGTTGAGAATAATTGTGGTCTGCTGTATTATTTAAGTTCATGTTTTACCTCATTTTATTGATGCACAAGTTATTTAAAAAAAAGACATTTTATATATAATAAATGATAACATTAGGTTCACAACAATGATTTCAATATATAAAAGTCCACAACAAACAAACAAACAAACAACAACACAAGTTTCTGTAATTACAACGATCATGGTGGATTATGATTTGGGCATATAGTTCTTTTGTGGCCAGCGCACTTACATATGGAGCACTTGTTTCTTCTTGATGAAAATAATTCTCCAACTCCACACCTCTTTTTATATGGCTTTCTTCCCGATTTAATAGTGCTCGGGTCATTATATGGAGGAGGTATTAATCTCCCCATAAGCTCTACTGGAACAACCCAAGATTCTTCAGGAGGCACCGGAGTAATATACCCACAATATGCCATTTCATATTTTTCCACCAAATAATATTGAGAGGAGTGCTCGTAAACTTCAGGCCTATATTTATGGACGTATTGGGCTCGAAGGGCTGCCATAGCATGTGGACAAGGTATTTTGTCCAAGTCAAAAACTTTATACGTAAAAGATCTTGTTTGAAGATCGACCATGGCAGCATCACCATGATTGGTGATACAAAATTTGTAATCTGCTATTTTATGAGAGAATAACCTGTTCTGCTAACTGATGTTCGTTAATATTTTCTTTTTGATTTCGAGAACAAATCAGGTTCTTTTTTCTGGGCACTTAAAGTGAACACGCCTTTCATTAAAAAAAATTGCTATATTTCTCGCTTATTTTTCAAACATAGCCTTGATGGGAAATTCTCTTTCATCGCCAAATAATGAATTCATCGATTCAGCTATGTTTGATATCATAATATTATACCTATAGAAAAGAATCACTTAGTATGACATCAACTAAACTTGTAAATCAAACAAGACACTAAATTCATAAGAATGTACCTATTCGCTGGACAGAATGCCCGACTTCATCTCTCAAAACCAACACGTGTAAGAAATTCTGCTACCTTGGGATTCATATCTGCTATTTGATTGAAATGGTATAAAAACTCCTCTCTACTATACGCTTTAGCTGCTCTATAAAAAAGGGCGACGACCTTTTTGTTGTGATAGTTGTTTCGAACGTTCTCTCCAAGATGCTTGATGCAACAACTAAAGTAAGCTGAATTGAAGAAAAGTGAACCCATCTTTGGAATATTTGGATGCCTATCCGATTCAAAACATAACTCTTTGGTATCTTCAACGCAGCATCGCAGTTGTTCAAAAATAATTCATAAGAGGCATCACATTCCTTGTCTGCTACACAAAAAGCGATAGGAAAGATATGATTCTCCGCATCCTGCGCCACCGTTGCTAGCAGAACTCCATTATACATGCTCCTCAAGAAGGTACCATCGACGGCTATGCCATTTGTCAAATGTCAAAAACCTTGAATCCAAGCACCATAGGATACAAAAAAGTACTTGAACCTTCCGTTTTCATCCAGATGCAATGTCGTCTTACTTCTGGGATTTTTGGACTCAATCATGTAATGGCAATCCCCATGGACATATATACCTTCCAATAACTGACCAGGACACCCAAATTCGTAAGGAGTTGATTGGCCATAAGCCTTGTTAAAGGGCCTTTGCCATCGGGGAAACTACTCCTAAAATATTCACCGAGGACCTTTGCCGTGGCATGAGGATTTTGGCCCGGGATGTGCTCCGAACCACATGTGTGATGCTTTTCATGTTTATGAATGACGAATCTATTAGAACTTGTGTACTTGACCGCTCTCAATCATCACTTGCAGTTCGAATTAGCACATTTAAAGCAAAAGACACTGCTCGAATTAATCACCTTCTTTATTCTAAAATCTTTTTTCACGCAAGAAATACACAAAGTGTTAGATAGTTCATTCTTGTCCTTGAATGAAATTCCAATAAAAAGCCGGTCCCATCGTCTTGAAGATTTCCAGATTGTATCAATTGAGAAGAACTGCACATCGTATTAGTCGCATCAACGGGCGTAGTTGTTTGATCATCATCTTTAATATTCATGTCTAGATCATCCAACCTATCATCAAAGAAGTCTTCTTTTTCTTTTTCTTCTTCTTCTTCTACGTTCTGGTTCTTATTCTCTCTCGTCTTTTCAACCATGTATACCCTAAACACCGGCCTAGTTGAATTACTTAGATAAGAACGCAACCGAACCTGATCGGTTATCTTGAAAGGTTGTACCCTCTGATTTTCAAAGGAGTTGTGCATGTAGCTGATGGCAAATTCTTTCGGTTGACAATTTAGTCCATAAAAGTTGATGATTAAGTTCACAAAATCATCATACAAAACATCACTTTGGACTGTCATAGCTATCGTCTCTAGCATTTCACCTTCCTTCCAATGCCATACACATCGATTGCTCTTCTCGACCCAATAACCATGACAATCCACCTCTATTGTTATTAATCCCTCTATTAGTGATACCTAAATAAAGTCATTTGTTAAAAAGGTTGATAGTGATTTCATAGTGCTGTGAATAAATCCCAACAAATATGTTATCTGTTGCAACAGGTAAGTGATGAGTCACAACGGATTCTTACCTATTGGGATTCATCTTACGGGTCTGAATATCTGTTGCAATAGATGAATCTCCTGTTGGAATTGATGTTATAACTAAATCACCTTTGAAGCTGATTCCAACAGATGAGTGACAGTTGCAATAGATAATTAACCTATTGTGACAGATGACTTACCTGATGCAACGGGTTATTAATCTGTTGTAACCTATGTTGAAATCGTGTTCAGGTTCTGTTGCAATAGTTAACTAATCTGTTGTAGCATATATGTCAAATGTTGCAACAGATAAGCCATCTGTTTAAACATGAATCCAACATACTAGTCTTCCTTTGAAATAGATGTCTTATCTGTCGCAATAGATGATTTATCTATTTAAACAAATGGATTTTTCTATCCATTATTGGAAAAAAACAACATAATAGCAATCACCTAGTTGACAAATTCAACTAAAAATCATAATTTGACTTACCAATGTCTCCTATGAAGTAATGTCAAAGTGGAAAGTAATGTTAGAAACAAAATTTGACCTAAGAAATTGGTCAAATAGCAATAGTAGCGGTAACAATAATAACAACAAATGGTCAACAAAAATAAGATGAAAATGATAATGAAGTAAAAGATGATGATAATGAAGCAGCAACAGCAATGAACAACAAAAATCGCTAAGAGAGAGAAATCAACAAAGGGTGAGAAGATAGATAAAGGCGCCTTTTTTTCCTCCGTTTTCTGTTATATAGGCTAACATTTGGATCAATGTGTAAATTTAAAAACTTGTGGGTTATTTTCAAACTTCTCTAACTTTGTTAATCCATAATAAAGTAATTGTCACCTCCACCTAAAAATTAAGACTTGTGTCACCTACACCTTATTTTAAAACTCTCTTGTCACCTGTGGCCTAAACCCCCAGGTCATGTGTCACCTAATTAAGTTGGTATATTAGACATGATTAATGTTTAGAAATATAATTACTAAACGATGTTTAACGGTTAAACATGTTAATATTAACCAATATATTCATTCATTTTTTAGGATTAGCAGTATCTTTTTTTAATTTTCATCTTCATTTGCACATTTTTGCTAGCTCCAAATCAAGTTTTACTAACCAAATTGTGTTTATTTACTCTATTTTAATTATTTGAAATTACACAGTAATTCAAACCTCTATTTTTCTTTTCTCAAGAAAATATTACTCCACTGATCCCTAAGAAGAGTGAATGGATTGATGTTCTTAGTGTGTGTATGTGTGTGTGATGTATTGGTGTTGCTGGGTTGATTTGTTGTTTGTTTTGGTAAAAATGATATTACAATAGATAAAACATCTAATGTAAAAAGTAAAACATCTGATGCAATAGATGAAAATCTGATGCAACTATAAAAATCAGATAAAACAGGTGAACAATCTAACAGATCATTTATCTGTTGCGACAGACGACTCTTCTGTTTGGAAGAAATCTAAACAATATTGATCCAACAAATAACTAATTAGTGATCTCTTTTTATTCTTTCCAATCGTTAACTCTTCATTTTGAAACAGATTAGTGACTATTTTTATTCTTTCCAATGGTTTACTCATCCATTGCAATAGGTCGGTTATATGTTGTAACAAATAACATACCTGGTGCAACAGATTAGTGATCTATTTTTATTCTTTCCAATGATTTACTCATCCATTATAACAGGTCGGTTATATATGGCAGCTAACATACTTGGTGCAACAGATTAGTGATCTATTTTTATTCTTTCCAATGGTTTACTCATTCGTTGCAACATGTCGGTTATGTATTGCAACAGATAATATACCTGGTGCCACATATTAGTAATCTATTTTTATGGTTTCCAATGGATTACTCATCCATTGCAACAGGTCGGTTATATGTTGTATCAGATAAAATACCAGGTGCAACAAATTAGTGATTTATTTTTGTGGTTCCCACAGATTACTCATCTGTTGCAACGGGTCAGTTATATGTTGCATCAAATAAAATACCAGGTGCAACAGATTAGTGATCTATTTTTATGGTTTCCACGAATTACTCATCCATTGCAACAGGTCGGTTATATGATGCAATAGATAATATACCTGGTACAACAGATTAGTTGTCTGTTGAAACTATTATATTATTATTATTATTTATTAATCAATTATAATCTATATTATGTTCATGTTAATTTAAGATAATATGGCTCCCAAAAGAAAAAAAATCAAATCAAGCTCAAGTAAAGGAACAAGTGCAGTAGCTCGCCTACATCCACCACTCTATGAGCTTGTTTTACAAGCGTTATCTCAATCAGGAGCAGAAGATAATGAACACAGGGAGGAGAAATCTTTCAAAAGAGATGATCCAAACTTTAATAGCCCTTCCATCGAAGAGTTGGTCAAAATTTTCAGTATTGATCATTATCCTGTGAGAATGTAGTGTGATGGCACCACAGATTTAACGGGTGATCTCATGGTTAAGTCAGTCATGGAAAAATATTTTAATGCCTTCAGAAAAATACTTCGAGAATAAAAATTAGATTCTTATTTTAAGGAAAGCTGCTTTGGGCAATATCTTGATTTACCGGAGGAAAACAATGCTCGTTTCTAGATGAAAATGGTAAATGATCTTCTCAAGCGCAGGTTTATGCATAAAAACAAAGATAAGATGGATGAGGTATGGATAAATTACTATGGCATGCCTATTTGTTTTGGTTGGAAGGAGTTTGCCATAGTTACCGGACTAAAATGTTATTCTCTTTCTCCTTCTCAAGTTATATCTACTCTAACCCAAAAAAAGCACCCCGCACACCCATAAAAGGCAAATCCAAGTCTAGTGATCGTGATGACCTGGTGTTCATTGTTGGTCCAAGATTAAAAAACAAAAATCAGATAAAAGCGATGAAAGGTAAAGGACTTTCAAAGAAGCACAAACAATCATTGTGCTTGGTTTGGTTTGTACTTAATGTTCTTTGGGCGAGAGACGTTAACTACAACATAAGCCTCAGTTTAATAAATCTTTCTGAGGATCTTGAGGCATTTAAAAACTATCCTTGGGGTTATGAAAGCTTCAAAATGACTGTCAAATATTTGTTAACTTCGTTAACACCAAAAACAGTCAACTTATAAGGCTTTCCATGGGCCTTCATGGTAAATATTTCTTTTATCATGTTATGATTTATTATTTTTTATTTAATAATGGTTTTTATTTATGTGTGTTATGTTATAGGATTGGGCATTTAAAGCAATTCCTTATTTGAGATAACAAGGGAACTACCAGGAAGAAGTTTCCTGTTTAAGAATTCTGAGATGGTTGTCGGCCAAAACCAATAAAAATACAAAATTTCTTAATCTTTTCAATCCCCTCAAGGAAGCAGTAAGTCCAATTCTAATCAAGTTTTTATTTTAATTAATGATTAAATGATTTTATCATTATTCTTAATATATGTACCGATTTATTTTAGATTGTCCATCCTTGGTTTGTTTCGACCAATCGAGAGTTAAAGATACCATTTTTGTTTACTTTATGGTCTGTGCAAAGTTTATCGGACCCTAAGGTCATTGATGGAATAAAAATGGAATTTTTTGGAGCAACAACCAACACAAGAAAAACAATTTTGAAGGGTGGGGCTAATGATGCTCCTCTTACAGTTTTTGAAACAGCAAGCCATTATGATTATGATCATAATGGTCGTACAGATTTTTCTCCAACTTTTTTCGCATCTAGCGAATGTTCTACATGCAAATGTTAAGACAGCAAGGCAAAACATGATGAAGTGATTAATTCTATTAATGCACTAACTGCTTCTGTAAAGAAAATGACATCTAAAAGGAGTGTCATTCCATCAAAGAGGATTTCATATCCAGACACTCTACTAGAGATCAAGGTGGCTAAGAGAAGAAGGAAAGAAACTTGTAAGGCATCATCAAGCATAAAAAAAAATAGGATTGCAATACCTCTGTCTTTGTCTTACACCAATGTTCAGTGTGTAAAGGCCACAGGAGAGCAGGATGAGCTGAAGAAGGTGAATGTACATTATCTGTTCCAAAATATTAACAGGCACATATCTGTTTCAATAGATGATACATCTGTTGAAAATTATCAAACAGATATATACATTTTTTGCAATTGTTGTCTAACCTGTTGCATCAGATTCATTAGCTATTTCAACAGATGAGTCTTATATTACAACTGATGGATCATCTATTTGAAATTATCATATTGCTCTAATTTATGTGTTTGAATTTTTCCCAGCAGATAACCATTTGATGCAACATAAAACTCATTTATTACAACAGATATATAATCTATTGTATATCTCTACTTAGCATTGACAATTCTGGGTTTCCAGGTGGATGTCACAGTAGAAGCTACGGCCGAAGAGCATAATATCACAGTTGATAATCCATCAACTACTTCTAAAGAAGAAGAAAAAGTGAAACCTGTCAGTTTGGGAGAACGAAATAATTACCCATTTGAAGGGTTCAACATTTCGAATGAGGCTCCAAAAAACTAACACAGTTGATTAACGACTATTCAGAATGGATTGCCGATGGGCTGTTAAAGCATCATGCTGGCAGGTACATAAATAAATTTTATAGATATTAGTTTATATAATTTTTTTTGTAAGAACCTGACATTAACACATATAAATCATCATGTAGAAAATAAAATGACGAGCTCTACAAAGTGAACGAATTGAGTCTTGGTTTTGATATGTTGGACATTGTTGTTGCATATTCTGAAATGAAGAATTGGTTCTATTTGATGTCACAACCCCAAACTTGCTGGAATGATGAGGTTTAAATGTCATACATATTATTATTAATTAATACTTTATTTAATTGTATCTACATATTAATTTTTCATCACGTAATCCAAAATATTTCGTAATATGTGCAACATATCGATGTTATTTTAAACTACCTCTGAAAGAAGGCCAAGTTGCAAACACAAGAATAATACAGATACAAGACAGGCAATTGTTTGTAAAAAGTTTACATCAATTATTCCTACTATAGGTATTATCAACAACAATCGTAAGTTTCCCAAAACGAGGAATGCTTAATCAACATCATCAAAGGTTTTAGCATTCTGGCTGGCTTACCTTGGCGTTTGGTCGACGAAGTGTACATCCCAATCAATTATGGTGATAAATTCCATTAGGTGTTGACTGTCTCATTCTAAAAGAGAGACGCATCCGATTTTATGACTCAATGTCACGAAGGAGACATTCCGGATCGTCATCTGAGATACAAAAGTTGGCTAAAATATTGCCTACTTACCTTGATATGAGTGGCTTTTTGGACCAAAAGATTCGTACTGATTGGTCGACGATTGAAGCATATGGAATATAATGGCTAATCCATTTGATCTACAATATGTTAAAGGAATTTCTCAACAAAACATTGGTAGCCTGTAAGTTTAAGTTTCATGATTTAGTTTTATTTCTCAAATTTCACAACGCTTGCATGAACTGCAAGATATGGATTATTTATTTTTTTATAATGCAGGAATTGCGGTCCTTTTGTTGCCACCTACGCCGAGTATTTGAGTGATGGATTACAAGTACCAAATGATGGACTTTATGTCAGATTACTCCACAAAAGATATGCTGCTATTTTATGGAAATATGGAAAAGCAAAAGCTCAAAAACTGTATGCAACCAACGTTAAAGATCTACGATGACCAAAGTTGAATTTTGTAGCACCGGATGAAGAAAAACTTGTCCATATTGATTAGATATTTATATCTTGAGTCGATCAATGTAATAAACTATCCTCCTTGGTTTAACTTATTTATTTATTTGTAGAGTAGATCGTTTGTATCCTTAATGATTTTTTTGATATTTTATTTACTTGTTGAGTTATTTCATGTAATTTTTGAAGGCTTCGATTTATTTTATTCTATCTATGAATATAATTTAATCCTTAGTTTTGAACATTTTAATTGAAATGGAGTACTAGATTCAAATATCGCAATAGATAATACATCTGTTGCAACAGGCGGCATATCTTATCAGATAGATTTAGACATATGTTGCAACATGAGATGCAACACGTAGGTCATCTGCTAAAAATTATATAACAGGTCTTCCTACTTTTTTTTATTTTCTCTAATAGATTATCGATCAGTTGCAACAGATAGATTATATGTTACAACAGATCGTATATCTGTTACGACAGACAAATAGGAACATCTACATAATGCAACAGATGACCAACCTATTCAAATAGATAATCAATCTATCACAATAGGTACTACATCTGTTATGAAAGATATAAAATCTATTGCATTATAAAAATTCAACTTGGCCAGACATAAAAATTATTGCCACTACATGTAAAGTAAATTGGCTTGAAATGAAAATTTGTTATCATGTTCGTCTCTGTCTTTGTATATGTTCTTTTTTATACACGGGCTCCAACCATTTAGTTAGTACACCATATGCCCAGACCCATTGCATCTTTCCCATAGTGGTGTCGTACACACCAGTCATTTGTGTGTCGGTCAGTAAACACTCGATGTATGCAAGCGAGTACGGCCCGCATACTGCACCGGCTGTATTTCTTGAGAGTTGGATGTTCTTATTTCTACCTTCAAAATCCCATGATTCCTTTACCAAGAATTCAGCCAAAAAATGATCCATCAACTTGCTCAGCATTAACAACTTGGGCAACAACTTCAAGAGTGGCTGTATGTGGGTTAAAAATATTTTCTCGCTGAAGACAGGTAAGTTGTAGTCATAAAACTTAATATTTCTCTCATATAGTAGTATCTCAACAGTGAGAAAATGTGTGACATCCACGTTCATGACTACAAGGATTATTTGTGCCTTGGTCCAGCTCTTGCCGTATGGATATGGCCTCTTCCCTCTAACATATTTAATCGCTTCTTCATCACATTAGAATGTAGAAACTAACTGATAAAATCTCAGACCATCAAAATCAACTATCTTACAAAGTTTAGCGTACCTATCCTTGAAATTATTGTAAAAGTTGAGATCCATTATTCTATCGGCAGCATCATAAGAATACGGATATGCTAATTTCCTTCTCCTCATGAGGCAGAGAATTTTATCAACATACTATGGTATAAGAAGAAAATTTTTAAATAGGTTAGTAATTGTAAAGAACAAAAGAACAGTGGAAAGAATCCGATTCAGAAGGTTCTCTGAATCAGTTCATAGATTACTCAGCCAACGTAACTTAGGCAACAGATATGTATTATGTTGCAACGGAATACCAAGATTTTGCAATAGATTACACATCTCCTGCATAGATTTTTCTTAATGGAGTATATTGGAAGACTAGGTTCACAAAAGTAAACTTACCTTGTCCTCATACCTTATGCGCATATTTATTATATTCGAGAAGTCTTTGGCGACAAATGAATGGATGGTGTATTCTTTTTTAACCTTCATCTTGATGAATTCTTCTAGTTCCTGATTCTTCTCCTTGCCAAGCGTTGCGAATGTGTCCACATTTTTCGGTGGCCCCTGAACTTCAACAACTCTTGGAGCGGAAGGAGTTGTAATTTTTGCTGATTTCAGAACGAAGAGAATTTGTCTAATTTTTCTTCTCTTCCCCCTAACCTCCGCTGTAGGAGTGCATGGCTCTCTCACCTCGTTGGATGGTATGAAACCCCTCCTAGATTTCTCTCCTCGGTAGCTTCAGCAATAGCCTCTATCTTTTCAAGGAGTATATCCTTTCTGTCCTTGCACACTTTGCATTTGCAATGAGAATATAAGGGTGAGAAGGGGTGAGAGGGACCATTTTAACGGAGGAAGGGATTGGTGCAGGGGTGAGAGCGAGGAACTATGCAAGGCGTGTTTTCAAAAATATTTATTCTTTACTAAGATCCAACATGCTCATAATCACGATTGGTAGCTATAACACCCCCACAAAATTCTCTTCTAGTCTGAGCCTTAGAGTGTATTTAGTGAAGCGAAAATTTGGTCCCAAAAGTTTGAGAAGTGTCTTCCCAATTGTGAAATACTTTGAACCATATAGAATTTCCCTAATATCGACTTTTTGTCAAGTAGATAATTGAATAAGCTTTCCATCGCTACCAAATTTACCTAAATCCGATACTCAGGTGAAGAGTTAGAGCCATTTTAGTGAGACAGTGTGCCACCTGGAACTTTAACGCATCGCGGAGCCAGCCAAAATAATAATCGTCAAAATCCAGTGAGCCTCTGTGATTATGGCATGTCGCGCCAAGGCTTAATTTCAGAATTGTCAATTTTCAGTGCACCAACGTGATTTCACCGCATTGCGGTGCCTTTCCAGTTTGCAACCAAGGTGGCAACGCGATTGCCACCGCATCGCGCCGTCATATAGTTTCCCAGTTGTCCAATTTCCAGTGAGCTGGCACGATTATGGCGCGTCATGCTAGTATTTAAAATCAGGATTTTTCAGTTTAATTTCAAGGGCTTTTTGGTCTTTCCCACTCTTCTCCAGCCCCTATATATACCCAATAAAAGGCTCTCAGCCTTATTTCCCATCTTTAATATCAAAACTAGGGTTTTACAAAATTAAAACCCTTATTTCTTCTTCAAGCAAAATCAATAGATATCAAGAGAAATCAAGAGGAATCAAGAATCTCTCTAAGAACTTTCAAGAAAAGAGTTTTCCAAAGGTATGTAGATGTTGATTCTTGGGTCCCTTTCATCCAAAAAGCTCAAGTATCCTTTTCTAAATCTCAAAGATTTTATGTTTATAAGTTGTTCATGATTCACGCAAAATAAAATTGATGTTCCAGCTATTATTGAGTTGTGATTCATGTTTGTTTACAAGGTTTTCAAGCTTTGACCCTAGTATGTGGAATTCATATGATGTTCAAGATAAATCTTCTTCAAGTTGCTCGTTAGATGATGTGTTCATGCTAATTAAGTGTGGAAATGGTTGAATAAGCAAAGCATGCTCTCCATATGTTTGATAAAATACTTATGTGAAGAATTAGGGCTATTATAGTATGTTGATTAGGAAACCCCAAATTGTGAGCAAGCCCATGCATGCCTAGTGTTTGATGAAATGCCTTAGTGAATGAATTGTGTATCATAGCATGAAATCCCCAATTAGGTGTAAACACATGCATGCCTAGTATTTGTTGAAAGGCCTTAGTGAACAAGTTGAGACATGATAGTAGTAAATTCTCCAATTACGTGCTCTTTGATACTTGCTAAGCCTTTAATACATGCCAAGTGCTTGACGAGTTAGTTGTGACATGATAGTATGAAGTTTTCCCAAATCATGTGCTATCCAATACATGCCAAAACTAATATATGTGTGAAGTATTTAATGCAAGACCTTGTTGAATGAAGTATGATCCTATAGCATGTTCCCCCTACACTATTATATGTCTATGATTCCTAAATGCTTGAAGTGATGCCTTAGTGATTGTGATGATGAATAGATGTTTATGATTCCTAAATGCTTGGGGTGATGCCTTAGTGATTGTAGTGGGGAATAGATACTTATGATTTCTAAATGCTTGAAGTGATACATTAGTGATTGCAATGGTGAATACATGTTATGATTCCTAAATTCTTGAAGTGATTCCTTAGTGATTGTGATGATGAATAGATGTTTATGATTCCTAAATGCTTGGGGTAATGCCTTAGTGATTGTGGTGGTGAATAGATGTTTTTGATTCATAAATGCTTGAAGTGATGCGTTAGTGATTGCGATGGTGAATACATGTTATGATTCCTAAATGCTTGAAAAGATGCTTTAGTGATTGTGATAATGAAGGAATGACTGTGGTTAAAACTAGTCAAGAATGGTTATGTTTTACTTTTATGTTATCGAGTCATTGGGGTATTTATGCTCGACAATTCAGCTACTGTCTAGAGCCCGTATCAATTTTCACGATAATCCCAGTTGAGCCATGATTCTCAGAATCAATGAGTTATAGAACTCTGTATCCTCAGACAAATATAGAACTTAAGAAATCTCGATAATCTTTGAAATCTCAGGATTGCTAGTAATCTAGCCTTAGTGTTATACTCAGATCAGATCTTGTAGTATCCAAGTGTTTAGTTCTGGCCTCAGTAGTGACAGAGTAATCTATTCAAACTTTGTATCATCAATCGAATATCGTGATTTAGTAGTATTCTATCAGATACGGAATGAAGTAAATTCATCTTAACTCAGTCAGGTCATTTGAGAAATGTGATCAGTATTATATTTAGTTCAGTTTGTGTTTAGTTGAGAATTCAGTTCAGAGTCTTTCAGTTGGGAGTAGGAGCTAGCATCGAGTGAGGAAAGGGATATCGGCTCCCCGTTAGAGAAAGTTTGAGTCATTAGGAGCAATCCCTAAACTCCAGAACTGCGTAGCTAGCACAGGATGCAGGAGTCCCCCTTAGTAGAGGCTATCACCGTTAGAGAGGTTTGACTATTATATTACCTTAGGCTGAATTTCTGCAAGGGTCATCCATTAGAGAGGCTTGACCAGAGAGGTTTTTACCCATGGCACGGTACTGAAACCCTTCCAGCTAGGGTTACAGGTTGGACCCCCCTATGGGAGGTTAGGGAATATCGGTTAAGTAACTACTTCCCACAGTTGCAGTTTTAATATCAATCTTCAGAAATTAGGGTTGTGAGGTACAACCATCTATCTCAGTGAGGAACTCAAATAGTTCCATTAATTCATGACCATTCGTCAGATAGGATTGGTCTCATATACAGATATTTATTATCAGATCTAGAGATCTCCCGATAGATAGGCTTCATCACAATCTCAGATTCTATTGAGTATTCTTGTTATCAGATCCAGAGATCTCCTGATAGATAGGCTTGATCTCAGTCTCAAATTCTATTGAGTATTCTTGTTACCAAATTTAGAGGTCTCCCGATAGATAGGCTTGATCTCAGTCTTAGATTCTATTGAGTATTCTTGTTATTAGATCCAGAGATCTCCCGATAGATAGGTTTGATCTCAGTCTCAGATTCTGTTGAGTATTTTGTTGTCAAATTTGGACATGATCATTTTCTTATCATTGATAATAGATTCTGGAGTCCTTCATTAGAGAGAGGTTGATCTCTAATTTCATCAGTCGAGAGCAGTGAGCTCAGAATTCAGTCATTTATGTGAGTATATTTAGTTAATCAGTTATCAGTATCAGATGATTCAGTGATTCAGTATCTCAATATTAGTAGTGAGTTAGATCACAGTAAAGCGGTATCTGATTTTATATATCTAGGGTTGTGATGATTGTGATTATGGTTTGTGCATTCCTATATGTGTTCTCGTTCGGTACTCTCATGATTATTCAGCTATGTAACTATTCATGCATGAGCCCTTACATTTAGCCTTACCTCATCTGCATACTTGGTATATTCCCATACTGATGTATTTGTGCTATGGTGTTTTATTTGACACCATAGGTCCAGAGGCACGTGATCCAGAGTTCCCTTAGCAGTTTAGTCCTAGTTAACAGCAGTAGACGTAGAAGTGAGTCCGCTTTATTCAAGGATGATCCTTGTATTATTATTGTATCAAACTTTGTTTATTTTCAGTTGAAGGAGTTAGTTGGGGACATGTCCCATCAACTCCACAGTTCAAACAGTTAGAGGCTTTTTGGACGGATGTATTAGTATTCATTTTTTAGTTTTGAGTATTTATAGATGTGTTGAACCTTATGGCTTGTTTCTGCCTATTTTTCTGCATTTATTTTCAAATATTATGCAGTGTTCATGGTATAGATATTAGGAAAGTGTTAGCTTGTGGTCTTTCGGGTTCATGAGCACCGTGTAATAACTAGGGGGTAGTCTCGAGTCATTACACCAGTAGGAACAGTAGCAGGATGGCTGCCACTATCACAAACAGCTCCACCAGCAACACCCCCAAAAGAAACACCTAGATCTATTGCAGTTTGAGGTTGGTCATGAAGAGCTTCAACATTAGGCTGACCTTGCCTAACTGCTCTTCTTATGGATGTTGCTCCAGCCAATTCCTTCTTTATTAACTCCCCCATTGGGTCTTCTTTTGTATCAACAAGACCCAGAGTAAGAAAAGAAGTCATCCCCAACTCATCAATGGTAGGCACAATCCAAGGATGCATAACCTATAAAAAAAGACAGGAGGAATTTATATCATATAATAATAATTTACAGTCGGTTGAGTTACATGGGACTAGGGTTACATGGATGTTAACACAACCAACTTATGCAACAGACGATCTACCTACCTCAACAGCTGATCTGTATGTTAAAATATATTGATAATATGTTGTATCAGATTACCCATCTATTGCATAATTTGCAGTAGATGGGTAATCTATTGAGTAGCGTTCAGAGAACTAGAGAAACAGATGGTTAATCTGTTGTACCAGTTGCAGTTGATGGGTAATCTGTTGCAATAGAAGACCCATCTATCGCAACAGATGAAATATCTGTTTCGATATCTTTCTTTGAGGTAAATTATTTTAGTTGAAAGAAGACGTACTACATCATCCAGAGGGTTAAAGAGATCAGTCTTGTTAATTTTTTTTTGCTGCTCTCTGCTGCAGCTAACCACCTAAGGATCCTTAAATGAGAAACCTTATTCGGGTAATCCTTGAAATGCTTTTGGAGGGGAGGAATGGCTTCACATGCCCAAGCCTAAAAATTGTAAACAGGAAGCAAGAAAAAAAAGTCATAACTATATTCAATATAAATTAATGAATGAGTAAAAATAGTGATCAATTTTACCATGAAAGCCCAAGGAAATCCGTATAATATGGTCGTCTTTGGCTTTAACTTTTTTAGTAAATATTTGACAGTCAAGTAGTAGTAGTCGTATCACCAGGGATAATCGTTGAATTTCAAAATCATCAGCAAGTGCCAACAAATCATGTTCTATGACTTTCCTGACGTTTCTTGCCAATAAAACGGAATGGAAAAATCAAACTAAGCACAATGTCTCCCTGTAGTGCTTTGGTATGTCTTTATTCTTGAGATCCGCCATCAAATCGTCCACTCTGTAGCTAGGTTCAACAATGCCCAACAAACCCATCTGTTTTTCTCTTGCATTTTTTGGACCCTTTGTGGGGTATTTTCTTAATGAGAGGTTCTTCTAGATGATCACATCTCAAGCCCGTCACTATGGTAAACTCTTTTAATCCAAAATAAACTGGCATGCCACAGTAGTTGATCCAGATTTCATCCATCTTTTTCCCACCCTCCTTTGGACTTCCATCATCCCCCGTATACTTGATCCTGCACTTGAGGAGGCCATATACCATGATCATTGAAAAACGAAGAGGGCAGGCCCCAGACAGCTTAAGAAAGTAAGCAAAGCAGCTCTCTTAAAAAGTCCATCTATGTTTTCCTTCTTTATAATACTCTTAAGTTTGTTAAAAGGTTTCCCCAACTGACATTTAAGTACAACATCACGAAATATTGTGTTAGGGTTACTCATCGGCATTGCAACTCGAAACCCGACAGTACTAATAGTTTTGACAAAACTATGCTGTGATTTCAATGTTATTTCAAGATCCATTGGTGAGAAGGAGTTATCACTTTCCTCAGCTTTATTTTGCCCTGACTGAGATTGTTTGGGAAGTTCCTCCGAATCTATCTGTAGCTTAGCCTTTTTTGTTGGGTGGTTAGAAGTTGATCCACTTTCAGTTTCTTTTCTTTTGGGAGACATCTTTTAACTACAAATAATAGAAAAATAAAAAATACATTGCATTTAATGTCTGCATAATTTTTTTTAAAAAGGTGAGACAAATTTCAATAAATTATTCTACGCCACATAACAAAAAAAAATACTCCAACAAACAACCTATCAGTTGGAACAGATGGGGAACCCAAATCTGTTTGAAGATCTATTTAATATCTCCTAACAAATATTCCACCTGTTGCAATAGATGGACAAATTTTAATAAATTACTCTACGCCACATTACAAAAAAATACTACAACAGATAACCCATCAGTTGGAACAGATGGGGAATCTATTTGAAGACTATTTAATATCTCTCAACAGATATTCAACCCGTTGTAATAGATGGACCACCACCACCACAACCAATGCCACAACCAATGTCACCAAGACCACCACCAATACCACCAATACCAATGCCAAGACCACCGACACCACTGCTGAAAAATACAAATACCAACACCACCACCAACAATCACCAACAACACCA
>JAPEIP010000002.1:111627481-111639649 GCA_026120095.1 Capsicum chinense | reverse complement strand
AAGCACAATGTCTCCCTGTAGTGCTTTGGTATGTCTTTATTCTTGAGATCCGCCATCAAATCGTCCACTCTGTAGCTAGGTTCAACAATGCCCAACAAACCCATCTGTTTTTCTCTTGCATTTTTTGGACCCTTTGTGGGGTATTTTCTTAATGAGAGGTTCTTCTAGATGATCACATCTCAAGCCCGTCACTATGGTAAACTCTTTTAATCCAAAATAAACTGGCATGCCACAGTAGTTGATCCAGATTTCATCCATCTTTTTCCCACCCTCCTTTGGACTTCCATCATCCCCCGTATACTTGATCCTGCACTTGAGGAGGCCATATACCATGATCATTGAAAAACGAAGAGGGCAGGCCCCAGACAGCTTAAGAAAGTAAGCAAAGCAGCTCTCTTAAAAAGTCCATCTATGTTTTCCTTCTTTATAATACTCTTAAGTTTGTTAAAAGGTTTCCCCAACTGACATTTAAGTACAACATCACGAAATATTGTGTTAGGGTTACTCATCGGCATTGCAACTCGAAACCCGACAGTACTAATAGTTTTGACAAAACTATGCTGTGATTTCAATGTTATTTCAAGATCCATTGGTGAGAAGGAGTTATCACTTTCCTCAGCTTTATTTTGCCCTGACTGAGATTGTTTGGGAAGTTCCTCCGAATCTATCTGTAGCTTAGCCTTTTTTGTTGGGTGGTTAGAAGTTGATCCACTTTCAGTTTCTTTTCTTTTGGGAGACATCTTTTAACTACAAATAATAGAAAAATAAAAAATACATTGCATTTAATGTCTGCATAATTTTTTTTAAAAAGGTGAGACAAATTTCAATAAATTATTCTACGCCACATAACAAAAAAAAATACTCCAACAAACAACCTATCAGTTGGAACAGATGGGGAACCCAAATCTGTTTGAAGATCTATTTAATATCTCCTAACAAATATTCCACCTGTTGCAATAGATGGACAAATTTTAATAAATTACTCTACGCCACATTACAAAAAAATACTACAACAGATAACCCATCAGTTGGAACAGATGGGGAATCTATTTGAAGACTATTTAATATCTCTCAACAGATATTCAACCCGTTGTAATAGATGGACCACCACCACCACAACCAATGCCACAACCAATGTCACCAAGACCACCACCAATACCACCAATACCAATGCCAAGACCACCGACACCACTGCTGAAAAATACAAATACCAACACCACCACCAACAATCACCAACAACACCACAAATACCATCTAACAATACCACGACAGTCAACAAAACACTAATAGAAAAACTAGGGTTTTCTCAGGTGCTTCCTACCTTTTTAGCATCAAAACTCAAAATTGCTAACCCATTCTCGAAGATAATACAACTAAAAGTCTTCTTTTTCATCATAAACTAAAAAGCCCTATTTTTTAGAATAAAGAACAAATGTAAAAATCTTCTCAAACTCTGTTACTTGTGAAGATAGAGAAAATGATGGATACAAGCGGGAATGAATTTGAAAAAACAACTATATATGGTCATAATGGGAAGAAAATTGACCTGTTTTGAAGGGTTGAGCAATATGTTGAGTAGTTGTTTGTATTGTTGAGAGGGATAGGAGACCCTAAAAGAGAGAGAGAGATAAAGAGAGAGAGAGATAAAGAGAGAGAGAAGAGTGAGACCTTCAGATTTGAAATAAAAAGTTTTTCATGCAAATGGATGATTTGTATGGGTTGATTGTAATTTTGGAAAAGAATGACAAGTTTTGAAATTTCTAATTTGGTCCGAATTGATCTTAATTAATTTTAAAATTTCTGAAAGATATAGTTTTTAAAACATTGAGTTGATGAGAACTCATTTCAACTCAGAGTGATCGATCGACCACTTGAGTGTGGATGAACGCAATACCAACGCCATGCAATTACAAAGACTCGATTGGATTTATAGTTGACCCTGTGATCTCATTCATTCATCCCTAGTTCCACCTAAATCAACTTATGTACTATAACTATCCTAACATTGAGTTTATGAGAACTTATTTCAACTCAGAGTGATCGATCAACGACTCGGGTCGGGATGAATGCAATACCAATGCTATGAAATTACAAAGACTCAATTGGATTTGTAGTTGACCCTGTGAGCTCATTTATTCATCCCTAGTTCCACATAAATCATCTTAGGTACTATCACTATCCTAACATTGAGTTGATGAGAACTCATTTTAACTCAAAGTAATCGATTGAAGACTTGGTTCAGGATGAATGCAACACCAACGCCATGTAATTGCAAAAACTCAATTGGATTTATAGTTGCCCCTGTGAGCTCATTAATTCATCCATAGTTACACCTAAATTAACTTAGGTACTATCACTATCCTAACATTGAGTTGATGAGAACTTATTTTAACTCAGAGTGATCAATCGATGACTCGAGTTGAGATGAACGCAATACCAATGCCATGTAATTGTAAAGACTCGATTAGATTTGTAGTTGACCTTATGAGATCATTAATTCATCCTTATTTCCACCTAAATCAACTTAGGTACTATCACTATGCTAACATTGAGTTAATGAAAACTTATTTTAACTCAGAGTAATCGATCGATGACTCGGGTTGGGATGAACGCAATACCAACATCATGCAATTACAGAGACTCGATTAGATTTGTAGTTGACCCTGTGAGCTCATTTATTTATCCCTAGTTCCACCTAAATCAACTTAGGTACTATCACTATCCTAACATTGAGTTGATGAGAACTCATTTTAACTCAGAGTGATCGATCGATGACTCAGGTCGGGATGAATGCAATACCAACGCTATGAAATTGCAAAGAATCGATTAGATTTGTAGTTGATCTGTGAGCTCATTCATTCATTCCTAGTTCTACCTAAATTAATTACAATGAAATCTTATGTAACAAACGACTGATTTATTGAAAATTTTCAAACAGATATTTATATATGTTACAATAGATGACATATCTAATTTAATTATCAAATAGACATTTGCATCTGTTGTGATAGATGACTGACCTGTTGGAAAATTTTAAATATATATTTATATCTATTGTAACTGATGACACATCTGATTTAATTATCAAATAGACATTTCCATCTGTTGTGACAGATGACTGAGCTATTGGAAATTTTCAAATAGATATTTATATCTGTTGTAACAGATGACTGAGCTATTCAAATTTCTAAACAGATATTTATATATGTTGCAACAGATGACATATCTATTTGAAAATCTTTTTTCTCTTTTAATTTTAAAGAAAGCTTCTGTCTGAGTAGATAATATCAAGTAGTACTTATTACTAAAGACGGTAAAAAATGTTTCTTGGATATCTCAAAAGTGAGTTCATTGAGCAGTCTTGTCTTATCTTTTCAATGTCACTAGTCTTAGTCTTCCTTGTGCCCCTTAAATTATTAATGAAATTAATGAATATTGAAAATCCCCACGTCTACGTACATATTACATCTATAGAAATTATCTCTTCTCTCTTCCTTCAGCTGCAGTTTATTTTATTCAACTCTCATCTTTTTCTTTCTCTCCTCTTTAGGGTCACAACTTTTTTTCTCTCTTTTCTCTTCTAATAAAGATCCTTTCGGATCTAAACCAATCCATATCTTTCCTCAACTAAAATTGCTATTTTGATCTCCTTTTTAACATTAAGGTATGGTTCATTATTGCTCTTTTATTCTCATCTACTTCTTTGCAAGTTATTTACATCTATTTTTTTATTTAATTACTATTTACCCATATCATATTTATTAAACAAATTTGAAGAAACTTTTAACTGTTGAATAAACAAACCGAGAATTTTTATTATAATATGCTAAAAAAGTCATCTGTTGGGAGAAGTTTAGAAGCCTTGTTGGCAGTATTATTTTTTTGCATGTATTTTATTTGTTTCTTTATTGTTGATGCAGTTATTCATGTTATTGGTGGGGTTGGTATTGTTGGAACTTATATTGTGGTGGTGTTGATGGTTCTGGAACAAAAGATGTTGCTTCTTTATTGTTGATGATATTATTGGAAAAAATATTGTTGTTTCTTTGTTTTTTATGTTTTTTATTTATAGTTTATGTTGTTGTTGATGTTGCTGCAATAGATAGAGAAACTGTTGGAACAAATCAAACCACCAGAAAGGCTGGTTTGATGTATTCCATCAAACTCCACATCTATTGCAATAGATTCTGCATCTGATGCAACAGACTCCACATCTATTGCAACAGATAGATAATGTTCTTTTTGTGACATTAATTTTTTTCCTCTTTTTTTTTTATAGATATAAAGAAC
Organism: Capsicum chinense; assembly: GCA_026120095.1. Classification (NCBI taxonomy): domain Eukaryota; kingdom Viridiplantae; phylum Streptophyta; class Magnoliopsida; order Solanales; family Solanaceae; genus Capsicum; species Capsicum chinense. The sequence goes on along the minus strand of JAPEIP010000002.1, from coordinate 111,635,359 downwards.
TGACAGCTGATTAACTTTTGTCAAACCATCACAAGAGACTGCAGTAAAGATGAGTTCGGAGAAATAAGTTGCATGCAGATGGAACAACTTTATATGTGGGAGGTATGTATTACTGATAATGTTATCATGGAAAAACACATAGAGTGCACTGATTTTGTGAATGCTATTTTTACTGATTAGTCATAGATCATTCAAATAAGATGTCTGTAATTTTACAGTTAAGTTTGGTAGGTTTGAACTGATAAGGCTGAGGGACCATGAATATGGTTCTGATACCCTGTTAAGATTTAATGTCAGTTGTTGCTTATGTTTATTTGTCAAGCATTGTGAAGGGATCTAGTTTTGGTGTCATTGTAAAGAGATTCAATTGCGATTGGACTAACTTTTAGGGTGCATTGGACCCTTACAAGGCCTTCAAAGCTTAGCACTGTATCTAACAAGAACAAAAAACCAATAGAAATTCCCCTGGCCCAAATTTATATGGTTGGGTTGCTCACTCGGGGTGATGATTATATGCCAAAAGGTACGGTAAGAGAATGCCTTCGAGGGAAAATGAGTGGTTGATGGAATATTATATCATCTGAGAGCTAATTGAAAAAGAGACATAGGGTAGAAAGTAACTTCTAATGAATCTGGCCGTTGGAATTATCTTAAAAGATACGAAATCTGAATCAAATGCATATATGAAAGTGTATCCGGTAATGTAATGTCGTCTGTTGCCTCTCTGAAAGAAAAATAATGTAGATGGACACTTTGCTAGGGAGCTGCGTGGTCCGGATTATCACCTAGATAGAAAAAAAAGAGAAGACCAACAAAGCAGCCTCACGGACATCGAGGGTTGAAATGATGTACAACAAGTCTAGAAAACTTGTGCCAACAACAACTGCAGTTAAAATAAGGAATCTAAGCAAAGACGATAATTTCTAAATTTTAAATTTCATCCCATGCCTTCTTGTTTGTGTTTCCAATCAGGTCCACTATCGTTGACTTGATCGGAACCACAAACGAGATTGAAAGGAAAATAGAGTATCATTACTTCCTTAGCAATATGGATTAATTGATTGCATTTTCTTGCCTTAGCATGCTTTCAACATTTCTTAGAGAAGATCAGATGCTTGCTGTAGTATGTGAATCTCGATAATTTTCAAGCTTGCCTCCAGCTTGCTGATTCTGTATTCAAGCTAGTCGTTGCAGTCTTCAAAGTTGGTAAGGAGTTCCTCATCTCTTATGAGCTCAATCAGGAACACTACCTTCAAAGTTGTGGCATTCTCGAAGCCCTTCAGAACACTTTTTTCAGAAACCTTAAAGGATACATGAAGGGTCATTGTGTCAGTTTTATGTCAAAATGTGTTGATGCACGTTGAAGATGTGGTCCCAATAGTTGAACAACACACTTTTATCGAGTGTTGATCAACCAATTTGATAAATTAATAATCATGGAGTTATGTAGCGTGTGATCTAAACTGACTCTACCAAGCCTATCAAATGTTTACGTAACTCCAAGCTCATTACCCTATCAAAAAAATATGACCGAGTTAGTGCACAAATCAAACGAGCTTAATCTTTCAGCCTTTCTACTGATCGCTCTTCTCCAATATAGATGACAAGATATCTGCTATGTAAAAATCTACACCATCTCCAGACATACTTGTCATGGAACAATTCTTCAAAAGATATCTTCTGATGCCTTGTGAAAAATTGCTCCCTGGCAAGCATGTCTGGCGATGGTGTAGACTTTTGCATAGCAGATATCTTGTCATATATATTGGAGAAGAGTGATCAACAGAAAGGATGACAGATTAAGCTTATTTGATTTGTGAACTAACTCGGTAATATTTTTTGATAGGGTAATAAGCTTGGAATTATGTAATGTTTGATAGGCTTGGTGGAGTCGGCTTAGATCACATGCTACGTAACTTCTTGCTTATTAATTTATCAAATTGGTTGAGCAAGATGAATTGAGAAATGCTCGATAAAAGTGTGTTGTTCAACTATTGGGACTACATCTTCAACGTGAATCAATACATTTTGACATAAAACAAACACAGCGACCCTCCATGTATCCTTTAAGGCTTCTGAAGAAAGTGTTCTGAAGGGCTTCTAGAATGCCACAACTTTGAAGGTAGTGTTCCTGATCGAGCTCACAAGAGATGAGGAACTCCTTACCAACTTCAAAGATAGCAACGACCATCTTGAATATAGAATTAGCAAGCTAGAGGCAAGCTTGAAAATTATCGAGATTCACATACTACAACAAGCATCTGATCTTCTCCAAGGAATGTTGGAAACATGCTAAGGCAAAAAAACACAATCAATTAATCCATATTTCTAAGTAATGATACTTTATTTGCCTTTAAATCTCGTTTGTGGTTCTGATCAAGTAAACGACAGTGGACCTGATTGGAAACATAAGCAAAAAGGCATGGGATGAAATTTAAAATTCAGAAACTTCCGTCTTTGCTTAGATTCCTTATTTTAACTGTAGTTGCTATTGGTGCAAGTTTTCTAGACTTGTTGTATATCATTTCATCCCTCGATGCCCGTGAGGTTGCTTTATTGGTCTTCTCCCAGTTTCTATCTAGGTGATAATCCTGACCACGCACCCCCTAGCAAAGTGTCCATTTGCATTATTTTTATTTCAGAGAGACAACAGATAAAATTACATTACTGGATACACTTTCATAGATGGGCAGATTCGTTAGAAGTTACTTGCTACCCTATGTCTCTTCTTCAATTAGCTCTCAGATGCTATAGTCTTCCATCAACCACTTATTTTCCCTCGAAGGCATTCTCCTACCGCACCTTCTGGGATATAATCATCACCTTGAGTGAGCAACCTAACCATATAAATTTGCACCAGGGGAATTCTTATTTGATGCAGTGCGAGGCTTCAAAGATGTTCTCAGATTCCAATGCATACTTAAAGTTAAGTCCAATCTCTATTGGTTCTTTGCAATGACAACAATTATTGATCCCTTCTTAAAACTTGACACGCATAAACACGAGCAACAACCGTCAATAATTCGTAATAGGGTATCTGTACCATCTTCATGAGGTCCTCAACCTTATCAATTTCGAACCCATCAAACTTAACGGTACAATGCAAGATCTTGTTTGAATGATCAGTGCCTAATCGGTTAAAAACTGTATTCATAAAAATATTATACTTTGTATGTGTTGTCTTGGCGACCTTATCAGTAATACATACTTAACTCCCACACATATGATAGTGGTTCTATTTGCATGCACCTTATTCTTCCTAGTCCATCTATGGCTTAAATTGAATAAACAGATGACTAGCTAGTTGCAACAGATGCCATATCTATTTATATTATCAAATAATTGTAGATATCTATTATGACAGATGATCAACCTATTGCAACATATGACGTATCTGTTGGAGAAATCAAACATATATATACATCTATTGCAAAAGATTGCCAGTATGTTGTAAGTTATCTAACAAAAAAAATATATTTTGTAACAGATTACTCATCTGTTAGATTTATTTTAAAGCAATTTTCTTTTATTTTTGAGATACAATAATTTATAAATAGGTCCCTCCTTACAAATATGGATGATTTAGATTCGTACAAGAATATCTATATCGAGTCCTTGCGTAAACTTCAAAGGTAGTTTGATGAACTCCAGAGAGATTTGGCTAACTTTGGAGTAAGGATGAGTGGCAAGGATGACGGATGAAAAATATCTGATTGACAATAATAATAATAATAGTAGTAATAATAATTAGGTAATATTTTTTATTTTAGCGTAAGTATTTTTCTCCTTTTGTATATCAGATCTACCCCAGGGATTCAAAAATCTATGTTATTTGGTGGTCGACTTTGAATTTTTAATTCTTAGTTAGTATTTAATAATCATTCTATTTATTCCTTGTTCTCAGCATATCGACGGTTGGTAGTAGGGATTGAGAAATTTGTGTCAACAGAGGTTAATCTGATGCGATAGATCGATCATATGTTGTACCAGACAGTTATTAATAAAAAAGGGTTATCATTGTTATTGAGAGGGTGAAAAAAAAAAGAAAACACATGACTTTCCGATTATTTAATATGAAAAATATTTCACAAATAAATAATAAGGAAATAAATGATAAACACAATTTATAACAGTAAAAGAACGGTTATTTAATTTTAATAACTTATTGTGACTTTTCACCATTTTTGTTTTTGAATTTGTTTTTCAAAAATTATCTATTATGTAATAAAAAAAGTCACAATATTGAATTAATTAACTTATATGATGATTGTTAAGAAAAATAAGGTGAAGGTCGGTCGTGACTTTTTGTCTAAAATAAAAACACATACATTCATCCGTGTTGCTGATACATCAAATTCCCCATCTGTTGCGACTGATGTATCGGCTGTTAGAAAAAATCAAAAAAGATATTAATATAGAACGTCTATTTGTTGCTACAGATGGTATATCTGTTGCAACTGATGTTTTATCAAATTCAACAGATATACAATCTATTGCCAGAAAATAAAAATGGTTATTATTTTATTAAAGAATTTGAAAAGATATTTTTTTTTTTAATTTATAAAATAAAAAAGTCAACAAATTTGGATTAATGATATGCTGATAGTTTTTTTTAAAAAAAGTAGATTATATATTGCAACAAATATATTATCTGATGCAATAGGTTCACTATTGTTGCAACAGTTGATATATCTGTTGTCACAAATGATTTATCTGATGCAGCCGATATAGAATCTGTTGTCACAACTCAATAAAAACGATTCTTGAAAAAAAATTAATTAATAATAATAATCTGAAAAGTCATGACTTATCACAATATTTCTTAATTTAATTAAGTCATTACTTTTCACATTAATAAAAAATGTAATTAATAAATGGAGGTTAACAGTTAGATTATATGTTGCAATAGATAAGTTATCTGATGCTATATATTTTATATTTGTTGCAATAGATGATATATCTATTGTCACAGATGTGTTATCTGATGCAACAAATATAGAATCTATTGCCACAACTCAATAAAAACGGTTATTGGAAGGAACTAATTAATAATAATAATCTGAAAAGTCATAACTTATCACAATATTTATTTTCTTAATTTAATAAAAAATATAATTAATGAATAGAGATGAATAGTCGCACCTTTTTGCCTCTCGTTCAAATTCAATCCTCCATAAATAGGTCCCTCCTTACTCAATCGTTCATTCAACTATACTCTATTTATTTATTGCATCTCGTCTTTCATATTACAATGTAGAAGATTATGGCTGACCCAATATGAGACGTTGCTTTTCTGCAAGACATCGTAAATGAACTTCAGAATCAAGTTCATGACCTGCAATGGGAATTGGAAGGAGTTAGAGCAAGAATGCTCCGCAAGATATACAGGCTGAGGAGGGCCTTGCTACTTTCGGTTGAAGATTGGCCTACTGGCAATGATGATGATGATGATGATAGTAATAATAATAATAATTAGATTATTATTTTTCTTTTAGTCTATTATATGTATTTTTATTTGTCTTTTGTTTAATAAATAAATTATGTTTGATCTTTGACGTTTTAATCCATATTTAATTTTCATTCTGTCTATTATCTTCTTAACAAACATGTTGACGATTCGACATAAAAAAGAATGATTTAGAATCCAGTAGCAATAGCAAGATTTATTTGTTGGGTTTGTGGCAGAGGTTGATGTATTGTTCAAAATACATTACTCATGTTGCAACCGATAAGAAGTCTGATGCAATAGATAAACAGTCTGTTTCAACAGATGACTAGTTTGTTGCTTGGCTTTGATGTTTTAATTTGTACTCTCTCTGTCTCAAATTACCCGTCCTAAATTGAGATGCCACATTGATTAAGAAAAATAATTAATAACATGTTTAGTTTACCATAACCCACTGATCAGTTGGTGGGACAGTAGACGTGTTTGAAATAACCATTGTCTGCTATTCAATCAAAATTTCATAAGAGAAGAAACATTTTAAAGTCGGTCGGCGTATAGTCCCCCTATTAAATGATGTTTCCATTTTAATTTGAAGAAAAATTGATTAATACAAAGGGTAAAACATGGATTTTTTTTAATATTTTCTTGATTAATGAAAAATAAAAGTAAAATGAGAAATCGAATTAGGAAATTTGGGACGGGTAATTGGATATAAGGAATAATTTTGAATCCAGTAACAATAGCAAGAGTTGAAACATATTAGTTATCTGTTGGGTTTGTGGCAGGGACTGATTGATGTTATTCCAAATAGATTAATCATTCGTTGAAACAGATAATTAGTCTGGTGCAATAGATAAACATCCTGATGCAACAGATAATACGTCTGATGCAACAGATAATACATCTGATGCAACAGATAAATAGTCTGATGCAATAGATAAAACTTTTGATACAACAGATTACTCATCTGATGCACCAGATGATTGATCTATTTAAATTGTGGGCATTTATGCTAGATTCACGATTGAGGTTCTATCTATTGTTGGAAAAATAGAACTGTACTCAGATGACAAATACGAATAAAAATCATAATTTTACTTACCAAAGTCACCTATGAAGTAATGCCAAAGTGGAAAATGATGTAGTAAACAAAATTTGACCTAAAAAATTGGTCAGATAGCAGCAGTAGCGCTGTACCAGCAACAACAACAACAACAACAAATGATCGACAAGAAGAAGATAAAAATGATAATGAAGTAGAAGAGGATGATAATGAAGCAGAAGATGATGAATAAAGCAACAGAAACAATGAACAAAAAAAATCACTAAGAGAGAGAAAACAACAATAAATGAGAAGAGAGAAAGACACCTTTTCCCCCCTCCGTTTTCCATTATTTTAGATACACATTGGGATCAAAGTGTAAATTTCAAAACTTGTGGGTTATTTTCAAACTTTTCCAACTTTTTTAATCCATAATAAAGTAATTGTCTCCTCCAACTAATAATTAAAAGTTGTGTCACCTACACCTCATTTTAAAACTCTTTTGTCACCTGTGGCTCAAAGCCCCGACTTACTTAATGTACGTATAAAAGGAGCATATTAGTATATGCTATTTTCAAAGAATTTGTTTTATTTCAAACATCTTATAAATTGATATATGATTTTCATAATTAATACAAATTCTAAGTATAATTTTATATTCAATTCAAACATAATAAATTTTATTTTAAAAATTAATTTTTTTAAATTTTGATTCCTTATATATACTCAGCTTTTTAATTAAGAAAAATAGTCAATTCTTTTGTTTTGAATTTTATGGTACATTTGTTCAAATATCCAAAATTTATCTCACATGTTGTTCAAATATCCATACAAAATTAATTAAGTTAGGCTTACTTATTATCTAAAGCGAAAAATAATAGAATGGGAGCGAGATATTTAAAAGTCAAATACTCAACCTACTTGAGTTTATGTCAAAAACTGTATATAAAATTTTTGAATTGAGAAATTAAAGTACTTGATTTGAAATACATTATCCTTTAAAAAAATCATTATTTCAAAATAAAAACTCATAATTGAAGAGTTCTCAAGACCTCACTTTGTGAAATATACTGAGTATGTTATTGTTGAAAATTGAAGAGTTTTAATGGGCTTTTACTATTTCAAATTTATCTCTTTTTAAATTTAAATGTTAGAACATATCTGAATCTAATTTATTTGTATATTAAATGAATGATGATGATGATGATAATAATAATAATAATAATTAAAAAAAGTAGAAGTAGTAGTAGTAATAGTAAAACAAGGTTAATAATATTGTAATAAAAGTTTTGAATGAAATGATTAAAAATATTTGAATTTGAAAATATATTATTCATTTTTTTTAAAAAAAATTATTGTCTTAAAAATAGAAGCACATCGGACAAGAATT
>JAPEIP010000002.1:111613678-111627381 GCA_026120095.1 Capsicum chinense | reverse complement strand
TATAATAAGTCATTTGATTTAGAAATAAAAGTAAGACAATAATACAAAAAAACAAAATAGTAACAGAATTACATAGTAGTATTAGTAATAGATTAATAATGGTTGTAGTAACAATAATAATATTACTAACAACAACAATAATATTAATCACGTAATCATGATAAATTACAGTAGTTTTAATCATGCTTATATAATAAGCTTTTTTCGATTATATATGGGTCTGAATTCAAGTAAGTAATTTGTCATTTTAATTTTGTTCGTTTTTATAAAAATAAATACATTCGATTATGTAAATGAAAAAGAAATTCACCTTTTATTAAGATTTTGAGTCATGTATTTAGCTTTTTAAATGCTAACTTTTGTTATTATTTTTATATTATTATTTTATTAAAATAAATGTTCACTTTTTTATTTTTTATTGTATATAATACTAGAATATTAAATATCACGTAACGTTTTATCATACCATGTTTAAAGAATAAAATATAATAACGTTATAATTGAAAGATAAAATTTAATTGATATTTAAAATACATGTTTTTCTTTATTGCAAGGCTTTTGAACTTGAAGAACAAAAATAAAGAAAAAACATAAAATTTTAGTTCAAACCATAAAAATATATAAGTCTAAATTCTATCAAATTTAATTTTATTTGTCTATCCATTAAATAACATATATTAATTTTTAAATTCAAAATTTCACGGTTTATAACTTAAAATTCGATCCATTTGTTATTTTATTATTTAAACTCTTTAATATTAAAAAAAAATTAATCTCATAAAGAAATTAAAATAAGAAAGATAGCATATTATCGAGGAATATTATAATTTTGAAGCAAAGTTAAAAGGTATTGTCTATTTTATTATCCCAAGATTAAATGATAATTTTGACATTGTTAATTCAGAATAATAAAATTAAGTTGACTTTTTGAAAAATTAAACTAAAAAATTAGTTTTAATTTTATCATAAAAATATCATAATTTTATATTTATTTTATAGTATGTTAATGTCTGATAATTGAGTTTTGATTAATTAATAAAATTAGAATGCTTTGTGCTTCATGTCTCAACATCCAAATTTTTGAATCATATTTTGAGAAAATATTTTTAACTATAACGAGCAAAGTCTAAAATTATGTATACCAAATAATTATAATCCTAACAAATGACAAATTTAATGAACATTAGAATATCAAATCTAAGTAATTTAAATTTAAAACTTAAGATTTTATGTTTTGAAAAAGAGAAGAAGACTCAACTGTTATGGAGTGTAAAATAGCAAAAAATTAATTTATTCTGACTAGATAAAAGTAATTAAAACAGTGAATTTGGGAGGGAGAGGGGGAGGTACAATAGAATAAAATTTCAAAAGCAAAAACAATCAATATTAACAATTTAAAATTTTTATATTGTAAACAATATAATAAAAAAAATATTAAAAATAATCTTTTATTTATAATTACATGATTGCTTTTATTCATATAAATTTGATTAGAAATTTAAATTCATATAAATTTAAATTATGAATGATTGTTTTTACCAATATAAATTTGATTAAAAAATAGGAGAGTGGGGTAGGGGAAATATAAAAAACATAATATCTTTAAATTGTGAATAGTATAATTAAAAAAAATTAGAAACATATAGTTTTTTATAATTACATGATTATTTTTTTTTCATAAAAATTTAAATAGAGGTGGGTAAATTGAAGTTTGGGGGTTGGGGGAGCATGATTTTTTTTAAATACAAATTGAGCGGTAGGGGGTGGAGTCGAGGTGGGTGAGGGTAAAGAAAAAATTTACTTTATTTTCACATTTTATTTGAAAATAATACAGTAGTTGAATTTTTTTAACATAACAGAATTTAAGATGTTCGACTAAGATATCTCAACATGAAATATTAGAAAAATTTATTTAATATTATTCCCATATCGCTCGAGTAATATATATATATAAAAAGAAAAACTTCCCCCCCTTAACCCTCAGCTCCCTCGCTCGTCCTCTCCCTCCGAAGTTGCTGAGTCCTCCTTCCCCACAACGCACCCCTACCCCCCTTCAAACCCCCAGTCGACGTGCTGCTTTGATTAAGGCTCTTACCACAGGTGTGTCTCTTTTTGCTCTTGCCGTTAGACCCTTTTTTTTGCTTTTTTATTATTGCTGTGAAATTAGGGGGATATTTTGCGTATTTCTGCACAACTAAAATTTATAATTTACGATTTTTTGTGAAAATCAGGGAAACTCTTATTGTTTTCTCGTTGAAAAGATTATGATTTTTGAATACCCAACAATTTTGGAAGTTTTTTGTTTTGAGATAATTATAGACCCCCATTTGTTTTTTCTTGTTGAAAAGATGTGGATTTTTGAATTCCCAAATAGTAGTTAAGAGTTTTTCCTTTTGCTTCGAGTGTTCTGTTTCGTTTTGTTTCATTATATATATCTAATGGGGTTATGTGGTTTATTGCAGATGTGGAAGAATTTTATCAGCAATGTGATCCTGGTAAGTGTTTTCTTCGGTATATAGTTTGGATTTTTTTTATTTGCATAAAATTTCAGTAGTGAATGTCATTATGATTGTTGCCTCATTTTAGTTTTGGGTATTAGAGATTTGTTCTTGCTCTAGACAACGATGTTGTTATCTGATACCCAACTGTTGACTCGACTTGCTAAGTAAATGTGATATCTGATATGTGGGTTTCATTTGTTGCTTAACCGGTGCTTCAGGAAACTGTTGTAACTGCAGATTATACTTTACGAATACAAGTGTAGTGTTTGATTGTGTATTTGATTTAAACTTTTGGTGGATAGGAGTGAAAAAAAGAAAAGAAACAGAGGAAGGAAAAGACATGACATGGGGTGGTGAGGTGTGAGGAAGAAGTAAAAAGAAATAATGGCTGAAAATTTTAAAGTGGATCAACTTAATTTTTTAATACTTGTTTTTATTAAAATCCGGTTTGAGGTTTTTTTATTTTTTTTGCCATGCCAGTCATTAAGGAATCAAAATAATATATTTTAAAGTTTATAAAGGGTAAATAATTACAGATTAAGTTTAATGAATAAAGTGAATTTTTTGTGACAAGTTTAGGGGGTAAACGTGACTTTTACCTTTATTTTTTGCTACGTTCTTAATAAGTATATTTATTTGCTTTTGTTTGCAATATTTCTAACCTCCTCCAATACTTTTGTTATTATTTTGTTCCTTCTTATTGTTAATGTTCTATTTCTTCACAGTATTTTCAAAGTATCTTTACTTTTATTTCTAATCTTCACATATTGCTTGTTGCACCACGTATAAATATTGAACCTTGACTTTTATATTTTATTTCAATTTTAGTTAGCGATAGGATTACCTTATTAATCCATTTAATTGTCTTAAGTTAACATAATTTGTATAGACATTGTACGCCGAGATATTACCTACACTGCTCCAACGTTGCAAGATTGATAAGTTTTATGGACTACACGAGCGCCTATGCTTTGCATAGAGGTAGCTGAGTACCATGTGATGCGACAATTTGGTCGACCACAACACATACCCCAGCCCCCGACCGGGATCTCAGGCACTTTGACCATGATCAACGTAATATGTTGGATCAACAAGTCTTTGAAATATTAGATCATTATTCTGATGATTGGGGAAATCAGCTTAGCAGTTTAGTTGGGCCAGTTCTTGTTGCTGTATAGAGAGATTATTCACAATGATTCTTGGAGCATGGATGGTTGTTGGTAGGCAACCCTATTCTATAGTTACTTAGAACGACAAGATTTCTTCATACTGCTGGAAGTTGTGCTGCGATATCGAGAGGACTTCACAACATACTCAAACTTTTATTACAGCGGCAACGGGATTATTCCAATGCATCGTGTGGACATTCATTACACAGTTTGATTATGCAGAGATACTACATGAGGCTAGGGATCCTATATCGCCTGGTGGGCAAATCTTTTAGGGAGATCCCTTGTATTATAGTGTAAATGCTCGAGAACAGGGACCTGGTGATGGCCAAGGCAGAGGAGGACGACGTGCTTATGCCAGGGGATGAGCCTCAACGCCGTAGCACATACTTTGCCTGATGAGCCATCACCGTCAACTCCTGTAGGTCTATCTGATGAGGCTATTCTAAACATTGTTGATCTTTATAGCATGCTTTTGCAATTACCTTCGATGCCCGCAGGCGGGAGACCTCTCGTGGACACACAGGTTTAATTTATTGACTTTTTGTATTAATTATGTTGTTTTTTCATTAATTTAAAGTAACATTAATATCGTTCTACTAATATAAATATTGGGTATTGTTTTTTTTACAGATTGACGCTTCGTCTTCGTAGTCTCATCTCCAGAAGCGTCCATTTTGGGAGAAGCTCAAATGGCTCAAACACCCGAAAAGAAACTACTTGTTAAGAGGATTAAAAAGCAATGAAAGAAGGATCATGGCATGGAGATTTATCCAGTTAAGTAAAGGAAGGACATCGATGGATTTAGGCCGATCGATGTTCTACGTAAGCCATAGGGTTATAGAACTTAGCATTCTGTATTACTTTATGTTGTAAATATATTTTTGAGTACCAACTTAAAGCTATTTTAATTGATTTTATTAATTATCATGAGCAAGTCTTTAAGTCCATCCAACTAATTATCCCCTAAGCAATCATAACTAAGATGCACATTGAAAATAGTTTTTACTCTATATATTGGTCTAGAAAATGGAACTAATTTATCCGTCATATCATTCTTTATTCATCGGTCAGTCAAATTCATATAATGATAATTTATACATCTCTATTGTTCCTTATTTTTATTTTAAAACGTATTAATTTATTGTGACATTTGGTTATTGTTTTATATAAACAACTTTGTCATATTTTATACTTTCGTGAAGCATCAATCATGTCTCAAGTGTTTGGGACATCGATGTTGTCTGTACAACCAGGCACATGTTACTGCAGAGATCATTGTAGAATTAAAACATCATGGACCACTGAAAATTCAGATCGTTTATTCTGGGGTTGCGAAATTTCTCAGATATGTATTGTTTGCTATTGATTTAAAAGGGAATAAATAAATAACTTATGATAATGTAATTGCTTTTGTTATTTTTTTAGGCAAATGATGGATGTGATTATTTTCGTTCGAAAGATAATTTTCCAACAAGTAGAAGGACCGTGATTGAGAATAATACCATCATTTCACGTAACATTTTCAATGAATTAAGAGAAGATTGAGATTTAATTAAGTCTTTGTTAAGAGACACCCTTCACGAGAGAGATCTTTAGAGAGAAAAAGTAAACAAGAAGAAAAAAGCAATCAATAGTTATTTGTCTGATTTTGACGGTGTTTTTATTTTGGAAATGCTATATCCTTTTTTAGGTATTTTAAATTTATGTATTTGTTAGGAAATCTTAGAGTCCATTACTGATAAAAATATCCCTGCATTACTGAGATCATTACAACATAAAAATGCTAATACATGTCATATATAATTAGACACTTGAATGAGCATCGATAGTTGCTGGTTGACACGATCCAAAAATCCAGGTCATGATGGCACTTGTCGCGGCTAAACCTTGCCGAGTAAGCCAATTATCCAAACTGATATGTAATAGAAAATCACATCACAAAATTCCAAGGCAAGACTCCTAGAGCGAAGTCAAACCATACATGTATTAGTAATAGCGTAAGTCTGAATATCAGTAGTACTATGAACCATCCCAAAACTTGGTGTCACTGTTTAAGAACAATCTAAATACAACTTATAAACTGAATATACAATTGAATATCTAGATACTACAAGTCTGTCTTAGAAATAAAATAAGACAAAACTAAATAAGAGGAGGTCTAAGGTCGACTTTGAAGGCGTAAAGTGAAAAATACCTTGAAATAGCAAAATCAGTGCCCGAACACAGTTGCCGCGTGGCGCAATCATACGTGGATCTGCACCGAAAGGGCACCATAGGGATGAGTATGATCCACTTGTACTCAATATATCATAGGTCGACTAAGCAAAGTAGAAAATAAGGCATATAAAATACACACTATGAGCACGTCACCTGGAAGTAGAAAATGTCCTAAATGGTAGCCACACCATCTCCACTAACAGTTCTAAATATAGCACATAGGCAAAAAAATAGGTACGTAAAAGAAACATAATAAACATGCATCAGATAAAATACAGAAACAAAACACTGAAGAGGCATAAATGAATGAAATATAATGAAGAAGATAATAATGATGATATGATATGATCGAGGTTATCTCATAACCTTCGTATACATCTATTGAGCCTTAATGATTCTAGGTAGGATCCATAAGGGGTTCGCAACCCATATACTATCTCAATATTCAATCCCAATCTCAATATCCATATCTCTTCTTCGACTCATGGGCTTAATAGAGGATTTTGTAAAAATATCTCATTTTTGTCAAAAATCAGTGTTTCCACAATGTCACCAATGTCTTATGAATGCATGTATGATATGAGGATATAATGCTCACAACAAAACAAGTATAAAGATCCCACATCTATTAAATATATACATACATGAGCTCAAAATTCACTCAATAAGTCAATCATTCATGATTTAATATAAGCCATGTATCATTGGAGTGAAATATGCAAGTAAGACATCATTAATATAGCATTAACCCTAACTTAGGCATTTATATAATGAAGAAAGCAACCAAATGTATACACGAGGCCAACAGTATCAGATAAGACCCCCATACGAGCCACACATAACAATTATCATCTCAAATCACCAATAACAACAACATAAGCCCAACATGAGAACACACCAGTAATAACATTATTTTCATGATTGTTACCCATACACATAATATGCTTTATATAAATATTAAATACCCAACCCAGTCTAAAGAAAGTTAAGCCACAATCTACCTTGTGATACCAAAATCCAAGCCTAAACCCCTTCATGTGGATATTTTCCCCTCTCGAACGGATTTGAAATCAACTAAAACCAACAAATATAGAATATACGTGTCAAAATGAAGCCAACAATACCCATATTAGCTATTTTCAATCGAGATCAAAACGGACCCTCAAAATGAATTTTTAAAAAGAAAAGGGTAAAGCTGAAATTTTAGTTTATAAACATCTTACCCATGATTAAAGGAAACCATAGAAGAAAACGTAAGTGAAAATAAGGTTTAAATTGAATAATAACCATTTTAGGCATTTCGTGCCAAAATCCCCAAATTCCACTTTTGAAATCGCGATTAAACGGGTTTTAGATAACATTTATTAAAGTAAAATAATTGAAATAGTGATTTGGATCTTACCCACGCTCGAAAATAGAAGAAATCATCCAAAACTCTCTCAAACCAATGTACAAAGTCTCAAAAATGAAAGAAAAACTGAGAAAGCATCATTTTAAAGTGATCCAGTGTTGACTATTTAAGTAGTCACTGCTTTAACGCGGGTCGACCACTAAAGTGGTTTGGCCCATAAGGGGTTGACCGCTTAAGCGGTCCCCTATAGCTAAAGTGGCCAAACCTCCTCTTTAGCAATAACCGCTTGGTCTGGCAGGGCCCGTTAAAGAAGCCTAAGTAGCCACACCAAATATATTAGCACTAACAACTTTGCTAATAATGTAAAGTTGCGGATCAAGCTCTCAGGATTCATTCGAAATCCCATAAAGTCAAATGAAATAGACTAAATCCGTTGTTCTAAACTCAATGGAAACATCAGATATTTAATAAAAACGTTATTTTCACGAAATTGACTCTTGAGACTCAATTTCACAATTTTCTTAACTGAGGCTCAAAATGAGATCCAAAAGTCATAAAATCAAACCAACCATGCTACTAATCTAAAATCGATGTTTTGTAACTACTGGCATATTTTGTTTTGTCATTCGACACCTAGAACAACAAATGTTGACTGTAGTCAACTATAAGGCCTTTTTAACATCTAAAAACCACAAACTCACACAAATTATTCCAAAATAGATTAGAAATTATGCCAACCATCCCCACACTCCAGAACTATCACGTAGCAATCATGAGGAGGGGTAAAATGGTCAAACCATAGAAAAAGAAAAAATTCACAAAATCAACTCCTTACGATATGCACCACTAAGAATCCAATTCGTCCTCGAACTAAAGGCAAGGGAAATAACTGAGTCAGCGAGAAGCTGGGTATAACTACTATGCATGTCAAACTCGACCGCCTAAGTAGCCTCATATATAGGACGATGTCTCCCTTGGAACTTAACCACCAAAATATCACTAGAAGTAGTTGTCTAACATCCTAGGCTAAAATAAAAACTAGCTCCTCAACAAAGGACAATCACTCATCTAGCTAGACTATATCCTAATGAATGACATGAGACTTATTCAGAATATAAAGTCATAGCATGGGTACAAGAAAGCCTGGATAAACAACTGATAAATTTGGGGGCAATGCTAACTCATAAGCTACTACATCCCCAATAGTCTAAAGAATCTCAAATAGCCTAATATGCCTGGTTCTAAGCTTGCCTCTATTCTAAAACCTCATCATGCCCTTCATGGGAGAAACACAAAGGAATACTTGATCACCAATAGTAAATCTCAGGAAAGAAAGTCTACGATCCAAATAGCACTTTTGCCTACTCTGAATGACCCAAACTATCCAGAGACTCACAAAGCAATTCTATACCTAGAGGTCTAATATCAGAAACCTCAAACCAACCAACCATAAAGAGATAATATAACACCCTGAGGCTACCCCTGGACACCACAAGGTGGTTAGAACTACAAGTATCCCCAAGCTAACCCATGATATCTATTTAGCACTGAACTATAATAAAGTAAACTTAAAACATGAACAAAACTGAAGAAAATTTTAGTTGTATTCAAATGGATGAACAATCAATAAAACACTATAACTTAAATTCATTTTAAACTATAAGAATATGAAAGAAAACACACCGTCTGTCTTATCTTGACAAGCCTCTAACTAAAACCAAAGAGCCACTAGGACAGACCCCAGTTGACCTAAACTAAAAGCATAACATCTGTACTAGTAATAATAATCATCTGGAAATAACATAAGTTTGTCCCTCGAACTATGATGACCCACCAATTAGCTAAATATAGGAGATGGTGATCATGGCTAGTCGTACGACTGGGGACGAAGACCAGAACCTACACTGTGAATAATGTAAACACACAAACATATATATGGTTAGTAATTCTGGAATATACTGAGTGTGTGGGTATGAAAGCAATAAGTAAAACTGAAGATGAACATAATTATAAAACATGCATGCTAAGTGTAATATAGACTCACCCTAATCATGAATCAATTGAAAACTAAAATCTCATAAAACATAAATTATAAAACAACATATGATATATTTAGTGAGCCATTACAATTTGTTTTTGAAACTATACTTTTTCTGTGGGATATTCTCTTAACTGACATAAACTATGTGAGCAACATGAAGTTCGATGTAACAACCCTTATCAAAAGGACCTAATATACTTTGCCAGGCCATATTGGCTAACTGGGGTGATCACTTAAACATATCCGTTTGGAGAAACTGAATAATATATGACATGCCTATTCGAACAAGCTACATTCCCATTTGGACAAGCTGCATAATAACCTATGATGGCACATAGTTTATAGAACTAGGGTACACTAAACCTTCACTCATAGGTGCTAGGTACTACTCCTAAAATCACACTATTGCTCATAATATATGAATTTTACCTTAAAATAAACATATAAGCTGATAAGTCTAAAACACAATATGTTTATATTTCTATCTCAAAATCTTAGTTTCTTATGTGAACTTCATATCTTTTCTGTAATCATAAATCAAAACTGGTACTTTTAGCATGCTGTAATACTTTTGTAACTTGAACTAGTAAGCTTGAACTTCTTGTAAACTGAGTACTTTATGTTCAAATTATAATTTTTTACCAACTCATAGGAATTTCATGTCAAAATATTACACTCAATGCATAAGATCACTTTCACGGATAAAAACATAAGTAAACATGAAATGCTGTACTAAATAACGCTTACTTAAAGCATAAGAGAAGTGGGTATGAATCCTAGTAAATCAATTCTTTAAAATTTAGGTAAAAATCAAAATTTCGGGCACAAGGACACAAGAATATCCATGCTCAAATCCCACATACTTAAACTTGGTGAATTTTCTTGAGAAGAACTTGAATTAGAATTTGAAAGCTTGAATTTTGGAGCAAAATCGCCCTTTTGTATTCTTGAGAGTTTTTAGGGGAGGTGAATTGTGTATAATGATTTATATGGGTGGGAAAATAGGTTTTTCATGGTTGAGGGATTGTTTAAAAGGAAAAATACCAAAAAGCCCTTAAAAAACTTTTAAGGAAAACTAAAATATAACATTTCTATGCCCTTGGGCATGACATACCCTTATCACGGCAAACCAAGGGTATGGCGTGCCCTCATCGTAGAACCCAACTGACATGGCATGCCCTTATAATGTCAAGACAATAGTATTCATGTAAGGGTGTGCTCTACCTCTGTGGTATGCCCTAAATATTAACCCTTCCTATTTTGGGGTCCCAAAATATCCTAAAATACATTCCAAAAATTTCAAAACACTTCTTAATAGTCCTTCTTTCATTCTTTATCATTATTGAACTCGTAAATCACAATAAAATATAATGAATCTATCAAAATAAAATTGTTGAAATCTTGGGGTCTAATATTATCTCTAAATGAAGGTTGGGATAGGGAAATACCTATATCATAGGTTCATTATGCTGAGATATAAATCATATCTTACTCCTAAACTAAAATCATTTACCTCAACATGAACTTACAACTTAAAAGACTTATTAGACATGAACCTCAAAGAGTAAAGGTAAGGATACTGGTGAATAAAGTAGATTAGAAGGGGTTTCTTACCTTAAAGTGACTCTATGCTAGAAGTAAATAGATGAGGATATCGACTCATCATGCCTTCCTTTGCTTCCCATCTTGGTCCCACAACTGACTGATTCCTCTATATAACTTTCACTAAAGCCACCTTCTTATTTATTAACACCCTATAACACCCCGTTCTACCATATATAACACCCTATTCTACCATCCAAACACTCACCTCAATGATTCCTACCGCATCTCTTGAAGGATGGATAATAGGGTCCTTCGATAATGCTACCCTAGGTTTTAGAAGTCGGTGCTCTACCCCACTATTATTGCTTAATCCTGGATACAAAGACACTAGTTGAAGATGATGTGGGCGCTGACAAATGACTTTGAAACTAAGAATGACTTCCCCCTTTTAAATTTTGCTGATTATACTCAAATTGTCGGGTCCTAACCCTTTTATTCTTTCTCTTCCTTTTTACGTTCTCATCCTTAATCTACTGAGCATGAGTTATGAATTGAGAAATATCCATATTCCTAATAAGTGTGAATATCCTATACTCCTTGACTACCAAGTCAGACACTCTAGTGACAAACTTACTCATACGAGCCATAGAATCAAGAAATAACTTTGGTGCATACTTAGAAAACTGGGTGAGCTTGAGGCTATATTTTTTTTACCAACATAGAGCCCTGTCTAAGGTTTATTAAATCCTCTAACTTATCTTTCCTTATTTCACGAGGAAACAACCTATCTAGAAAAGCCATCAGAAACACATCCCAACTCATAGGGACTGCATCCTGACCCCTACCTTTCTTCCATATAGTAACCTAGTCATAAGCAACGTCTTTTAATTGATAGGACCCAATTCTATGCTCTTTTCTTTTGTAATATCCATAAGCTTAATGATTTTATTCACCTCATTAATGAAAAATAGCGGGTTCTCATTCACCTTCGACCTAAAGAACTCAAGTGGATTCATCCTCATAAAATCCCAAACTTTGGCTGCAGCTAAATTAACATTCTACTAAAATAGGACTATTACTGGCTAATTACCCTGAGCGTTAGTATTCACAACCTGGTTCAACACTTAGAAAGCAACCCAAAACTCTGAATAAAAGACATTCTTGTTCAAAGAATCTGTATATGATGGTGGGGCTGGCTAGTCTCACTTTTGTGGGAATATGCTCAGAGAGGGGGCATTCTCTATTATGTGAAAGAATAAGTTTGAGTAGATAGAGGTAACTTTAGAGAACGATAGAGATTATGAAAGAAATGATAGTTTCTGCAATGACCCTCCAGGTCATTTTTAATAAGTTTTTCCAGTTAGAGCTTCCCTATAGTTGCTCCAATTTATTTATGACTTGTTGGAACTGATAGTTTAGTTACCAGGCAGTTTGTTTATTTTTTAGAGCCAATTCCCTATCTTGAAGCATTCTAGGTTCAAACTGGCTACTAGGTAAACACTCCAGTTAAATGAACTCGTATACTAAATTTAATAATTCCAACAACTTTGAAATATTGATTTTAGGTTAGATAGACCCCAGCTCAGCCAATAGGTATAGATTTAGCAGCACCTGGGAGCATTAGCACCTAGCGTTGAAGCGACCCATGATCTGCTTAAGTAGCCCGGCTCGTGGGAATGGGTACCGCTTAAGTGTCACTCAGGTGATTTAGCGGTGATTACTAAAGTAGACTAGTGTCCACTTTAGCAGCATCTGCATACATGGAAATAGTATAAATACCCCACTTGGCTCGATTATAACCATTCTTCTCCCAGTCTCAAGAGAGTAAAACCTTATATAATATGGAAACTTGGGAAAAACCTTTTTGGGTGATTTTGGAGCTTGGTCAAAGTTTATTTATGTATTTATCCTTTAAATTTATGGTGAGCTTCCATTATTTTCATGATTTAAATTCCCCATTCTTATTTATAATCCTTAAAAGCTTGCTGGCTTAATTTTAGCACCATTATAGCTCAGAATTTACCTATTTTTTTTATGGTAAATGTTCTTTGAGCATAAAGGGACGTTCTGTTGATTTTGAAAGTGCAATTTTGTAAGAGGACCCCACATAGGATTTTTTTTATAATTTTGGTCTAAAATTATAATAGTGCAATATGGGCATCGTTGTTCTTATTTTGATGAGTAAATTGTGAGTTTGATACCGTGGCACCTTGCGGAAGCTTCTCAAAAAGAAAAATTGGTGGTTTAGCAGATTCTTTGGGGTTTTCTTTGGCATCCAGGTAGTATGGGTTTATCTTCTTTATAATTGATCTATCTCATAGAAGGATTATAATATTATGCTAGATATGGGGAGGGATTTAGATTTTGGAAGTATGACTGCGAATATTTTGATTAGTTAAACCATTTATACTATTTTGAAACCATAAATCAGGAGTAATTAGCTTAGTTACTCATGTCTTAGGTGATTTTGTGTTTAGAATGAAAATGTCTTAGTTGCTTAAGTTAAGAGAAATTGCCTTAGTTTCTATTATTTTAGGTGGGATTGTCTTAGTTGTTCATGTTTGGGAAAGATTACTATCTTAGGACTATTTATGGCTAATAAAACATCTATAAATAAATTTAGATACCTTAGCCTAGTCTAGGATAGAAGTTGCCTAAAGTGGATTTTGGGGATAAGAAGTGGGCCCCTACGACCCATCTTAAGCCAAGACTAGTGTTAGTCTTGTGGACTTTTTATGCATGATATACACTTATTAATTTTTCATTTGAGACTTAAGAAGATTGAATATACATATAATTAATGATATGATTTATAGATATTGAATGTAGATATGATTAATATGATATTGAATATATATATATATATATACATATAT
>JAPEIP010000002.1:111574117-111613578 GCA_026120095.1 Capsicum chinense | reverse complement strand
ATATGATATTGAATATATATATATATATACATATATATATATATATATATATATTTATATTTGTATATATATGATTATTGATATGGCTTCCAGATATGATTAATGATATGATTTATAGATATGACTAATGATATGACATATATATGTATGATTATATATGTGATTTTTGGATACGATCAATGATATACTTTATAGATATGACAAATGACATGGCTTATATATATATGAATATTGATATGGCGTTTGAATTTGATTAATGATATGATTTATAGATACCAAATATGAATAGGGATCTCTTCAAATAATATTGCCAGGAACATTCATAAGCAAAGCATAAAATCATAGGAACAGTCTTAACTCAAAACGAGTCTAAAACACAGCCCTTAATGCCCTTCTGGCTAACAGACCTTCCAATTAAACCTCTAGTATGAAGCCTAAATCAAAACTATTATTGCAAGTCTATGTATAGTGACCTTAATATCATTTGGATGATCTGTTTCTTATTTGAATAGTGTATGCCAATTCATAAATGTAATATAATTTGTCATAGTTCAACACAAAGAGTTTAGCCCATCATAGGCTAAAGGATAAGTAAAGCATAAATAAATTTAAAATATAAAAATTCAAATTAACCTTAAGACGGATGGATTGTGCTCAGAAGCAAAGAGCTTTTTATTTCACACTCAGAATATTTTTACAAGAGAAAGAGAAAGTATTCTAGAGAGAGGGATTCTGAAAAACCTATCCTTCACTGCTAACAATGGGCTCCTTATATAATGGAAGCACTGAAATAAAATGACAAAATAAAGTAAGTGGCCTTTACTATTTGACCTTTACTACTTAAAAATGGCTCTTGCTTTATTAGAAAGTTAATGGCCCTTACTATTTGGCTTTTTCAAAAGCCGTTGCCATCAAGCTTGTTTCACCAATAACTAGTAGTGATGGGGTCCTTTATTTATTTCTACCCTTTGTATTTTGTGGACGTGGAAAATTCTTCCAGGGTGTCTTGGAGTTTTGTAAGATAAGCATCCAAGTCTATTTCTTCATCACTTTGAATACTTTGGGATTCCCCAGCTAAGCAATCTTCTTCATGACCTGCTGACGATATTGACATATCTGAAGAACATCCTTGATTGAGATTCTTCATTAAATATCATTTAACTTCCTCCATATACGAAGCAAGAATTTCTGATTTAGATATTGTCCTTTTCTTCATCTGGAGTCTTTGGGCAATATTCCTGAATGGACTGTGTTCCTCTTGTTCATAAAGAGGGGTGTTTCTTTTTGCTGCTTATAATTATTTATGGCAGCTTTGATTGTTTCTATTAGTTGGTGGCCGTGGACATTTCCTTCAGTCATTTGTTGATTCAATTTCCCCCCAAATTTAGTGTAATAAATTCTCATTAAACAAGGGATATTGTTAGGATTTAGTTTTACTTCTATACACCATTTCAAGATCCAAATAATAGAAAACTCAATGAGAAAAATACATTGTTGATATGCCTTCAAAGTATATGTTTTCTCTCTGCATTTCAAGCAGTATTGGTGATACTTCCACCTAATCATAATAGACTTTAAAAAGGCTCTAGAAATATTTTTTGTGAAGGACCATGTAAGATCCACCATTTAGCAATCCAGTTTGGTATGCTTTGTTTGTAGACTATTATCTGACGCTTTCAAATACTGAATTTCAAAATCAAATGGGGCTAATAGGGCCTGCTATCTTGCAACCATTTGCTTAGAAACATCATGTTTCACATCTTTATTAAAAATGAATTTAACAGACTAGCAATCAGTTCTTATCAAGAACTTCCTATTATAAAGATCACCTTAAAATTTTAATACACATTTAACAATAGCAAGAATTTCTTTAGCTACTATGAAATTATTTTTTTAACCATCATTCCATTTTCCAGAATAAAATTGGATGATATAGGCTCATTTGTCTTGTGAGGGAATACTATTTTAAAATTCCTCCATAACCTATATCTGAGGCATCAATCTCAATAACTTTATCTAAATTGGGATTTGCTAAAGTAAGGAAGGGTAGGTTATTAACCTTTGCCTTAATATTTCTCACTGCAAGAGTATGTTTTTCAGTCCATGCATTAGGACTCTTTTTCAGCTTATCATACACGATAGCTGTATCTTTTGTCAAATCTTGGACAAAAGGAGATATATGATTCAGACTTTCCAAAAATCTTTACAACTGGGTTTTGTCTTTTATTTCATCAGGAAATTTAGAAGCAAATTTAATACTTCTAGTTATAGGGATAATTTTCCCTTGATCAATATTGTGGCCAAGAAACCTGACCTTTGTCTAAAACAACATCTTTGGCTTCGATATAACTAAGCTATTTTGTATAATGATCTCCTTAAACAGATCCAGATGTTTGAAGTATGTCTTTATGGTTTTAGAGAATAACAAAATATCATCAATATAAACAATTATAAAATTGCTATGAGGCATGAATATTTCATTTATTATATTCTGGAATTCTAAAGGAGCATTCTCAGTACAAAAGGCATTACATTCCATTCAAATTGTCCCATTAGAACATTAAAAATAGTCTTATATTTGTCTACTTCTACTATCTGGATTTGCCAGTAACTTGATTTCAAATCAAATTTGGAAAATATAAGAGTATCATGCAATCAATCCAATAAATCCTTTTTATTCGAAATTGGATACCTGATCCATTTAACAACTTTGTTGAGTGGTTTATAATTCATAACTAATCTAGGTACACCCCTTTCCTGTTCAGCATATTTGTTAACATAAAAGCAGTGCATGACCAGGGAGATTTGAAAGGCCATATGAGGCCTTTATGTAAAAGAGAATCAATTCTTTTTTACATAATTCTAAATATGCAGCATTCATTTGGCAAGGTCTTTCCTTTGTAGGAATATTTCCTTTTTGAAAACTATCCTCATAAGGAAGACTAACCATATATCTTTTTCTTTGCCAAAAGATGTTTGGATGATCTCCACATATGTCAATTGAAAACTGATTTTTCGAAAACTCAATCTTCTCAACCAATTTCGGGTTTTGAAGTGTTTGATCAATAGTTAAACTATAAATTTCATTTTTCAAAAACTCTATTTTCTTATTTTTAGAAAGAATTCTTTCTTTTACTAGATTTAAATATATAGTACATGGGGGTTCACATTATTCAAACTTAATATGTCTATTTTGAAAAGTACCCGTTACTCCCGTTTCATCCCACCATGTTTTAGGATATATATGGCGAAACCAGGATTTTCCCTAAATGATATCATCAGTAATATCTTTAATAAGAACAACGGTTTCAGGCATGCAAACCTTATGTTGGAAAATAAAAGCCTTGGGGATTTTATATTCTACACCCATTTTATTTTCACTAGCATTTCTAACAACATGAGTGGTCTTGACAAAATGTTTTGAAGGTATCAGACCTTCTCTGATGCAATTACAGCCTGCCTCATTATCAATGAGAGATATAAACTCTTTTTTATAATTATAGTCAATTAAAAGAGTTACCTTAGAATAAAAATATTAGTGAGAAATAACTTCAAGTGTCTGAAGAAAATTTTCTTCTAGTAAAGAATCATGATGGCTTATTTCACTAAGTACTGGAGTAGGGTGTTCTAGAGTAGAAACCCTTTTATCTAAAGCCAAATAGTGATTCTTAAGTAAGGATATTTCTTTTTTGAGGTTTTCTACCTCTTTCTTAAGATCTTGACTTGTTGCTGTTATCTCAACAACTTATTGCCTTTCTTTCAGAAGTTTGTTTACTTCAGTCATGGTATAAGGACCTTCTTGGGAAGAAACCAAGGAAGGTTTTTCTTGTGTGTGAGAATAACAAGTAGCTGGTCGATTATCCTTATTTCCCAAAGTTTTTATCATTTCGAGAAGAGCTAAAAATTTGCCTTCTTTCAAGATGTTTATTTCTATATCTTGAAATTGAGAGATAATGTTATACAAAACATTTTCATTATCTTCGTCTTCACAAGGTTGCCCTTGTTGACATGAAAGACGATCATCTTCAGAAGACATGTAGTCTTCATTATGAAGGGTGCGCAGGTCCTCCTCTATGGAACTATTTTCCTCATTATCAGTATGATTCGAACTAAAATTTTTTGTGGAGGAATTAAGCAATATTTTTCACAAAGAATCTTTAATCTCTTCATCTAGAGTAAGACTCTGAATATTGCTTTTGACTTTGTAGTCTTTTGCAAAATGACCAACTCTACCGCATCTGTAGTAGTTACCTCTTGGTCTTTATACTTAGTTTTACTAAGCTCTATCCTTTGTAATTTAGATAGGACCTTATCAATTTTTTCATATAGAGAAACAATTTGTTCTCCTAAAATACTCATATACATATTAGCATAATTATGCTGTTTCAACATCATATTGATATTTTAAGCATGATAAGTGTAGTATCATTCTCAATTAGCTTGGCAAAAGAAGTGAAAATCCAAAAAGACTAATGCCTGCTACAGATGTGGTAGAGTTGGTCATTTTGCAAAAGACTAGAAATTCAAAAGCAAGATTAATAGTCTTACTCTAGATAAAGAGATTAAAGATTCTTTGTGTAAAATATTTCTTAGTTCCTCTTTGGAAAATTCTAGTTCGGATCATATGATCATGAGGAAAATGGTTCCATAGAGGAGGACCTGCGCGCCCTCCATAATAAAGACTACATGTCTTCTGAAGATGATTGTCTTCCATGTCAACAAGGGCAACCTTGCGAAGATGAAGAAGATGAAAATGTTTGTATAACATTATCTCTCAATTTTAAGATATAGAAATAAATGTCTTGAAAGAAGACAAATTTGAAGATCTTCTTGAAATGCTAAAAAACTTTGGGAAATATGGATAACTTACCATCTAATAGTTATTCTCACACACAAGAAAAACCTCCCATGGTTTCTTCCCTAGAAGGTCCTTATACCATGGAAGAAGAAAACAAACTTCTGAAGGAAAGGCATTAAGTTGTTGAGATACCAGCAACAACTCAAGATCTTAAGAAAGAGGTTGAAAAACTCAAAAAGAAAATATCTTTACTTAAGAATTAGCATTCGGCTTTAGATATAAGGGTTTCTACTCTAGAACACCCTACTCCAGTACCTAACAAAATAAGCCATCATGATTCTTTACTAGAAGAAGATTTTCTTCATACACTTGAAGCTGATGCTCAACAACATTTTTATGCTAAGGTAACTCTTTTAATTGACTATAATTGTAAAAAAAAGTTTACAACTCTTGTTGATAGTGGGGTAGGCTGTAATTGCATCAGAGAAAATCTGATACCTTTAAAATATTTTGTCAAGACCACTCATATTGTTAGAAATGCTAGTGGAAATAAAATGGGTGTAGAATATAAAATCCCCAAGGCTTTTATTTGCCAAGATAAGATTTGCATGCTTGAAACCTTTGTTCTTACAAAAGATATTACTGATGATATCATTTTGGGAAAACCCTAATTTCGCCATATGTATCCCATAACATGGTGGGATGAAATGGGTGTAAAGGGAACTTTTAAAAAAAAAAGATATTAAGTATGAATTGTGTGAACTCCCATATACTAGATATTTATATCTAGTAAAAGAAAGAATTCTTTCTAAAAATAAGCAAATAGAGTTTTTGAAAAATGAAATTTGCAATTTAACAATTGATCAAACACTTCAAAACCCAAAATTAGTTGATAAGATTGAGTTTTTGAAAAATCAATTTTCAATTGATATATGTGGAGGTCATCCAAACATCTTCTGGCAAAGAAAAAGACATGTGGTTAGTCTTCCTTATGTGGATAGTTTTCAAGAATAAAGTATTTCTACAAAGGCAAGACCTTGCCAAATGAATGATGCAAATTAAGAATTATGTAAAAAAGAAATTGATTCTCTTTTACATAAAGGCCTCGTAAGACCTTCCAAATCTCCTTGGTCATGAACTGCTTTTTATGTTAACAAATACATTGAATAGGAAAGGGGTGTACCTAGATTAGTTATAAATTATAATCCACTCAACAATGTCCTTAGATCATTATACAAAATGTCTTAGTGATATCGAAGCCAAAGATGTTGTTGTTTCATTCAAAGGTCAGGTTTCTTGGCCACAATATTGATCAAGGAAAAATTACCCTTTAACCAAAAGTATTCAATTTTCTTCTAAATTTTCTCATGAAATAACAGACAAAACCCAATTGCAAACACTTTTTGGAACTCTGAATTATATATCTCCTTTTGTCTAAGATTTGTCTAAAGGTACAACTATCTTGTATGATAGGCTGAAAAAGAGTCCTATTGCATGGACTAAAAAACATACTCTTGTAGTGAGAAATATTAAGGCAAAGGTTAATAACCTACCCTGCCTTACTTTAGCAAATCCCAATTTAGATAAAGTTCTTGAGACTGATGCCTCAGATATAGGTTATGGAGAAATTTTAAAATAGTATTTCCCATAAGACAAACAAGCCTATATTATCCAGTTTTATTCTAGAAAATGGACTGATAGTAAAAAAAAATTATTCCACAATAGCTAAAGAAATTCTAGCTATTGTTAAATGTGTATTAAATTTCAAGGTGATATTTATAATAGGAAATTCCTCATAAGAACTGATTACCAGTCCGCTAAATTTATTTTTAATAAATATGAGAAACATGACATTTCTAAGCAAATGTTTGCAAGATGGAAGGCCCTTTTAGCCCATTTGATATTGAAATTCAATATTTGAAAGGGTCAAATAATGGTCTACCCGATTTCCTTACTCGTGAATTTTTAAACTGACATTTTCTATTGTGACATAAAGGATAGAATCACAGGCATCATCGTACAGAGGGAGAGGAGAAAGTGGTAGATCAATCTCGACCAGAGGCAGAGGAAATATTGTCCTTGACCAAATTGGAAATCAAAGGCTTATTGCCTCAAACATTGTAAGTTCAAGTTCAGGATCATCAAGTGTGAATACAGATGAACAACTGTATCAACAATTTCTGGATTTTATGAAATCAAAATCCAAAAGGCAAGATGAATCTGATGTTCCTTCTTATGCTAGTGCCTTGAAATACACTAATGAAAATATTGAGTTGTATGAATGCAACATAGTAGAAGAAGTTATATTACTACTTGAGTGCCATGATCTTAGATGGAAAGATAGCCCCTGGAAACTTATGCAAAAATATTTAGACAGTACATTTTACATTACGGCTACATACGAATACCGTAGACATTATGAAACTATATTATCTCAAATTGCTTTTGCAAAGATTCAACACTGCTAGGCTAGTGGATCTATCAGAAAGGATTATAGTTTTACAAAAATTATATTCAAAAAGATCATTTTTCATGAAGAATGGGGCTAAAGTACCCTTAAAGAAAAAGAATATGTTCTTCTTGAACGACATAAAGTCACAGTGAAGTACAATTACTTGGACTATGTTGAAAGTTTTGATAAAGATTTCTTATGTGAGAATCCTGAGAGATCTCATTCATGGTTTATTAAAGTTTGTGGAAATGTATACAAATAAAGTATACCAATCTAGTTTGCTAAATGGTGGATCATGCATAGTCCTTCACAAAAATTTTTTCCAGAGCCTCTTTAAAGTCTCTATTATGATTGGGTGGAAGTATCACCAATACTGGTTGAAATACAGAGAGAAAATATATACTTTGAAGGCATATCAACAATGTATTTTTTATTGAGTTTTCTATTCCTTGGATCTTGAAACGGTCTATAGAAATAAAACCAAATCCTGACAATATCCCTTGTTTAATGAGAATTTATTACACTAAATTCGGGGAAAAATTAAATCAACAAATGACTGAAGGAAATGTCCATGGCTACCAACTAATAGAAACAGTCAAAGCTGCCATAAATAATTATAATCAACATAAAGAAATAGCTCCTCTTTATGAACAAGAGGAACACAATCCATTCAGGAATATTGCCCAAAAACTTCAGATAAAGAAAGGTATAAATCCAAATATGAAATTCTTGCTTCGTATATGGAGGAATTTAAATGAGATCTAATGAAGAATCTCGTCAAGGATGTTCTTCAGATATGTCAATAGCGTCAACAGGTCATGAAGAAGATTGCTTGGCTGGGGAATCCCAAAGTATTCAAAGTGATGAAGAAATAGACTTGGATTCTTATCTACAAAATTACAAGACG
Organism: Capsicum chinense; assembly: GCA_026120095.1. Lineage (NCBI taxonomy): Eukaryota > Viridiplantae > Streptophyta > Magnoliopsida > Solanales > Solanaceae > Capsicum > Capsicum chinense. The sequence goes on along the minus strand of JAPEIP010000002.1, from coordinate 111,605,421 downwards.
CCCTGGAAGAATCTTCCATATCCACAAAAGACAAAGGGAAAGAAATAAATAAAGGACCCACCACTACTAGTTATTCGGGAAACAGGCTTGATGGCAAATGACTTTTGAAAAAATAAAATGGTAAATGCCATTAGCTTTCTGATAAAGAAAGAGCCATTTGTAAATAGTAAGGGTCAAATAGTAAAGGCCACTTACTTTATTTTGTCATTTTATTTCGGCGCTTCCATTATATAAGGAGCCTATTGTTAGTAGCGGAGGATAGGTTTTTCAAAACCCCTCTCTCTATAATACTTTCTCGCTCTCTTGTAAAAATATTCTGAGTGTGAAATAAAAATCTCTTTACTTTTGAGCACAATTCATCTATCTTAAGGTTAATTTAGAATTTTTGTATTTTAAATTTATTTCTACTTTACTTTTCTATTAGCCTATGATGGGCTAAACTCTTTGTGTTGAACTATGACAGATTATATTATATTTATGAAATGGCATACGCTATTCAAATAATAATCAAATCATCCAAATGATATTTAGGTCATTATACATAGACTTGCAGGAATAGTTTTGATTCAGGGTTTATACTGGAGGTCTAATTGGAATGCCTGTTAGCCAGAAGGGTATTAAGGGTTGTGTTTTAGACCCGTTTTGAGTTAAGACTATTCCTATGAGTTTATTCTTTGCTTGGAAATATTCCTGGCAATATCATTTGAAGCGATCCCGATTCATGTTTGGTAGCAGAGCCATGGCATACTTGTATACATAACTATTATATATTCAACACACCTTTCCTCATGAATATCATAAGGAAGAAGAATACTATTAAAAATAGTAAAAAGGAGGAGTATTATATTCCTCAACACTTGGATCTACTTAATAAGTGGACAATCTCAAGGGTGGCGCCCAGAATGTTGTATAAACTGGGTATTTTTGAGAAAATGGGTTTCAAACAAGTCGTAAAGACAACTGAAGAGACCCTCACTATTGATAGTGATCATGCTACTTTTAGGTTATTATCTGAAAATAATTTTGCTGCTTATAGGGAATCATGTAGATTCATGCATATTGGTTTAGTGCAAGTTGATTTTAAACCATTAACCTTGAGAGGTTTGCCTGAAAGCTTTATTGCAGTTTTATGAGATAGTAGATATCAAAAGTGGAAAAAGTCCGATATAAAGACTGTCCAAACAAGCTTGGCTTATGGCCCAGTTTATCTCAATGCTTATCCTTATCTACAGATTTCTCTTGGGGATAAGAATTCATTAGATGCTTTAATACTAAGAATTAAATTGTATGGCTATAATTACATGACAAGAACTGAGGTAATATGTATTTGTTCTAGAATATATTATAAACCTCTGTCCACATTACATCCTATGTGTAAAATAATGGATTTTAAGAATGAAACTATTCTGATGGGAACTAATTTTTGTAGTCCTAAAGTTTTTACTAGAAGACCTATCAAATGGGATGAAATTGACTTCCCAAAATAATGGATCCTCGAGGATGCTGCCCTTCCTCAAAAGAATCTTAATAGTGAGATTTCAGAAGTAGAACATGCCGCTGATGACACTGTAAGGATTAGATTTTCTAATTCTTTGCCTCTACTTAATACGGCTGATGATTTTCGTATAGCATCATCATCGAGACTAACAAGATAAACATATTCTTACATATTCCCTGTTGATTACATTTTTAGATATCCATCTAGAGCTTATACATCTCAGATCAGAGAAATATCTAGGATGCACAATATCAAAATCTATAGTGATAATATTGCTACTATAGTTTCTGATATAGATCCAACTGAATCTGAAATTGATTTTCTTACATTTTTAAAATGAATTACAACAAAATTGATTTTAGTTCGGGATCACCGACAAGAAAAAAGATCTAACAAGATTTTTGAAAACCTAGATGGGAATTATTTCAAAAATGGTTTTTTGAAAGTTTCAATAAAGAAGAAAAATATGCCTTTCAGGAAGAATTCCATGTTGATCTTTCTGTGCATAACAAAATAATTTCTTTTGTACCATAGTTCATGACTAATTATGTAGATCATTGTATCTATATGATTGTTATTTATTTTAAGCTGGCTACTGGGGAAATCATTACATCAGTGCTTTCTTCCCAATAATCATTCCAAATTGAAAAGGATAATAAAGTAGTTCAGTTCACTGCTTTTGCCAAGCTAATTGAGAATGATACTTCATTTATCACTGCTAAAAATTTCCATATGATGTTGAAATAACATAATTATGCTAATATGTATATGAGTATTTTAGGAGAACAAATGTTTCTCTACATGAAAAAATTGATAAGGGCCTATCCGAATTGTAAAGGATAAAGCTTAGTGAAAATAAGCATAAAGAACAAGAGGTTACTGCTACTACTAGGATCTAGCCTTCTCCTATGATTAAGAATTTTAGGATGAATAATGACTTCATAAATATAGAGAAGTTATTAGAAGAAAAATTTAATGGATACGAATAAATCCCATCCATGATAATGATATCATAGAAGAGGACAATGCTGAGCATGTTAGTCCATCTGAGATTAAAAAAATCTCAGTGTAATTTGCTAGGAAGCCAGCCCAAAAAATAATTTATTATACAAGGCCTACTCCTCAAGATGTGCTATTTGATGAACAAGGATTGTATGTTCCCCATAGTTTTAGATGTGATGAAATCTATGTATGGAACATAGATGGCCTATCTGACAGGAAAGTTTCTGCGAGGGTACACAGAATGTTAATGTACAATATAATTTATAAGTCTAAACCTGACATAAATAATAGAGGTATAGTAGAAATGATTACTGCTGGATTTACTGGTTAGCTTAAAGGCTGGTGGGATAGTTACCTAACCCAAGACCATAAAGAAAAAATAATGAGTGCAGTTAAACAAGACAGAAATGGCCCTAATGGCGCCAAAGTAATGAACGCTGTCTACACATTGATTATTAATATTATTGAGCATTTCTATGTAAGATGGTTAGATAATAGCAAAACTATTAGGACTTTTCGCCAAAACCTTAGGTGGTATAAAGATGTTTTCCTGTCAAGAGTCATGGAATTACCTGAGAGTAATAATCCATACTGGGGTCTAAGTTTATAGATGGTCTTACCATGTTATTTGCAGAACGAGTTAGGAAAACCCTTAGAGGACCTGATGTAAGTATAAATTATAACTCTTATACCTATGACAAACTTATAAAGGTTTGTACTCAGGAAGGATTATCTTTGTGTAATAAGATAAAGCTAAATAGTCAGATTAAGAAATATCTTCTTAATGAAAGACAACAATTAGGCGAGTTCTGTGAACAATTCACCATGGATGTTCCTAAGAGTTATAAATAAACCTCTAGGTACAAGAAAAAGAAGTTCTCAAAAGACAGAAAGTCAAAGAGAATAGAGAAGAAGACCAAAAGAAAAAAGGCTTACAAATCTCATGAAGAGTACATAAAAACCAAAAAGAGTAATGCCTGCTACTGATATGGTAGAGTTGATTATTTTGCAAAAGAATGCAAAGTCCAAAGTAAGATTAAGAGTCTTACTCTAGATAAAGAGATTAAAGATTCTTTGTGTAAAATATTGCTTAATTCCTCTCCTCCAAGTTCTAGTTCGGATCATATTGATAATGAGGAAAATGGTTCCACAGAGGAGGACCTGTGCTCCTTCCATAATGAAGACTATATGTCTTCTGAAGATGATTATGGAGGGTACGCAGGTCCTCTTCTATGGAACCATTTTTCTCATTATCACTATGATCCAGACTAGAATTTTTCGAAGAGGAATTAAGCAATATTTTACACAAATAATCTTTAATCTCTTCATATAGAGTAAGACTCTTAATCTTGCGTTTGACTTTGCAGTCTTTTGCAAAATGGCCAACTCTACCACGTTGGTAGAAGGCATTAGTTTTTTTTTTTTTGGCTTTTTTGTACTCTTCACAAAATTTGTAAGGCTTTTTTATTTTGATCTTCTTCTCTATTCTCTTTGACTTTTTGTCTTCTGAGAACTTCTTTTTCTGGTACTAGAGGTTTCTTTAGAACTCTTAGGAACATCCTTGGTGAATTGTTCACAGAACTCGCCTAATGTTGTCTTTTATTAAGACGATTTTTCTTAATTTGACAATTTAGCTTTATCTCATTACACAAAGTTAATCCTTCCTGAGTACAAACCTTTATAAGTCTTTCGTAGGTATAAGCATTATAATTTATACTTATATCAGGTCCTCTGTAGGTTTTCCTAACTCTTTATATAAATAATATGGGAAGACCATATATAAACTTAAACTTCCAGTGTGGATTATTACTCTCAAGTAATTCCATCACTCTTGATAGGAAAACATCTTTATACCACCTAAAAGATGTTAGAGTCTTGCATCCAAGGTTTTGGAGCAAATTCCTAATAGTTTTGCTATTGTATGACAATCTTCCCGAGAAATTCTCAATAATATTAATAATCAATGTGTAGACAACGTTCATTACTTTGTGGCCATTGGGACCATTACTGTCTTATTTGACTACACTCATTATTTTCTCCTTATGGTCTGGGGTTAGGTAATTATCCCACCAGCCTTTAAGCTGACCTGTAAATCCAACAATAATTATTTCTCCTATACCTCTATCATTTGTGTCAGGATTAGCCTTACAAATTGTACTGTACATTAACATTCTATGTACCATCATAGAAATTTGCCTGTCAGATAGGCCACCTACGTCCATTCATAGATTTTATCACATCTAAAACTAGGGGGAACATACAATACTTATTCCTCAAATAACACATCTTGAGGAGTATGCCTTGGATAATAAATCATTTTTTAGGCCGGCTTCCTAGCAAATTTGTCTGAGATTTTCTTAATCTCAGATGGACTAACATGTTCAACATTGGTCTCTGCTGTGATATCATTATCATGGATGGGATTTATTCGTAATCCATTAAATTTTTGTGCTAATAACTTCTCTATATATTTTTAAGTCATTATCTAGGCTGAAATTCTTAATCTCAGGAGGAGGATGGATACTGGTAGGTTAAAATTCATACTAGGCTCTATCCTTTGCAATTCTGATAGGACCTTATGAATTTTTTCATATAGATAAACAATTCATTCTCCTAAAATACTCATATACATATTAGAATAATTATGCTGTTTTAATATCATATTGACATTTTGAGTAGTGACAAGCGCTGTATCATTCTCAATTATCTTGGTAAAAGTAGTAAACTGAACTACTTTCTTATCCTTTTCAATTTGGAATGATTGTTGGGGAGAAAGCACTGATGAAGTGATTTCCTTAGTATCCAGCTTAAAATCTCTAGCAATCATAGAGATATAATGATCTATATACTTATCCATGAACCATGGTACAAAAACAATTATTTTGTTATGCATAGAAAGATCAACATAGAATTTTTCCTGAAGAGCATATTTTTTTTCTTGCCGGTAATCTTGTTGCTATTCATGGATGACATAGAGGTCATAGAAAACCAAAAGATGTGTCCCCATCTAGGGGGCCTTTACCATACCCTATACATTCTCCTAAGCTCTACCGAAGTTTATTTATTTTTTGGTATTCAAGGATTTCTTGGTTTAGCTTTTGAGGTTGGTTGGTAGTGTACCATTTTATGGTGCATAGTCTACATATTAGAGTGGTATCTAGGTGAGGATATAACTTGTAGCTTCGGCTCCTAGAGTTGAGGTCCCTCTTATGCCGGTAGTTGCTCAGCTAGTAGTTTCCTAGCCTGCTATGTCCGCCAAGGATCAGAAGATTTTGGGTAAATTCTTAAGACTTGCTCTGCCTAGGTTTTCTGATGCACTGAGCAGATACGTATGAGTTCTTGATTGATTGTAAGGATATGCTCTGTAATTTGGGCCTAGTTGAGACTCTTGGTGTGTATTACACTACTTTTCAATTGGACTTGGCAGCTCGACATTGGTGGATAGGTCATCTTGATTCCAGGCTAGCTGGTGATTTGAAACAAGAAAATATAAGAAAGATAGAAATTAAATATAAGAATTAAAGAAAGATTGACACAATTAGATTCGAACAATTGAAAGATGTAATGGTGAAACTAACTAAAACACCACTCAATTGAGAATTAAAAGCACCTAATCTATTAGAATCCTCAAGAAGGTAGTAACCTTACTTGAAAATCCTAAAAAAGTGTTGAAAATCAACAAAGGGTTATCAAGCTCTCAAAGGAGGCGCAAATATACAATCTACAAAAACTAATAGTTAAACCAAAATAGCTAACTATTTATACTAAGGGCTAAAAGAAGTAAAGAATGACCAAATTTCCCTTCATTTAAATTACAAGCTAATTTAAAGGTAGATACTTAGAATACTAAATATCTTCACGTAATCCATATTGGAACCTTCCAAATATTTCATCTTCATCCATAAAGCTTGAAATGCTGGAAGGTCCTTAGCTTGACTTCTTATGAAAGGCCTTTTTAAATTGGTGTCACTTTGATGTACATCACTCTCCCCTTCTTCAAAAGAATTTATCCTCAAATTTTCCAATCCTACATCAAAAAGAGATAAATCACTAACATTGAAATCATTATGGACCAAATACTCACTTGGTAAGTCCACTTTATAAGCATTATCTCCAATCTTCTCAAGCACTTGAAAAGATCCATCTCCTCTTGGAATAAGCTTGTTCTTCCTTTTGCTTGGAAATTCTCTTTTATAAAGTGAGCCCATACCCAATCGCCGGGTACAAAAGTGACTTTTTTAGGTCATTTTTTGGATCTTTTGGTTGCATCTTTGTTGCCCTTCTCAATTCGTAATCTTACTTTTTCATGGATGCTCTTCATATCTTTTGTCTTAGCTTTTCCATTTACACTCACAATAATATCTTTAGGAAAAGGAGTTAAATCCAATGGAGTTAAGGGATTTAAACCATAAAAACACTCAAACTCAATTAATGGCAATTGATCCTCCCAAGAAGTTAACTTTCTTTAACCATAGCTCTAAGCATGTTACCTAAAGTTCTATTAACCACCTCGGTTTAACCATCCATTTGAAGATGGCAAAAAGTAGAAAATAGCAATTTGGTTCCTAAATTTTCCCATAAACACATCCAAAAATGACTAAGAATTTTTGAATCTCTATCACTAACATTGTTTGGGGAACACCAATTTCATCACATTATGAACAAATAAAGTAGCAACATGAGATGCATCATCACCTTTATGACAAGAAATAAAGTGAGCCATTTTTAAAAATCTATCGACAACAACACAGATGCTATCATTACCATTTCTAGGGTTAGGAAGGCCAACAACAAAATCCATGAAAATATCTAGCCAAGGACCGATAGGAATATGCAAAGGGGTATACAAACCATGGGGTTGGGTACAAGATTTAGCATGCTTATAATCCAAACACCTAGCACAAATTATTTCCACATCTCTTATCATTTTAGGCCAAAATAAATGTTCACTAAGAATAGCTAATGTATTTGACACTCTAAAATGAGCCATCAAACCTCCATTGTGTGACTCTTTCACCAATAACTCTCTCTATGAAGACATAGGTACACAAATTTTTCCATTTCTAAATAATTAGCCCTCCTTTGATTCAAATCTAGGAGTTCTAACTTTATTTTCCTCCTTAATAACTTTGACACACCTAGTAAAGCTCACTTGACGCTCTCCAAAGACTTTTTTAAAATCACCATCATTAGAATAATACTCCTTTAAACTCTCAAAATCCATCAACCTAGAAGTCAAGGTATTCATCAATGCTTATCTTCTAGATAAAGCATCTGCCACAATATTTTCTTTACTTTGATTATAGTTAATCACATATGGAAAAGACTCAATAAACTCTATCCACTTCGCATGCTTCTTATTAAGCTTATTTTGGACCCTAATATGCTTCAAATCCTTATGATCGGTTCTAATCACAAAATCCTTATGCCACAAATAATGTTGCCAATTTTCTAAAGATCTTACTAAAGCATAGAGTTCCTCGTCATAGGTAGAATATTGAAATGGAGCTCCTCTTAATTTTTCACTAAAGTAAGCTATGGGTTTCCCTTCTTGCATCAATACCGCATCAATGACTACTCCACTAGCATTAGACTCAATTTTAAACATCTTCTCAAAGTTGGAAAATTGAAGTAATGGAGTAGAACTAAGTTTCTCTTTCAAGATTCAAAAGGCTTCCTCTTGTTTTCTACCCCAAATGAAAGGCTTAGCCTTCTTAATAACCTCGGTTAGAGGAGTGGATAAAGAACTAAAACCATTCACAAATCTTCAATAAAAACTTGCCAACCCATGAAAGCTTCTAACATCACTAATGGACTTAGGAGTTGGCCAACTTCTAATAGCTTCTACCTTTTCATTATCCACCTCAACTTCTCTTGAACTTACAACAAAGCCAAGGAAAACAACAGGACCCACACAAAAATAACACTTTTTAAAATTCACATACAATTATTCATTTCTCAACACATAAAATATCATTCTTAAATGTTGCACATGATCATCTAGACAATTACTATAAACCAAAATATCATCAAAATAAACCTTAACAAAATTATTAATAAATGACTTAAGCAAATGGTTCATTAATTTCATAAAAATGCTTGGTGCATTGGTTGTCCCAAAAGACATCACCATCCACTTATATAATCCATACTTTATTTTGAAAGAGGTTTTCCATTCATCTTCAGATTTCATTTGGATTTGATGATATCCGCTTCTCAAATCAATTTTATAGAATAAGGTAGAACCACACAATTTATCTAACATATCATCAAGTCTAGGAATAAGATGTCAATATTTTACCATAATTGTATTAATGGCACGACAATCTACATATATCCTCTATGTCCCATTCTTCTTGGGTACTAGAATAATGGGCACCACATATGAACTTAAACTTTCTCTCACCAAATATTCATTCATAAGTTCCTCCACTTATCTTTGCAATTCTTTGGTATCTTGAGGATTTATCCTATAAGCCACTTTGTTTGGTATTTGAAGACCCTACAAAAAGTCAATTTCATGATCTATTCCTCTTAAAAGAGGCAACCCACTTGGTATTTCTTCAGAAAATAAATCTTTATAATCTTGCAACAAGAAGAGACAATACTTGACAAAGATAAAGAGGTTAGTTCATTGTTAGCAAGCTAATAATAACCTTTCGGTTTAATAATTATGACTTGAGTAGCATCCTTAATGTTTAACTCTTTCATGCTCTCTTGATTTTGCAAAATCATGCACATTTTCTTTCTTTTTTGATTTTTTGTTTTTCTTGCTCACCCCTTCAATTTTATGATGACTCATTCTCACTTGAGCTCTCGACATTTCATTTTTTCTCTCTTGATTTATTATTTTTTGCTCTTTTACTCCTCTCTTTCTTTTCTCTCTCAAGTTTTTCTTCCAGCTCTCCCATTTTTCTATATTCCTCACTCATTTGAAAAGGAGAAACTGGACTAAGAATGTGTTTTCTACCATCCTTAACAAATGCATATTTATTTGAACTTCTATCATGGTTAGCCCCCATATCGTATTCCCATGGCCTTCCCAAAAATAAATGACAAGCTTGCATTGGTACAACATCACAAAGAAATTCATCATGATAACTTCTAACCTTGAATTTTATCAACACTATCTTGGTCATCTTGATTTCACCATATTCGTTGAGCCATTGCAATCTATAAGGTTTTAGATGTCTTCTTATTAGAAGTTTCAATTGTTCTACCATAGATACACTAGCAACATTGATACAACTTCCACTATCCATGATAAACAAACATAATTGCTCTTGAAATCTATATCAATTATTAAAAAAGTTCTCCCTTTGATCAATATCCTCCCTTTCTAGAGCACTCATACTTCTCCTCACAATAGGAACAAGTTTTTCATCATTATTAATTTCTTCTACATCACCTTCTCCCATAAACTCATCACTACTATCATCCTCCATATGGTTATCTTTAGATTCAACTTCGGTTTGATAACCACCATTATTCAATAAAATGATAGTTCTTCAATTTGGACACTTATTTGCTTTTTGACCATATTCTTAACATTTAAAATACTTTATTTTAGACAAAGTTTCAAATTTAGCTTTGTTACCTCTATCTTTGTAGTCCACCTTTGATTTGTCTTTGTCCAAATTGGACTTCATGGATTTCAATTCTTGCTTCAAACCTTTGGATTTATCCCAAGAGAGAGATAATTTCCAAGATTCCTTATTTTTATCCCATAAAGAAGAAGAAGATTGCACCTTTGACTTGTTTTTCTTTTGATGACCCTCCACCTTGAGTTCCATTTGATAAGCTTCATAAAAAGTAGAAACAAAACACAATTCCAATGGTTGCATTAACTCCTTATTTAAGCCCAATATAAATCTTGCCACAAGCTTCACCTCTTCATTATTTATATTAGCTCGAAGGCTAGTATGCTTTAGCTCCTCATAATACTCTTACACACTCTTACTTCCTTGTTAAAGAGTGTAATACTTTTTGAGTGTATTTTGCTCATAATCTTGACCCATAAACCTTTCTCTCATAGGCCTTTTCAGGTCATTCCAACTTGTAACAAAGTCTCTAGTCACCAAGCATCTCTTTTAATTTTTACCCATCATGTAAAAGCAAAACCCTCAAGATGACTTATAGCATAATTCATTTTTTTAACATCACTCGCATTGTTGAGATTATATTGCCTTTCAAGTTTCATAATCCAATCAAGATATTCATTCGGGTCACTACTTTCTTTGAAGAATGGAAGGGTAACGGCGATATTGTTGAATCCTCGATCTTCATCATTATTCCTTCTATTGTTTCCTCTACCATCAACTGGATACCACCCTCCATTCCCTCTTTTTTTTCTTTTGCCAACTAACCTCTCTTGTTGAACTTGACCATTGACTCCATAATCATAATTATCACTATTAAAAGAATCATGCTCTTCAAGGTTATGTTAGGATCTCATTTGAGTTCTATTAGCTTGTGGTGCAAGATTTCTTTGTTGATTTCCCCCTCTTTGAAAGTATTGCTTGATTGCAAACTTTTGGTAAAGTAGTATTAAAAGACAGGGTATCTTTCACTACCATTTGGGATGGATTTGTATCAAGAGGAGTCTTACTTGATCCCTCATCATGTTGACCAATGTGATTGAAAACCTCAAGTGGTTGCTTTGAAATTTCTTGATTTCTTACCCTTCCATCCACATCTTCCAATTTTTACTTCATTTCCTTCATTTCTTCCAATAGTTTTTGAAGTAAAATTTCCATTTTGATAGAGGATTCTCCCTCCAATTGAGTTATTGTACCTACAAAATAAATAAAAAGTTAGTAAAAAGAGTTCCTTACCACTCACTAACATCATTTTTCCCTTTTTTGTCACTCATACTCGTGTATCACTCTAAAGGCCAATGGCTATTAAGGCCACCCTTAAATGAACTCACCCTACTCTTTCTTGTTACCACTCTTGAATAATCTAAGATTGAGAGTCAACACCATCAAATAATTCACAAGTGATACTACTTCTTTGGGTTGGAGTGGAGTTTATGTAATCAAGAACGAACAAATTAAACTAACGGACAAGGAAACAAATAAGCATACAATGAAATGAAAGAAAAATAGCATGAAAAAATTTGACAAGAATAAATTAAATGGATACAAAATAGTTTAATATTAAGTATGAATTAATACTCAAAGCAAACTAGCTAGAATTAACAAGAAAAGAAGAAACAAGTTTGAAAGATTTGAACTATTTTGTGATTCTCAAATTTATTGTAAGACCTCATAAAGTCCTAGCCCATTTCAGTCCTTTATAGCATGCAAAAAGAGGTCCCATACTTAGAAAACTTCAGCAAAGTATTGACACTTTGTCTCATTTTTGGCCTCGATATTTCAATGGTATCATTTACGATCTTTTCGACCTTGGATTGTTGATTTTTAAATTGATTCATGATCAGGGTTATCTATAGGTCATCTCTGGTGAGTTTTAAATTTTTGAACATCATTTGAGTCATGTTTGGATGACCAAATTAGCAAGCCAACACGATCATAATGCATCGCATTGGCTATCATATCTTCACCATCGATGAGATGCATCGGTAATCGCTTTATGGTATTGACGCAGTGCGTCGCCTATCGCATCACTAGTAATTTTTCAGCTCATTTAATATCGAGTCCATAGGGGTATTTCAGTCTTGTTTCCTCACTTTAGCATGGGAGTTAGGTCCCAAAACAACATTTTAGCCTTATTTATCACAATTCTCTCAAAATCAAAAGCATTCCCTTTCAAGAACAAACCCTAGACCCTTTAACATTTAATTTCAATTTACAAGAGATCCTTCAATAACTTCTAAGAATTCATCAAAATCAAGGTATGTTTTGGTGTTTATCTTTGGGTTACTTCGACCCTTGGAGTTCAAGATTCCTTTTTCAAGCACTTTGATTATGATTTACTATCTTGAATGAAACTATGTTCATGTATGTGATGTTGTATGGATTTCAAGTCAAGAATAATTTGAGTTTCATATGAATAAACTAGAATGCATATTGATTTATGTAACCCCCATGTTTAATCTTTGAATTTTGGAGTTGAATATGGTAGTCATGATATTCATATATTGCTTACTCTTATGTACAAGATTTATGTATCCTAGATGTTTGACAAAATATTTATGTGAAAGAATTATGCATGATAACCTATGTGTGATACTTTTAGAGTTGAGATATGATTTCATTATCTATGCTATCGAGTCCTAGGGCTATCAAATACCTGAAATTTAGCTATTGTCTAGTCTCTAGTCAGAATAAAAGGATTTTGTAGTAACACAAGTAGTAGCATACGGTCAATCAATAGAATCAGTGTGAGTTCAGTCAAGCCTAGTACAGTCTAGTGATTAGTTCAGTATCGATGTAGCTGGAAGTAGGATTTAGCACTAAGTGAACCGAGGGATAGGAGCATTTCTATCAGCAGAAGGTCTAGCCCTTTATAGTAGTCCCTGTGTTACAGAACTAAATAGCCAGCTTAGGGTAAATTATTTTCTTGCTAGACTAGGGTTGACGTACCCATATACATCTCATGAGTCTTCCTGCCAAATTATGGTTGACCCAACTATTGTTAGTAACTTGTGGTATGGTACTAACACCCTTCCAACTAAGGTCATAGGTTGGACCCTATATCCGTCTATAATCGGGGTATGTCGGTTAGATGATAACTCCCACATTTACAGTTTCAGCATTCAATATTAAGTATGCAATATCTAGAATTCAATATTTAGTACATAACTCAGTTCTGTTCTACTCGATCATAACTTTTAGTTATTAGTAATCAGTTATCAAAAACTTAGTACTACAACTTCAGACTCATTCAGATAGACAATTATGCTTGGTATTGTATGTTCAGTACATACAATAGTCTTATTTTTGCATATACTTTCATCAAGTTACTTCACAATAAGTAGGTGTTATACTCATACACATAAACCATGCATATCAACCTAACCTTACTTAGGATACTATTATATTCAAAGTACTAGCATATAATTTCTTTGTACTATGATATCTCATATCATAGGTTTGGATTCTAGGGTTCCTGACCGTACTTAGTCAGACCAGTTGATCAGTTACAGTTTCAGTGGTAAGTCCTTATCCATCGAGGACCTGACACATATTTAGTCATTTAATTATTTACAATATTTCACTTTTTTCGTTACTTCCAGACAATAATTGTGAGTTAGTTGAGGCATGTCCCATCAACGCTTTTATTTAAGATGTTTAGAGGCTATGAGACACTAATAGTTAGTAGTTATTCTGCAGATGTATTCAGTATTAATTCAATTTTATGAACCTTATCGCAATTTTAGTTTTACTTCTGCATATGTTTTCATGATTATTATTCAGTGCTCATAACAGGCATTAGTCATGGGTTAGCATGTGGTCCTTTATGATTGTAAATGTCACATAATGCCTAGGGTGTAGTCTTGGGGTGTTACAAACTTGGTATTAGAGTTAAGGTTCTAAAGAGTCCTAGGGAATCTAAAGGCTGTGTCAAGTAGAGTCTTGTGTGTGGGTGTGTAGCACATCACACATATGAACAAGATGCTATGAGATATTTTTAGGAAAAAAAGTATCCTTCTTTCAGTGTTCATATCATGTGAGTGAGTATGAGCTCAAGTTCAATTTTCTGTCTAATCTAACTTTTCCTTCTATTTATAGAACATACCAACCAGAAAGACTAATGAAAAGAAAACTGGGAATGAGCCAATACCTCTGCCCGTTCAGGAAGATCCCTTGAATGAGCACATTTCAAATGCAGAATTCAGATCAGCTTTTACCACTCTAGCCCATTCTGTGGTAGCTCAGAATTTTTGACCAGCTACTGTTCAGGCAACCTAGTGGCCAATACTACTACAGTTAGAATTTGGGACTTCACCTAAATGAACCCTCCTTTATTTTCAGGGTCTAAGTCTGAAGAGGTTCCAGAGGAATTCCTTAACATGGTATAGAAGGTAGCAAACATTATGGAGTTGACTACTAGTAAGAGTGCTAAGTTAGCTACCTATCAGTTCCAGGATATTAATCATACATGGTTTAAGTAGTAAAAAGTAGATAGGGGCACAGATAAAGGGCCTATAATTTGGGAGGAGTTTTCTACTATCTTTTTAGATAGGTTCTTTCTATTGGAGTTGAGAGAGGCTAAGATGTTAGAGTTCATCAGCCTGAAATAGGGAAACATAAGTCTGAAAGAGTATTTCCTCAAGTTTACTCAGTTAGCCAAATATGCTCCTTATGAGGTAGCTGATAGTAGGTCTAAGATGAGCAAGTTTGTGTTTGGTGTGTCTGATAGTATGGTCAAGGAGTGTAGGACCACAATGTTGATTAAGGAAATGGACTTGTCTAGGTTAATGGTCCATGCTCAACATATTGAGGAACAAAAGACTAAGGAGAAAGAGAGGGAAAATGAGAGGGCTAGAATAAGTAGCTTTAGCTTTGCTCAGCCAAAGTCAGAAGGTGGTAACCATCCTCAGTTCTGTCCAAAATCTTCAGTCCTAGCTCCATCTTCAGCTAGTGCGCCAATGCCTAAATTCAGGAATGATAATAAGGATAGGTCACCAAGCTCTAAATCTCAGAGTAGTATGAACAGTGCTCGAACAAATCCTCTTTGCCATAAATGTGGAAAAAATTATCAGGGTGTCTGCAGGGCTGGCAGCAATGTGTGTTTCAGGTGTGGTAAGCCAGGCCATAGGATTAGAGAATATCTTCAGGTGGGTTTGCAGAGTAAACATAACCATCCCCCAGTTCAATTTGATCGCCCGTCTCAGTAGGGTGCCACTTTTAGTTCCACTAGTGGACAACGTCCAAACAGGCTCTATGCACTTCAGTCACAACAGGATCAGGAGAGTTCTCATGATGTAGTTACTGGTATATTGCAAGTCTTTTATTTACATGCTTATTCTTTGTTAGACCCAGGAGCTTCTCTTTGTTTTGTAATCCCTTATATAGCCGTCAACTTTGGAGTCAGTCTTGAAATTCTAACTTAGCCTTTCTTAGTCTCTAACCTAGTTAAGTCTATCATAGCCTAATGAGTAACAGGAGCTATTCGGTTATGGTGTCTTAGAAAGTTACTTCAGCAGACCTTGTAGAGCTAGAGATGATGGACTTTAATGTCATTCTCAGTATGGATTAGCTCTATTCAAGCTATGATTCAGTTGATTGTAGGGGCAAAATTGTCTATTTTTACTTCTCGAATAAATCACTCCTTGAATCAGACCTTGTAGAGCTAGAGATGATGGATTTTAATGTCATTCTCAGTATGGATTAGCTCTATTCAAGCTATGATTCAGTTGATTGTAGGGGCAAAATTGTCTATTTTTACTTCTCGAATAAATCACTCCTTAAATGGAGGGGTAGTACCACTCTACTTAAGGGTCAATTTGTTTTATACCTTAGTGCAAGAAAAATAATATCCAAGGGTTGTGTCTAACATTTGGTGTGATTCAAAGACTCTATTTCCGAGAATCCTAACCTTGAGTTAGTTCCAATCGCAAGTGAATCTCCATATGTGTTTCCCAAAGATCTTCTCGGAGTTCCTCCCGAAAGGGAAATGGACTTTGGAATAGACCTTCTTCCTTCCTGATACTCAGGCCATCTCTATTCCACCATATAGAATGGCTCTAGATAAAATTAAAAAGTCAAAATAATAGTTGAAAGACCTCTTAAACAAAGGATTTATCAGGCCTAGTGTATCTTCTTGGGGTGTACCAGTTCTATTCATGTGAAAGAAAGATGGTTCTCTTAGAATGTGTATAAACTACCGCCAATTGAACATGTCACCATCAATAATAAATACCCATTTCCTATAATCGATTACTTGTTTGATCAACTTCAGGGTGCCAAGTACTTTTCTAAGATAGACCTCAGATCCGACTATTATCAGCTCAGAGTCAGAGAATGTGACATTTTGAAAACAACTTTCAGAACTTAGTATGGTCACTTCAAATTTCTAGTCATGTCATTTGGTCTTACCAATGCCCCAACAACTTTCATGGACTTGATGAACCATGTGTTCAAGAAGTACTTAGACATATTCATCATAGTCTTCATAGATAACATCCTTGTCTACTCTTGCAATGAATATGATCACGCAGACCATCTCAGAATAGTATTATAGACTCTTAAAGCCCATCAGTTGTTCACCAAATTAAGTAAATACAAAATTTAGCTAAGGTCAACAGCTTTCCTTGGTTGTATAGTTTTTGGTGATGACATTAGAGTTGATCCTTAAAAGACCAAAGTAGTGAAAAACTAGACCATACCCATCTCTCCATCAGATATCAGGAGTTTCTTGGGTTTAGCTGGCTATTACCGATAGTTTGATGAAGGATTTTTGTCTATTGCATCCCCCATGTCCATATTGACTCAGAAGAAATTTAAATTTCAGTGGTTAGATTCTTGTGAGAATAGTTTTTAGGAGTTGAAGACTCGAATCACTACAACCCCAGTTTTGACTCTACCTGATGGTTCAGATGGAGTTGTTGTATATTGTGATGCTTTTAGAGTTGGATTAGGGTGTACTTTGATGTAGAGGGGTAAGGTTATGGCCTATGACTCTAGACAGCTTAAGCCCCATGAAAAAAATTATCCCACCCATGATCTTGAATCAGCAGCCATTGTTTTTGCCTTATAGATTTGGAGGCACTATTTGTATGGGGTGCATGTTGATGTATTCATAGACCATAAAAGCACGTAGTATGTGTTTTCGCAGAAAGACTTGAACTTATATCAGAGAAGGTGGTTATAGTTGTTGAAAAACTATATCATGAGTGTTTTGCATCATTCGGGTAAAGCCAATGTAGTGGCAGATTCCCTCAGTAGGTTGTCTATGGGTAGTGCTGCTGACGTTGAAAATGGTAAAAAGATATTAGTCTAGGAAGTTCATCAGCTTGCCATACTAGGTGTCCATTCAGTTGATTCTGCTGAGGGTAGTGTATGGGTACAAAATAGTTTGAAATCTTTATTAGTTTTCCAGGTAAAAGAAAAGCAAGATAGAGATCCTAATTTAGTTAAGTTGAAAGAGTCAGTCAGAGACTAGAAGGTAGAGGTTTTCTCCTAAGGGTGGAGATGGAGTGTTGCATTGCTAGGGTAGGATATGTGTGACATATGTAGATGATATGAGACATCAAATTCTTGCTGAAGCATATGGTACACGCTACTCTATTTATCTAGGGGCCATAAATATGTACCATGATCTATGACAAATCTATTAATGGAGTGGGATTAAGAGGGATATTGCAGAGTTTGTAGGTAAGTGCTCCACGTTTCAGTAGGTTAATATTGAACATCAGAGGCCTAGTGGTCTATGCAGGAGTTCGGTATTCCCAGTTGGAAGTGGGAGGAAGTGAACATGGATTTCGTATTAGGCTTGCCTCGTACTCATTGACAACATGATTTGATTTGGGTCATTGTGGACAGGATGACCAAATCAGCCCCTTTCTTGCCAGTTTATACTTTTTATTTAGCCGAGGACTATGCTAGTCTCTATATTAGAGAGTTGGTTAGGTTACACGGTGTCCCATTGTCTATCATTTCAAATAGAGGTACACAGTTCACCTCTTACTTTTGAAAATCTTTCTAGAAGGGTCTTGGTACCCAAGCCCATCTCAGTACAAACTTCCACCCTAAGACAAATGGTCAAGCAGAAAGGACCATTAAGAATTTATAAGATATGTTGAGAGTGTGTGTCATTGACTTTAAGGGCATTTGGGATGAGCACTTACCTTTGATTGAGTTCGCGTCTAACAAAAGCTATCATTCCAGTATTCATATGGCTTCGTTTGAGGATCTTTATAGGAGGAGATGTATATCTCCTATTGGTTGGTTTGAAGTAGGTGAGGCTATAGTGGTAAGGCCTGACTTGGTGTTTGATGCCTTTGATAAAGTACAGTTGATCAGAGAGAGGCTGAATACAACCCAGAGCCGACAAAAATCTTAAACAGATGTGATGAGAAAAGATCTAGAGTTTGAGATTGGTGACTTGGTGTATTTGAAAATCTATCCCATGAAGGGAGTAAAGAGATTTGGTAAGAAGGGAAAGCTTGGTCCCCGATATGTTGGTTGTTATAGGATTCTGAGTCCTTTCAGAAAGGTAGCCTATGCATTTGAGTTTCTTACAGACTTAGCATCAGTGCACCTAGTGTTCCATATCTCATTGCTAAAGAAGTGCACAGGTGACCTAGCAGTTATAGTCCCCATAGAGTGTGTAGTCGTTCAGAATAATCTCTCTTACGAAGAAGTCCCAGTCAAAATCCTTGATTTTCAGACTCACAGACTAAGGAATAAATAGGTTCCCTTGGTCAAAGTTCTTTGGCAAAACCAGTCTGTTGAGGAAGCCAGTTGGGAAGCAGAAGAAAATATGCGAACAAAGTACCCTTATCTCTTCTCTGCAAACTCAGACTCAGCCTAAGGTAATATTCTTCATTAGATTTACTCTATTCCATGATTAGGTTCAATTGTATATCATTCTCATATCATTCATGCATTTATGGATCAGTTCAGTCATGCGTCATGCCTTAAGATTCAGTCGTGTTTCAGCAATACATGTCAGTATAGTCTTAGTACCTCCATGCCTCTCAGCTTAATTAGTCTAATTCGAGGACGAATGTTTCCAAATGGGAGATATTGTAAGACCCCATAAATTCCTAGCCCATTTTAGTCATTTATAACATGCCAAAAGAGGCTCTAGACCTAGAAACTTTCAGCGAAGTGTTGACCCTTAGTTTTAGTTTTGTCCTCTATATTTCAATGGTATCATCTACGATCTTTTCAGCTTTAGATTGCTAATTTTAAATTGATTCATGATCATGGGTATCTATAGGTCATCTTGGATGAGTTTTAAAATCTTTGGACATCGTTTAAGTCACGTTTCAATGACCAAAATAGCAAGCCAACATAATCAAGATGTGTCGCATTGGCTATCGAATCATCACCATCAACGCGCTGCGTTGATAATTATTTCAATACCATCAACACGGCGCATTGCCTATCGTATCAATGGGAATTTTTTAGCTCATTTAATCTCGAGTCTAGAGGGGTATTTCAGTCTTTTTCCTGCACTTTAACATGCGATTTAGGTCCCAAAACACCATTTTTGCCACATTTATCACAATTCTCTCAAAATCAAAACCATTCCCTTTCAAGAACAAACCCTAGCCTCTTTAACATTCAAGTTCAATTTACAAGAAATCCCTCAACAACTTCCAAGAGTTCATCAATCAAGGTACGTTTAGGTGTTCATTCTTGGGTTCCTTCCACCCTTGGAGTTCAAGAATCCCTTTTCAAGCACTTAGATTATGATTACATTCTTGAATGAAACTATGTTTATGTATGTGATGTTGTGTGGATTTCAAGTCAAGAATAATTTGAGTTTCATGTAAATTAACTAGAATGAATGTTGATTTATGTAACCCCCATTTTTAATCCTTGAATTTTGGTGTTGAATGTGGTAGTCATGATATTCATATATTGCTTATTCTCATGTACAAGATTTATGTATCCTAGGTGTTTGACAAAATATCTATGTGAAAGAATTATGCATGATAACCTATGTATGATGCTTTTAAAGTTGAGATATGATTTCATGATCTATGCTATCGAGTCCTGGGGGTATCAAATTCTTGAAATTTAGCTGTTGTCTAGTCACCAGTCAGAATAAAAGGATTCCATAGTATCCCGAACAGTAGCATATGGTCAGTCAACATAATTAGTGTGAGTTCAATCAAACCTAGTATAGTCTAGTGACCAGTTTAGTGTCGATTTAGTTGGGAGTAGGATTTAGCATCGAGCGAACCCAGGGATGGGGGAATTCCTATCAACAAAGGGTTTGACCATTAGTAGCAGTCCCTGTGTTACAGAACTACGTAGCCAGCATAGGGTAAATCATTTTACTGCCAGACTAGGGTTGATAAAATTATATATATCTCATGAGTCTTCTTGCCAGATTAGGGTTGACCCAGCTACTGTTAGTAACCCATGGCACGATGCTAACACCCTTCCAACTGGGGTTACAGGTTGGACCCTATATTAGTCTATAATCGGGGTATGTCAGTTAGATGATAACTCTTACAGTTATAGTTTCAACATTCAGTATTCATCATTCAGTATCCAGCATTCAGTATTCAGTACAAAACTCATCTCAGTTCTACCTGATCATAACTTTCAATTATTATTAATCAGTCATCAAAAACTTAGTACTGCAACTTCTGACTTATTCAGAGAGACAATTATGCTTGGTATTTCATGTTCAGTACGTATAGTAGTCCTAGTTTTGCATATAATCTTATCCAGTTACTTCACAATAATTAGTTGTTATACTTATGCACGTAAACCATGCATTTTAGCCTAACCTCACTTAGCATACCAGTACATACAAAGTACTGGCACATACTTTCTTTGCGCTATGATATCTCTTATCATAGGTTTGGATGCTTGGGTTCCTGACCGTACTTAGTTAGACCAGTTGACCAGTTGCAACTTCAGTAGTGAGTCCTCATCCATGGAGGACCTGGCACTTATTTAATTATTTTATCATTTATAGTATTTTGGTTTTTCAGTTACTTCCAGACAATAGTTGTGAGTTAGTTGGGGCCTGTCCCATCAACTCTTTTATTTTAGATGTTTAGAGGCTTTCAGACACTAATAGTTAGCAGTTATTTTGCAGATGTACTCAGTATTAATTCAGTTTTATGAACCTTATCGCATTTTTAGTTTTACTTCTGCATATGTTTTCATGATTATTATTTAGTGCTAACAGCAGGTACCTGTCATGGGTTAGCTTATGGTCCTTTGAGATTGTAAGCACCGTGTGACACCCACAGTGTAGTCTTGCGGCTTTACATTTATCTTATTTAATACCCTGACAAATGAGCTCAAATTGGAGATATAACTTCCCCACTACTTTACCAACAACTTCTAACCATCAATTTCTTCAACCAAACACCAAATCAACAAATCTTATTTTCAAGTTTCTTCTTAAACATGACTTTTAATTTTTTTTGGTCATGTATTTTTTTAATCTTTTCCCAACTAGGAAACAACAACCTGTAACTCAAGGAATAATATCAAACATTCAATTAATTTTTTTTATGAAAATATAAAAACCCCAAGACTTAGATTTGTGAAAATAAATTTAATCCAAGCTCTGATACTAATTTGATGTGAAATAAGAAAATAGAAGCAAGATAGAAATTAAAGATAGGAATTAAAGAAAGAATCAACATAAATAGATTCAAACAATTGAAAGTTGTGATGGTGAAACTAACAAAAACACCACTCAATTGAGAATTAAAAGCACCTAATCTATTAGAATCCTCAAGAAGGTAGTAATCTTACATGAAAATCCTAGGAAAGTATTGAAAATCAACAAAGGTTTATCTAGACCTCAAAGGAGGCACAAATATCACTTCTCCAAAAAACTAGTAGTTCAACCCTAGTAGCTAACTATTTAAACTAAGGGTTAAAAGAAGCAAAGAAAAACCATATTGCCCGTCATTTAAATCAAAAGCTATTTTAAAGGTAGACACTTAGAATATTAAATATCTTCATAGAATATTAAATATCTTCAAGTCATCCATATTAGAACATTTCAAAGATTTTATCTTTATCCATAAATCTTAAAATGCTAGAAGGTCCTTAGATTGACTTCTTGTGAAAGGCCTTGAATTAGTGTCACTTTAATGTACATCAACTGGATCTCCCCCTTTGATATGAACCCAATTTTCTGAGATCTTTGTAGAGAAGTACATGCCTTACAGTCTTAGGGATTGTTTAAGGGATAAAATCTCAAGGTTATAGCATGTCTTCATGACTGTTGTGGTGTATGAGGCTCGATTTTATGAGTCGGCTAGGCATTCTACTTCTATTTTGACTAATGAGTATGAGCGAGTTTGTTTCTTTATTCGAGGATTGATACTTTCTCTTTGCATGTCTACTAAGAGTTTGGTTACTATGGGTAGGTCTTTTACTAAGGTTTTTAATCATCCTTAGCTTATGGAAGAAATATATCATGAGGCTTGGGGGGGCAGCGATAAGGGTCCACAATACTAGGGTAGGTTTAGTTATATTTGTAGTAGCTCATGGTTTAGAGGTAGTGATTTTTAGAATGGGTACCCTCTGTGTCAGCCATATCAACGTTAAGGTTAATCTAATAGACCCGTTTAGGCTGTACTTCAGATTATCGATGAAGGCCAGTCTGGCTCTAATAATCGTTGTGGCAAGTGTCACGATTGGTCTTTGAGGGGTTTTTTTTTGTCTATTCTAATTATGGTGGTTATTATGAGTCAGCTGGATTTTCTGGTTTTGGGTCAGCGCCTGGGGCATGTTATGGTTGTTGAGATTTTGGTCACTTTTTAAAAGAGTGCCTAGTTATGAAGCGATTATTCCTTCAGCTTAGAGTGTTCAACCTTATAAGAAAGTTTATTCCCTATCTAAGGGTGGTATGCATGATGGTAGGGGTAGTCCCCAGGGTGCTTGTGGAGGTTCTCAAGCTGGTAGGATAAGAGAATGGTTAGAAGCCCAGCCAGGTGGCGGGTGTGGTTAGTTGTATGTCATACCTTCTAGACCGAAGTTGAGTCATCAAATGTTGTTATCATAGGTACATCTTGGTATTTCATTAGTTAGCTTTTTCTTTATTTTATTTGGGATCCACTTATTTTTATGTGTCTTCTTATTATACCCTGCAGTTAGATTTGTCTTGGAATTCATTATATGTGCAATTACATGTATCTACTCACATGGGCGATTCTTTAATAGTGGATCGAGTTTATAGATTATGTGTTATGACTATTCGAGAGTTTAATACTTAGATGGTCTTATTGTGTTAGATACAATGATTTTGATATGATTCTGGGCATGACTAGTTATCCTACTATCATGTGGCCCTAAATTTTTTGCCAGGACCATTACTTTATCCATGCCCAACATACACCCATTTGTGATGTTAGTGTGGAGAGTCCATTACTTAACTTTGTTCCTATAATTTATGATTTCCTAATGTTTTCCCTTTCGATCTACCTGACCTTTCTCTTGAACATAGTATTTAGTTTGATATTGATCTTGAGTTGGGAACCCACTCTATTTCTATGGAACCTTATGTATGTCTCCTGACGAGCTTAAGTAGCTAAATGATCAACTTTAGGATCTTCTTACTAAGGGTTTCATTAGATCGAGTGTGTCTCCCTGGGGAGCTTCTACGTTGTTTGTTAAGAAGAAAGATGGCTCCATGCATATATGTATTGATTATAGGTAGCTTAATAAGGCGATAATGACGAACCATTATCCTATGACAAATATTAATGATTTGTTTGACCAGCTTCAGAAGTCAACATTATTCTCTAAGATTATTTTAGGTTTGATTACCATCATTTGAAGATTTAGGCTGAGGATATCTCAAGGACAGCCTTTAGGACCAGTTATGGTCATTATGAGTTCTTAGTGATGTCTTTTGGGTTGACTAACACGCTAGCTATATTGAAGGATTTGATAAATCATGTGTTCAAGCCTTATTTGGATTTCTTTGTGATTGTGTTCATCAATGACATCCATGTATTTTTAAAGAGTAGAGAGGACCATATGTAGCATTTGAGCATTGTGCTATAGACTTTGAGTTTGTGCTACAGACTTTGAGAGATCATATACTTTTGTGTTAATTTCTCTAAGTGTGAGTTTTGGGTTAAGTTAGTGATCTTTTTTGAGCATTTAGTATCTAAGGATGGGATTATGGTTGACCCAACGAAGTTTAAGGCTGTTCGTGATTAGGCCAGGCCAACATCTCTAGCTGAGGTTTGTAGCTTCATTGCTTTGGCTGATTATTATAGATGGTTATTTGAGAATTTTACTAATATTGTGGCAACAATGAATAGATTGACTCGAAGGGAGGTTTCTTTCAGATGGTTCAAGGAGTGTGAGTCGAGCTTTGGAAAGCTCAAGGGATTTCTCACTTCAGCTACTTTTTAGCTCTCTCTATTGAGGGTAAGGTATTCACTGTATATTATGATTCTTGTTGTGTTGGTTTGGGTTATGTATTAATACAAAAGTGTTGTGTTATTGCTTATGCATTGAGGTAGTTGATGGTGGATGAGCGCAATACCCTACTTAAGATTTGGAGATGGCGGCAGTGGTTTGTCACTTAAGATTTGGAGGTATTATCTTTATTGTGTACATTATGAGATATTCACAGATCATCGTAGTCTTTAACATCTTATGACCCAGAGAGAGCTTAATGGTAGGCAGTGTAGATGGATAGAGCTGCTTAAGGATTATGATATCTCTCTCTTGTATTATCTCATTAAGGCAAATATTGTAGCAGATGCCTTAAGCCAAAACACTATGAATATGGGTATCTTGTCTTGTATTTTAGTTTCTTAGAGGTCGTCGGCATGAGATATTCAGTCCTTGCCAGCATGATGGTTCAACTTGATATTTTATACCTTAGGAGGATTTTTGCTAGTGTTGAGGTGAGGTCTTCGCTATTTGAGCAGCTTTGCGATTGCCAGTTTGAGGATAAGAGACTTTGCATCATCCGTGATCAGGTGTTAAGTGGTGAGTCCAAAAGGCCTACCATAGATTCTGAGGATGTTTTGAGATTTGATAGCCACATTTGTGTTCTAAGAGTTGATGACTTGATTCAGTCGATTTTGCATGAGGCTTATACCTTCGGGTATTTTATTCACATAGGTACAACTAACATGTATAGAGATTTGAGACAACATTATTGGTGGAGTGTTATAAAGAAAGATATGGTAGACTTTGTAGATCGTAAACTATGTTCTCAACAGGTTAAGGTCGAGCATCATAGACCTAGTAGCTTGAATCAGAGGTTACCCATTCTCGACTTGAAATGGGAGCAGATTATCATGGCTTTTGTTTGTGGGTTACCTTGTACTTCCCATGGTTTCGATGGTATCTGGGTCACTATGGATCGGCTGACCAAGTTGGCACATTTTATTCATATCAGATGCCCTTCAGCGGTCGAGTGATTAGCTTATATCTATGTTAGAAAGATAGTTTGTTTCCAGGGTGTGCCTATATCTATCATATTAGACTAGGATTCGGTGTTCACTTCTAGCTTTTGGAGAGTTTTTTAGGAGAAGTTGGGGACTTAAGTGGATCTTAG
The DNA here is from genome assembly GCA_026120095.1 of Capsicum chinense. Lineage (NCBI taxonomy): Eukaryota > Viridiplantae > Streptophyta > Magnoliopsida > Solanales > Solanaceae > Capsicum > Capsicum chinense. The sequence goes on along the minus strand of JAPEIP010000002.1, from coordinate 111,579,773 downwards.
TACAACCTTCCATCCTCAGATAGAAAGGTAGTTGGATTGAACTATTTAGGTTTTTAAAGATTGCTTCGAGCTTGTGTTATAGATTTTGAAGGCCAGTGGGAGCAACACTTAGCCTTGGAAAAGTTCATATATAATAAAAGTTACCATTTGAGTATTTACATGACATCTTTTGAGGTTTTATATAGTAGGTGAAGTCGTTCCCAAATTGGATAGTTTGAGACTTTTGAGATTAGGCCGCGTGGTACTAACTTTGTTAAGGAGTGGTTAGATAGAGTTAGAGTGATTCAATACAGATTGAGGATATGTCAAAGTAGGCAGAAGGCTTATACAGATCATAGACTTTGTTCCTTGAGATTTGGAGTTGGAGATTAGGTATTCCTTTGTGTACCACTTATAAATGGTGTGATAAGGTTCGAGAGGAAAAACAAGCTCAACCCCAGATATTTTGGGCCCTTTGGTATTCTTTGAACAGTTAGTGAGGTGGCCTATGAGTTGGCCTTACCTCCAGATTTTGCTACTATCCATCTGGTTTTCCATGTATCTAAGATGTGGCGATATATTCCTAACCCATATCATGTGCTTAGGTGGGACTTAGTTTAGTTGGATGAGCGGTTGACCTTTGTGGAGGAGCCTGTGCTCATTTTGGCTAGTGATGTCATGCGGTTGTGTGCTAGAGTGATTCTAGAAGTTAAGGTTCAGTGGAGGCATTAACCAGTAGAGGAGGCTACTAGGGAGATCAAGAGAGAGATGCAGACCCGATATCCTCACCTATTTGAAACTTCAGGTACATCCTCACCCTTTACTTTAGCGGATGAAAGTTCTTTTAGTAGTGGATAGTATAATGACCCTCTAGGTCATTTTCTATATTTCCATTTTTTTTACTTTTTAGAGCTTTCCTATAGTTTCCCTAAGTCATTTATGACTTGCTGGGAATGATAGTTTGATTATCGAGCAGTTCGTTTGGTTTTTAGAACCAATTCCTTATTTTGAAGCCTTCGCTGGTTCAAATTGGCTATCGAGCAAAAACTATAGTTAAAAATTTGTACACTAATTCTAACAGTTCCAACAACTTTTAATCATTGGTTTTAGATAAGATGGACCCTTGGTTTGGGTCTTGAGGCTCCCGGACTCATTCAGGCTATTGGCCAAAAGTTGAGAAAAATGACAAGTGGGTGTATGGCCCATTTTTCATCGAAATAACCTTAGATGGAAATTTTGACCATATGATTGAGTTTGGAACATTGAATATAATAGGGTAGCATAGTTCATTTATGTATACCAGATTTTAAATGAATCCCGAGGAGTGACAGAATCTCAAAAAAATTTCAAGTCTCCAGTTAGTGCTTGATATCTAGTGTGACAGCTAAAGCGGCCCTAGCTCAGCCAATAGGTACATCTTTAGCGGCACCTAGGATCTTTAGCGGCTAGCGCTAAAGTGGCTCATGGTTCACTTTAATGGTCTAGCTTGTGGGGATGGGTACAACTTTTGTGGTACCGAAGCACTTTAGCGGTGACCGCTAAATCAACTCAGTGTCTGCTTTAGCGGCATCCACGTACCTGAGAACGGTATAAATACCCCACTTTGCCTAATTTTTACCTAATTTTCACCATTCTTCTATTCTAAAGAGAGTAAAAGCCTAAATAGTGTGAAAACTTGGGAGTAACATTTTTGGGTAATTTTGGAGCTTGAGTAAAGTTTATTTACGCATTTCACAGTCAAATTTAATGAGAGCTTCCATTATTTTAATGATTTAAATTCCCCATTCTTATCTAAAATTCCTAAAAGTTTGGTGGCTTGATTTTAGCACCTTAATAGCTCGAAATTCACCCATTTGAGGGTAAAGGTTCCTTGAGCATATAGGGACGTTTTGTTGGTTTTGAAAGTTCAATTCTGTAAGTGAGACCCACATGGAATTTTACATAATTTTGCACCTGAAGCATACTAGTGCAATATGGGTATCATTTTTCTCATTTTGATGAGTAGCTTCTGACTTTGATAGCGTGGTACCTTGCGGAAGCTTCTCAAAAAATAAAATTGGTGGTTTAGCAAATTCTTTGGGATTTTCTATGACATCCAGGCAGGCTAGGTTTACCTTTTTTATAGGTTGATCTATCTCATAGTATCATTATGATATTATGCTAGATATGTGGTGGGATTTAGATTTTGAAAGTATGAATGAGAATATTTAGATTAGTTAAACCGTTTATACTATTTTGAGACCGTAAATTAGGAGTAATTAGCTTAGTTACTCATGTCTTAGGTGAATTTGTGTTTAGAAAGGAAATGTCTTAGTTGCTTAAATTTGGAGAAATTGCCTTAATTACTATTATTTTAGGTGAGATTGACTTAGTTGTTCATGTTTGGGAAGGATTACTATCTTAGGGCTATTTATGGATTATTAAAATCTATAAATGAACTTAGATACCTTATCCTAGTCTGGGATATAAGTTGCCTAAAATGGATTTCAGGAATTAAAAGTAGGCCACTCCAGCCAACCTTAGGCCAAGACTTGTATTAGCATTGTGGACTTATTTACGCATAATATACCCTTGTTAATGTTTGGTTTGGGACTTGAGGAGATTGAATATATATATGATTAATGATATGATTGATTGATATGACTAATGACATGGCTTGTATATATATATATATATATATAATTTGATATGAATTTTGGATATGATTTATAGATATGACTAATATATGGCTTATATATATATGATTATTGATATGGCTTCTGGATATGATTAATGATATAATTTATAGATATGACCAATGACATAAACAATCTCTGTCTCTCTATATATGTATGTATACATATATGTGTGTGTATGTGTGTTTGTGTATGGCTTTAGGATATGATTAATAATATGATTTATTGATATGGCTTATATATATATATACATGATAATTGATATTGCTTCCGGATTTGATTAATGATATGATTTGTAGCTATGACTAATGATATGGCTATATATATATGATTATTGATATGACTTTTGGATATGATTAATGATATGGCTTATATATATAATTATTGATATGACTTCTAGAAATATACCTATATATGTATGTATGTATATATGTATATATACAAATATATGTGTGTGTGTGTGTTTATGTATGGCTTCCAGATACGATTAATAATATGATTTATTGATATGACTTATAGATATATGATTATTGATATTGCTTCCTGATATGATTAATGATATAATTTGTAGACATGACTAATGACATGGCTATATATATATGATTATTGATATAGCTTTTGGATATGATTAATGATATACTTATATATATAATTATTGATATGACTTTTGGATATATATATATATATATAAATAAATATGATTATTGATATGACTTTTGGATATGATTAATGATATGATTTATAGATATGACTGATTACATGAATTATATATATGAATATGTGTGTGTGTGTGTACATGTATATATGAATATTGATATGGCTTCTAGATATGATTAATGATATGATTTATAGATATGACTAATGATATGACTTATATATTATTATTGATATGTCTTTTGAATATTATTAGTGATATGATTTATAGATATGAAGAATGATATGGCTTTTATATATATGATTATTGATATGGCTTTCGGACATGATTAATGATATGACATATCAACATGCTTAATGATATATTTATAGATGCGATAAATGATATAACTTATAAATATGACTAGCAACTTATAGATATAATCACTGGTATAATTTATTGATATGACTGTTGACATGGCCTATAGACATGGTTATTGGCATGACTTTTAATAGATGCGGTATTGGTATGGTTCATGGGTGTGGGTATCAATATGACTTATGGTTATGATTCTTGGTCTGATGTAGAGATGCGAGAAAAAAGGATGGTCTTTAGTTAAGTTCATTGGTGTAGTCTAGTGAGTTAGTTTATCAGTATGGCTTGTTGATATTGTTTGTTGATACAGTTTATATATATGAGTTTTGGTTCTAGTCTGACGATTGATGACAATGATGATGATATGGATAATGGGAGTTCCAATTCAAGTCAGGCTAATGATGATGATGCTATTGAGTTTCAATTCAAGTCTGACATTGGGAGTTATTTTGATAAATATGGTGCGGATGGATTCTTGGTTATGGCATGATAATTGGTAATTTATGTCTGTTCGAATGAGTAGTTTCCTTAATTGTACCCTCTAGACTTATAGGGGCTTACGTTGGGTTATTTATTTTTACGCACTTATTGGATTATGGGGCCTATTCTTGTAGTTATAGTTGTATGATCTTTATGCTACCATTTCATATGAATTTAATTATTTAAGTACAACGGTGTTGGAGCTTATTTCCAGGTTTGCCCCTTTTACTTTAACTTAGATTATTTTATCTTGTATCTTATCATATATCTATATCATGATTTACCTCAGTTGGCCGATGATGCCTACTGAGTACCTGTGGTTTTGGTACTCATACTACACTTGTATACCTTTTTGGTGCTGATTCGAGTACTAGTTTCCACCGCCAATTCGACCCTTGTGCAAGGTTGATTTTGGAGTTTGGGTGAGCTCTTGGTGTCAGAGTTACCTTTTTTCCATCTATTTATCAATTTCTAGTCTTTCATCTTTGAACGGATTGCATTTGACTATTTAGTACTCATAGTTCATTTGTAGTAGCTCTTGTACTGATATTACTGAGTCTTGGGATGGTTATTGATTTTCTATCATCTATTAGACCATTATGACTGTATTATTGCTATTTAACTCTTTAAATTGTTAATTTCTGGCTTTTAGGCCATTTTCCTCCAAGTTAGCCCATTGCCTCTAGCTCCAGGCTATGGTTTGGCTTACCTAATCTCGGGAGAGAGTAAGTGCTATCATGACTTGTACATTGGGTTGTGCCAGTTTCCTAATACGTTCTATAGCCTCTCGCTCATAAGTGTCGCACGCTTCACATGCATGATCAAGTCTCTACATAATGCGGCTTGTCTGACTCCCTAGGACTCTTTAAAATATTAGGCTCTGATATAAAGTTTGTAACACCAAGAGAACCCCCTTTACTTCACACAGTGCTTAAGAATATAAATAGCTCCAAATCTAACCCATGTTTTTTATTCAGCACTGAACTATAATAAAGTAAATTTAAAACATGAGTGAAAACTAAAGTAAATTTTAAATTAGGTCCAATGGAAGAACAATCTCAATAAAAAACTATAACTTAAAATCATTTTAAATTATGAGAATATAAAAGAAAATACATCGGTTGACTAGTCTTGACAAGCCTCTAACTAGAACTAAAGATCTACTAGGATAGACCCCAGCTGACCCAAACTAAAATAACATCTTAACTAGTAATAATAAGCATCTGGAAAAAACATAAGTTCGTCTCTCAAACTATGACGACTTACCAACTAGCTAGATGTAGGAGGTAGTGATTGTGGCTAGCATACTACTGGGGTGTCACGACCCAAACTAGGGCCTAGTCATCATCGGTATCTCAAGACCACCATGGATCAGAGACCACCACCTTAGCCTAACCTCAAGAGCACAATAATAATAGTAGTAGTAGTAGTAGTAGTAGTAGTAGTAGTAGTAGTAGTAGTAGTAGTAGTAGTAGTAGTAGTAGTAGTAGTAGTAGTAGTAGTAGTAGTAGTA
>JAPEIP010000002.1:111548855-111573505 GCA_026120095.1 Capsicum chinense | reverse complement strand
AGCAGCAGTAGCAGCAGTAGCAGCAGTAGCAGCAGTAGCAGCAGTAGCAGCAGTAGCAGCAGTAGCAGCAGTAGCAGCAGTAGCAGCAGTAGCAGCAGTAGCAGCAGTAGCAGCAGTAGCAGTAGTAGCAGTAGTAGCAGTAGTAGCAGTAGTAGTAGTAGTAGTAGTAGTAATAATAATAATAATAATAATAATAATAATAATAATAATAATAATAATAATAATAAAGAGGAGGCCAATTAAGATAGTAATATAAGCTAACTAAGTCTAATGAAAGTCTAAGAGTCAAAACCAACAATCTAACCTACACTTGTCCACAGAAGCCTTTAAAACCAAAAATGCCAAATAGGTCGGGACATGCCCCCAACAATGAACAAGAAGAATCCAAAACAAAATACTAATCCAAAACAAAATACTAAGACATAAATAAAATAGATGAAATGACCCGGCCTTCCAAAGGATAAAGGCTCACCACTTCACAATAACTCAACATATGAACCAAACCATCTAACACTGCATAGGAGTAATAGAACACCCTTCAGACCTAACATCATAAAATGATGCAGCATCTAGAGATGGTCAGTAGGATAAGAACTGGTATGTAACTCAAGAAAAGTGATAAAGTAATGCAACTAACAAAAATCAAGTCATAAACTGATCTGTGGTGGTTTTATACACTTCGGTGACATTATTCTAGCTTAGTTTTCCATGTTTTGAGGATAACTTGTGTGCTTGATGTATTAATTATGATATAAATAATCATCTAAGTGTTCAAGTGTGTGATTAAAATGTTCAAAGTGTATTCCAAACAAGTTTGTACTTAAATGGGTTACTTAGAGTTCAATCAAGGAAACTAGTGCTACTAGCTTGAGCTAGGTAGTTGTCTAGTCTATCTCAATGGATTCTAATGTGTTAAATGAGTTACAAATATTTTAATAGTGTATTTATATGTGTAACAACTTGTTTATAATGTGAAATGGTCAATTGAATTAATCCAAGAGGAAAAACACGAATTAAAGATCAATGTGGACAAGCCTAGTCTTAGCTCGTATTTTTAGTTCATCGTTATGAATGTTGTGTTGTTTGGATCTCTAATACGTGGTGTATGATGATTTAGGAAGCTTGAATAATTGATTATTATGATATATGGACATGGAATAAGCTGTAAATGAATCCTAAATAACACCACAAGCAGAAGGACCAAAGACAAGGCACAAGATAACGTTGAACGTGAAGTTGCACTTTCCAGAGAGCACTCTCGATAAGAGTGTGATGTGATATGAAATTATCCTTTCTATAAATTGTGACAAAATCTCCATATCACCTTTACACAACTCGTGTCATGAGCTTTAGTCCCCCTTTACACAACTCGCATCGTGAACTCAAGTTCACATACGACCAATTGTCTACCACTATAAATAGAACTCATACACTTTATGTTAGATAATTTTGAACGTCTTTGGAGATTAACAAGGCTGTTGAAAATCATATTTTAGGTTTTATTATTCTTTATTTAGATTTTTAATATATCATAACTTGTATTCAACTAGTTTGATTACGGTTATGTCGATTAGTGGATAAACGCTCCCTTTCCGGGGTTGAAGCCAAGAGCATGACTACTATCGTTTTGAATTATTTTTTTTTGATTTTATTATCATATTTTTTTTTGTTTATCCTTGTTTTAACTATTTTATGGATTCATGGACCTTAAAGTATATTCATTGTCAACCTTGTGATCTCGGGAAGGGGAATCAGAAGTAGAATGTGGGAATAAAAAAAGTAAGGTTCTAATTTCTTTATGAAATAAGGAATTTGAATTAGCCTCTAGGACAAGGATAGACCTAGAAGCCTTTCTTTGTTCACATATATGAGGATAGATTTAAGCACTTAATTGGATTATTACATCCCTCTCAACGATGTAGTTGTAATGTCCAAGTTAGGTAAATGATTAGAGGTCGGGAGACCATGATAATGTGATAAACCCTATGAATCAACAACTAAGATAAGCGAGTTAATGAATGAAGTTCAATAACGTAGTATGATTGTTCAAAGTTCTTTAACCCTAGACTTTACTTTATTGATTGTCTCAAGTCTTTTACTATACACGTTGCTTACTTTACTTTAGTTTACAAACTTCAAACTCTTTTTGGTTACTTGTGCATTAATTTAATCTCGATTTTGAACTAGAATTTGATAGTTGCTTAACACTAGTCCCAGTGGGATTGATATTCCGCTTTCTTTAAGGCTACTATATTACTTGGTAGACCATGTACCCTTGCGTATGTGCTTGGGTGTTGTCAAGTTCTTGGCTCCATTGCTGGGGAACTTGTAATTTGGCAACTATTTTATTTTTTGTTTTGATTTTTTGATTACTTTGGTGCTTTACACTTGGTCTTGATTCTGTATTTGCAGGAAACATGTTTTCAAAGTAGTAAGCTAGAAAGGGCTTGATAATTGGTTCAACCAAGCCCCAAACCTGAGCAAATTTTCCATCAACAAAGGAGAAAATTAATTCTCCTTCCCCATTTTTCACAAATCAAAGAAAATCAAGATAATCCTGCTCTCATAGCTGCTGAACAAGCAACCCACAGGATAGTTATAAAAGTGTCAATCCCACTTTAATTAAATTTGACCTTTCCATTTCAGAATCCGCTTGCTGGAGGTAATTTTGAGCTCAAAAAAATATGGTCCAGCTTCTGATTAGCAGTGGATAGTTCACTGGGATTTCACATAAAGATCCACATGTCCACTTGCAAAATTTTCTTAAAATTAGTGACACATTCATCCCTATGGGTGCAAATGCTGACTATGTGAGGTTGACATATTCCCCTTTCACTGTGGGGGGAATCAAAGAAATAGTTGAATGCTGAGCCAAAAAATTCAATAAAATCATGGGATGATGTAGCGTGGAGATTCCTCATTCAAATTTTCCTGTCTGGCAAAACTGCGAGACTTCACAGTGAGATTCTGTGCTTCAAGCAGAAGCCAGACAAAAATTTATATCATGCTTGGGAGCGTTTCAAGGCTCTATTACGGGACTGTCTATGCCATCTATATGCCAATAAGGTATTAGCTCATACTTTTGTTGAGTAACTTTACCATAACACAATGATTTTGTTAGATTCAACTGCAGGTGGTCAAGTTTTAGAGATGACGTATGATGAGTTGTATACTTTGTTGAACCGAATTGCACAAGGTAATCCTAAGTGGAATTCAAACTCTAGAAGTGCTACTAAAAAGGTTGCAGGTGTTCTAGAAGTAGATTAGTTTACTGTAATATCTGCTCAAATTGCTTTATTACAAAATCTGTTGATTACTCAGCTCTGCAACATGAAATTGGGTGCCACACAGCCTGCAACCATGATTAGTACAATCCAACAAATTGCAGGTTGGTGTGAAGTTTGTGGTAACAGTAGCCATTCAGTGGTTATGTTTGCTGCCAATTCTGAGTCATTGATGTATGTGGGAAATGCTCAAAGATAGAATTATGAGAATGCCTACAACATGAAGTAGCAAACTCAGCCACTGAATCAGCTATGGAAGTCCTAACAACTATAAATTTAGCAACCACAAGCACAAGGAAATCAGTCAACTAGCAACTTGGAAGAGATGATGAAACAGATCCTAGCTAATCAAATACAGTTGGCTATAGATATAAAGAACCAGAAAGCGCCCATGAGAATCTTAGAGTTACAGTAGGGGGAGTTATAATAGACACTAAATACCAAGCCTCAAGGTGGTTTGCCAGGAGATACATAAAACCCTAAACAAGTTATGGCAATTACTTTGAGGAGTGGTAAAGATCTCAATGAAAAACCTTCAAAGGAAACTAAGGAAGTAGATGGAGATTTGACTCCCTAACATGTTGATGACAAAGTTATGGAAAAGTCAAGGAAGTCTGAGTACTCAAAAGAAGAAGTTTCTAAAGAAGTGAAGACGATCCTAGAACTACCTTTCCCACAGAAGCATATAAAGAAAAATGAGGATGCGTGCTTCAAAAAGTTATTTGATACGTTCAAAGAGCTATAAATTAACTTACCTCTTTTAGATGTTTTGTAGGGAATGCCCAAGTATTCTTAGTACTTGAGGGATATGGTTGCTAACAAAGTTGAGTTACAAGATATGGAGGTGGTATCACTCACTGAGTAGTGTAGCCTTGTCCTGTCTCAAAAGATTCCTAAAAAGCTTAAGAATCCTGGGATGTTCACTCTTCTTATTCAGCTTGGAAATAATGAGGTGGTACAGGAACTTAGTATTTTAGGGGAAAGTATCAACTTAATACCCCTATCTTTGTTCAATATATTGGGTTTGGGAAAGCCTAGACCGAGCTCTGTACTACTGTAGTTGGCAAATAGGACAATAGCCTATCCTGAAGAGTTATAGATGATTTTCTTATAGATGATTTTCTCATAAAGGTTGGTAAATTTATTATTCCTACTGACTTTATTGCTCTAGATTTTCAGGCAGATGAACAGGTACCAATCATCTTGGTACGTCTATTTTTAGCGATGGGAGGATCTTTAATTAATGTGAGAGAAGGCATGCTTATAATGAGGCTGGAAGATAAAGAGGATTTTTTTGCAAAATTTACAGACCGTATAACAAACTATCCCACTATAAAGACTTGTGTATGATTACTTTGGTTGAAGGGGATAAGTGTGGGGTGTGGAGTCTATTCCACAAAAAACCTCTTCGAACACCATTACTAAGCACCCTAAGCTACAACCACCGAAGCCTGACATAATGTAGATTGATGAGCCTAAAAAGGCTATAGTTAAAAAAGCTGTAGAACTTGAGAGTTCACACTAAAGAGGTTAAAAATGAATAAGAGGATGGCCTCCAAGTGTGAGGAAAAGGATGAAGGAATTTAGTTGAGTAAGTTGGGTTGTGCTGTGACCCTAAATCAGGTGCTACTTCGGAGGTAACCCAAGTTAAGTAGGTATGTTTTATTTTTCAATAGTTTTAGGTTACTTCACATAGTTTTTGTTTTTGTTGAGTCACAAGTTGATGAAAAGTTTGAGTACCAGAAACTTGAGTGAAGGAGCATGGCGAAGACTAAGTGTGTGGTCCCCGAATCCTCTTGATGTTTAAAGATGCTACTAGATAGGCCTAGAAGCCTTAGAGAGTATTTTTTCTCTTCTTTTAAAGTATATTTTGAGGACAAAGTAGATTTTTAAGTGTGGGGTAAGAAAATTTCCATTTTTAGGGTAATTTTTTTTGTTTTAGAAATAAACAAGATGTTCTTGTTGGTGCTATATTTGACTGTATAGTGCAAGTCTTTTAGTTGTAAAAAGTATGTTGATTATGTGAATTGCTACTTTTTAGACTCTTAGGCTCATGATTATGACTCTTGTACTTGTTGGCATAAAGTTGAATTTATGCTATTGTTTGGTTGAGAGTCTATAATGATTCTACTGAGTTGAGCATGTACCATGTGCGTGTAAGGTATTTGTATATTCCTGGTTGCATGTGATGTCTAGACTTGACTGGTGTGTGTGCAAAGAGAAATAAAGAGTGTGGGTTTAGGAGATGATATATGCATTTCTTTGATAGCCTTGTTTTATACCTTTTTTTGACATACCTTTGTGCACAATCCTAGTAAGCCCCGTTAAGCCTTTAGATTTTTCTTTGGAATCCTCATTTGTAGCTTAATCCCTTCTTTGAGAGACCTTAATTTGATACAAATATTCTAAGTGATTTAGTGTAAAATTAGTGAGTTAAGAAGTGTGAAATTGAAGAAGGAAAAGTTGAAATTGAAGCCCCAAAGTGATAATTATTGGTGTTCAAAAGAATTGTTATGTGTTGTGGTGGGAGTTGAGTAATGAAAAGAATAAAATTTGTTCAAACTAAATGATTTGTGCATAAAATAATCCCACCATAGCGTTGAGAATGATTTTAATAAGATGGGGTGGAAAAGAAAAAAGGAACGAGGTAGACAAAAGTGGTGTAATCTGGTTGTTAGAGTTGAGTTAAATGTATAAAGTGATGTATTAAAGTGATTAGGGAAGATAGTCATTATTTAACTAAAATAGTTCCTACCCATCCCTTAGACTACATTACAACCCCAAAAAATCTATTTGATTCTAAGCCGCCTCATTATGATATTAGTGGAGTACTACACTAAGGGCAAGCCTATGGTTCATCATTTGTAACTTATGAATTCTTTTGTGAGAGTAAGAGACATTTGATTTGTGTACCCATTGTGTTATAAATTGCATTTGTATGAGTGAGTATTGGTAACTCTCTTGTTGTGGGGGCACATGACTGATGAATATGGGTGATTTTTATGATTTCATATATTGAGCAATATGCATAAGTTTACCACTTGTTGAGTCAATTATTGAGGCTAGGATGTTTTGAAGTAGTGTTCATGAGCTTTTAATTCTATATACCATACTTCGTGAAGAAACTTGTATTCAGTATAGTTATTGTAGTACCAGACTGAGTGTCCTTGTAGTGGTATAAGTGTAAAGTCACCTCATCTTATGATTCTTAGAGTGAAGAGTTGTTCGAGGATGAATAAGGGTTGAAGTGTGGGGTGATGATCTGAGGTGGTTTTATACACTTTGGTGTCATTATTCTAGCTTAGTTTGCCTTGTTTTAAGGATAAATTGTGTGATTTATGTGTAAGTTATGATGGAAATAAGCATATAAGTTATCAAGTGTGTGATTACAATGTTCAAAGTGTATTCCAAACAAGTTTGAACTTAAATGGGTTACTTAGAGTTCAATTGACGAAACTAGTGTCACTAGGTTGAGCTAGGTGCTTGTCTAGTCTATATCGATGGATTCTAATGAGTTAAATGAGTTAAAAATGGTTTAACAGTGTATTTATATGTCTAATGAATTTCTTATAATGTGAAATGGTCAATTGAATTAATCCAAGAGTCAAAACACGAATTAAAGATCAATGTGGGCAAGCCTAGTCTTAGCTCATGTTTTTAGTTCATCGTTATGAATGTTGTGTTGTTTTGAGATCTAATCCATGGTTTATGATGATTTAGGAAGCTCAGTGAGTTTATTATTATGATATATGGACATGGAACAAGATGTAAATGAATCTTAAATAACACCACAAATAGAAGGACGAAAGACAAGGCACAAGATAACGTTGAATGTGAAGTTGCACTTTCCAGAGAGCACTCGCGGTAAGAGTACGATGCAAGATACACTTATACTTTCTAGAAATTGAGAATAAAGATTCATATCACCTTTACACATCTCATGCCACGAGATATAGTCCCCCTTTGCATAAATCACGTCATGAGCTCAAGTCCACATACGACCAATTGTCTACCACTATAAATAGAGCTCGTATACTTTATGTTAGATACTTTTGAACGTATTTGGAGATTAAGGAGGAGGCTGAAACTAATATATTTGTAATATATCATAACATGTATTTAACTAGTTTGGTTACGGTTATGTTGATTAGTGGCTAAACACCCCCTTTCCCGGGTAGAAGCCAAGAACATAACTAGTATCATTTTGAATCAATTTTGTTGATTTTCTTATCATATTTGGTTGTTTGTTTATCCTTGTTTAAACTATTTTAAGGATTCATGTCCCTTATAATATATTCATTGTCAACCTTGTGATCTTGGGAGGGGGAATTGGATGATAGAATGTGGGGATAAGCAAAGTAAGGTTCTGATTCCTTTATGAAATAAGGAATTTAAATTACCGTCTAGGACAGAGATGTACCTACAAGCCTTGATTAGTACACATGTAGGAGGATAGATTTAAGCACTTAATTGGATTATTACATCCCTGCTCAACAATGTAATTATAATGTCCAAGTTAGGTAAACGATTAGAGGTTGGGAGACCATGATCTTGCGATAAACCCTACGAATCAATAACCAAGATAAGCGAGTTAATGAATAAAGTTCAATAATGTAGTATGATTGTTTGATGTGCTTTAACCCTGGGCTTTACTCTATTTATCATCTCAAGTCTTTTATTTTACGCATTGCTTACTTTACTTTAGTTTACAAACTTCAAACTCTTTCTGGTTACTTGTACATTAATTTAATCTTGATTGTGAACTAAAATTTGATAGTTGCTTAGCACTAGTCCCTGTGGGATCGATATTCAACTTTCTTTAAGGCCACTATATTACTTGGTAGACCATGTACACTTGTGTATGCGCTTGGGAGTTTTCATAAACCATATGCACCATATTCATATACACACATATATATATAGGATGCCGGGATAGGGACATGGCTTATGAACATGGGGATTTAAACCATTAACCTAAACTATGTATCTTGGTCTGTCCTAATGGCATCCACAGTATAAATGGGTTCATACCCCAATGCTAAAAGGCCGCAATGCGTGTTGGCCGTATGAACCGAAGAATCCAAATAAAGGGCTAAAGATACCAAGGCTCTAGCCATTCCAAAATATAATATGTAAACCAAGAATACGGTCCTAAAAACCCCCATGCTGGCATACGTGGTTTCTAATATTAGTCCTCTTGGGACTATACCTTCATATTGAGCTACACAAATTACTTTAAGCTCAATTTAAAATAGTTTGCATATAAACCCAACCATTCACCCAGGAGTCTTATGCTAAGGCATTTACCAATTGGTATCATTATATCAATTATGCTTGCAAGCTCATATAACCATGCCAAACCAATCCACGAAACTATTCGACTCCAAGTTTCATTTAAAATCAAAACCATGGACATCTAGGGCCTTTCAAATTCATTTTAGCCATTTATCCATTTATGCCATACAAAGGGACATAAATAAGTTGAATTATCCAATTATCCATGTTCAAGACCAAATTTTCAATGTGGGTTGGGGTTAATGCCATTACTAAGTCAAAATGTTCTCAATTTGGGGAAACCTATATTCCCCATTCCAATTGCCACAACAATGAATCCATTAAGTCTAACAACTATAAATTTAAAGCATAACTCATCAATTTAAAACATGAGAAAACCAATTAAAGTGATACCAATCAAAATCTCTCAACCCAATTTCAAACCCATCGATTCAAACCACATTGATAATGAGAAACTAAATGCAACAACGTAAAACTAAAGTTAGGCAATGAGATACAAGCTTGAACTACCTAAGGAACAAACGTCTATGAAGTTTGGAGCTTTAATGGTGAATCCTTTTTAAAACCCTTGGATGTTCTTGGGTTTTGAGTTTTGGAGAGTAAGAGAATGATTTGATCTTTGAAAACTGAAAGAAATGGGGTTATTTTATATTTAAGGGTCATACAAGGGGTAAAAAGACCGAAAGTCCCTCACCCCAAGCACAAAAAAAATAAAACTGAGCATTTTAAATACAGCAGCGTGGCATGCCAATATAGCGGAGTCTAGCCTAGGTGCCACACTACTATGGCAAAGGTTATCCTCCATAACATGCTAATTCACGGACCCTCACTGCATTAGTGTCCCAAAATGATCCCAAACCCCTTCTAAAAATATTGAAACTTTCCCAAATTACCCTTTTTACATCTCTAAACATGAAGTCAAAAATTGATACTACACATGCGGCAGGGTTAAAAATAAAATAGTTGAAGATTATGGGGGCTCAGATTATCCTCCCCTTAGGATCATTCATTCATGAATGATGAGTTAGGCAATTTTCAGCATGAAAATATTAAGAATACATCAAAAGAAAATGACAAATTAGAAATGCTACAAGTGGAAAATGAAACTCATACCTTAAGCACTTTCATCCCACCTGGGAATAAGAATGGGTACATGGCCTTTGTATCTTCCTCAGCTTCCCATGTAGCTTCTTCTGCCTTTTTGATTCCTCCAAAGATCCTTCACCAAAGCTACATTCTTTGTCCTTAATGTATGATCTTGTCTATCTAATATCTCATTCGAAAATTCCTCATATGACAATGAATTTGTAACACCAACATCCTCAATAGGCACTATCAAAGAAGGGTAACCTACATATTTATTTATCATTGAAACAAGGAAAATAGGATGAATAGAAGCCAAACTTGCTGGTAAATCTAACTCATAAGTGACTTTACCAATTCTCCTCAGAATTTGATAAAGACCAACATAACGAGGACTGAGCTTCCACTTCTTCCCAAATCTCATGACTCCCTTCATAGGAGACACTTTCAAAAACAGCTAATCATTTACTTCAAACTCTAATTCCCTTCGCCTCACGACCACATAAGACTTTTTGCGACTCTGAGCAGTCTTAAGTCTTTTTCTAACCACCTTCACCTTCACCATTGATTGGTGAACCAACTTTGAACCAAATAACCTAGTATCACCTACCTCAAATCACCCACTAGGAGACCTGCACCTTCTACTATAGAGAGCAACGAAAGAAGCCATTTGAATGCTAGAATGGTAACTTTTATTATAAGTAAACTCAATAAGAGCCAAATGGTTAACCCAACTACCTTTACAGTTAATCACACATGCCTTAGCATATCCTTTAAGGTATGAATAGTCAGCTTTGCTTCTCTATCCGTCTAAGGGTGGAAAGTGGTGCTAAGGTTTACTTGAGTACCTAAGTGCTAATGTTCACTTGAGTACCCAAACCTTTCTAAAACAAATGCCAAAAGTTCAAAAAAAATTGTGTACCTCAGTCTTAAATGATTGATGCCAACGCACCATGCAACTTCACAATCTTCTGTATGACCAACTTAGTATAATTCTCTCCTAAGTAGTTAGTCCTCAAAGGTAAGAAGTGAGCAGACTAAGTCATTCTATCCACAATGACCTAAATAGAATCATATTGATTGCGAGATCATGGAAGACCCGTAATGAAATCCCTATTAATCATCTCCCAATTTCACATAGGAAACTCTATCTCTCGAGACATGCCACCAGGCCATGAATGTTCAGCCTTAACTTCCTGGCAAATCGTACAATTAGTGGCAAAGTTTGCCATATCCCTCTTCATATTATTCCATTAGTAGATTTCCTTTAAGTTATGATATATTTAGGTTGAACTCGAATAAATTGTATATCGGGACTCATGAGCCTCGTTCAAAATAATTTCTCACAACCTATTAATATCAGAAACACACAACCTTCCTTGATACTTTATAATCGCATCTCCCCTAATTTCAAATACCATAATCTTTTGCTGACCCACATCATCCTTAAGCTACATAAGTATGGGATACAAAAATTATTTCTCCTTTACCTTAGCACCACGAGATGATTTAACTACTTTTTGGACAAACACTTCTCCATCCCAAGAGTCCAAGAAATGAACTCCCAAATTCTCCAACCTGTGAAAATCTTTCACTGACCCTTTTTTCTCCCCATTAATGTAAGATAAGCTTTAACAACAATATACTATAAGATCAAATCGACAACCAACTAAGATCATCAACAATAATATTAGTTTTACCTTGGTGGTAATGGAAACTCATGTCATAATCCTTAAGTAGATCAAGCCACCTCCTCTACTTGAGGTTCAATTCCTTTTTCTTATAAAACATACTGTAAGCTCTTGTGATCTGAATAAATATCCATATGCACTCCATCTAGTTAATGGCAATAAATTTTCAAAGAAAAGACCACAACCACCAACTCTGGATCATGAGTTTATAATTTCTCTCATGAACCTTAAGTTGCCTGGAAGCATAGGCCACAACCTTACCGTGCTACATCAAAACCCAACCTAGTTCCACACGGGATGCATCATAATACATAAAAAACCCATCAGTACCCTCGGGCAGGTTCAAAACAAGAGTAGAAATCATCTTGTCCTTCAACTTCTCAAAACAACCCTCACAAGAATGGAACCACAGAACTTAACCTTTTTTTGAGTCAACTACGTAAACAAAGCAACAATAGACGATAAAATTTCCACAAACTTCCTATAATATCCTATCAAACCTAAGAAACTCCTAATATTGGTTCCAGTTGTGGGGCTAGGCCATTTCATAACTAGCACAATTGTAACTAGGGTTTAGTCGTGTTGGGTGCCTCAAGCCCAACCAGGAGTTGAGACCACCCCCAATACCCAACCATAACCACCCTACACTTTATGTTTGATAAATTTTGAATATATATATATATATATATATATATCGTAACAAAATGGAAAAATCATAAGTCAAATATAGTCAAACATTATCAGCCCCAATACCAATACCAATGCCAAGGCTGACACCAATGTCGACACCACCCATACCAACCCTAAGTAGTCCCACAAACCCTCTATCCGAAAGTAAAAAATACCGGTCGGGACATGCCCCGATCGTAGCAAAAACTAAAGTCTATGACATGACAAAAGTATGTAGAGATATCCATAACATGAAATGAAGCCTTTCATAGTATGGAAGCTTACCACTTCAATCCAACACAAACTGTCCCCAAATCCTATCACTGAGCAGGAGAAGTTGTATGGATGGTTCCTGTATCGTGTGGGGATACAGTTCCCAAAGACGGGTTAGTGGGTGAATGCTAGTATGGACTCAGGATAAGGATAAAATAATGCAAATATTTAAAACCAAGTAAATTACTATATGTATTGACATCCATACTTATATATAAAATACATTCTAGGATAGGGAATCGGGTTTAACATTCCTTTAAAATCATTAACCTGGGTTTGTATAGCTTAACCATCCTAGAACTAACCACGGGCTATATGGGTCCAGTGTTACCCCTGAACTGGCCCTAGTGCATGTAGCCACACAAACTAGAGATATCATAGGGACAGGAGATTCCCGTGTACCCTTTACCCTCTATGATAAATATATACAAGTATAACTTTGGGAATTCCCGTGTACCCCAAAAGTATATGGTCTCCATGACCAATCCTCATGTCAGAAAACATGAGTTTCTAGTATCCATCCATTGGACTCACACCTTCATGGTTATCTATCACAACCCACCATTATTTCCCAATTAAAACCATTAGCATATAACCAAACCACCAATACTATATTTATTATCCAAGGCTATAAGAAGTGGTATCATCATATTGACTATAGCTTGCAAGCAATGTCATTAAGCCAAGTCTTAGGGGATTCCTATATACCCCGTAGGTTCTATGATTATTCACTTGAGGGATTCTCGTGTACCCTGCTAGTATTTTAAATCAAAGCCATGGACACCAAGGCCTTACCATTTAGCCATTTAAAACCATTTAACTAACTTTAGGTTCCATTACAATGTTATACAATGCAAAGTTTTCAATGAAAGTCCAACTATGTAATTAAAGCATTCTTATAGGCAATTTAACAAACATATTGAGGGCATATAGTTTCCAAAACCAATACCAAGTACCAATTGACCATTTCCATTCAATCACATGCTCAAAACACCATTATAATATGAAAACCATAAGTAAAAACATGGGAAAATAATATCTAACCATATACAACCAAAACCCCCAACATATAATTCAAAACCAAATAATACCCATAATAAAATCATGAAACCCATTCATTAAAACATGAATTTAGTTGAACTAACAATGACAGGGGAGTAAAATGCCTCAAATATTAAAGAGTACGGAGAGAAACCACCCTTGAGAGCCTTAATTAACCACCTTAAAGGAAACCCTAGCCTCTTCTTTACCCAAGAGATTGAGAGATATTTGAGAGTGTTTTTGAGTGTTTAAGATTAGAATAATAGGGTATATAAAGTCCCAAAAGTGTTTTAGGTCATGGGGTCATAGGGTTTAAGAAGGAAAATGTCTAGAATATCCCTAACTTAAACTATAAAAATTCCCATAGGAGGGTATGACTCCTCCCTTATCTCGTACACACAACATACGAGTGGTACCTACCACTCGTACTTTAGAAAAAATTTTAGACATTACACATGGTCTAGCATACAAATCCCCTTGCCTAAATCGTACCTTAACCATACGATCTATACTTTTTAACTATACCCTAGGTAGAAATATTTAGGATAAACACTAAACAATGTGAGATTTAGACCATACCACTTGTACCCTATCCTCATACAATGGTGATCCACTCATACGCAGATCTAAGTCAAGTCACTAAGTTTTAGATTTAGTGAAAGATCAACCAACCAACCCATCACCAACCATACGAATCGCACCACCAAACTGTAACCACACTAAAAACTCACCCACCAAACACTAGACAACATATGAGATGGGTCACCAGAGTTATACCCTCACCATATGGCTCCTATGGTTAGTCGTATGATCAACCAAAGGCTTAAAACCCAGGAAACTTCAAGGGACCAAAACCAAGGGTGTTTCATTAACTGCCTTAACCCTTTGTGGATCCACCTAGATCCACTCAATAGAAACTATATAGCTGAGAAAAGTCACATTATTTAACAAAAAATCATACTTAGAAAACATGGCATACAACTTTTAGTACTTAAGAGTTTGAAATGCAATTTGGAGGTAATTGACATGATCCTTCTCACTCTTAGAGAACACCAAGATGACATCAATTAAGACTATAACAAACAAGTCCAAAAACTGCATAAACACCCGATTTATAAGATCCATGAAAGTAGCCGGAGCATTAGTCAACCCAAATGACATAACCAAGAACTCATAATAACCATACCAGGTTTGGAAAGTAGTCTTGGGAATATCAACCTCACTAATTTTCAGTTGATGATAGACCAAATAAAGGTTAATCTTTGAGAAACACCTAGCACCCTAAATTTAGTTGAATAGGTCATCAATCTTAGGAAGAGGTTAATTATTTTTCACTATCACCTTATTCAACTGAAGATAATCTATACATATTTGAAGAGAGCCATCTTTCATTTGCACAAAAAGAATGGGAACACCCTACAGAGAGACACTAGTACAAATAAAACCCTTATTAAGAAGATACTTTAACTATTCCTTTAATTCCTTTAGCTCATTCGGAGCCATCATATAAGGAGTAATGAAAATGGGATGAGTATCTAATAGATGATCAATCTCAAAATCTATTTCCCTGTTGGGAGGAATTTTATGAAGATCATCGGGGAAAATTTCACAAAATTCATTAACCACAAGGACATATTGCAAAGATAGACCCTCAAAGTTAGAATCCTTAACCCTAACTAAATAATACATACACCTTTTGGAAATAAAGCTTTTAGCTCTAGGATAATAAACAAATTTCTATTTAGGTAATAAGGAACTCCCCTCCCATTTAATTATTGATTCATTAGAAAAATAGAAGCTGACCTTGCGGGTCCTATAGTCCAAAGAAGTATAGCACGAATAAAGATAATCCATCCCCAAGATTACATCAAAGTTCACCATATCAAGTTCTATCAAATCCACCAGTGTCAAAGTATGAGAGATAGACACTATACAACATCTATATATTTTTCTAGCAATAATAGAATCACCCGCTAGAGTAGACACAAAAAATGGACAAAAATACTTTTAAGACCAAAACCAAAGTATACAACCTGTTGAACTCTTTTGGGATACACCATACAGTGTGGGACTAGGCCCTTTAGTATTATTCTTAAGCATTTGTAGGATCCATTTTAAGAAATATAACTGTAGTAAAACTATAAGGTACTAAAAATAAAGGTAGTGCAGAAATGTAAGAACATAAGATTTTTTTATGGAAACCCAACATGGGAAAAACCAGGGCTTGCCCTCACAAGCACCTCTAAATCCACTATAATCTTCCTCCTAGTTACAGTAGATTTTAGATTACCTCTAGGATTATTTTGTTTATTATAACTCTACTATAAGCTCATCTTGGTAACTTTACCAAGGACTCTCTACACTGGTTAGCTCCAACTAGCAACACACTTATGTAACTCTATCTAAGGAATTCTTTGAATAAGAAAATACTACTCTTATAACATGTGTAGTTTGATAATAATTCAATACTAACTCAATAGCAAGTTTAATTAAAGCATAAACAGTCAGCTGAGAACATGAGTGGTTTCGAAATAGGGTTTTGTTACCTTTTTTTTCACTTTTTAGAGTGTGCAAAAATCAATTATTAAAGAGGCATGTCTTTTCTTTTATAGTTGGGCAATAATTAGGGCTTGAAAGGTCATTGGACCAGCTATCCAAGTCAGTATAAAATAGTGCAAAATAGCACCTATAAGTTTGTTACAAACGATGACAAAACTATTCAAAATCCACATGCCAACTGTACTATACCATCACATCTAGGGACTTGGTCCCTCGTAGTTTTGCTGCTCATTATAAAAACTATATATAATAATTTTCCACTTTTTAATGATGAAAAACCAAACCATATAATTTGAGAATCAATGCACAGTAATCATATTTAATCAAAGTGATTACCACCTGAGGATAAATGTTCCCCCTATGATTATGCTTCCTCTATTATGTAACACAGGGACCTGGTCCCTTGTTGTTCTTTGCAGAAAAAAGTTCCCTATCATTGTTACTCTCTTCAGATCAATATTTGTAGTCATTGTGTACCTTTAGTTTATGCAGTTGTATTTCTTTGCACCTTCTTCCCCTAGCACTGCATATCTGTTACTATGATACCAGATTTCTCCCCTCTTTTGGTATTATTAGAAAGTTGAGATATAGGAATAGGTACCTCTCTTTTCTTGAGTGACTTTTCAAATTTTTGTATACTTTATCTGATTTCTTCTAAAGCTGTTCTCATGGGTATATGCCTGTTTCCTGATCATAACTAATTTTGTGGAGATCTATTAATTCACATGGTAGATTAGGTCATTTTGATCAGGCCTAATTTTAGCCTATTCTTAACAAATTGTTCCTTGTGTAGAGCCTTAGTAAAGATATCTTGTAGAACTTTATGCAGATTGTATCTTTCTCAACATTGTCTCTTAAGAAATGATAGATTATATAAATATGGTTAGTCCTCTTATGCTGTACCAGATTCTTAAGCATGTTTAGAGCACTTATGTTATCACACATTAGAGGGATGGTATCTAAGACAATTACAAAGTCTTTCAATTGCTGGTTAATCTATAGCAGTTGTGCACAATAAAAAGATGCTGCAATATGTTCAGCCTTAATAGTAGATAGAGCAACTAAATTTTGCTTCTTTAAACCACAGGAAATTAAGGAAGAGCCAAAAAAATGTTCCATTCCTAAGGTTCTTTTTCTATTTACTAAATATCCAGCATCAACATAGCCTACTAGGTCAAAACTATCTCCTAATAGATAGTAAAGGACCAGGTCCTCTATATCCTTTAGATACCTAAGAATTCTTTTTGCATCTTTTATATGAGACTCCTTGGGCATGTTTTGCACATGTGGGTGATTTTTGGTTATGGTTTAACAAATGGGTCATAGGTAACCCTACATTATGATGGTTTACTCTTTGGTTTTGGTTTTGGTAAGGATGTGCCGTCAACATATTATGATGGTTTACGCTTTGGTTTTGGTTTTGGTAAAAGTGTTCCCTCAAAAGTGTAAGTATGAGTTAAAGAAGAAGACTCTAGAAGTAAATACATATACAGTAAAATCTAAAAAATAACATAAAGGATAAATACATATCCCATAAAAACTGTAAACTTACTGTAACACCCCGTATTCAAGTACATGTATTGGCGTATTCAAGTACGTGTATTGGTCTTATTTATGTGGAATTAATTTTTTTATTTTATTTATATCGGAATTTGCCTGTCGATGGTTCCATGCAAAGGTTATTTAATAAGCTTTCCAACGATATAAAGATTTTCAAAAATAGATAGGTTTCAGATATAATCGAGCACGTTCAAAACTATAAAACGGTGGCCAGGATATTTGGGAATAGTAAATCTACAGGAAAATTTTCTGCACACAAGCGCATACAAGATCACACAACAGGGTGCCACAACTCCAATCAAGTCATTATATTGTGTTTGGGCTCAAGATCATGAAGCAGGGCTCCAAACCATAAGTCCCAATTTGGGATAACAATGTACTAGGTACACAAGATCACATAGCAGGGTACCAAGTTCCTGTGTTGGCAAATCATGATTTCCAGCATAGAGTCATTTAACTTAGGCTTTCTTCGGGTAACCACCTAACTTACATCAACCCAGTTTTTAACTTTTTAAAACATAGATTCTCTGAAATCAACCTCTAACTTTGTCATGTCATGCATTTATATGGTATCATCATACCATTGACTTGTAAGTTACTTTCTCTGATCCATTTAGAAAATTATATCTCTATTCTCAAAACAAGGAATTTAGGACCACCATATCAATAATTCTTTTCAAGAAACTCATTCATTAAAACTTATGTAAACATATGCAAGAAAACTCTATTTGTCAATATTTCAAGAATTCAAGGTGGTCATGTCAAAGTTCTCAATTACATGCATTTCTTTCTCTTTAACACAAAAACATCACTGTAACATCAAGACACATCCTCTCATTATTTCTAAATCATCTTTCAATTACTATGACATTGAGAAAACTACTTTCAAATCACAAGGCATGTATTTTAACTTTTTTTCCCAACAAAACCATAATCTTTAATTCAACATACAAGAGGAGTTTCATAATATGTTTTCTCAAACAATATTCAATCTCAGTTTTCATACATATACATACTTGTAAATCAATTCAAGGGAGAAATACCTAAAGGCCAAATCAATAATATCATAAAAACATTTATAATGCATAATTAAAACATAGATTCCAAAAACCCCTTTAAAATTCATGCTTGATAATCTTTAAATCATGATCTAGCATTTACAAGCCTATGTAGTTTATTGGATAAACCCCACCTACCTCAAATTAGGAATTTGATAGATACTTCTTGAAGCCTACAGTTTGGGGATTCCAAATCTTCAATGAATTTCTAAAACCCACGATTGAATCTTGAGGAATCTTGATTCTTAGGTTGAGACCCAAGTGTTTAGTTCTAGAGGGAGTTGGAGAAAATGACCATATTTTGGTCAATTGGGGGCTTAATCACGTGTTTATGGATGAATAAGGGTGCGGGAAGGACTAAAATACCCCTAAGGAAATAAAGAAAGTCGTAGCAGTCCCTCAATTGACAAGCTGATATGCTGAAGTAAATTAGGCATAACTTTTTACTTCGATGTTTGATTTGGATGAAATTAGTTGCATTGTAAAGAAGACTCAAATATATTTCATTTCATATATAGCATCCCTCCCAGTTCATTATATACAGAAAGTTATGATCATTTCAAGATGACCCTGAATTTTTGGTTTGAAATGCGCCCGAAATGCTGGAGCATTTCAAACCAATGTGTTATACCCCTAAAATGCACCCAAGAAGTACTTTTGACTTGAACCATTGCGTATTAACAAGATAATCAAGAAACTCAGGTTGGGAAGGTCGCAAAATAATTCATCAAAGATTGGAATCTAAAAATGAGACTAAGTCCTTTTGACAATTAGAGAAATTTTTGAGTTTTACTTTATAAGCATGCTTCTAGAAGCTAATACATATATGATTTTTTTGGGGATTTATAGATACCCAATACGACGTGGTGAGTGGGTCATCGTGATACCCACCATGATGCGGTGGAATTGCGGTGACTCATGGATTGTGACAATTGTTATTTTGGGATTTACCGTGATGCGGTGAAATTGTGGTGACCCTCTAGAAATTGACAAATGTTGAATTGGCCGCATCGCGATGCGATGAGGCTTCCATCGATATTTCTTCTTTGATGAGGTGGAATCATGGTTTCTTGGTGGAATGAAGGTCCAAACACTATCAACACTAGAAACAACATAACTTCTCAATCGAGTGTCGGATTTAGGCGAATTTGGTATCGATGGAAAGCTTATTTGATTTTCCACACCATGGAAGGTCCAAATCTGGAAAGTTTTTCTTGAAATAAATTTTATTCCTTCTAAATCTAATCTTTAACATTCTAGAAAGGAATTTAAGCTAGGAAAAAGTACGGGGTGGTACAGCTTGGCTGGTTACTATTGGCACTTTATGGAGGGTTTTTCATCTATTATAGATTTGGGGTTCAAGTTAAATCTAAAAAAGATTTCTTTTATGTGGTTTGATGGTTGTGTGGAATGCTTTCAAAAGCTTTTGAATTTGTTGACATTAACTTCTACCTCAGTCTTGCCTAAGGAGGTCATGGGTTTTACCATCTCTTGTGATTCTTTAGGTGTTGGTTTAGGTGATATGTTTTTGCAAGATATTAAGGTGATTGTGTATGCTTTTCTTTATTTAAATCCCTATGAGAAGTATTACCCTTCTTACGATTTGAAGTTGTGCATTATTGCCTTTGCTTTAAAGATATGGGGGCACTACGTGCATGGATTCCTTTCTGAAATCTTATTAAATCATCATAGCCTTCAGTATTTCTAGACCCAATGAGATCTTAATATGAGACAACACCATTGGCTTTGGTTTCGTAAGGATAAGGATCTTACTATTCTCTATCATTTGGGAAAGGCTATTATGGTTACGAATACCTTGTACCGGAAGTTTACTAGCATGGGTAACTTAGTGCATCTTTTGACCCTAGAGAGGATTTTTGCCTTAAAGGTTTAGTATTTTGCAAACCAAATGGTTAGTTTTTATATTTTGACACCTATATATATATATTTTAGTATTTCTGGGGGCTATGTATTTATTTATCAAGTAGGTTTGAGGCTCATCAGTTTGATGATGTTAGGTTTAGAGCAATTCAGGATAAGGTGTTAAATGGTGAGGCTAAGGAACCCTTACTTTATTCTGATGTTGTTTTGAGTATTAGAGGCCGAGTTTGTATGCTGAGAGTCGGTGATTGGGTGAGACTGATATTGGAGGAGGCTCATTGTTCTAGGTATTCCATTTAACTAGGAGTAACTATGATGTATCATGATTTGAGACAACCCTACAGGTGGGGTAGTATAAGGATGGATGTAGTGGATTTTGTAGCTCATTTCCTATGTTGTAGAAGGGGAAAGCCGATCATTTGAGACCTGGTGGTTTGCTTCATAGGTTACTCATTCTTGAATAAAAATGGGAATTGACCATTATAGAATTTATGACCAGGTAACCTCATACTTCTCCTAGTTTTGATAATGTTTATATCATCGTGGATCAATTGACCAAATTATCTTATTTTTTTCCTATTTAGGTTTCTTTTAGTTTTGAGAGGTTGGCCCATATCTATATTTATGAGATAGTGCATCTTCATGTTGTACCAGAGTTTATCATCTCATATAGAGGTTTAATATTCATATCTCACTTTTGTAAGTCTTTCCAGGAGGATTTAGATACCCGAATTGATCTCATAATAACATTTCACCCCTAGATCGATGGTTAGATGGAACAGACTATTTAGTTTTTAGAAGATATGCTTTGCGTGTGCGTTATGGACTTTGGAGGTTAATGAGAGCAATATCTAGCCTTGTCAGAGTTTTTATATTATAATAGCTACCATTTTAATATCAAGATGGCTCCATTTAAGGCTTAAATAGTTGGCATTAACGCATTTTAGTTGGTTGGTTTTAGGTTTCTTAGATTAGATCTCGAGATACAAACTTACTTTCTAATTCCTTAAATAGAGTTTGGGTCATTAATGATATACTTTGAGCAGCTCATAGTAGGCAGAAGTGTTATGTGCATCGTAGACTTTGTGCCATGAGATTTAGCAATGGTGATCGATTCATCCTTTTTGTGTCGCCCATGAAGGGAATGTTGAGGTTTGGGAAAAGGGGAAACCTTAGCCCTAGTTATATTAGACTATTTAAGATTCATTGGACTATTGGGGATTTGACCTATGAGTTAGCATGGCCCCCAAATTTATCAACTGTTCATCCTATTTTTCATGTTTCCACGCTTCGTGTTACATTTCGAATGAGTTCATGTCATTCGTTGGGATTTAATATAGTTATGTAACGACATAAATTTTGATGAAATATGTGTTTTTGTGTAATTTTACTATTTTCCCCCTCCCCATAGTTGCATTGTGGTACTTCTAGGATGTGGGGGTAATTGACATTATTTACGATGCATTTTGTTTCCATTTATGCAATGTTGTAGTTTTTGGTGGCTTTGATAGCCTTATTAGGGACTTCAATGGTTATTTTTTGATCCATGGGATAGATTTATGAATGGACTATGCTAGTAGATCTGAAATATCAATTGTAGGGAGGTAACATATTTGGTGTGGTTTTATGTCTTTTAAATCTTATTTCAACCCTCGATTTGGAAAATTATGATTTTAGATTTCAGGGGTCAACTTTGTGGAAACAATATCTTTTTGAAATTATAATATCTCCATTGATTCTGGAGCATCAAATTTGATAGGGTAGCATAGTTTGTGTGCATTCATGAGATTCTGGATGAATTAAGATGGCCTGCAGGGACTTGGAAAGATCTAAATCCCCAGCTGGTGAACCTGCGATCGCAAGCCTTGGGCCACAATTTTGATAGGGTCATCAGATGAAGTGTTGTGATTGCGACAACCCTTCCTCATCTCGATTAGTATGCCAGTCGTAATACTGCGATCGCGACCCGTGGCCCGCAATCGCAAGTACTAGGTATAAATACCTATATTTCATTATTTTTCACAATTTTTGATACTTGGATCTTTGGGTTTTGCAATTTTTAGCTACTTTCTTCACTTCTAAGATTAGGTAAGCTCCAATACACCTATTTAAATTAATTTCTTCAATATATATCATTAAATCCTTATTCTAATTTGAATTCCAAAGTGGAAATTGGGGGATTTGACCTCGAATGCCCAAATTTGTATTTCTTTGAATTAAACCCTAATATCTACCCCCTTTTTACTTGGATAATGTTTAATACTATAATTATAATATTCCCATTGATTTCATCTTCAAAATATCTTTGAGTCTTGATTCTTTTAAAATGGATTTCGAAGGTTGTACCCGGTAATGTTTGAAAAGGGTCTTTCTTCTATTTGGATCTTCTTTTTTACTCAATTTTACTTGGGTTTTTATTTGTAGATTCCTAAAAGTATGGAGAAGACATTTTTGAAATAAATTTATGATTTTTCCATTCTTTTTCAAAATCTCATTTAGGGGGTTTTGACCCCAAATTAAAACTAGGCAATATGGGTTTTATCAGCTTTATTTTAATGCGTAGATTCTGTATTTTTATATTTTAGTTGATTTTGAGATCGTTCAAGAGAAGTAAAGTATGGGATTAAAGGTTTTTGTTGTAGTTTTTGACCTTTGAGGAAGGTTATGGCTTAACTCTTTCAGACCGAGCTGAGTAGTTAATTGTATACCAAATGCATGTTAAGGGGATATGAACTAACCACGAATTTGGCTACCTTAATGTGTTAAGCTCATGTGGGGTCCTATATGTGATATAATTGTAGATTTCAGATATTATGTGATATGTCTGACAGTGTAGGGTGTTTGTGTGATGCTGATGGCCTGTTATACATGTGAATAAATATATCTTGTTGATGAAAAATCTTGTTGTGGTACCATTTGTGTATTATGATGTATTCATACTTTATTGGCATATCAAACATTTGGAAATTAGTGGATAGTTGGAAATAATGAATTGATATTGGCTCATGTGGTTGTGGAAATATATCACTGTGGTTGGTTGTGAAAATACTCATTGTGATTGGTTGTGACCATTACATCTTCATATCATACTCATTCATAAAATATTGCTAGCATCATGGAAACTCTTAAGAAACATTGACAAATCCTTTTTAAAAACCTCCATGAGGGATGCGCCCTGGAGGAGATATTATGACACCTTATAAAACCCTTCCCAAGGAATGTGCCAGGGATGAGATATGATATATGGATTTTATATGAGTTGAAAACCCCCTCATGGTTCCTACATCGTGAAGCTTTAGCTCCGTAGATGTATATGGACATTGTGCGACAATTTTGAAGGTTGTACAACAACCTCGTACATTATCATCATCATCATCATTCTCATTATAGTCACTTCATTATTCTTACGATGTGATTTTATTTCTATTTTAGCTTGTCACTTATTTACTTGTATTTGATCATCTTGTATATGTTGTCTTTCTTTGTTCTACTTATATGTTGTATAATGTATATTGTGGTGCCTATCTGGTGTTGTTTCAATATATATGATATATTAGAAATGTTAGTGCAAGTGGTGTGGGATACCATTATGGGACATTTTCGGATTATAGGTGACGTTCCCTTAGTGTGTTTTTTTGGTTTACTTTGATTGATTGGCCTATGATACCTAATGAGTACAAGTGGACTATACTCAATCCTACTGTACCTTTTTAGTGCAGATTTGGGTCTGGGTGCACTCCAATTGCTTGATTCGGGCAGTATTTGGAGCTTTCAAGTTAGTGGGTGATTTGTAGGCTTCCAAATGTCTTCTTCTACCTTTATTTATACTCTATGTCCTTACTTTTGTTTTCAGAGACAGTTTCTCTTCTGTTTTGGACATTTTATGTACTTTATTTGGATTTTGAGTTATAATAAATATGTTCTTACACTGTTAATATCATGTTTTGGGGAGCAATGGTATAGTTATTGGTTATGTTCCTTTTTATACTTATTGTACTTGTATGGTTCAGCTTTGTTCTAGAAGCCTTACCTTGGAATTTAAGTATTATTTCTCTTTCATATTAGTTTGTCTAATAGGCTTACTTGTCAAGATTTACCAAGATAAGTGACATCATGACCCTTTGCAGTTTGGGTCATGAGAAATTGGTATGAGAGCACCCAGGTTTATTGGTCTCAATGGTGTAAGAACAAGATGTCTAATAGAGTTTTACGGAATTATACGTAGACGTTCGTATCTATCTTTGAGAGGCTATAGG
>JAPEIP010000002.1:111521278-111537109 GCA_026120095.1 Capsicum chinense | reverse complement strand
CCTAATTAAACCATTCAAATACATAATTTTCATAAATTAAGGATTAGAGAAAAGTAACATGCCTGAAACACCAAGTTTTAGGGAGAGAAATCAACCCTTGAGCCCTTGGATGACCAAATTTTTAGAAACCCTAAGTATCTTGCTTGAGAAAATTTCAAAGAGTTTCAGAGAGTGTTTTGATTGGGAATTATATTTCAGTAGAGTTCCAAATAGGGTTTTGAGTTGTGGGGTCTAAGTGGGGAAGAGGTAAATTACAAAGATACCCTTAATTAAAAGATTGGAAACCAACTCATAGTCACTATGGTTGACCTCACGACTCGTAGGGTAACCCTATGACTCATTTACTCTAGCCGTAGTTTGTACATTATCCAGGTCTACACCACAATGGTATGGTTATAAGTCAAACAATATGACTCATATCCAGCCCTTATGACTCATAACATGCTAGTATTAGTCACAACAGAAACCTAGGTAAGTACACTGGTTCCCTTACGATCAGAACATTATGACTCGTTATGAGTCTGTACGACTCATTGGGAGCCACTTGTACTCATAACTAGTAACTTTGCCATACACGCTGGTCAGACTATGATTTGGGTCCTTATAACTCATAACGATAACCTACGACGCACAGGTTGAGTCGTAATGAGGATAGTGAGGATAAAATTTTAGAAATTTTCAAAAGGCAAAAAATTTAGGGTGTCATAATCTTGAATCTGAGAATTCAGCTCCTTAAGCTCGACAATATCCATATGTTAAGGTGTCATAGAAATAGGTCAAGTGGCAGGCACAAGGTTAATACAAACTCAATATCATGAGAAAAGGTATACCAGGTAGATTGATAGGGAAAACATCTTGAAACTCACAAACTATAGGAATAGAGTCAAGCGACGGGCTCTCCTTATTAACATCATAAATGTCAGTGAGGTAAGACTCAGAATCCCTTGAGAGAATTCTCCTAGAACAAACATAAAACATAGTACCTGTCGGCTCGCAGCTAATAGATCCCTGCCACATGATCAGCGGTATGCCAAGCATGGCTAAGGTAATAATCTTGGTAAAATAACCCATGACCGCATGATAGTGGGATAATTAGTCAATTCCCAAAATCATATAAAATATAACATGTCCAATTAATAAGTTCATCATGAGTATTAACATATTTAACAGTCACAACACATGATCTAAAATTTGATCAACTACTAAAGAATCACCCACAAGAGTAGATACACAAAAAGGCATAGACAATGAATCCCAAGATAACTCTAATCGTGGATTATAATAAAAAGAAACATAATAGTAAGTGGATTTTGAATCAAATAAAGAAAAGGTTGACTGATGGCACACAAAAATCATACCTGTGATAACAATATTCAAAGAACCAGTCTTAGCCCTAGCAGGTACTGCACATAACTGACCATGGCTGCCATCTTTCTAGGCTCCTAATTGTACTCCTGCTTAACCTTCCTAAGAAACTCTATGACCACCCTGGGGAACACCTATATAACCATGCATAGCACCTCTAAATAAGGGATAAACTTCTTTACTAGAGGAAATACTCTAAGCAGTGGTAATAATTACCCCACGACTAAGGCACTTAGCTGTGTAATGAACAAAATCTCCATATCCATAATATGCCTCATGTGTTGTACCAAAATCGTAAGATTCGATCGACCCAGAATAACCACCACAACTAGAATAACTAAGATATGAGCCCCTCAAAGAATGACTCCTACCCTGACCAGGGTGATTAACTAAAATAATAGTGACCTCCATTAGTAATCTGAAGAACTACCTAATTGGGTCTACTAGGTTGACTTTTAGGCCAATACGGTGGTTATATAGGGTTGTTGTTCCTAGGTGCACAGGCAAGTGCATGTGGTCTCACCAAGTAATATAGTGGCCTTTTACAAGCCAAGAATCGATCCCTCGGAGACTTGTTTTAAAAATTATCCATAACTAGTTCACTAATAAGATTAATTTAGTGTATACGTAACCACAAGGGTTTGTAATTTATAAGTAACCGTAAACAAAATTATGTCATAAAGTAAAGGTTTGAAAAATCAATGGGAAAATACTAGGGTTAAAGCTCTGTGAATAATTATACTACGTTATAGAACTTCATTGGTTAGGTTAGTTATCTTGGTCATTGCTTCATGGGGTTGATATTATGACTATGGTGTTCCGCACCTCTAATCACCTATCTAACTTATCCCTACAAAAACTTTTTGCTCCATTATCAGATTTATGCAAAATTAGTATCGTTAGAAAGATAATTCAATTATCTATCTGTTGGTGGGTTATAAGATAAAAAATTTGTAATATAAAGAGATATAAATTCATTTGAAGTTGACTATACCAATATCCTTCCCAAGATTTCAATCGGTAAGGAATGTTTTGATTCGCCTAATAGCTAGCACGTATTTGAGACCTTAATTGATCATAAAACTAACAAATAGCCATGATGTACAATTAATAAGATTGAAGTATGGATTTAATATTGATTTTCATTTTTTGGGGTATATATCTCTTCTTTGGGAATATTTGTCCTCGAATGAGACTGATTAGACTGAAAGAAATGATAACTGAAAGTACATACTTGACATGCATAACTGAAGTATGATTTCCTAACTGACATGTGTAATAATTTGGTTTTATCATATTGAACATACATATCTGATGCATGAATACATGACTGAGCTGACACATGAATATACGACTGAATATGTAATGGTACTTGGTACCAAGTTTATAATGTAAATCTAAACATGAAACTAAATAAGCTCAAGGAATACTATTACCTTGAGCTGAGTCTGAGTTTAAGAAGAAGAGGTGAGGGTACTTGGTTCGCATATCTGCTTCTTTTTCCCAAGTAGCTCCCTCAACGGACTGATTCCGCCAAAGAACTTTGACTAGAGGAACTTCTTTGTTCCTTAGTCTATGAATCTGGTAGTCAAGGATTTCGATCGAAATTTCTTTATAAGAGAGATTGTTCTAAACATCCATGCTTTGAATAGGGACTACATCTGTTGGGTTACCTATGCACTTCTTGAGCAAAGAGACATGGACGACTGGGTGAACTGAGGCTAGATCTGAAGGTAATGCGAGTTTGAAGGGACCGACATATCTAGGACTAAGCTTTCCCTTCTTGTTGAATCTCTTCACTCCCTTCATAGGAGAGATATTTAGATAGATAAAGTCACTAAATTTGAACTTGATAGCCTTTCTGCATACATCTGCATAAGACTTCTGTCGGCTCTGATTAGCCCGAAGTCTCTCTCTGATCAACTGAACTTTTTCTAAGGCATCGAATACCAAGTCAAGCCCTATAACTGAGGCTTCACTAACTTCGAACCAACCGACTGGAGATCTACATCTCCTACTATAGAGAGCTTTGAATGGAGCCATATGAATTCTAGAATGATAGTTGCTATTGTATGTAAACTGAATCAAAGGAAAACAGTCATACCAACTACCCTTGAAATCAATTACATATGCCCTTAGCATATCTTCCAAGATCTGAATGGTCCTTTCTTCTTGACCATCTGTCTAAGGATAAAAGGTTGTACTGAGGTGAACTCGAGTACCAAGACCCTTTTGGAATGCTTTCCAAAAATAAGAGGTAAACTAGGTACCTCTATCTGAGATAATGGATAATGGAACACCATGCAACCTAACCAACTCCCTGATATAGAGTTTGGTGTAATCCTCGGCTGAATAGGAGGTATGGACTGGAAGAAAATAAGCTGACTTGGTCATTCTATCCATAATGACCCATTCTAAATCATGCTGATGATGAGTACGAGGCAAACCCATCACAAAGTTCATGTTTACTTCTTCCCACATCCAAGTATGAATATTGAACTCCTGCATGGATCCACTAGGCTTCTGATGCTCTATCTTACCCTGCTGACATGTAGAGCACTTAGACACAAAATCTGTAACATCTTTCTTTTTCCTACTCTACCAATAGATCTCTCACAAGTCTAGTACATTTTTGTGGCCCCTGTATGAATATAGTAGCGCACACTATGCGCTTCTGTGAGAATTCACTGCCTTAAGTTATATACACTTGGAACACAGAGAAGACTCTAACAACGTAATACACCATCTCCTCCTGGGAGTAAACCTCTACTTTTTAATCCTTGACTTATACTTTCAACTTGACTAGACTGGGATCTCTATCTTACTTTTCTTTTACCTCGGAAACTAGAGATGATTATGAACTACTCTGAACTCATAAATTCCCCTCTTATTAATCAACTAAGAGAACACCTAGTTTGGCAAGATGATTGACTTCTTGAGTTAGCTTCCTCTTACTGTCCTCAATATGAGCAATACTACCCATAGACAGTCTACTGAGAGCATCGGCCACTACGTTGGCCTTGCCCGAATGATAAAAGACACTCATGTCATAATCTTTCAAGAGCTCTAACCACCTTTTCTGATAAAGATTAAGATATTTTTGAGAGAAGACATACTAAAGGCTTTTATGATCTATCAACACATCTACATAAACACCGTATAGATAATTCCACCAATTCTTTAAGAAAAATAGTACTGCTGCTAACTCAAGATTATGAGTCGGATAATTCTTCTCATATGTTTTAAGATTTCTGGAGGTGTAGGCTATTACCTTAACATGTTGCATAAGGACACAACCCAAACCTACTTTGGATGTATCACAATATACTTTGAACCCATCTAAACCATCTGGAAGAGCTAGGCCTAAAGCTGAGGTGAGTCGAGTCTTCAGATCCTGAAAACTCCTCTCACAAGGATCTGACCACTGAAACTTGACCTTTTTCTGCGTCAATCTTAACACATGGGATGCAATAGAAGAAAATCCCTCAACAAACCGTCTGAATAGTTAGTCAAACCTAAGAAACTCCTGATATCTGATGGAGATACAGGGCGAGGCTAGTTTCTTTCTGCTTTGATCTTTTGAGGATCAACCCTAATGCCATCACCGAAAATGATATGACCAAGGAATGCTACTGACCTTAGCCAAAACTTACACTTATTGAATTTGGCGAAGAACTTATGATTTCTGAGAGTCTAAAGTACAATTATGAGATGTTCTAGATAATCATGCTCACTGCAGGAATGGACCAGAATATCATATATGAAGACTATGATGAACATGCCCAAGTACTGCTTGAACACCCGGTTCATCAAGTTCATGAAATTTGATGGGGCATTAGTAATACCAAAGGACATAACTAGGAATTCGAAGTGACCATACCAAGTTTGAAAAGCTATTTTTGGAATGTCACATTCCCTGTCTCTGAGCTGATGATACCTGATCTGAGGTTTAACTTAGAGAAATAGCAAGCACCCTAAAGTTGGTCAAATAAGTCGTCAATACGAGGAAGTGGATACTTGTTCTTGACCGTGTTTTTATTGAGATGACGATAATCAATGTACATTCTGAGAGAACTGCCTTTTTTGTCCACAAATAAGACTGGTGCACCGCACGAGGTCACGCTAGGCCTGATGAACCCCTTATCTAAGAGATCCTTCAACTGCTCTTTCAATTCTATGAGTTCTGCTGATGCCATTCTATATGGAAGAGTAAATATAGGTTGAGTATCTGGAAGAAGATCATTGCCAAAGTCTATTTCCCTTTTAAGAGGAATTCCAGGAAGATTTTTGAGAAAGACATCTAAATA
Organism: Capsicum chinense; assembly: GCA_026120095.1. Classification (NCBI taxonomy): domain Eukaryota; kingdom Viridiplantae; phylum Streptophyta; class Magnoliopsida; order Solanales; family Solanaceae; genus Capsicum; species Capsicum chinense. Next base: position 111,531,437 of record JAPEIP010000002.1, on the reverse strand, counting down.
TTCATTCATGACTGGGACTGAATCAAGATTGGGAGTTTCAGAACTAGTGTCCTTAACTCAAAGAAGATGATAGATACATCCTTTAGATATCATTTTTCTTGCATGAAGGTAGGAAATAAGTTGACCTCTGAATGTTGAAGTACTATCGCTCTACTCTAGGATATGTTCATTCGAAAACTAGAACTGGACTATTCTATTTCTACAGTCAACTGTGGCATAGCAAGAATAATGCTAATCCATGCTAAGAATGACATCAAAATTAGTCATCTCTAATTTGACTAAATCTGCTGAAGTGACTTTCTGAATTGTCATAACCGGATAGTTCCTATACACCCATTAGGCCATGATGGTTTTACCCACTGGGGTAGAGATTGAAAAGGTATTTACTAGAATTTCAGGACTGATTCCAAAATTTCCTGTTGTATAAGAAGTAACAAAAGACAAGGAAGCACCTGGATCTAGAAAAGTGTAAATATGCAAGTGAAAGATCTGTAACGTACCAGTAACCACATCAGGAGAATTTTCCTAGTCCTGTTGGGACTGGAAAGCATAAAGTCTATTTGGGTGTTGCCTATTAGTAGCACTGGAAGTGGCACCCTGCTGATTTTGGGCGACCAGACTGAGCTGAGGAATGGTTCTGCTAAACCTGATAACCTAATTGGGGACAATCTTTAACTCTGTGGCCTGCCTTGCCACATTCGAAAAAGATATCGCTGCCAGCTCTGCAAACACCCTTGTGGTTCTTACCACAAGTCTGACAAAGAGGATTAGTTCGGGCATTGCTGACACTTCCCAAAGACTTAGAGCCTGGCGCTCTATTTTTATTGCCGTCTCTGAATTTTGGCACTGGAGCACTAGCTGAACAAGGAGCTGGAATGGATGACTTAGGAAGAAACTGAGAATGGTTTCCTCCTTCTGATTTGGGCTGAGCAAAGTTGAAACTACCTATCCTTGCTCTCTTATTCTGCTTCTCCCTTATCTTAATCTTTTGCTCCTCTATATGCTGAGCATGAGTCATTGGTCTGGTTAAAGTCATGTCACTATTCAACATCACAGACCTATACTTGTTGACCATACTATCATTCACCCCAGAAACAAACTTACTCATCTTGGCCCTGCTGTCTGTAACTACATGAGGGGCATATCTGGATAATTTACTAAACTTAAGAGAATACTCTTTCACCGTCATGTTGCCCTACCTGAGGTTGATAAATTCTAATACCTTAGCTTCTCTCAGCTCTAGGTAAATGAACCTCTCTAAGAATATGGTGACAAACTCCTCCAACTCTATAGGTCCTGCATCAACTGACCTTTCTGACTTTCACTACTTATACCAAGTATGGGAAATATCCTTCAACTGATATGTATCTAGCTTATCACTCTCACTAGGAGTAACCCCCAAGATGTCTGTAACCTTCTAAACCTAATCAATAAATTCCCGAGGGTTCTCATCTGACTTAGACCCAAGAAAGGATAGAGGATTCATTCAGGTTAAGTCCCAAATCCTGATTACAGCTGAATTGCCAACTAGGTTGGCCGGAACGACAGCTGGTCATTTATTATGAAAAACAACTGACTGAGAAAGAATAGTGAATGCAACTCTGAACTCTGTATAAGAAACATGTTCTCCCAAAGGATCTTCTGGCTAAGGGGATGGCTAATTCTCGTTTCTTCTTTTAGAATGCATGTTTTGTAAAAGAAAGGGAGAAAAGGATTAGACTGAGAGATTAGCTTGATATTATGCTCATTGGCATGATATGAATACTGAAAGAAGGGAAGCTATTCCTAAAACATCTTATAGACTCCTGCACGTAAATGTGGCATACAATACACCCATGTACTCTAGTAGATGTGGCTTTCAGACTTCCTAGGACACTATTGAATGTTAGGCTCTGATTCTAAGTTTGTAACTCCCTGAATCTGGTACCCGGAATGCAACATGGTGCTCATGATCTTGAAGGACCACAAGTTAAACTATGACTGATATATATCCTGAACACTACATAATATACTATTGAAATGCAAAAATAAAGGCTATAAGACTGTAAGGTTCAAATATGAGACACAATATCTAATAAAATATAACATCTGTGTGGGGTATAAAATACCCAAAACAAACTAATAAACTGATTGAACATGATAGTCTTAAAAACCTCTAACTGTCTGAATAAGGAGTTGATGGGACATGTCCCCAACTAACTCCAACTACTGAAATAAACTAAGTACTAAAATGATAAGATAATACTCATGTCCTTGAAGAATGAGAACTCACTACTGAGTCTGACTGCTGAGTACTAGAATTTTACTAATGCTCTAGAGCTCGTGCTTCTGAACCTATGGTATAAAGCACCATAGCACAAATGCGTTAATACGATTAAATGTACTGATATGCATGTGAAGTAGGCTGAATGCAAAGGGTTCACATGCATGAACTATACTAACTGACTGAACAATATGAACATGAGAATACATGCCTAAATACATAATAACTATAACATAGTTCGTGATAACATGATTACTAAATTTGAGTACTGATAACATGAGATACTGATAAATGTATAATTGAAATAACTAATACTGAGTGACTGTATCTGACAGTCTAATTTCTGATGGAACTAGCTGAGTTTCGTTCTGTTCTGAGGTGACCGCATCTGACAGTCCTAAATTCTATAGAACTATCTGAGTTCTATTACTGAGACTGAATGAATGTATTTGACAGTCCTGATCTGTAACTGAAACTGTGGGAAGTAATCATCTAATCAACATGCCCCAAATAATGCAATATAGCAGTGTTGGAGTCCAATCTGTAACCCCAATTAGAAGGGTATCAATACCGAGACACTGGTAAGGATAAGCTATGGGTGACCCTCATCTATTAATAGCCCCAAAAGAGAATGGTGGGACCCTCATATGACAGTGTTTATCCACCTCAACAACCCTCATCTGACAGTGTTGATGTCTTAACCTATGCTAGCTATATAGTTCTGGAATGCAAGGATGACTTTAAAGAATCACACCCTCATCTAACAGTGTGTGTTCCCATCCTTGGGCTCACTCGGTGCTAATTCCTACTCTCATCTGAATAGATACTGAACATGGATTACTGAACTGAACTGGACTGAATTAATTGAGTTTTTGTTGACTGACGGAATAGTACTGTGATTTCTGTATTACTGAGCTTTCCTGAGTCACATGACTGACTGAGTTCTATGGATCATGGCTTGACTAAGGATATCATTAAAACATGACACTGACTCTAAGCACACAACTATATTTTTTGAGTACAAGTACCCCCAGGACTCGATGGGAAGAAACTGACAAAGCATGACTTTCTTGAATACATGACCAACATCACATTCTATTATAAAATAAGTTGGAGATTTCATGAAGTACAAGATCTAAAGCACCATCATTTCTACACATATACCCATACTTCATTGACTAGGACATTTCATTAAACACTTGACGTGCATAAACTTGTACATGAATGGAGATTTCATATTATTATACTAGTATGACACTTTTCCTTCATATAGGTATTTAGTCAAACACATGGGGAGCATGCTTTGGTTATACCATCATCAACACATCTATTAATCATGGATACATCAATCAACTTGTAAATTGAATGGGGTTTATCATGATTATTATGAAAATCTTCATATACTAGGGTCAATCATTGGAATATGTAATTTAAAAGATGAATTAAAACCCTACAACATCATGAACAGGAATTTCAATTCTATTTAAATCATGAACATTCATAAATACACAAATATTGTATTTTGAAAAGAGATTCTTGAGCTTCATGGGTGAAAGGGACCTATGAATCAACACATGACATACCTTGATACTTAATTTTGAAAGATTGATGGATGAATCCTTGAGATTTGAATCTTGAATTGGAAACCCCTCTTCATTTTATTGAGAGAATTTGATAGAAAATAATGTATTTTAATGAAATAGAGGCTGAATTCAGTGTTTATGGAGCTTTTGAGTGAAGGAAAAATACCAAAATACCCCTCCAAAATCATTTGGAAAATGCTGAATTCTCCGGCTGAGACATTGGGCTGATGTCGTGCCATATGTGATATGCCGTCAACTCATGTCATTACTTGATGCTGGAATTTATGACTTTCTGCCTAAGGCTGACGACATTAGCTGATAAGTTTTTAAATATATGATAAGCCGTCATCTCATGTCGTCACTTAGTTACCAGACTAATATGCTGGAGTAAAATCGGTATAACTTTTTGCTTTTATATCGGATTTGGACGAAATTGATATTTTTGGAAAGCTAATTCAATTTTATATCTGTTGGTGGATCATGAGCTCAAAAATTCATAGTATAATGAGAGATATGCTTATTTGAAGTTGACTATACCAATATCCTTTCCAAGAATTCAATCAGTAAGGAATGTTTTGATTCACCTAATTGCTAGGATGTATTTGAGACCTTAATTGACATCAAACTTGATCATGAAAATACCAAAGAACCATGATGTACTATGTATAAGATTGAAATATGGTGCTAATATTGATTTGCATTTTTCTGGGTATTATAGTAAAGCTTGGGATCAATTAGGACTTTTTCGGGTTGTAATGTAGGCTAAAGGACGCATAGGAACTATTTTTGATGAGTGACTAACCTCTCTAAGTGCTTTAATACACTACATTAAATATTTAAAATCAATCTCCAACAACCAAATTGTACTTTTTTATCCACCCATACTTTTTATTTTTGCCCATCTCTTTTAAGCATTTTCACAAACACTTGATGGACGCATCGTTTACTACCACAAGAATCAATTTTTCTCTTTTTTTTTCAAAATCATGGAAATATTTATAACATCATTTATATCACCACCATCCACCACTCATCAAATATAAACACCAATAACTATTACCTTGGGGCATCAATTTCACCTTTTTCTTCTTCAATTTCTTAAACTCCTTACAAAATCAATTTTATTTTCATTAAAGCACTTAGGAGGTTTTTTGGATCAAATTATGATCTATCAAAGAAGGGGATTAAGTTACATATAAGGTTACAAAATAAAATAAGCTAAAGGCTCAATGGGGGTTAACTAGGATAATGCACAAAGGGTAGGACAAATAGAAAGTATGAACTAAGGCTATCAAAGAAATGCCTAAATCATCTCCTAAATCCACATTCTTTATTTCAGTTCACACACACACCGGGCAAGTTCTAGACATCACATGCAACAAGGAATATACAAAAAACCTTACACACACATGACACATGTTAAAATCAATAGGATCATCATAGACTCTCAACCAAACAAAAGCATAAATTCAAAATTAAAGCAAAGAGTACAAGAGTCAAAAACATGAGCCTAAGAGTCTCAAAAGTAGTAAGTCACTCAATCAACATGATTTTACCAAACAAAACACTTGTACTAGTTATTCCTAACCTAATTTTTTTTAAATTGAGCCAAAATTTGAGAATTCCCCCACCCCACACTTAAAAATCTACTTTGTCCCCAAAGTGAATTTAAAAGTAAAAAATAGAAATACTCCCTGAGGCTTCTAGGCCTAGCTAGTAGCATCTTTTTTGTATAAATGGGATCCATGGAACCCTACAGTCAATTTTTGCCATGCTCATTAGCTCATGTTATGGTACTCAGACTTCCCATGAACCTGTGACTTAACCAAAAACAAAAACTAAGTGAAACAAAAACTAAAAAATTGAAAATAAAACATACCTAATTAACTTAGGTTGCCTCCCAAGAAGCGCCTAATTTAGTTTCGTGGCATGACCCATATCAACTCAACCATATTTCTTTACCCTTTTACTCCCTTTTAGGAGCTATTTTTTCATTCATTTCAAACCTCTTATACCTTTTAATATGTTGGGAATTGGTGGTTTTATCTTAGGCCGCTCAATCAGATATTTGGAAGAAGTTTTTAGTGGCTTAGGCACCCTACACTTATCCCTTTCAAATACATTGATCATGTATAAATCTTTATATAAGGGATTTTTAATGAGGGCCTTGTAAATATCAAATACCACCTCTTTATCATCTACCCTCATCTTGAGTGTTCCTTTTTTAACATCAATTAAATCCCCTCCAGTTTATAAGAATGGATGCCTCAAAATATTTGGTACCTGTTCGTCTGCCACAAAATCAAGAACAAAAAAGTCAGCAGGAATAACAAATTTACCAACCTTTATGAGGACATCCTCAATGATTCCATATGGATATGCTACAAATCCATTTGCTAGATACATCCCACTCATGTCACTTTAGGCTCTTCCAAGACCAATTTTCTAAACAATGATAGGGGCATTAAATTTATGCTTGTCCCTAAGTCACTCAATGCATGGACTTCTTTTCCTACCAATTTGAATAGGGATAGCAAAATTTCTTTGATCTTTCAATTTCTTGGGGATTTTTTATATCATTACTGCACTACATTCTTTAGTAAGTGTTATAGCTCCCACATCTTGCAGCTTCATCTTCTTCGCCACCACATCCTTCAAGTACTTTGCATACTTAGGCATACTCTGCAGAACATCTTGCAAAGGTAGATTAATATGCAACCCTCTGAATATGTCAATGAACTTTTTGAACAATGCATCCTCCTTTGCTTTTATGCACTTTTGAGGGAAGGGCAATGACAGTGTCTTTTTCAGCAACTTTATCATTTACCTGTTAGGTCACCACCTCAGCATCTACCTCATTTGTTGCCTTGGGAGGTTCTTCTCGAAGCTCTTTACTATTTTGCAATGTGATTTCCATGACTTGCTTTGGATTTTATGTATCAGAGGGAATACCTCTTTGAGGATAGGTATTTAATGCTTGTTGTATCTACCCTTTGAATATTCAGATACACAATCAATTAAGTTTGACCAGCTATGAGTTGTTTCATCATCTCTTCCATGTTGCTAATTGATTGACTCGATTGGGCCTATGGCTATGGGCCATTCCATGAATGATTTGGTGGCTGAGTTTGCCACTTTATCTTGTAGGCATTACCATAATTTGGCCTTTGAGCACTGCCCACATACATCACAGATTTCATATTTGAAGCACACAGGGACGCTGTATGACCACTATTTCTGCATACCTCACACCAACCTGCGGCTTAAGGGATAACATTGACTGTGGCTGCAGGTTGTGCTGCTCCCAACTTTATGGTGCTTAATGTTGTGATCATCAAATTTTGTATGGAAAAAATCTGTGTTGATAAGGTTATGAATTGGTCCACCTCCAATACTCCCGCAATTTTTTGCATGGAATTTCTAGAATCTGAATGCCACTCTGGATTTCCTTGTGCTATGCAGTTCAGTAATCTTTATAGCTCATTATAAGTTAGCTCTAATGATTGACCACCTGTGGATGAATCTAGTAAAATCTTTGTATTATGATAAAGAGGTTTTATAAAAGTATGAGAAAGTACCTCATTAGACTGTTGGTGATGTGGACAATCTCAAAGAAGAGCCTTGAAGCATTCCCAAGCATGATAGAGGTTTTTATCAAGCTTTTGTTTGAAGCTCACTATCTCATTACGAAGTCTTTCAGTCTTGCCTGATGGAAAGAATCTGATGAGGTACCTTCTAGCTAAGTCGTCCCATGTTGTGATCAAACTGGTTGGCTCTGTATTAAACCACTTTTTAGCTTCCCCAATAAGTAAATAGGCGAAGAGTTTCAGCCTCTCATAATCTGGAGTCACCCTAGTTGGAGTGAATGTATCTAAAAGCTCAATGAAGGTCTGCAAGTGGACTTGTGGATCCTCATGTGAAAGCCCTACAAACTGTCCACTACTAATAAAAAGCTGCACCATATTGTATTTCAACATGAAATTCCCCACAGCTGCCGGTCTTTAAATTGGGGAAGTCAAGTTCGTTGGAAGTGCGACTGTCACTTCCCTAACCTTCCTACCAACTGCTTGTTGTTCAGCCATAGGAACAGTATTATCTTGGCCTTCTTGGATTTACAGAATTTTGGGGAGAAGGATTGCTTCTCTTTTGTATTGATGGTAAAGTTTTTTGGGTTTTGGGCTTGGTTCTACCAACTCCCAATCCCTTGCCAGCTTATAAACTTTGAAACCTGTTTCCTGCAAAAATAAAACCAAGACCAAGTGTAAAAAACATCAAATAAATCTAAAAGTAAAACTAAAATAAACAATTGCTAAATAACAAGTCCTCGACAACAGTTCTGAAAACTTGACAGCGTCCAAGCACACACGCAAGTATACATGGTCTACCAAGTAATATAGTGGCCTTCAAGAAAGCCGAGTTATCGATCCCACAGAAACTAGATTTGGCAATGATTTGATTTCAGTTCGAAATTTAGATTAACTTGATGCGAGAGTAACCAAAAGAGAGAATTGAGTTTGTATATTGCAAGTAAATTAAATAATGCATAAAGTAAAGATCTTGTAACAATCAATAGGATAAAGCCAGGGTTGAAGCACTCTAAACAATCATTTTATGCTATTGGAGTTCATTAGTTAACTTGCTTATCTTGGTTGTTGATTCATAGGGTAAATTACACTCTTATGGTTTCCCAACCTCTAATCTATTACCTAAGTTGAACCTTACACCTACATTGTTGAGTGGGAATGTAATAATTCACTTAAGTTCTCAACAAATATCATCCTACATATGAATCAAGGTATCTATGTACATGCTTGTCCTAGATACTAATTCAAGTTTCTTATTTTATAAAGAATCAAGAACCATACTCTACTTATTCTGATTTCTATCACCCTATTCCCTCTCTCGAGTTCACAAGGTTGACAATGGATATATTCTAAGGGTCGCGAATCATTAAAATAGTTAAAACAAGAATAAAAAAACAACCAATATTGAGAAGAAAAGAAAACAAACTTAATCAATAGTAATAATAATTATGTACTTGGCTTCAACCCCAGAAAAAGGGAGTTTTCAGCCACTCACAGCCATAATCAACATCCAATTAATTGTATGAATGATTAAAACCATAAAATAAAGCTAAATTAAAGAAATAAAAACCTAAAAAGAATTTTTGGTAGCCTCCAATATTGTTCCAAGTGATCTAGGGGTTTAAAGATGTCTCAAAACGTGTTTTAAGATGTTATATTTATAGTATATGTCATAACCCCACTTTGATTAGGTTTCCACGTTGTTTTCCTTTAGTTCGGCACTTTTCTCCCGATTTTGATCATTGGCGCATTACTCCACAGTGTCAAATGGCATCCTGCACACAACTGGGTAATTACCTCCCGATTTTGGTCATTGGCGCTAAGCGGTGCAATTGCATTGAAAAACTATTTTTGGACAATTGCGAATTGGGACGGCTCCATAACGTAGTGTTTCACTATTTGGTACCCTTTTAAATCCAATGAAATATAGCACGTGCCAATTGGAAAAAAACAAACTCCATATTCGCTCAAAACTTTCCAGGGGTCCAAATTGGTGTCCAGCTTGCATCTTGTGCTTCCGTGGTCATTTCTGAGCTCTTTTAAGTTGTTTCCACTTAATTTAAAGCTTTTATATCATTTATATGACATCATAATCCATTTACCAAGCTTCCTATAGAATTAAAAAGAACAATTTAGAGCTCAAAACAATACAACTTACTCAATGATGAACTAGAAACACGAGCTAAGCATAAGCTAAATTCACATTGAGCTTTAACTCATTGTTTTGATTCTTTTCTTGATTCAATTGACCCTTGAACATTATAACTAAGTTGTTTTACATATAAATACATAATATAAACCTTAGTAACTCATTAAAACACATTAGAACTTAACACAATATACTAGAAAATCACCTAGCTCAAGCAAGTTACATTAGTTTTCTTGGTTGAACTCTAAATGCTCAAATTGAATCAAAACTCATGTGAAACCACAATTAAACTTTATAAACACATACTTGGACACATAAATGCTAATTTATATCATTATAAACACATATAGCATTAGAATCATCATCAAAACAAGGCTAAAAAGGATAGAATAATAATGCTAGAGTGCATAAATATACCCAACATCATGTCCCCAACTATAACCAAAAAGGATCCAAAATAAAATACTAGGAAATAAAGGAAATATATGAAATGATTGGGCCTTCCAAAAGATGGAGGCTCACCACTTCACCATAAATCAATAGATGAATTGAACCACTTAACGTTGCACAAAATCAATAG
>JAPEIP010000002.1:111510854-111521178 GCA_026120095.1 Capsicum chinense | reverse complement strand
CAAGTATACATGGTCTACCAAGTAATATAGTGGCCTTCAAGAAAGCCGAGTTATCGATCCCACAGAAACTAGATTTGGCAATGATTTGATTTCAGTTCGAAATTTAGATTAACTTGATGCGAGAGTAACCAAAAGAGAGAATTGAGTTTGTATATTGCAAGTAAATTAAATAATGCATAAAGTAAAGATCTTGTAACAATCAATAGGATAAAGCCAGGGTTGAAGCACTCTAAACAATCATTTTATGCTATTGGAGTTCATTAGTTAACTTGCTTATCTTGGTTGTTGATTCATAGGGTAAATTACACTCTTATGGTTTCCCAACCTCTAATCTATTACCTAAGTTGAACCTTACACCTACATTGTTGAGTGGGAATGTAATAATTCACTTAAGTTCTCAACAAATATCATCCTACATATGAATCAAGGTATCTATGTACATGCTTGTCCTAGATACTAATTCAAGTTTCTTATTTTATAAAGAATCAAGAACCATACTCTACTTATTCTGATTTCTATCACCCTATTCCCTCTCTCGAGTTCACAAGGTTGACAATGGATATATTCTAAGGGTCGCGAATCATTAAAATAGTTAAAACAAGAATAAAAAAACAACCAATATTGAGAAGAAAAGAAAACAAACTTAATCAATAGTAATAATAATTATGTACTTGGCTTCAACCCCAGAAAAAGGGAGTTTTCAGCCACTCACAGCCATAATCAACATCCAATTAATTGTATGAATGATTAAAACCATAAAATAAAGCTAAATTAAAGAAATAAAAACCTAAAAAGAATTTTTGGTAGCCTCCAATATTGTTCCAAGTGATCTAGGGGTTTAAAGATGTCTCAAAACGTGTTTTAAGATGTTATATTTATAGTATATGTCATAACCCCACTTTGATTAGGTTTCCACGTTGTTTTCCTTTAGTTCGGCACTTTTCTCCCGATTTTGATCATTGGCGCATTACTCCACAGTGTCAAATGGCATCCTGCACACAACTGGGTAATTACCTCCCGATTTTGGTCATTGGCGCTAAGCGGTGCAATTGCATTGAAAAACTATTTTTGGACAATTGCGAATTGGGACGGCTCCATAACGTAGTGTTTCACTATTTGGTACCCTTTTAAATCCAATGAAATATAGCACGTGCCAATTGGAAAAAAACAAACTCCATATTCGCTCAAAACTTTCCAGGGGTCCAAATTGGTGTCCAGCTTGCATCTTGTGCTTCCGTGGTCATTTCTGAGCTCTTTTAAGTTGTTTCCACTTAATTTAAAGCTTTTATATCATTTATATGACATCATAATCCATTTACCAAGCTTCCTATAGAATTAAAAAGAACAATTTAGAGCTCAAAACAATACAACTTACTCAATGATGAACTAGAAACACGAGCTAAGCATAAGCTAAATTCACATTGAGCTTTAACTCATTGTTTTGATTCTTTTCTTGATTCAATTGACCCTTGAACATTATAACTAAGTTGTTTTACATATAAATACATAATATAAACCTTAGTAACTCATTAAAACACATTAGAACTTAACACAATATACTAGAAAATCACCTAGCTCAAGCAAGTTACATTAGTTTTCTTGGTTGAACTCTAAATGCTCAAATTGAATCAAAACTCATGTGAAACCACAATTAAACTTTATAAACACATACTTGGACACATAAATGCTAATTTATATCATTATAAACACATATAGCATTAGAATCATCATCAAAACAAGGCTAAAAAGGATAGAATAATAATGCTAGAGTGCATAAATATACCCAACATCATGTCCCCAACTATAACCAAAAAGGATCCAAAATAAAATACTAGGAAATAAAGGAAATATATGAAATGATTGGGCCTTCCAAAAGATGGAGGCTCACCACTTCACCATAAATCAATAGATGAATTGAACCACTTAACGTTGCACAAAATCAATAGAAAACCCTTCGAACCCTACATAATAAAACAATGTGGCATCAAGGGAGAGTCACTGGGATAAGTACTGGCATGTAACTTAGGGAAAGTGATAACATAATGCAACTTACTAAAATCCAGTCATACACCATATACACCATATTCATATACATATTTATAGGATGCCAGGATAGGGACAAGGGTCATGAACATGAGAGTTTAAACCATTAACCTGAACTATGTAGCTCGATCCATCATAAAAGCACCCACGGGATATATGGGTTTAGTTCCCTCTGCTGAAAGGGACCAGTACCTGTTTGCCGTATGAACCAAGAAATTTAAAGGAAGGGATAAAAAAACCAAGGCTCTATCCATTCTAAAATAGAATGTGTGAACCAAGCACACAATCATATAGACCCCCACACTGGAAAATGTGGTTTCTAATATTAGTCCCTCTGGGACTACACCTTCACGGTGAGCTTCACAATTCCCTTCAAGCCCAATTTAAAATTGCTTGTATATAAACCTAACCATTAACTGAAGAGAATAATACTAAGGCATTCACCACTCACTATTGTCATACTAATTATGCTTGTAAGATCGTATAACCATGCTAAACCAATCCACATAATCATTATACTCCTAAGTTCCATTTAAAATCTAAACTATGGCCACCAAGGGAATTTCAAATCTATTTTAACTATTTATCCATTAATGCCATACAAAGGGGTTCATAAATAAGTTGAATTATGCAATTATCTATGTTCAAAATCAAATTTACAAAGTAGGTTGGGATTAATGCCATTACCAAGACAAAAAGTCATCAATTTAGTTAAACCCATATTTCCCATTCCAAATCCCACAACAATGCATCCATTTAGTCCAAAAACCATAAATCATTAATTTAAAACATGGGAAAAGCAATTCAAGTGATACCAATCAAAACCCCTCAACCTAATTTCAAACCTATCGATTCAAACCATATGGATAGTGAGTAAATAAAACCGACAATGTAAAATTAAAGTTAGGGAATGAGATAAATGTCTTAAATACACAAGGAATTGAAGACAATTTGAAGTTTAGAGCTTGAATAGTGAATCCCTTGTAAAACCCTTGATGTTCTTAGGTTTTTGAGTTTGAGTGAAAAAGTGAATGATTTGATCTTTGAAAATTGAAGGGAATGGGGTTATTTTTGTTTAAAGGTCTTACAAGGGGTAAAAATACCACAAACCCCTCACCCCAAGTGAAAAAACCAAAACTCAGTGTTTTTAACATAACATCATGACAGACAATATCGTAGAGGCGAACCTCCTTGCTATGCTGCTATCATAAAGATTATCCTCTATGACGTGCCAATATCGTGAACCCTCACTACTTTGGGGTCCCAAAATAACTTCAAACCCTTTCAAAAAATTCTAAAACTTTCCCAAATTACCCCTTTAATATCTCTAAACATAAGTCAAGTAAAACATTTAACATTATACACGTGGGAGGGTCAAAAATAAAATAGTTAAAATTTTATGAGATGTCACATGGGGACAAACACTAGATCCTACATTATGAAACAATGTAGCCACACAGACATATATGTGGTTAGTACTTTTAGAATGTACCAAGTATGTCGAGGTGAATACAATAAGTAAAACTAAAGCTGAACATCATTATAAAACATGCATGCTAAGTTGATCGAACATGTCCCCAACTAACTCCAACTATAAAAATAAACTAAGTGGGTCACCTTAAGAGATATTGCCCTTTTACTAGAGGTAATGTAGGAAGAGTCAAGTCACAGGCTAATTATTCCACACCACCACTAGCTCAAAAGGGTACCACTTTAGTCGCCGGTAGCGGTCGCAATTGGTTGTTTGCCTTGACTGACCACCAAGCGGCAGAGGCCTCACTGGATATAGTTACTGGTACGTTACAAATTTTCTCTCGTGATGTGTATGTGTTTCTTGATCCAGGGTCTACCTTGTCTTATGTGACCCATAATGTACCTATTAGTTTTGGGTTTGAGCCCGATGTAATTGCTGAGCCTTTTACTATTTCTAATCTAGTGGGCGATTTTATTATGGCTAGGAGGTTGTATAGAAATTGTGTGGTGACTTTCTGTGGCTAGGATACTATGGAAGACTTTGTAGACCTGGATATGGTTGATTTTGATGTTATCCTAAGGATGGACTAGCTTTATTCATATTATGCTATGCCAGATTTTAGAACCTGAAAGGTTACTTTCTCTTTCTCGAATGAGCCAGTGATAAAATGGGAGAGACATTCTTTAGCAACTAGAGGGAATTTTATATCTTATCTCAGAGCCCGTAGACTTATTTCCAAAGGTTATTTGTATCTGTAATGCCTCAATTTTTTGAACCAAAATGCTACACGGTGCTTATGACCCCAAAGGACCATAAGCTAACCCATGACTTGTATCTGCACCTGTAAACTGCATAATATCTCAAAATATGCAGAAACATGAATTGTAAGGCCATAAGGTTCAATACTAATACATATTTGAAAAATATAGTATATCAATACCAAAAGGGAACATAAATGCTGAAGTCTGAACTTCTAATCTAACATCTAGTCCGAAAGCCTCTAACTGAACTGAATAAGAAGTTGATGGTTCATGTCTCCAACTAACCCCAACTACTGAAATAAAGTAAAAAATGATATAGAAATGAAATCATCATGTCCTCGAAGGATGAGGACTCATGTCTAACTCTGACTGCTGATCCTGGAATCTACTGCTGAATTGGAGCTCATGCCTCTGGACCTATGGTGTAAAATAAGAGAAAGTACCATAGCGCAAATGTGTTAGTACGTCTAAATGTACTGAGTATACGAGTGAGGTAGGCTAAATACAAAGGGTTACATGCCTGGACAATACTGACTGATATGAACGTGAGAGTACATATATGCATACGTAACTATAACTAAACTCATGGAGATATAGACTACTGAGTCTGAATACTGACAACATGAGTGTACTGATAATAAAATTCTAAAAGACTAAGTTTACTGATATTGATATGTAAATCACTAATAAGTGATGGATCTGATACTGTATTACTGATATACAAAAGGACTGATATTTCATTATTGATAAATGAATGATTGTTTCTGACAGTTAGAATTATGAAGAACTGGTCTAATTGACTGTATTTAACAGTCCTAAAGTTGAATACTAATAGCAATAGTTCTGATAAGTATTGTGATTGATAGCATAAGTGACTATATCTCACAGTCCCAATCTTCAAACAATTTTCATTTGATCATGTAGTAGAGATTTAATAGATTGTTCTAGATGTTGTTTAGCTGATTTCATATTTCATTCCTTATTGTTAAATTGAATTCAATTATGACCATATTTTTGTATCAGACTGTATTTCTGCATCTTCTATTATTATGTGATTATTGTGCATGACTATCATATAGAGTAGGACGTTTAGGCCTTCATTGTTTGGGATGTCCATCATGGCCAGGACCTAGTTCGGCTCATGACAAACTTGGCATCAAAGCATAGTTCATGGTCCTAGGGTGTCTGTGAAATTGTGTTGGGTAGAGTCTTATTTATGGGTGTGTACACGCCACACTTATAATCAAGAGGCTACTAGGTGTTTAGGAATTTTTCACCTCTTTGTGATTTATTTCATGCTTTAGAGTCTAATCAATTCTCTAATTAATAATCTCTTGTATTTCAGGAAACAACCATGCCTCCTAGTCGCACTAACTATAATAACCAGACTGATGAGGTCCACCCTACTCATGGATTGAGGACCTAAAATAGAGCTCAAAATATGAAGGTTGATGTTAATCTGGGATTCCCACCTACTCAAACCAGTCCACCCAGGGCACCCAGAGCTCCCCAAACGGGGACTAACCATACCCAGCCATATAAGAGAGAGGTGTCTAATGTAGAATTCAACCAGTCTATTCATATGGCTGTATAGTTAGTGGCCACACAAACTCAACGGTCAGAAGATATTGGGTCCATATCTATTACATCTGAGGCTACTGGGGTGGGTCATTTCATGAGTATAAACCCACCCAAGTTTTCTGGCACCAAGGTAGAGAAGGATCCATACGAGTTTTTGGATAAAATGGAGAAGATCTTTAAAGTGATACATGTAGATGAGGTAAAAGGTATGGAATTAGCAGTTTATCAGCTTAAAAATGTTGTAAATCAGTGGTATAACGAGTGGGAGGATGTGAAGGATGGAGCACTAAGCCCACAGTTTGGGGTGAGTTCATGAAAGCCTTCCTTGATCAGTTCTTTCCTCTAGAATTGAGGGAAGCCAAAGCTGAGGAGTTTAAGAATCTAAAGTACGAAAAAATGAGTATGCAGGAGTACACTCTGAATTTCAATCAACTAGCCCGTTATGCTCCAAAGATGACTGGTAATATGAGAGCTCGAATGAGGAAATTTTCATTCGGCCTTTCAGATAACTGAGTTCTTAAATGTCAGGGAGCAATGCTGAACTAGGACATAGACTTCACCAGACTGTCAGTCCATATGCAGTAAGTTAAGAAGAAGAAAAAGAAAATCATTGAATCTAGGGAGAAAGACAGACAGGCAAATAGAGCCAAAATAGTAGACCAGAGCCATAGTTAGCTGTAGTGTTCAAATTTGGATAACAAGTGGCATAAGAGAAAGAATTGGGGTAATGCTTAACCTACAACCAGCGCCCTCGCACCCAGACCTCTACGTGATCAACAGTCATTTTATCCTCAGTCTAATAGTAGAGAAAAGATATAGAACACCCATTCATAGGGTAGCGTGATGGATCCAACCAGATCTTTTCCCCGTTGTAGTATTTGTGGGAAGTATCATCCTATGAAGTGTTACTTTGAAAGGAAAAATTGTTATTCCTGTGGCTAAGTGGGTCACCTTAAGAGATATTGCCCTTTTACTAGAGGTAATGTAGGAATAGTCAAGTCACAAGATAATTATTTCACACCACCACTAGCTCAAAAGGGTGCCACTTCAGCCACCGGTAGCGGTCGTAATTGGTTGTTTGCCTTGACTGACCACCAAGAGGCAGAGGCCTCACCGGATATAGTTACCGGTACATTACAAATTTTCTCTCGTGATGTGTATGTGTTGCTTGATCCCGGGTCTACCTTGTCTTATATGACCCATAATGTAGCTATTAGTTTTGGATTTGAGCCCGATGTAATTGTTGAGCCTTTTTCTATTTCTAATCCAGTGGGATATTTTATTATGGCTAGGAGGATGTATAGAAATTGTGTGGTGACTATTTGTGGCTGGGATACTATAAAAGACGTTGTAGACCTGGATATGGTTGATGGTGATGCTATCCTAAGGATGGACTAGCTTCATTCATATTATGCCATACTAGATTTTAGAACCTGAAAGGTTACTTTCTCTTTCTCGAATGAGCCAGTGATAGAATGTGTGGGACATTCTTTAGCACCTAGAGGGAAATTTATATCTTATCTCAGAGCCCGTATACTTATTTCCAAAGGTTATTTGTATCTGTAACATCCCAATTTTCTGAACCAAAATGCTACACGGTTCTTACGACCCCAAAGGACCACAAAATAATCCATGACTTATATCTGTACCTGTAAACTACATAATATCTCAAAATATGTGGAAACATGAATTGTAAGGCCATAAGGTTCAATGCTAATACATATTTGAAAAATATGGTATATCAATACCAAAAAGGAACATAAATACTCGTCTGAACTTCTAATCTAACATCTAGTCTGAAAGCCTCTAACTGAACTGAATAAGAAGTTGATGAGACATGTCCCCAACTAACCCCAACTACTGAAATAAAGTGAAAAATGATATAGAAATGAAATCATTATGTCCTCGAAGGATGAGGACTCACTTCTAACTCTGACTGCTGATCTTGGAATCTACTACTGATTTGGAGCTCATGCCTCTGAACCTATGGTGTAACATAAGAGAAAGCACCATAGCGCAAATGCATCAGTATATCTGAATGTACTGAGTATACGAGTGAGGTAGGCTAAATACAAAGGATTATATGCATGGACAATACTGACTGATATGAACGTGAGAGTACATACATGCACATGTAACTATAACTAAACTTGTAGAGATACGGACTACTGAGTCTGAATACTGACAACATGAGTGTATTGATAATAAGATTTTGAAAGACTGAGTTTACTAATATTGATATGTAAATCACTAATAAGTGATGGATCTGATACTATATTACTGATATACAAAAAGACTAATATTTTTATTACTGATAAATGAATAATTGTTTCTGACAGTTAGAATTATGAAGAACTGGTCTAATTGACTATATCTTACAGTCCTGAAGCTGAGTACTGATAGCATGAGTTCTGATAACTATTGTGATTGATAGCATAAGTGACTATATCTCACAGTCAATAAATCTGAAGGAAACTATGTGAGTTTTATTGTATTTCTGAGTTGATTGTATCTGACAGCCCTGATATACTGAAATCTGAAGAGCTATCTAAGTTCTTTATTGCGACTGGGTAGCTATAGCTGACAGTCCTAAAATTTGTAACTAAAACTTTGGGAAGTATTTATCTAACTGACATGCCCCAAATAAGCTATAATAACTAAGCTGGGGTCCAATCTCTGCCCCGACTGGAGGGTTGTCAATACCGCGCCACTAGTAAGGATTATTTTGAGAACCCTATACTGGCAGGTACTCAATGAGAATGGTGGGAACCCTAAAATAATGGGTTAATCCACCTCATCAACCCTAATCTAATGGGTTAATATGTCTCAACCTATGCTGGCTACATAGTTCTGGAACACAAGGATGACTACTAAGAATCACACCCTGAACTGGCGGGTGAGTTCCCATCCTTGGGTTCACTCAGTGCTAACTTCTATTTCCATCTAAAGGACACTGAACTGAATAACTAAGCTGAACTGAATAACTAAACTGAACTGATTAGCTGAACTGATACTAATTAACTGGATTGATACTAGTGGTATTGTTTAGTAGAGCTAAACTAAGTTTACTGGATACCAATGACTGACGGAATGTACTGAGTTCTGAGGAACAGTTGAGAGTACTAAAGTTACTGAGATTGACTATGAATACTGAGGTTGCTAATAACTTAGATTACTGAGATTACTGGACTACTGAGATTACTGAGATTTTTGAGTTTTCCTGAGTCACATGACTGACTGAATTCTATAGATCACGGCTTCACTGAGAGTATCGTGAAAACATGACATGGCTCTAGGCACACAGCTATATTTTTTGGGTATAAGTACCCCCAGGACTCGATGGAAGGAAAGTGACACAACTTGAATTTCTTGAGTACACGACCATCAATAAAAATTCATAATACATGAGTGGGGGATTTCATGAAGTACATGGTCATCATAATATCTATCATGAATAGAAATGCTTATAATCAATCATAAACCCCATATTCTAATATCATGGGCATTCCGACAATATATACTATTCATAGCAATCGCATGGAAACCATTCAAGCGTAAGGGAACGGCAACATGTAACGTTTAGTTCATATTGTAATGATTGGGGATATTATACTTCATGTATTTATTCAACATCTAAAACATGGTAGGGAAAGCATGGATATATTTTGTGTACATAATCTATATCTCCATTATCATACATGTTTTATACCACAACAACAACAACACATAATTTGCATAGAAATTTATATTGGAGTGTATGACTAACATGAACTTGTTATTTAGATATCATGAAATCATGTAAATATGAGGTTCTAACATACTAGTCATTTTATCGAACACCTTGCATGCATTCTTTAAAGCATAGGTGGATTTCATACTTGCATTCTATCAATCCATCTAAAGATCATGTTTTTCAACTAACAACATAACTTTCATGAGATATACGTCACAATAATATTATATAGCAAAACAAATAAGCATAAACATGGGTATGATTATATTACCACAATCAACCAAGCTTTTGTATTTTAAAGATTGTTTCTTGAACTCCACGAACAAAAGGAATCCATGGATGAACACTACGCATACCTTGGAAGGGAGGTTCTTGATGATTGATGGAGGAATTTCCTTGAAATTGTATCTTCAAGCTTAATTATGCAACCCTAGTTGTTTTTTCTCTTTTAGTGCTCTTGGATGATGAGCTTTGAGATGTTAATAGGGTTGTAATCTATTTAGAAGCTATATATTTCGTAGGGTTAAGTTTAGGGACGTGTAAGGAGTGTTAAAAGACTTAATTACCCTTAAAATAACTCAACACGGAGTGTTTTTGGCACCTGGAACTGACTTAGGCGGTGCCCAAGTGATTTCCTAAGCTAGGTTGGGCGGCGCCTAACCAATCACCTATGTTTGGGTTGGGCGGCGCCTAACCAATCGCCTATCCTTACTGTCTCTCACGAAAAAGGGC
>JAPEIP010000002.1:111482203-111498850 GCA_026120095.1 Capsicum chinense | reverse complement strand
TTTTCATGACTTAAGAGTACCAAGTAACAAGTCCATGCTCTATGCTTTATGATTCTACATGAATTCCACGTTATTGATATGTATTGTGGTTGTGATATGTAGTGAACATGATGTTGAAGTTAAGAAAGTACTTCCACATTGAATGTATCCCCTCCCATGTATAAAATATTGAGAACCATGTGTAGTATTGAGTCCCCTACTTATGATATTGTGAATTGTGGAATTTATTCCTATGAACAAGTCAGTCATGTGTGTCAGTTTCCTTCCATCAAGTCCTGGGGGTACTTGTACCCAAAAAATATAGTTGTATGCCTAGAGCCATGTCATGTTGTCACAATATATTCCGTCCAGCCATGTTCCATAGAAATAGGTCAGTCATGTGACTTAGGAAGTCTCTAAAATATCATGATCTCAGTTAGTGTCAGATATCAGTAGCATTTCATCAGTCAACGGAATCCAGGAAACTCAGCTCATGTTCAATTTAGTCAATCATGTTCTGTCTCTTCAGATGGGAGTAGAAGTTAGCACTGAGTAAACCCAAAGATGGGAACTCACCTACTTCAGATGAGGGTGTGATTCCTAGAAGCAGCCCTTACATTCTAGAACTATGCAGCCAGTATAGGTTGAGACATCAACACTGCTAGCTTAAGGGTTGATGAGGCGGACATCCGCCGTTCTCTTTTGGGGACACTGCCTGATTTGAGGGTCACTCACAGCTTTTCTTTACCTCTGGCATGGTATTGACACCCTTCCAATCAAGGAAAGGATTGGACCCCAATTCAGCTATATTAACATATATAGGGCATGTTGGTTAAGCTACTACTTCCCACAATTTCAGTCTTAGCATTAGTAAAAGAACCCAGATAGTTCTTTAGACTTCAGGACTGTCAGATACAGTCAATACAGATACAATATGGAACTCAGGTAGTTCCATTAAAATTAGGACTGTCAGACACAGTAACCCATGTTATATCAGTTATCAGTTATCAGTACCATGTTAGATCAGATTCAGTATTCATGTATCATGATATCAATCTCAGTCTCATAATTTTGCATGTATTCTCATGATCATATTAGTCAGTTATTTAGCATTGTGCATGCATGTAACTGATTGCATATAGCCTACCTCACTCGTATACTCACTACTCTCAGTTGTATTGACGCATTTGCGCTATGGTGCTTTATTTTATGTTACACCATAGGTTCTGAGACACGAGATCCATAGCAGCAGTAGTTGATCAGTTTTAACTTTCAACGTCAGTGGTGACCTCTCATCATGTGAGGACATATTATTTTGTTTCATCGTTGCGGTACTCGGTTTTATTTAGTTATCGGAGTTAGTTGGGGATATGTCCCATCAACTCTCTTTTCAAACCATTAGAGGCTTTCTAGACTATCATATTTTTAGAAAGTATTTCAGGTTGTTTTTGGGTATTTATACCCCACCAGATGTTTGATATTCAGTTTAAACCTTATGGCCTATCAGTCTTTGTTCATCATTATGTTTATATATATATATATTTATATATTATGCAGTGTACAGGTACAGATATTAGCCATGGGTTAGCTTATGGTCTCTCGGGGTCCTGAGCACCATGTAGCATCACAGTTCAGAAAATTGGGGCGTTACAAACTTGGTATCAGAGCCTAAGGTTCAATAGTTTCCTAGGAAGTCTGAAATCCGCATCTATTAGAGTCTTGTGAATGGGTGTGTTGCATACCATATTTATGTGCAGGAGGCTATGAGATGTTTTAAGAACAGTTTCCCTTCTTTCATGTCTCAGATCTTGCTATAGAAAACTTTTTCAAGAAAACTCATGTAGATTCTCATTTTGCTTCACTCATGTCAACTCCACCTTACTTTTAAGGTAATAGAAATAGTGAAGCTCAATTCCTACAGATAGGGCTTTCCCAGACAATCCCTGCAGCCAGTTTTGGGATTAACCACAGACTCAGAAATACCCCATCAGTCCCATTATGTTCCAAATTCATATGGATTTCATTCACGATGATGAGAACTTATTCTCTAACTTAAATTTAGATATATCATCAGATCCCTTCTTAAAATCCTATGATAGCACATGACCTAGAGTTAGAAGCATGCATATAAGATCTTGGTAATAGTAGAGTGGGATAATATTATCTGGATTTATCAGATTATGAATTCATGGGGATATTTGTACCAATCAGTAGGCTTGAACAGTACAAGCAAGAATTTTAGTCTATTGGCCTGAAATTAGGTATGACGGTGTGGATGTGATATTAGTAGCATATGAGGAAATAGTAACAGACGATGTGTTTAGTAAGGCAAGCATGTATCGGAAAGAATGTAAGTACTTGATAGTAGATCAAGTGACCAAGTCGGTCCCTCAAATTCCAGTATTAGTGCCTGTATTTTTAGAGAACAAGAAAGGAAAGACAATTCCCAACCCATTCTCATCTCAGTGTAGTGTTTTACACTTCAGATATCATAAAACCCACTCACACATTGCATGTCAACTCTATGGTCATGAACCATGATCATGCATTTTCTTTTTCCATAAATCATATACGATTTCAGTTCCCAGTATAAGGGGTCCCAGTTTACCCCACAGTACGAATTAGTTCCATGCACCTAGCTTATTCATATGTTTTCCATAGAATCATATACAGTTCCAGCTCACTCGATATTATGAATCAGGTCTCACGTATACAGAAATTCTAAACTCCGATTATGCAGCTCATGACTCACATACTCATGTCATGCATTACAGTATACTCAATTTCCATGACTCATGCTATGCCCCTACAGATCAGATAAATTCAGACTACGTCATGTATATTCTCAGTTCAGACCTTTTGGGTAAAACTATGAAGTTGATATTCTACTCCTCAAGTTTCAGTCATGTGTTAAGTTTAGTTAGTGTCCATTCATGCTTCATGTCCTCCTGATTTAAACCCTTCGGTAAGCTCTCCTTATGAAATAGTGTAGTGATGAGCTATTGCTTAGATGGGGGAGAGTAAATATTTCATGACTAAGAGAAGATTTCGTATGCTTGTCTTACACGAGGGTATAGTTATAAAGATAGGCTTGAATATCATGTTAGTGTGCTGGTAGATGGCTAGAAAGAGGTTGTATTTAGAAGTTGTGTAAGTACAGAGTGTGAATGTACGTTCAGATCCTTGACTTATGTGAGCCCCATCATGTAACTATCAAAATTTAGTTACCAGTTACTCAGCTATCAGTGTTCTAATATCTCAGTCTATAGAATGCTTAGTTCTCATGATTCATGTTAGACACCTAACGGTAATACAAATTCATAATATGTCACATATACCCTCAGTTTGGATTCCTCAATGAATCTTTGGGGTCAATTTTCTGTCCCTCAGTACTCAAATACAGCGTTAGCCTAGTAATCAGTATTCAGTAAAGGACTCAAATAGTCCTACAGGACCATGCTTATCAGTTATCAGTTACTTAGCCATCAAGATTCAGTACTTCAGTATCACCTAAACCTCAACAATCCGTAATAAGTTACCAGGACCTAACAACGGCTCTAGTATGAGTCCTAGTTATAGATTCAGTTATAATGTCAGCTTTAGTTCAGCAACCATATCAGAAAAATTCCATTCAATTTCAGACTTGCTTGACTATAGCTTACAGTTACTCAGTTATAGGTATTTCAATACCTTAATTTCCAAATCATTTGGTACGCTTGGTCTCGCATTCTCAAATAATACAGACCTCATGAATTCATGCTCAGTTTCCTCATGTTACTAAATTAGTACTTACCTTCTATGCATGATATCTACAGTTTTAGTTCAACTATTTAGGCTTAGCACAGTTTATCCTCGTAGACCTAGTATCCAACTGTCAGTTATCCAATTAATCAGATAAGTTAGCATATTTATGCACTCGTACTCAGCACCTATATGAATCTTTTAAGTAGTCTCAATTGCAATATATGAGGCTTAGTTACTTCATCTTATATGATATTCATAGCCCTCAACTCATCTTATTAAATCTTAATCAGGATATGATCTTATTACTCAGCTGTCTCATAGAGATAAGTTTATATAGTTTGGTCTTCCTACCTCTCTATTTTTTTGCACTAGCCGAAATCTCATAGAAGAACCATTCTCAGATAAACCAGACAAGTAGCTCTAACCTCAGCTCAGTTAGGTACCATGTCTCAGTTTTAGATCTCAAATATTCAGTCACAATTCAGTTCACCATCTCAGATTTCCCTCAATATCTCTTCCAAGTCTAGCATTCTTTAAGGGACATAGTGTCCTAAGGGGTAGATACACTATAACCCCCAAACTTTCATGATTTAAGCATGCCAATCTCTTTTTATGTAATAAATCTAGTTTGGAGTGGTGGGTACCCATAAGTGACCCTCTATCTCCAATCTCAGTCGTAAGCTAGGTACTCATTGGCTCAGTTCAGTTTATGATACTCAGTCCATATCCTATGTTACAACTTAGTCACGATATTTAATTCACATATTCAGTTCATGCATCACGTTTTAGACTCAACCATGTTCTCCATTTCCTATTCATGCTTGTTCAGTAAAAGGATCTTGAGTGCGAGATTAATGAATTTATCTTTCTAAAGATCTCTCCCATGAAAAAAGTAAAGATATTCAGCAACAAAAGGAAGCTCAGTCCCCGATATATCGATCCCTTTAAGATTCTCAGTCGTTTCAGCAAGGTAGCTTAAGAGCTCAAGTTTCCTTCAAATCTAGCCTCAGTTTATCCAGTCTTCCATGTCTCTTTGATCAAGAAGTGCATAGGTTACCCAGCAATTATAGTCCCTATTCAGAGCGTTGATGTTCATAATAGCCTCTCCTATGAGGAAATTTCAGTCGAAATCCTAGACTATCAGATTCATTGACTGAGGAACAAATAAATCCATCTAGTCAAAGTTCTTTGGCAGAACTAGTCCATAGAGGAGCTACTTGGGAAGCAGAAGATGATACGCGAATCAAGTACCCTCACCTCTTCTCCACAAACTCAAATCTAGCTCAAGGTAATAGTACTCCTTAACCTTATTCAGTTTTATGTTTAGATTTTAGTTACAAATTCGATATCCAAATTTATGCTCATGTTCCCATTATAAATTTGGTATCTATTACCATTGCATATTCAGTCTTGCATTTATGTATCAGTTCAGTTATATAATTATACATTAGATATACATTAATTCAGCTCATCAGTCATGCATCAGATATGCATGTTCAGTATGATATACTCAGTTTATTAGTCATGCCAGTCATGAGATCATGTTTCAGTCATTCATGTTCAGATAGTCTTTTCTCTCCTCTCAGTCAAGTCTCATTCGAGGATGAATTTTCCCAAGCTGAAGATATTGTAAGACCCCACAAAATTTTAAGTCTAACTCATCTCCTTAAGGCTTGATAAGAAAATCGAATACTTAGAAGAATTTTTGCTAAGTGTTCAACACTAGTCATATTTAAAGCCTCCGAACTTTAGGGATTTATTTGGCGATCTTTCTGACCTCCATTTTTTGATTTTCAAGTTTCGTTGTGAGGGAGAAAGACCCTAGTATGTCTTTGTCATATTTAGAATGCATTTTTGGGTGCATTTCAGTGTCTGAAATCACTGGTTTGAAATGCTCCCGCATTTCGGGCGTATTTTAGGCTAAAATTCAGGGTCAACTTTAAATGATCATAAATCCCTTTATATAATGAACTGGGTGGACTGATATATATCAATGGAAATATCTTTGCGTATTCTTTCCAATACAATTGGTTTCATCCTTAAACATCGGAGTAAATATTTATGATCAATTTACTTCAGCATATCAAAACTGTCAACAGAGGGACAGCTGCATCTTTCTCCCTTTCCTTAGGGGTATTTTAGTCTTTTTCCCCACCCTATATATATAGACAAACACAGTATTAAGTCTCATTTGGACCAAAATATATCCCTTTTCAACATTTTCTCTCAAAAACAAGAGAAAGAGTTTCAATTTGAAAACCCAAGTTCAAAGAATTTCACCGTTAATCATCAAGAATCTTCCATCTAAGGTATGTGTAGTGTTCATCCATAGATTCCTTTCATCCATGGAGCTCAAGAATCAAGTTTTAAATCATGCATTATGAATACTTTGTTGTGGTATGATTATGTTAATGTTGTATAGTTTCAAGTTGGGATCTTTATGTATTTTCATAAAGATATGTTAGTATGTAAGTTGAAATCTATGAAATTAGTTGTTTATGATATCTATATTGTTGGATGTTGATAATCAAGTGGTTGATGTTGAATGATTCCAAAATTGGAATATTTATGTGTTATTATGAATCTACGACACCATGTGAGTTGAAAACATGTAAAACTTGGTTGTTTATGATGCAAAATCTTATGGTTTCACCTAAGCCTAAATTGTTCATGCAAGGTGTTCGATGAAATTCCTAGAATAATAATAACCATGTTTTCATGACTTAAGAGTACCAAGTAACAAGTCCATGTTATATGCTTTACAAATCTACATGAATTCCAGGTTATTGATATGTATTGTGGATGTGATATGTAGTGAACATAATGTTGAAGTTAAGAAATTATTTCTACATTGAATGTATCCCCTCCCGCATATGAAATGTTGAGAACCATGTGTAGTATTGAATCCCCTACTTAGGATATTGTGAATTGTGGACTTTATTCCTATGAACAAGTCAGTCATGTGTGTCAGTTTCCTTCCATCGAGTCCTGGGGTACTTGTACCCAAAAAATATAGCTATGTGCCTAGAGCCATGTCATGTTGTCACGATATCTTCAGTCCAGCCATGTTCCATAGGATTCAGTAAGTTATATAACTCAAGAAGTCTCAAAAATCTCATGATCTCAGTCAGTGTCAGATATTAATAGCATTTCGTCAGTCAACAGAATCCTTGAAACTCAGCTCGTGTATAGTTTAGTCAATCATGTTCAGTCTCTTCAGATAGGAGTAGAAGTTAGCATCGAGTGAACCCAAGGATGGGAACTCACCTGCTTCAGATGAGGGTGTGATTCCTAAAAGCAATCCTTGCATTCCAGAACTATGTAGCCAGCATAGGTTGAGAAATCAAAACTGCCAGCTTAAGGGTTGATGAGGCGGATATCTGCCGTTCTCTTTCGGGGACACTTCCAAATTTGAGGGTCACTCACAGCTTGTCTTTACCCATGGCATGGTATTGATACCCTTCCAATTAGGGCAAGGATTGGACCCCAGTTCATCTATATTATCATACATGGGGCATGTCGGTTAAGCTACTACTTCTCACAGTTTCAGTCTCAACATCAATAAAAGAACTCAGATAATTCTTCAGACTTTAGGACTGTTACATACAGTCAATATAGATATAGTATGGAACTCAGCTAGTTCCATCAGAATCAGGACTGTCAGATACAGTCGCACATGTTATATTATTTATCAGTTATCAGTACCATGTCAGATCAGATTTAGTAATCATGTATCACGATATCAATCTCAGTCTCATAATTTTGCATGCACTCTTACGTTCATATTAGTCAGTTATTTAGCATTGTCCATGCATGTAACCCATTGCATATAGCCTATATCACTCGTATACTCAGTACTCTCAGTTGTACTGACGCATTTGCGCTATGGTACTTTCTTTTATGTTACACCATAGGTTCCGAGACACGAGATCTATAGCAGCAGTAGTTGATTAGTTTCAGCTTTCAGCGTCAGTGGTGAGCCCTCATCATGAGAGGACATATTATTCTATTTCATTATTGCGGTACTCAGTTTTATTTAGTTATCGGAGTTAGTTGGGGACATATCCTATCAACTCTCTCTTCAGAAAGTTAGAGGCTTTCTAGACTATCATGTTTTTAGATAGTATTTTAGGTTGTTTTTGGGTATTTATACCCCACCAGATATTTGATATTCAGTTTGAACCTTGTGGCCTATCAGTCTTTGTTCCGCATTATGTTTATATATATAAATATATATCATGCAATGTACAGGTACAGATATCAGTCATGGGTTAGCTGTGGTCCCTCGGGATCATGAGCGTCGTGTAGCATTCCAGTTCAGAAAATCGGGGTGTTACAACTTCAATCACTATCATCGCTATAATTTATCTCTACTAACAACCATCTCCACCATCACAACTAACGATATCTTCAACTAGCACCAATACATCGTCAACCATTATTCATTCATTTTTTAGCCATCACAATCAACACCCCCAACTACTAACATAAAGTAATGTAACATCACAACCACCACCACCACTATCAACCACTACCATCAAAACAATCACTAAGTACCAACCATCACAACTATCACCACTAACACTACTAATCACTAACATCAATCATTGGTACCACAACCACTATTATAAACCATATCCATTATCACTAACAAACATAAATATTATTTTTCAATCAAAGAATCATTTTGTTGTATTAAATTATATACTTTTCTAATCTATAATTAGTTTTTTATTTGAATTGTATTTTATATTTTATTATATATACAAATAAATTTTTTTTATACATTCAGATGTTGAAAAACAAACAGTCTTAATCATTCAGTTTTCAAATCTAGAGATAACATCTTAATCATTTAGACATGAATTCAGATTCAGACGTCTGAATCTTAAAAAAAACAAATGCAGCCTTAGTCTCATTTTTAGCTCTCAATCTTTGATGAATTATTTTGTGACCTTCCCAACCTCTGTTTCTTGATTTTCTTATTGATACACAATGGATCAAGTCAATAATACGTATTGGGTGCATTTTAGGGGCTTTCGGGTGCATGTCAGACCACAATTTTATGGTAAACTTCAAATGATCATAACTTTCTGTATATAATGAACTGGGAGGTCTTCTATATATCAAATGAAAGCTATTTGAGTCTTCTTTCCAATTCAACTAATTTCATCTAAATCAAACACTGGAGTAAAAAGTTATGCCCAATTTACTTCAGTATGTCAGTCTATCAACTGAGGGACTGCTGCGATTTTCTTTGTTTCCTTAGGGGTATTTTAATCCTTTTTCCCACCCTTATTCAGCCATAAACACCTGATTAAGCACCCAATTGACCAAAATATATTTATTTTCTCCAACTCCATCAAGAACTAAACCCTTAGGTCTCAACCTAAGAATCAAGATCCCTTAAGATTCAACCGTGGGTTTTAGAAATTAGATGAAGATACAGAATCTCCAAACCATAGGCTTCACGAAGCATCTATCAAATTTCTAATTTGAGGTACATGGGATTTATCCTAAAAACTACATAGGCTTGTAAACACTAGATCATGATTTAAATATTATCAAGCATGAATTTTAAAGGGGTTTTTAGAATCTATGTTTTAATTATGCATTATAAATGTTTTTATGATATTATTAATTTAGCCTTTAAGTCTTTCTCCCTTGAATTTATTTACAAGTATATATGTATATGTATGAAAACTGAGAATGAAGATTGTTTGAGAGCATATATTATGAAACCCCTCTCATATGTTGAATTAAAGATTATGGTTTTGTCGAAAAAAAAAGTTGAAATGCATGCCTTGTGATTTGAAAGTAGTTTTCTCAATATCATAGTAATTGGAACATGATTTATAAATAATGAGAGGGTGTGTCTTGATATTACTATGACGTTTTTGTGTTAAAGTGATAGAAATGCATGTAATTAAGAACTTTGACATGTCCACCTTGAATTTTTGAAATGTTGACAAAGAGAGTTTCCTTGGATATGTTTACATGAGTTTTAAAGAATGAGTTTCTTGAAAAGAATTGTTGATATGGTGGTCCTAAATTTCATGTTTTGAAAACAAAGATATAATTTTCTAAATGGCTCAGATAATGTGACATGCAAGTCAATGGTATGACGATACCATATAAATATATGCCATGACAGAGTTAGAGTTTGATTTTAGAGAATCTGTATTTTAAAGAGTTAAAAACTGGGTTGATGTGAGTTAGGTGGTTACCCGAAGAAAGCACGAGTCAAATGACTCTATGATGGAAATCATGATTTGCCAACTAGGGAAGTTGATACCCTGCTATGTGATCTTATGTACCTAGTATGTTGTCATCCCAAATCGGGACTTATGGTTTGGAGCCCTACTTCGTGATCTTGAGCCCAACCATGATATAATGACTTGATTGGGGTTGTGGCACCTTTTTATGTGATCTTGTGTGATCTTCCCTCAGTAGTACTCCTATCTTTGCGACAACTAAGATAAGGTAGTCGACAAAAGCTATGAAATTGTAGGGTACACCACCTAGCACAAAAGTAAATCAAAGAGTGTTACAAAGTTCAAATCATTTTACAGAGTCTTTTAAAAATGCCCATGTGATTTTTAACATATGATATATTTAAGAACTACTTTAAATTTCTCTCATATATGTTGAATATTAATTATTATTTTGGATTTGCTCTACATACCAGTACATCTGCATTAGCCCCGCCTACCTTCCAAGTTCGTAGGCTCAATCTAGGGGTCCAGCTAAACAGTAGAGTATCCAGAGAGAAGTGATTAGTGTAGTGGTAAACCTGCTTTGTTCTAGAAGTCCTATTATATCAGATTATGTCATTCTTTTTGTTTTGTTCTATTGGGGGCCTTGTCCCAGTTTTCAGATAGTTGTCATTTGATCATGTAGTAGAGATTTCACAGATTGTTCTAGATGTTGTTTAGTTGATTTCAAATTTTATTTTTTATTGTTAAACTGAATTCAAAGTATGACCATGTTTCCATATTAGATTGTATTTCCACATCTTTTCTTATTATATGATTGTTGTGTATGACTACCAGATAGAGGGCCCTAGATTGGGTCATGATATATTGCGATGTCCCACTCACTGCTTCGTGGTAAGGCCTCAATCGGCAACCTCGTTATGAATTTTAAATCCCAAGGGTAGTTTATGTTTTTGCCCACATCCCCAAATCGTGAAACAGATGATTAAGTGTATTATTGAGCATAATATACTAATTATTCATCAAGTCTTTCTCAAAGTAAACCCTAGGATTAAATATTCAACCTCAAGATTCCCCCAATTTCCACTATTATTTCTTTAAGAAATCTCTAAATTAAGGATTCCCAAATCAAGACAATCAAGCATCAATCTTCAAGAATTCAAATTGGAATCCAAATTCAAGTTTCTCCATTTAGTCATCAATCAAGGTATGTGGGGTTATGAACAAGGAAAATCCTTTTATCCTAGTGCCCAAATCTTGTTTCAAATTCTATATTTTACTGAATTTTATATGATTTTCCATGAAATTCAAGTTAGAGTTTATACACATTATTGTTATTTACAAGCTTATGAGATTTTTAGTGATTTAGAAGTTGAATTACATGATTATGTTCATGTTTTCATGCATATTGTAGAATTTTCAAGACTTTGAGTTGATTTATCAATATTTACATTATCAAGCATGAAGATTTTGATGTTTTAAAATGAGTTTAATACATGGGTCGTTAAGCCCTAATCAAATATTGCTATTTTGAGATCTGCTATGCTATAAGCACCCTATGACTAGATTCCTCTCAGATTATAAATAAAGATTTGACCTTTTTGGTCTCAGACTAGATATGAAATCCACTTTATAGATTCAGATTATAGATTTAGCTTTATAGATATATAGTTGGTTTTGATTATAAACCATTATACTATTTTAAAAGTGGTCTTCCCTTAGAATGAGCATACAGATTTAATGGGAGTAGTATTTAGTATCGAGATGTTTATGTTAGTATGATTTCATACCCCAGAACTACATGCCAACGTAGGATTCAAATTGTTCCTATTTCTATATAGATGAAAGAGATGTGATCACTTAGATAGGTTATACTCTCTGGCAAGAGTATGACTCATCTCCCCAACGTGAAGATTCCTCCTTAAGGGGACAAAAAAGTTGGACTCCATGAATGCTCACATGGTTTATGTCGGTTAGAAGAACCTCCCTTCAGATAAAGTATTTTTCCCATGTAGAATAGTTTTCAAATTTTTAAACTCCTAGAATACAGTATTTTCTTTGTAGCTTTGAAATTCTTGAGTTTAGAATATTGTTTTACATAAGCCTTCAGATACAGACTTACGTATTTTACTTAGCCTATATGGTTTGAGAATGAGGACAGAATATAGATTTTAGAACTAAGTTTAATGAATCATAAGATTTACACTATATACTTTACTATTTATGATTTATGATCTTCAGCTTTCAGATTACTCAAGCCTATGTGAGCCATTTACATTTAGCTTACATGATTTTATAAATTGTGTTCATATTGCTTAAGTATTGCATTCACCCCTATATACTCAGTACATTCCTAAAGTATAGATCCACATGTACGTATGTGTGCTACATTGTCTCATAATGTAGGTTCAGGTGCTCAGACTCAGTAGTGTGAGTAATTTTTTTAGCATCTCATCTACATCCCTGCAGTTGGTGAGTCATCATAGTTTGGGGACCTAGCTATTCATATTTCCCATTTATTAGTAGATGACTTAGCCTTCATTTCAGACAGTTTGAGTCAACTAAGGCCTACCCGATGACTCTCTAGATTCAGTCAGTAGAGGTTTCTCAAACTACCAGATTCAGTTTTAGATTCTAGTTTTAGTATTTACTTTATTGGATTATTGAGATTAGTATTTTTAGATATACTCAGTTATCTAGATAGTTTTTTGCATTTATTATGATTTTACATTCATATTTCCCTATTTTGAGATTTAGATTCATTAAAAGGCAACCAGGGTTAGCTCAGGACTACTTGTAGTTCAAAGCACCGTGTGGTATCTCGAGAATCAAATTTTAGGGTGTTACAAACTTGTTATTAGAGCCAAAGGTTTAGAGAGTCCTAGGGTGTCAGACAAGCTATGTTACATAGAGTCTTAATCATTGGTGTGAAGCGTGCCACATTTATAAGCAAGTGGCTATAGAGCATTTTAGAAAATCATCTCTTCTTTCATGATCTATCGTGCATTCAGTGTTTCTATTTACTTTTAACTCATTCTTTCACATAACAAAAAATTCCTCCTCATCTAGCTAACACACATAGAAACTAAAACCAGCCACCTTAGCCCACAGATTCTTTGAATGAGAATATGTCACATGCAAAGTTTTGGGCTGCCTTTCAGGTGCTAGCCCAAACTGTGATAGCTAATGTCTAGGGCAACCATCAGGCTGCAATCCCATTTCAGTAAGATAAGGACTTAGTCGCAACCAGAATTTGAGACTTTATGAGAATAAACCCATCAAAATTTCTTGGGTCAAAGTCAGGTGAGGACCCACAACTTTATCTAGATAAGATGAAGAAGATCACCTAAATTATGCATGTTTCTAAAGAGGAGAGTGTAGAATTAGAATCCTATAGGCTGAAGGATGTTTCATATGATTGGGTAGTGATGTGTAAGAAAAGTAGAGGGGAGAATATAGCTTCTATGACTTGGTAGATATTTTAGGATGTGCTCTTAAAGAAGTTCTTCCCACATAAGATGAGGAAATATAAGATAGAAGAGTTCATTAAACTGAGTTAGGGCTCAATGATAGTGAATGAGTATTACCTCAAGTTTAACCAGTTGTCTAAGTATGCCCCTGATCAGATGGCTGACCCTAGGTCAAGCATGAGTAAGTTTATGACTGGTGTGTCTAGGTTGATAGTTAAAGAGTGTAGGACTGTTATGCTCATTAGAGGTATGGATCTTACTAGATTGATGATGCACGCTCAGCAGATTAAGGCAGAGAAATTAAAGAAAAGAGAGAGAGTAAATAAGAAGGCTAGGACAGGACAGTTTAATTATGGCCAAGCTAGATATCAAGGAGGAAATTATCCACAGTTTTAGAATCATTCATCTATGCCTGCATCTTTTTCAGCCAGTTCTCTTGTACCCAAAAAATGGCAGGAATAGTGGGGTAAGTCTTATATGTCCAGATCTTAGAATAGTGTGAGTGGGAAGCCTAATCATCCCCCATATGCTAAGTATGGTAAGAATTATGCGGGTCAATATTTGTGGGGTCAGAAAGGTTGTTATAGTTATGAGCAAATGGGTCGCGGAATCAGAGAATGCCCACATGCTAGACAGGGAAATAGGGATATCCGTTCCCAAACTCAAGCTACCAGTGCATCATCTCCCTTAGGTCATCTAGATCCTTCTCAGGGCACATCCTCTAATATTGGTGGCGGACAGTGCCAAAATAGGTTCTATGCTTTACCATCTCACTAGGAGAAGGAAGATTCCCTAGATGTTGTTACTAGTATGCTTTGTGTCTTTTATCTTGATTCTTATATGTTGCTAGACCTTGGGTCGGGTTTCTCTTATGTGACCTAGTTAGTTGCAGTAAATTTTGAGGTAAGTTCTAAAAAGAAAGCCTTTCTTGGTTTCTACCCCAGTAGGTGAGTTAGTTGTTGCTAAACAGATTTATAAAAAGTATCATTCATAAGGTCATTTTAGCAGACCTAATAGAGTTAGATATGGTTGATTTTGATATTATTTTTGGTATGGATTGGCTTTATTCTTGTTATGAAACCATAGATTGTTGCACTCGAGTGGTGAAGTTTCTATTTCCAGATGAGCCAGTCTTTGAGTGGTTAGGTAATTTAGTGTCTCCCAAGACTCATTTCATATCTTATTTTAAAGCTAGAAAGTTCATTTCCAAAGGGTGTATTTGCCATCTACTTTGAGTCAAGGATACTAAGTCAGAGACACCAACAATTCAGTCAGTCAGTGTAGTTAATAAGTCTCTTGATATTTTTCCAGAAGATCTCCCAGAGGTACCTTTCAATAGGGAAATAGAATTTGGTATTGACCTCCTTCCAGATACTCAGCCTATTTCTATCCCTCCATATCATATGGCTCCCACCGAGCTTAAGGAGTTGAAAGAGCAACTCAAATATCTTCAAGATAAAGGTTTCATAAGGCCTAGTGTTTCTCCATAGGGCACTCCTATCCTATTCATGTGAAAGAAAGATGGTTTTTTACGTATGTTCACTGACTATCGTCAGTTGAATAAAGTTACTATCAAAAACAAATGTCCTCTTACTAGAATTGATGACTTATT
This sequence comes from Capsicum chinense, assembly GCA_026120095.1. NCBI lineage: Eukaryota > Viridiplantae > Streptophyta > Magnoliopsida > Solanales > Solanaceae > Capsicum > Capsicum chinense. Next base: position 111,483,830 of record JAPEIP010000002.1, on the reverse strand, counting down.
TGACCAACTCCAAGGTGCAAGTTATTTCTAAAGATAGACCTTAGATCTGGCTATCATCAGCTTAAAGTAAGGGAATATGATATTCCAAAGACAACTTTTAGAACCCGTTATGGTCATTTTGAGTTTTTAGTCATGTCCTTTAGTTAATTAATGCCTTTATCTCCTTCATAGACTTGATGAAAAAAGTGTTTAAATAGTATTTGGACATGTTTGTCATTGTCTTTATCGATGATATTCTTGTCTACTCTCGTAGTGAGGATGATAATGCAAACCATCTTAGAATTGTGTTGTGAACTCTTAGAAATCACCAGTTGTTCACCAAATTTAGCAAGTGTGAATTTTGGCTAAGGTCAGTATCTTTCCTTATTCATATTATTTTTAGTGAGGGTATAAGAGTTGATCCCTAAAAGAAAAAAGTCGTAAGAAATTGGCCTAGACCTATCTCTCCATCTGGCATTAGGAGTTTCTTTGGTTTAGATAGTTATTACAGACATTTTGTTGAGGGTTTCTCGTCTACAGCATCTACTATGTCTAGATTAACCCAAAAGAAAGTTAAGTTTCAGTGGTCATGTTCCTGCGAGAAGAGTTTTCAGGAGTTGAAGACTTGACTCACTTCAATCCCAGTGTTAGCATTACCTGATGGTACAGGTAGTTTTGTAGGGTATTGTGATGCCTCCAGAGTTGGGTTGGTTTGTGTGTTGATGCAGAGAGATAATGTCATAGCCTAAGCCTCTAGATAGTTGAAGCCTCATGAAAAGAACTACCCTACCTATGATCTTGAATTAGTTGTCGTTGTGTTTGATTTGGAAATCTTGAGACATTATCTGTATGGAGTCCATATTAATGTGCTCATGGATCACAAAAGTTTCCAGTATGTATTTACCCAGAGAGAGTTGAATCTCCATCAGTGAAAGTGGTTAGAATTATTGAAGGATTATGATATGAGTGTGTTGTATCATCCAAGCAAGGCTAATGTAGTGGCAGATGCCCTTAGTAGATTATCTATGGGCAGTGTTGCTCATATGGAGAATGGTAAGAAAGAGATGGCTCAAGAAGTTCATCAATTAACTAGATTGGGTGTTAGATTGAGGGTAATGTTTGGGTCTAGAGTAGCTCCCAATATTCCCTAGTTTCGGAAATAAAGAAGAAGCAAGATATAGATTCTAGTTTGGTCAAAATAAAGGAGTCGGTTAGAGACCAAAAGGTAGATGTTTTCTCCCAAGTGGGAGATAGTGTGTTGAGATACCAAAGTAGATTGTGTGTGTCATATGTTGATGAATTTAGGCAGCGGATTATGGAAGAAGTGCATGGAGCGCGTTATTCCATTCATCCAAGTGCTACCAAGATGTACTGCCACTTGTGAGAAATCTATTGGTGGAGTGGTATGAAAAGAGATATAGCAAATTTCATAGCAAAGTGTGAAACTTGTCAACAGGTTAAGGTAGAGCACCAAAGACCTGGGGGTATGTTGCAAGAGTTTGGTATCCCCATTTAGAAGTGGGAAGAGGTGAATATGGATTTTGTGACTGGTTTACCCCATTCACGTCATCAACATAATTCGATATAGGTTATTATAGAAAGATTGACTAAAACAGCACATTTCTTACCCGTTCATAAGTCATACACA
>JAPEIP010000002.1:111470139-111482103 GCA_026120095.1 Capsicum chinense | reverse complement strand
GGTAATGTTTGGGTCTAGAGTAGCTCCCAATATTCCCTAGTTTCGGAAATAAAGAAGAAGCAAGATATAGATTCTAGTTTGGTCAAAATAAAGGAGTCGGTTAGAGACCAAAAGGTAGATGTTTTCTCCCAAGTGGGAGATAGTGTGTTGAGATACCAAAGTAGATTGTGTGTGTCATATGTTGATGAATTTAGGCAGCGGATTATGGAAGAAGTGCATGGAGCGCGTTATTCCATTCATCCAAGTGCTACCAAGATGTACTGCCACTTGTGAGAAATCTATTGGTGGAGTGGTATGAAAAGAGATATAGCAAATTTCATAGCAAAGTGTGAAACTTGTCAACAGGTTAAGGTAGAGCACCAAAGACCTGGGGGTATGTTGCAAGAGTTTGGTATCCCCATTTAGAAGTGGGAAGAGGTGAATATGGATTTTGTGACTGGTTTACCCCATTCACGTCATCAACATAATTCGATATAGGTTATTATAGAAAGATTGACTAAAACAGCACATTTCTTACCCGTTCATAAGTCATACACAGCGAAAGTTTATGCTAAGTTGTACATAAGGGAGTTAGGAAAACTGCATGGAGTTCCCTTGTCTATCATTTCAGATAAGGGTACTAAGTTTTGGACAGCCTTTCAAAACGGTCTTGGTACCTAAGTCCATCTTAGTTCATCTTTCTATCCTTAAATATATTGTCAAGCAGAGAGAACCATCCAAACTCCAGAAGATATATTGAGGGCATGCGCTATTTATTTCAGGGGTAGTTGGGATGAGCATTTTTCATTGATTAAGTTCGCTTATAATAACAGCTTCGCATATAATAACAGCTACCATTCTAGCATACAGATCGCCCCATTTAAGAATCTTTATAGGAGGAGATGTAGATAACTCATAGGTTGGTTTGAAGTGGGTGAGGCCGCTTTGCTTAGGACTGATGCAGTGTTTAATTCTATAGAGAAAGTTAAGTTTATTAGAGAAAGGTTGAACACAACCCAGAGTCGTCAGAAATCATATGCTGATGTGAGATGAAAGGACCTCGAGTTTAAGGTTGGTGATTTAGTGTATCTAAAGATTTCATCGATGAAAGGGTTGAAAAGATTTGGCAAAAAGGGGAAGCTTAGCCCCCGATATGTTGGCCCTTACAAAATTTTGAGTCGTGTTAGGAACGTAGCTTATAAGCTTGAGTTGCCTGCAGAATTATTATCCGTTCGCCTGTATTCTATGTCTCTACTTAAGAAGTGCATCAACGACTCCACTGTTGTAGTTCTTTTAGAAAGCTCAGATATTCAAAATAGCCCATCATATGAAGATATTCTAGTTGAGATTTTAGATCATCAGATCCATAGACTAATGAATAAAGAAGTTCCCTTGGTCAAAGTTCTATGGAGAAATAAGTCCGTTGAGGGCGCTACTTAGGAAGTAGAAGCATACATACGTACTAAGTATCCTCATCTCTTCTCCACATACTCAGATTCAGTTGAAGGTAATATTTTTATTTCATTCAGTTCTTTTCCTGTTTCAGATTCAGCTATATAGCTATTTTCATATAAACCCATGCACTCTCAGATCAGCTTAGTAGCTCTGTATGTTTTAGAATCAGTCATTTAGTTTATTTCAGTTGTGCATGATAGCTTATAGCCTCAAATTCCTCAATCTTTTCAGCTTAACTAGCCACATTCGAGGACGAATGTTCCCAAGGAGGAGATATTGTAATACCCTATACTTTTTCCTAGCTTAAATTCGTTTCTAGAATGTTAAAGATTAGATTCAAAAGGAATAACATTTATTTCAAGTGAAACTTTCTAGATTTTGACATTTTATGGTGTGCAAAATTAAATAAGCTTTCCATCGATACCAAATTCGCCCAAATTTGACACTTGGTTGAAAAGTTATGGCATTTCTAGTGTTGACAGTGTTTGGACCTTTATTCCAGCAATCCACTGCGATTCCACCGCATCGTGGTAGAAATAGCGATGGAAGCCTCATCGCATTTCGGTGAAGGTCAATTCAATATTTATCAATTTCCAGAGGGTCACCACGATTTTACTGCATTGCGGTGAATCCCAAAATAGCAACTGTGATAATCCAGTAAGTCACCGTGGTTTCACTGCATCACAGTGGGTATCGCGATGACCCACTCAGCGCATCACTGTAAGGCCTCAATCGGCAATCCAGTTACAAATTTTAAATCCAAAGGGTAGTTTAGTCTTTTGCCTACATCCCCAAATCATGAAAACAGATGATTAAGTGTATTATTGAGCACAATATACTGATTATTCATCAAGTCTTTCTCAAAGAAAACTCTAGGCTTCAATATTCAACTTCAAGAATCCCCCAAATTCCACCATTGTTTCTTCAAGAATGCTCTAAATTGAGGATTCCCAAATCAAGACAATCAAGAATCCATCTTCAAGAATTCAAATAGGAATCCAAATTCAAGTTTCTCCATTTAGTCATCAATCAAGGTATGTGGGGTTATGAACAAGGACAATCCTCTCGTTCTTGTGCCCAAAACTTGTTTCAAATTCCAATTTTTACTAAATTTTATACGATTTCCCATGAAATTCAAGTTAGGGTTTATACGAATTATTGTTATTTACAAGCTTGTGAGATTTTCAGTGATTTAGAAGTTGAAATACATGATTATGATCATATCTTCATGCATATTGCAGAAATTTCCTGATTTTGAGTTGATTTATCAATATTTACATTATCAAGCATGAAAATTTTGATGTTTTCACATGAGTTTAATACATGGGTCACTAATCCCTAATCTAAGATTGCTATTTTGAGATTTGTTGTGCTATAAGCACCCTTTGAGTAGATTACTCTCAGATTATAGATAAATATTTGACCATTTTGGTCTCAGACTAGATATGAAATCCATTTTACAGATTCAAATTATAGATTTATACTTACAGATATACAGTTGGTTTTGATTATAAACCATTATACTATTTTAAAACTGGATTTTCCTCAGAATGAGCATACATATTTAATGGGACTAGTATTTAGCACCGAGATGGGTACGTTACTATGATTTCATACCCCCGAACTACGTAAAAATATAGGATTCAGATTGTTCTCACTTCTACGTGGACGAAAGATATGTGATCACTTAGATAGGTTATATTTCCCGAAAAAATTATGACTCCTCTCCCCAATGTGAGGATTCCTCCTTAGGGGGACAAGAAGGTTAGACCTCATGAATGCTCACATGGTTTATGTCGGTTAGAAGAACCTTCCTTCAGATAAAGTATTTTTCTCGTGTAGAATAAGTTTTCAGATTTCTAAACCCCTAGAATACAGTATTTTCTCTACAACCTTGAAGTTCTTGATTTTAGAATATTATTTTACATAAGCCTTCAGATACAGACTTATAGATTTTACTTAGCCAACATGATTTGATGATGAGAACAGAATACAGATTTTAGAACTAAGTGTTATGACTCACAAAATTCATACTATAAACTTTACTATTTATGATTTATGATCTTCAGCTTTCAGATTACTCAAGCCTATGTGAGTCATTTACATTTAGCATGCATGATTTTATAAATTATGTTCATATTGCATAGTTATTGAATTCACCCCTGTATCCTCAGTACATTTCCAAAGTACTGATCCACATATACATCTGTGTGACATATTATCTCATAATGTAGGTTCAGGTGCTCAATCTTAGTAGTGTTAGTGATTTTTCTAGCATCTCATCTACATCCTTGTAGTTGGTGAGTCCTCATAGTTTGGGGACCTAGCTATTCAAATTTCAAATTTATTAGTAGCTGACTTAGCCTTCATTTTAGACAGTTTGAGTCAACTGAGGCCTATCCCAGTGACTCTCTAGATTCAGTTAGTAGAGGCTTATCGGACTACCAGATTCAGTTTTAGATTCTAGTTGCAGCATTCAGATTTTCAGTATTTGCTTTATCGAATTGTTAAGATTTGTATTTTCACGTATACTCAGATAATCCAGATAGTTTTCCACATTTATTATGATTTTATATTCATATTCCTTTATTTTGAGATTTAGATTCAATAGAAGGCGGCCAGGGTTAGCTCTGACTACTTGTAGCTTAGAGCACCGTGTGGCATCCCGAGAATTAGATTTTGAGGTGTTACACAAACCAACAAAACACTAAATCTCAATAGAAAAATTAGTCCTAGAACAATCACAAACCACTACAATCTTTGCCAAATCAACCATGATATCATCCTTAGTCAACACATAACTTGATAAAGAAATAGATTCCAACCAAAACTCATACTTGGAGAAATTGGAAAACAACTTCTCATCCCTTAATCTCTGAAGAACTATCCACAAATTCTACTCATGATCATCCTCACTCGTGGAATAAACAAAGATATTATCTATAAATATAATAACAAAAGAGTTGACATACATCCAAAATACTTGGTTCATCAACTCTATGAATGTGACTGTGGCATTGGTCAATCTGAAGGACCTGACTAAAACCTCATAATAATTGTACCAAGTATGAAAAGCTATCTTTGAAATATCCAAAGATTTAATACTTAACTAGTGATACTATAATACCCCATGTTTTGAAGTACTGTGTAACTTAGATTCTTATTCTTAAGTCGTATCGACATCATATGATTTTTAAGATATAAGTCGTAGCTATGGCAGAGTGGAGTGATTGAAGTTCTATTTAGGTTACTACTCAACCCTAGGAATCATCACTAGATGTTACGAGTCGTATGAGTAAAGTTGTCAGGACAATAGTATAGGACCCCCAAGTCTCTATCCAAGTTATGAGAGGATGGTACAAGTCATATGGAAATGTGATAAGTCATAAGATACGACTTATATGTTTACCAGAGCATGCTATCTTTGCCACTGCCAAGCTTACGAGTTACTAGTCCAACTCGTAACCTCAACTTACGAGTTATAATTTGACTCGTGACGACTGACGGTCAAATTTCTATAAGTTTAGTTAAGGGATATTTTGGTCTTTTCCCTTCTTATAACTCCCAACCCATGACTTATAACCCAAGAGAGGTATTATTTTCCTCTATCTTTCAGCTAATTAACACAATAATACTCTTTTTTTCCCATATTCAAGAACAACAATAATGGGGTTCTCTCACCAAGTCATATCTCAAGTCTCAAACTTTAAGTCCTCCTCACAAGTTAAGTAATTCCAGATATGTGGGGTTTTTAACAAGGTTAATCCTTATCCTGGTGCCCTAAAAGCATGATCTTTAAGTGAATTTACATGTTTTACATTAGGGTTCATCCCCAAATTCTCATAGATTGAAGCATAACATTATCTTGTGATTTAAAAGGCTAGAGAGCATAAGAGTTGTACCTATTCATGTTTTGAACTATAAGTTTGATATTTTGGTTTGAATTTCATTACTTTTATGTGTAATTATTATCAAATTTTGTAATCATTCAGTGCTGACAATTTATAAACACCTGGTACCTATGTGTTTTCTTATTGATTCTAACTTTTCAAGTTCAAAGTTAGTCAACCTTGATTTTATTACTATATTCAGACTACCAAGTTTAAGTTAAGCAGTTGTCAGTACAATACCATGTCATTTTAAATCGGGATTAACACTAGTTTTATTCAGTTGGGAGTAGGATTTAGTACCGAGAGGGAATTTTAGGTTAAGCACATCCTGCTTCCCAGAAACTATGTGCTACCATAGGATTAGGGGCCACGCCAGAGAGCATTTTTCTTTGACCAACATGGGATCAGTTTAATGATCATTCCAGTGTAGGTCCTATGTTAATGTTAAGGATGGAACAACCCTCCTCAACATGGGTCAGGCATTGGGCTCCATGGTAGTTCCCGTGGTTCATATCAGTTACATGATAGCTCCCATAATTTTAGTCAGTACTCAATCTATCTCTGTTCAGATTTTCTTGGCTAAGTAGTCAGATTTCAATATTTATTTTGTTAGTTATGCAGATTATTTTAGTTATTTAAATCATATCAGTGTATACGATACTGGGTTTTGCACTTCCATTTTTACATGTTCTTGCCTCTATGTTTAGATTTTACATATGCTTCAGTAGTCCTTGCCTCATATACCAGTATATTCAAAGTACTTACCACATATTTTTCTCTATGGTATGTTGTCTTATATCATTGATTTGGATGAACAGTTCTTTGAGCATCCTTAGATGGACTAGTATCCTCCCAACAACAGCATCGGTGAGTCCTCATCCATCAAGGATGATATTTTATTTCAACCATTTATAGAAGTTATTTTCATGTCAGTCAGTCAGAGTTAGTTGGGATCTTGTCCCGTTAACTCCTCATGTTAGAGGTTTTTAGACGTTCAGACTGGATGTACAGATAGTTGGTCATCTTTCAGAAACCATTATTTGTTGTTTTGTTTTTTTCCAGACATATTAGCTATATTCAGATCTGTACTCCATTTTGAAATTATACCTCTTGAGCTTATTTTCTTTACATGTTAATTTAGTATTACTTCATTCAATGCTCATAACAGGTACCAAATAATGGGTTGTCTTAGGGTCACTTTTATCCTTAAGCACTGTGTTGCGACTAGGGTATAGCCTCTGATTATGACAAAACTTGGTATCAGAGTCAAGGATTTAAAAATAGACATGATATAGATTGATGAGCCTAAAAAGACTGTGGTTGAAAAAGAGGTTGACCTTGAGAGTTCACACTCAAAAGGTCAAAAACGAATAAGAAGATGGCCTCCAATTGTGAGGAAAAGGATGAAGGACCTTAGTTAAGTTGAGTTTTTTTGTGTAGTGACACTAAATCACTTGCTTCTTGGGAGGCTAGAGAGGCTACCCAAGTTAAGTAGGTATGCTTTATTTTTAGTTTCTAGTTTTTACTTTATGTAGTTTTTATTTTGTTGAGTCACAAGTTGATAAGAAGTCTAAGTACCAAAAACCTTAGCTAAGGAGAATAGCGGAGACTAAGTGTGGGGTCCCCAAACCCTCTTGATGTATGATGATGCTACTAGTTAGGACTAAAGGCCCAGGGGGCATTTCTATCACTACTTTTAAATTCTACTCTCGAGACAAAGTAGATTTTTAAGTGTGGGGTAGGGAAATACTCATTTTTAGGGTAAATTTAAATTTTTTAGGATTAAGAATAAGTGAGATATTTTTGTTGGTGCTATATTTGGTGCTATATTTGATTTCATGATGCAAGTGTTTTGATGGTAAAATCATACTGATTGTGTGAATTACTACTTTTGAGACTCCCACGCTCATGTTTATGACTCTTGTACTTGTTGTCTTAAGTTGAACTCATGCTATTATTTAGTTTAGTCTATTATGATCCAACATGAGTTGAGCATGTGTCGTGTGTGTGAGGTGTTGTATATTTTATATTGCATGTGATGTCCATAACTTGCCATGTATATGTATAAAATGAAATAAAAAATGTGGGTTTAGGAGATGATATAGGCATTTCTTTGATAGCCTTGTTTTATAATGTCTTTTTGACCTACCCTTTGGGCATAATCCTAGTAAGCCCCGTTGAGCCTTTAGCCTTTCTTTGGTAGCCTCATATATATCCTAATCTCTTCATTGATAGACTTTAATTTGATTCAAAGCTCCTAGGCGGTTTAGTGACAAAAATTAATTGAGTAAGGAGTTTTAGAAATAAGAGGAGAAAAGGTGAAATTAAAGCCCTAAAGTGATAGTTATTGGTGTGAAAAATGAATTGTTATGTGTTGTGGTGGGAGTTGAATAATGAAAAGAATAAAATTTGTTCAAATTGAATGATTTGTGCATAGAATACTCACACCATAGTGTATGTTAATAAGCGTAATAAGATGGGGTGAAACAAAATAATGGGTAAACAAAAAATGGTGTAACGTGGTTGTTGGAGAGTGGTTTTGACTTAATAATGTAGTGTATTAAAGTGCTTAGGGAAGATAGTCACTATTATTCTAAAATAGTTCCTACCCGTCCCTTAGCTTACATTACAACCATTAAACATCAATTGATCCTAAGCTTCATTATTCTGATATTAGTGGAGTACTACACTAAGGGTAAGCCTATGGTTCATTATGTGTAACTTGTGAATTCGTTATGAGAGGGAGCAAAATTTGATTCTTGTACCCATTATGATAAATTACATTATTATGAGTGATTATGGGTAACTCTCTTATTGTGAGGAGCACATGTTTAATGAATGTGGATGATTTGTATAATGTCCTTGATTGAGCAATATGCATAAGTTTTCCATTTGTTCAGTAAATTCTTGAAGCTAAGATGTTTTAGAGTAGTGTTCATGAGCTATCAATTTTGTAAATACCATGCTTAGTGTAGAGACTTGCATTCTGTATAATCATTATAGTATTAGCGTGAGTGTCTTGAATGTAAGGGAAGTGAAGAGTCTCCTCAGGTTATGATGCATATAGTGAAGAGTTGTTCGAGGACGAACAAGGCTTTAAGTTAGGGTGGTGATGTTGGGTGTATTTATGCACTCTAGTGTTACTATTCTATCTTGTTTAGTCTTGTTTTATGGATAATTCATGTGCTTTATGTGTAATGATGATATAAATAATTATATAAGTTTTCAAGTATGTGATTACAATGAGTAAAGGTGTTTCCAAACAAGTTTGTACTTAATTAATTAATGTAGAGTTTAATCAAGAAAACTAGTGTTACTAGCTTGAGCTAGGTGTGTGTATAGTTGGTTTCGTTGGATCCTAATGTGTTAAATAAGTTCCAAATGGTTTCATTGTATGTTTATATGTGGAAAAATATGTTTAGAATGTGCAAAGTTCAATTTGATCAAGTCAAGATTCGGAACAATAAAGTTGAAAATCAATGGAACTAACCTAGTCTTAGCTCGTGTTTTTGGTTCATCGTTATAGATTGCTTGATATTTTGAGCTCTAATATGTGGTGTGTGATGATACAGGATGCTTGAGGTGTTAAAGTTGATGATAAGTTAATGAGGAACAAGTTGTAATTGAATAATGAGGAACAAGTTGTAATTGAAGGTAAAATAACACCACAAGGCATGAGGGACCCGAACACTTAACCAAAATTGTGAAAGCAACTTCCAGTGAGACAACGCAGTATAGGTGTGGTACATCACGGAGAGGCCCAATTTACCATTTACCAGTTTCCATTGATACCTCGCGGTACTGGCGCATCGTGCCATTGGTCAAAATGAAAAACTAAAGGGGCTTCACGATTGTGGCGCATCGCGGTGAAAGCCTAGTTCCCGCTCATCCTTGTCCAGTAACCCACTGCGATAGTTCTGCGTCGTGGTGGCCACCCAGTTCGCAAAAGTTTATTTTTCTAGTTTTATTTCAAAGATTAAAGGGGGTACTTTGGTCATTCTCCCAATCCATAATTCGTCTGAAACAATGAATTAACCCCTTCAATGCGCTTTACATCCACTATTCATCAAATCTCTCTTAAGCAAAACCCTAGTTCAATAAAATTTCTCCCCAAGAAATCTAAATTCCTCCATTAATTCTCCAAGGAAATTCATGATTAAGAATCTCCAATTCAAGAACTCTAAGAATTCATCTCCAAAGCAAGAATAGAGATCCAAGATTCAAGTTCTAGCATCTAGTTCATCAATTGAGGTATGTGGGGTTATGGACAAGGATAATCCTTTCATCCTTGTGCCTAAAATTTATTTTAATTACAAATTTACTGAAATTTTATGTGATTTCTCATGAAATTGAAGTTAGGGTTTGTATTCAATATTGCTATTTATAAGTTTATGAGATTTCCAATGATTTAGAAGTTGAATTGCATGTTTATGTTCATATTTTCATGTATATTGCAGAAATTTCCAGATTTTAAGTTGATTTATAAATGTTTACATTACCAAGCATGAATATTATGATGTTTTAACATGAGATTGATACATAGGCTATTAATCCCTAATTTATGATTGATATTTCAAGAATTGTTGTGCTATAAGCATCCTATGATTGGATTCCTTTCAGATTATTGATAAAGATTTGACCTTTTGGTCTCAAAATAGATATGAAATCCACTTTACAGATTCTGATTATAGATTTAGCTTTACAGATATACAGTTGGTTTTTATTATAAATCATTGGACTATTTTAAAAGTGGATTTCCATCAGAATGAGCATACAGATTTAATGGGAGTAGTATTTAGCGTTGATATGGGTACGTTACTACGGTTTCATACTCCAAAACTATGTGTCAATGTAGGATTTAGATTATTCCCACTTCTACGTGGATGACAGATATGTGATTACTTAGATAGGTTATACTCCCTAGCAAGAGTATGACTCATTTCCCCAACGTGGGGATTCCTTCTTAGAGAAATAAGAACGTTGGACTCCATGAATGCTCACATGGTTTATGTCGGTTAAGAGAACCTCCCTGCTAGCTAACAGAAAAGATTAATAGAAAAGATTTTAGAAAAACAAAGTGTAAAGGCTCACAAACTTAATCGGATATTATTTTACTTAAGATTTTATATTACAGAATTACAGCTTTAGTTTTCAGACATAAAATGGTAAACCCTTTTCACTTAGCCTATATGATTTGAGAATAAAACAGAAATACAGATTTTAGAATTAAGTGTTACGACTCACAAGATTTATATTATGTGCTTTACTATTCATGATTTATAATCTTCAGATTCCAGATTACTCAAGCCGATGTGAGTAATTTACATTTAGCATGCATGATTTTATAAATTGTGAGAATATTGTTTACTTATTACATTCACCCCCATATACTTAGTACATCATCAAAATACTGATCCATATATACGTCTATGTGCTACATTGTATTATAATATAGGTTCAGGTGCTCAGTCTCAGCAGCGTGAGTAATTTTCGAGCATCTCATCTACATTCTTGCAATTTATGAGTCCTCATAGTTCGGGGACTGAGCTATTCAGATTTCTAGTTTATTAATAAATGTTTCATTACTCATTTCAGACAGTTTGAGTCAGCTGGGGCCTGTCCCAGTGACTCTCTAGACTCAGTCAGTAGAGGCTTGTCAGAATACTAGATTCATTTTAGACTTTTGATTCAGTATTCATATTTTTCATTATTTTTTTACCAAGACTTATGAGATTAATTTGTTTCAGATAAGATTTCCGTATTTATTATGTTTCTATTTTCATATTTTTCTTATGTTGAGATTCAGATTTAGTAGAAAAGTAGTCAGGGTTAGCTCAGACTACTTGTAGTTCGGAGCACCATGTGGCATCCCGGAAATTAGATTTCGGAGCGTTACAGAGTGACCCTCATAAGATGTTTTGTCAATTAGTGTCATGATATTATTGAATTTAGGGTAAAACTATAAAGAATTTTGAATTCTCTTAACTACCTGGTTTCTTACATATCTTAATAAGTAGCGTAGTGGTAAGGTCAAGTAGCATCGGTAGCCATGCTGACCCTCACAAGTAGCCTTGCAATAATTGTTAGTTTTATCGATTTTAAAGTTTCAAAATGTTTGACAAAGTCCAAATGACCTGAAATTTGGTAGATTCATCGAAAAGTATAGTAAAGTAGTAAGTATAAAATGTAAAAAAGAGTAGCCGTTATGTGGGACCCACTGGGAGTAGAAAATTTGCTCAACCACCTTCGTTACTTACCTGTCTTAACAAATAGCGTAGTGGTAAGGTCAAACAGCGTCGACAGTGATGCTGACCCTCGCAAGTAGCCTTGTCGATAATTGTCAGTTTGATTGATTTTAATTTTTTTATTTTTTGACAAACATCAAATGACCTGAAAAATGGTATGTTCGTCGAAAAGTATAGAAAAGTAGTAAGTATTAAATGTAAAAAGGAGTAGTCGTCATGTGGGACCCATGTGTAAAAGTAAAACTAGCAGGACTGTTTTGTCCAAAAAGCAAATAATACAAAAACACATCGATGAGTACACGGACTATCCCAAATATATGAAAATATCAAAAATACCCTCCTTAGCAAACATGTCTACCGTGACATACCTGCTTTATATATGGCTGCTATATATA
>JAPEIP010000002.1:111440728-111459516 GCA_026120095.1 Capsicum chinense | reverse complement strand
TATATATATATATATATACATATATATTTTTTATTTTTTAAAATAAATATACAAAAATAGTATATGTGTGGAATTACTTCTTTTTAAAAAAAAATTTAATTTCTTACGTGGCAATGACATTGCATTGACGTGGCTCAAATTGGGGCCTGTTTACTTCACTCTTCGCAGTGAGAGTGGCATAATTTTTCTAGGGGGTAAAAAATTCACTTTAAAGTTATTAAGGGCGTACATAATTGTCCAATTAGTTTAGGGTCTAAAGTAAGTTTTGACCACAAGTTCAGGAGTGATTTGATGTATTTACTCTTTTTAAAAGTAGGAAATTAAATATAAGTTTGTAATAGACCAATGGTCGATAGGTCAATGGTCTGTTTATGTTAATAGAACAACGGTCGATAGGTCAATCATTACGGATTTGTTTTTGCTTGTAGATCATAAATGAGTAAAGTTCATAAAGCAGTTAAAGCGGTTGCTTAAACTTCTTCTAGCAGTGCAAAGCGAAAACCTGGAGAAGTTTTCAAAACTTTGAAGAGGAAAAAAGTAGGAAGCAAAAACCTAAAGAAATTTTTAAAACTTCGAAGATAAAAAAAGTTATAATCGAAGAACTCGGTTCAAAAAGATAATTAAAAACTATTGTCGAGATTGAGGAATACGAGGATAGTTATGAACAGAAGAGTGATGACATTGAGGATAGTGAAGGGAAAAGCAAAGGAGAAATTGAAAGTGATAGCGATGAAGATGAGAATAGGAGAGATAGCGGAGATGAAAAGAATGACGATCCCCTATTCTTATCAATTAATGAAAGAGATATCTCTATTGAGTTGTACAACCTAACTACATGGATGAATGATTTAGGTTCTTTTCTAGCGAAGATTTTTGTAAGAACAAGGACGGCAGTTTATCGGTAGTTTAAAAAGATTTTAGTTGAACCAAAGCTCTTGAGATATTTATCAGGACATTTTAAATTCAATGGATAGATGGTCCATTATATGTTGTCATGACATGTAAAAATTAATAAAGTTGTATGAAATTTGATTTTCTGTGAGCAACAAGTCAACTTTTTTTGTCTTAAAGAAATTCTCTCTGATTAGGGATTATTCAGCATACCCCAATGAATCAAAAGAGAACAAAGTCCTCCCAAGAGGTGAAAGTTTTCATTTTAAGGTGACGAAGAACAATAATATTACTACTGCAAGGTTGATTAGCTTGATCAAAGGTACTAGATTGAGTAAGCAACAAAAGTTGAGGTGCACTTTAGTTTGGCTCGTACGCTCAATGCTGCTGGCAAAGGACCAGTAAAAAAATATGGATTCAGACTACATCACATCAAGATAGAAACTAATTTAGATTTCTTCAAGAGTTATTCTTTGGGGAAAGATTTTTCTGGGATGACGTTAAGCTATTTGAAAAAGAAAATTAATTTGAGCAAACAGAAAGAAGTGTTTGTCAAAAAGACTAATGCATTGTACGCTTTATATAACCTTTTTTTGGAAATTTTCAAAAAGTATTATCTACCATCTTGTCTATTTATTATGGACTCTTACCTATTTATGCAGTAATACATAGACCCTACAAATTTATTTATACTTCTATTGATTGCAGGTTTGGATATATGAGAATTTCCTCACCTTGAAAAGTACACCAAAAAATCAGTCGATTCTCCTTTGTCCATTCTTCATCTACTTAGATGGCATATGTCGAAAAGCGACAACATAATGAAAGTCCACCCATTATGTACAAAGGGAACAACACAAAGGTAAATTTTTTACTTATTATAACATTAATTTTTTAAACTATTGAATGTCACGTAATTTATATTTATTTATAAATAGTTTACTCATACCTTACCCCTACTATCCGTGACATGAACCAAACCTACATGAAAATATTTAATTCATACACGGATAAAGTTAAGGACATGTCCATAAATACCTTAAAGGATGAGTTAACAGATGTGACTATTCTCACTTCATCAGTAGAGGTCGTGGACGAAGATGAGGATTTGGGTGCTCACAATTATGTCCCAAGTCCAGCACGCGCTTGTGATCATGCTAGTTTTAGTGGATAAAAAACAACATTAGGAACTTCTAATGATGGAGATTAGCGTGAGCGTATTTCTTTGCTCGAAAAAAAGATGGTGGATATTGCTTCTTATGTTAGAGATGAGCGGTTGAGGAGAATTGAGAAGAACAAGAAGAAAAAACAAGATGAAGGTAAATTACTTTATTCCTAATTAATTTGCTTGCATAATCTTATAATCCTTTCAAAATAATACAGCTCACGTCGATAGTCCCTTTTGTATCCAACGTCAAGTAAACCTAAAAGAAATTGTAGGCGTAGTGACTGACCTTGCAGTAGCAAATAAAAAAAATAAAAAAAGAGAAAAAAATAAGAAAGAGTTTAAAAGGAGAAGGTAGCAATGAAAAAGATAAGAAAGAAGAAGAAAAAAAGACGAGGCGACGACAACTGATGAAGAAGAAAAAAATAAGGAGAAAACAGAAGAAGATGGTGAAAAGACACAGAAGAATAAAAAAAGAGAAAAAAAAGAAGGAAATTTATGAAAAAGAAGTGAATGAATAGAAGGAGGGGGAGATAGACGAAGAGAAGAAATTAAAAGAAGAATAAGAAGAAGAAGGAGAATAAGGGAAAGAAAATAAGAAGAAAGAAGTTGAAAAAAAAGAGAATAAAGATGATGAAAACGAAGTGGATATGATGGATATTGTTAAGTAACTCAATGATAAGAGTGGTGTCATTTAAAATAATTGATAACATGTGGTTTGTCAGCTTGAAACAAATAATTTTTTTAATGCTCTGTTGTTTTAAATGGTTTGATTTTTTATGAATAACTAGATAACATATATTTGGAAACTTAATGATGACAAACAAATTTACCCTTTATTGCGTAAATCTTTACTAATAAAATTATGCTTAGTTATTCTATTATCTTATAGATAATATAATTGATGGCATTGTGTTACCAGTTCTGTTATTGTCATAGTTTTTCGAGGTCGATGGTAAATATTATAAAATTCATTCTCTATTATTTATACATTGTACCCATAATTAATTTCAGATACTATACATCTATTTATTCAGTTCCCCTACACCCCTATTACAATGATGACAAATAATTTTGCTCTATATTGTGTCAATCTTTAGTGATGACATTGTGTTTAGTTATTGAATTATCTTATAAACAATACAGTTGATGACTTTTATTTTTGAAGACTTAATTATTTATAGACTTTTGTCACTTGTTAAATGTTGCATTGTGTTATCAATTTAGTTATTATCACAATTTAAAGTGGTTGATGGTAAATATTATAGAAGTCATTCTCTATTAATTACAGATGACACCAATGATAGATTTAATAAATTATACATTTATTTATTTATTTATTTCCCCTATATCCCTATTACGCCTTTCCAAAAAGCCAACACAAATAACAAATCATACGATAAATTTTTTAGGTCATATTTTTTTTTCCTTGAAAAAAAATCAACTTTTGGTTTAGTTAATGTCTCTCCATTTTGATTTCTTTTAGCGATTTTTTCAAGTGATCTCTTTGATCTTAGGCTTTTTTAAGAAATATCATGAGCAGAAATCTATTTTTTCTTTTGATTTGCAAAGTCTTTGTAGCATTTAAAATTCGACAACACCTTAAAAATTAGATGTCAATGGGCTGCTCGTAGGTGAGTCTTTTGCAAGACACTTAAAAATAGAGCATCCGCCATTATCCTAGACCTAAAAATAAATAATTAGATATATTTTCTTACTTACACAAAAAAAATATATCACATATTTATATACATAACATCCAACAACACAGTTAAAGAATTTTCAACCTGAATTTGAATCGGTGCTTGGCGTCCTTAAGATGGATATATTACCATAACAACATGTGTAAGACTTTTTTGAATTGGATGTTTGAGACCATTTATTTTTAATAATGACCAAAAAGATCCAAAAAAATGAGAACGTTAAAACAAGGATTGCGTTTCTTTTATACAAAAAGGGAAGTTAGATATTATCATTGAGTGTGATTTGACTTGTACTTTACTACCGTTATAAAAGTTGATATTTAAATTTTGTTACTACTATAACTCATTCATAGACCATTGATGTCACCCAAAAATACAACTTAAAGAAGTATAATGCGGTGTCTATCAAATATATAATCTAACAAAGGTTAGAAACATAGAAAATAGGCCAAATATCTCTCACGAATTTACTGAAGAAGCCAGAAAAATGCAGAAAAGTAAATAGGGGGAATTGTTGTGAACACAATAAAGAAGTAAGAATTCTTGATTGCTTTGAGTTGAAATCAATCTGAGAAGAATATTAGGACTGTGTTTCCCCTAACTTCCTAACTTCGTAAACTTATCATGTTTCATCAAACTAACTCAATCCCTTGCATACAGAATCTAACAAAATATGCATCACTAACTGTCTTGTGAATGACTTTGATAAATTTCACTCTTCACCTTATGAGTCTCAAAGTGCCACCTTACTAACCCTTGTCTTATTTAACTATCTTTTTTTCGGTGTCAAGTTAATTAGACGAGGGTTGGTAGCCTCGAATTACTATTGTGGTATTCTTTTCCTAATCTCAACCTCTTTTGTGAAGATAATCTTTAATATAAGAAAGTTCTTAACTTATGATGTAGTTAAGAAAGCAATTTAACTGAAGATGTTCACAATACATGCATAAACACTGGTTTAGAAGGACCTCGCACTTCTTCTACTTTGGTATTCTGTTAGGGTTCCTACAATCCTAGTTATAAGGTTTAGCCACTCATGTTTGTAAGAACATCCCTAGAATTCATGACAAAAATTATATGAATAATGTTACAATAATAAAAGTATAAGAATAATGTTACAATAATTTAATAACAAAACCTAGAATCTTAAATTAATTATCAACTATAAAAACTAAGAAAAATGAACTGTAAGTTCAAAAGTTGAATTTCAGAATCAACATATTATTGTGAACTTAGAGAATGCGTAAACTAATAAAAAATATTAAAGGAGTATTTATAGATTCAGAAAATAACCTAGAAAACCGAATAAAAACAAACTACGAAAATAAGGTCGGTAGTGACTACGCCGCAGTCAATGAGTCATGTGGATCAATGATGACTCGTTGTTAACTCCATTTCCAACTGAAAACTCATCATGTCTCCCTAATACTAGTTGGCTAAAGTCGTTTTCTCTCCAGTGAAATTCCTTCTTTCGGATCCTTTCTTATTATGCTTAGAAAGGTTAGCACTACGAGTTATAGCCTAACACTATGACTCGTCGTCAGCCTCATCTCCAACTTGTAAACTCTTAGGACCTTTCACTATGTTTGCACATAATGATTCCTCCCCATTACTCGTAGTCAATACCTATGAGTCATAGCCAGATTCAACTTTATTCCTCTTCTCAGAACTTCTCTGTTCTCCTTATAACTTGGGCTATGAGTCATATAATCACCCAATGACTCATAGTTCAGGCTGTGACTTGACTTTTTGGAGATTTTTCTTCTCATCTTATTCTAATAACTTCCAACCTTATTTTCCTACAACATAAGCACAACCCCTATCATATCTAACAAAATAACCTAAGTTCTCGCATATTTTAGTAGTTTTAAGCATCGAAAGTGCCATGAAACTATGAAACATCGACACCCTCAACTTAGAACATTTTCATGTCCTTAGTTAACAAGTTTACTAAAGAACATAAAAAGGGTATTTATAGATTACATGGAAACCCTATAAATCAAATTCTAAACAAAAGAGGAAAACTTGAGTCGATGGCAACCTATAGAGTTACTTACGGGTTGAGGGTGGCACCTACAGGTCGGTCGCCGCACGTAGGTAGTATACCATTTTGGGGCTTCAAACTCTCTTAAAATCAACTTTTTGTCACCTACGCCCGTACCTACACCCCTTAGGTGGCACCTACGGGGCGTAGGTACCCTAAGTAGGTAGTCACTTTTAAACTTTTGACTTCTTTTTCTTCCTATTAGCTCCCACAACCTATTTCCCTGCAATATTACTTCAAAAACACGTTAAACCTAACTAAATATCCTTAAGTACATGCATATTTTCTATTTTTAAGCATCGAAAGTGCTATGAAACCATAACATATCATTAACCATCTTATGAACACCTTGGAAAAATTCACTCTTCACCTTGTAAGTTTCAGAGTGTTGCCTTACTAATCCTTGTCTTTGATCCTAGTTCAACAATCTCTTTTTGGGTGTCAAGTTGATTAGATGAGGGTTGGTAGCCTTGAATTACTATTGTAACCTTCTTTTCCTAATCTTAACCTCTCTTGTGAAGATGATCTCGAATACAGGCAAGTTCTTAATTTCTGCAGTAGTTAAGAAAGCCTATAAACCAAAGAAGATCAGAATACCCGAACACATACTGATTTAGAAAGACCTCACACTTCTTCTACTTCATTATTCAACATTGGTTCCCACAACCATAGTTGGGTGGTTTAGCGCGCATAACTACCAGAAGATCCATGAAGTTCAATAAAGAAAGCATAGAAATGTTCTCATAAGAATTGAAGAATAAAAACCAAATTTGCAAATTAATACTCAACTAAATAACCTAGAACAAAGGATTCCAATATCAAAAGTCGAATATTGAAATCAATATATATTTGTGAAAGTATAAAGTGCATAGGCTAATACAAAAATGACCAAAAGGGTATTTATAAAATACATAGGAACCCGAAAAATCCAAAAAAAACAAATAGGGAAAACTGGGTCGGTGTTCACTTACGGACCCACTTACAGGCTGTAAGTGGTATTTACATTCCGTAGGTGGGTATCATAAGTGACCCAAAATCTTCAAACTTCAGAATGTTGCAAGGTTTCCATCTATGAATGCACCTACGGGGTGTAGGTGGTACTTACAACCCATAGGTAACCTCATCGTAACTATGAGATAAAATCTTCAAACTTCAGATTCTTTGATCTTCAACCTCTGATACCCATGATGGTACTTACGGTAGTGTAAGTGGTGCTCATGCCTTGTAAGTAGTCCTCTTTCAAAATCAGACCAAAACTTTAACTTTTAGGGTCTCTGAACTTAACATCTCTGAGACTACGAGACCATCCACGATAGCCGTAGGTAGTGCCTACACCATGTGGGTAGGCTCATAGGTGGGGTTTCCTGTACAACTTGAACACCTTTTCTCCATTTAATCTCCAAAACCTAGTTTCTACCAACATAGACACAAAAACATATCATATCTATAAAAAAATGACCTAAGTACTTGTATATTTTCCAATTTTAAGCACAAAAAGTTCCATGAATCCATGACACATCAACACCCTAAACTTAGAATATTTGTGTGTTGTCGGGTAACAAAACATAACAAAAAAATAATACGACGATGATTAACGGAGAGAAACCTAAGGTACCTACAATAGTCAACTCAATTTCAGCTTCAAAAATATTACCCCCTCCTATTTTTAACTTTTCAAAACCAACTGTGTGGGTCTATATATCCCAGCACTACAACATAAAGGAATCATGCTATGGAATTACATTAACCATAAACAATCAAGCATATGTACAAATTACACTACCCAAACAGATAAGCAACAATAACACAACCCCTTTAATCTCACAACTAAATAGTCCCACTCTCATAGTACAATTATGCATGTTAATGCGGGGACGATAATGAGACACTCACACTCACAAAGTAGTTTCAATCATTGTGCATAGAATACCATAGGCTTTCTCTTATTTTCTTTACCTTAGGTTTTTAGATAGTTTTACTAGGATTACTATAGGACTTTATTCGGCTTGTAACGTAGGCTTGGGGATTGGTATGGTACATTTTAAGACATTTTAGTGACTAACCCTATTTGACACTGCAATTGCATTTAGGGTCCACTTCCCAACCAACTTTTCCTTTTCCCTCCCTTTTTTTCTCCCTTTTTCTTTCATTTCTTATCCAGGTTGGGTGCGTTTTCTTTTATTCTTCTTTTTCTTTTTATTTTTCACTTTTTCTCTATTTTTATTTTTATTTTTTTTCTTACCACACTCAAACTAATTTTCTTTTTTATCTTATTAAAACCCTTCTTCATACCTGATTCTAACTATGAACCCCTATGATATCCACCCTCAACTTAAGTGATTGCCTGAGTTGAGGTGCACATTGTCCAAAGAGGGAATAGGGCCAAAATACATTCATTATAACTAACTTGGGAAAGTGAAAACAATAAAAAGGTCTATGTAGGCTCAAAATTGGGATCAAGGGATATTTATTCTCACTTGGATGGTCATTTAGGCTTAGAGTAGACTGAATAAAAACAACCTATGATCCTTTCCAAACCGACTATCCTAAAACCTAGGCAAGACTAACTGATAAATTCTAGATTAAATGCATAAAGAGAACTAGGTAAGAAATCTCACACATAAATTACACAGGGTTATGCTACAAACTACTACATATCGAGTTCATGCAAATGCTAGCTATGACTATTATATCTTTAATCGTAATGTCATAACAAGATTCATAGTGGTCACACATATGAACATATCACATAGTTCAAAAGAAACTTGAGGGGTATCCTTTTTCTTTAACATTTAAACACAACATCAAATATATAAACTGCCCTTAGGTCACTTATGTTTCTCCTAGTTAAAAACAAACAAAACATAACATATGCATGATAAAACACAAAACAACCTAAATATGCCAGTTCTACTATGATAGTGCAGCCAGTGGGAAAAGAAATATGACAAGAAAAACCCTTGGCTATGGTACTCACCCACCCCAAACTAAAATACTACACACTGTCCCCATTTGGGACAATACAAAACAAGAGAAGGAGGATATACCTGGGAAGCTTGAGGCATTCAGATCATGCTCTCTCCTATTTGGGATATCTAAAATCTCTACTGATGGAGCTGGTGGTGGTGGTGGGGTGCAACTAGAAGATGCACCAGCTGCACTCTCATGATGTCTCCACTCATCACCTACTGCAGACAGCCTAGAATCAATCGTGGCCCTTTTCAATGCCTGATGATATGGGATGGTAGGGTCCTACAGTTTCTCATCTCAACCTCTCTGGGTCCAAACCACTGGGACTGTCTCCTCCTTAGTGAACAGGTCAAATTGCATAATCAACGTGGAGGCTTAGACTGAGTGAATAAAGGAATAATTAGAGAAATGACTGGAACCTGGCTCTCAGCAAGAGAGCGTATCTTTGTCTGTAGCGTGGCCATCTCCTTCCAAAGCCTATCTTAATCAGGATCTTGAATATCTATAAATCGAACAGACACTCGGTCCTCAAAAATATTAAACCGGGTGAGAAACTCCATAGTATACTCTATCATCTCAACTCTCAACTTTACCCTAACTTGAACCTTAACATTCTCTAAATTTATTTGGACTCAAGGATGGATTTTCCCAAATAGTATAGCAAGCATGCTCAGACTCTACCTTAGTAAGGAGGGCAGTAGTATTATCCCGCCACTCCACTAGGTATTGTAAGAACTCATACGGTATACCAATTATACTTGTAGTTGTGGCAGTGAGGGGGTAAAGGGGCTTAACTGATACCCCAGCAGTCTCAGATGTAGAAGTTGGGGCTGAAATAGAAATAGCTGGGGTCCCCTCCTTTTTTGTAGTAACCATGGGTGCATCACTCTGCCCGCTCATATAAAAATCAACATCATTGTCCAGCCTATCCACATGCTGTAATAACCCAATTTATGAGTCATGATGGATCCTACTAAATCTTGTCAGTAGGTAAGCCAAATCGTAACATAGAGCTAATGTAATGTGTTAGTTCGGTGGAAAACTCCCAAAATAGGCAAAATTAAAGAACACAACACATAAATAAGCGAAGTGTACCAAATTGATAAAAACGACCCATACAAGATACCATCCCACGACTTGGTAGAGCCAGTATAAGAGCATCTAATAATGATACAACTTAAAGACTAGAATAGTCAACAACATCTGTCTCGATAACAAAAGACTGAATATCTAAACATAGAAGGAAATAGTTGACTCCAACTCCAAGAGCTCACCCTAACTCCGAATAATCAACAAAATATAATCAACAATGACAACTAGTACTTGAATCTTCACCAAAAAGTTACAGAAGTGTATTATGATGTAATGACCTGAGAACCTATCCCGAGACGTCACATGGTGCTTAAGACCACACGTGGCCTCAAGCAAACCCTCTAAGCCTATATCACTTTTAGAGTTCACTATGACGAAAATCAAGCTAGAGTAAGAAAAAATAATCGTGCCATGAACACACTGGAATATGAAGAGATACTGTCCTGTACAATCAAAATATTGAAGTTCTGCACATACTGGTACTTTAGTCTGACAGAGCCTCTACTACATAAGACCGAGGATCCATTGGGACAGATTCCCCAACTGACTCATACTGATTTGAAAAGAAATAACAATTTATTAATAAGACAAAATCAGGGACATAGCTCCTCGAACCATGAGGACTCACCAACTGCAGAAATGTAGATGAAGGTACTCGAAAATCACTATAGCTACTGAGCACCTAAACCCACATCACGAAGAAATATAGAACACAGAAGAGTATAGAAATCAGTACTTAGGAATGTACTGAGTATGTGGGGGTGTATGCAATATTTTAAATAATATCATAAATGTAATATAAAATCATGTGTGCTGATAATAATGACTCTCTTTGCTTGAATTTACAGAAATGTAACTTCCATAAATCATCAATAATAACACATGCTTCATAAATATCATAAATCATTAGACTCAACTCAAACTCTTTGACTCATGACTAAGAGTGACTTGGTAACTCAAGAAACTCAGACTATTATGAACTAGGGAGTTTCTTATAACCGACATAAACCATGTGAGCCGCATAGAGTCTAACGTTTTGCCCTCCTAAGAAAGGAACCCTACATTGGCGGGAGTATTATACTTTTGCTAGGGAGTATAACCTTTAACTCATCTCAGTGATCACAAACATGGCTCTTTGGCCCTCAAATCTCAATCCTATTGTGGCACATAGTTCTGGAGAAGTAGGATCCGCTGAACTCATACTTTCCACTAGGTGCTAAATACTCCTCCCAGACTCAGTTCAAAACGCGTTAGGAAATCCACCTTAATCAACTCAGGGGTCTATCATGAAGACCAAATTATAAATATATCTCATTTGTAAATCATATACAACTTGTGGATTCCTAACTTGACTTAAACTCAAACAGTCTTGCTCAACATCAAGTACACTTACTTATCAAATCATACCAAGTATAAAAAAACTTCAAGAAAACATCATAGGACTCATTCTTGACCCTTAAGCTCAATATCGATAAATATATTCAATATCAAACTTCTCATGGAAAAATCATAACTCATGACATTTGTCTTAAATCGCTTTGAAATCATCAATACAAAATGGCAATATACAACTCATGACATAAATTCTCAATTTAAGAAATGTGTTGGTAAAATAATCATAAATATCAAACTTATTCAACTCAAATCTCATAAATCATCAATAAAGAAAATTGCGTATAAACCCACTTGCAAGGATCATGGAATTTCAATAGTAAAAATCAATTCTTTGGGCACAAAAATGAAAGGATATTCTTGTTCAAGCCCCACATACCTTGGATTATGATTTTTAAGATGAACAAGCTTGATTGGAAACTCTTCTTTACACTTGAGCTAAGTTTCTTAATGCCTTTGACTTGGAGAACTTAATTCTTGAACATCTTGGTGAAATCTTTGAAAAATTCTTGAATTTCTTGGAGAAGATTTGATTTAGGATTTTGGAAGAAACCCTAGTTTCTAGAGGGTTATGGAAGAGAATGAGAAAAAATGAACTTCTCTTCTCTACTTGGATATATATATATATATAAGAACAAAATGGGCAGAAATAACCAGAATGCCCCTAAAAAATATGTTAAAAAATTATCGATCGGGTCTGTGACAATCGAACTGATGGTTCGTTAGAGAAACTGATGGTCCATCAGATCATCCATCACTCGGGGCTAAAACTAGGATATTCTGCCTCGACGTGATGGTCGAAGTGATGATCCGTCAAGAAACTGACGGTCCACCAGATAGTCCATCACTCGGGGGCCAGAAACGGGATATTCTGCCTCGACTTGACGGTCCCCTTAATGGTTCATCAAATTTTTGGCGGACCACCATTTTTGCCATCACACGATGGCCAGAAAAAGGGGTTACTTTCTTGGCTTGACAAGAAAATTGATGGTCCACCAAGGACTTGGCGGTCCTTCAGGTCTACCATCAGGCCTGGGCAATTCCGACATCGCTTAGTAAAACGAACATAACTTCTTTATTCGATGTCGAATTTTGATAAAATTAGTATCGATGGAAAGCTTATTCAATGTTGTACATAAAAAAGTAGAAATTAGAGAAATACAACACAATGTAAACATCAATCACTTTGGAAGCCACCCTTATCCACTCAAAAGATAGATTTAGACTTAAGGAACTAGTGGGGTATTACAATATCTCCCCCTTGGAAACATTTGTCCTCGAATGTTGTTAGTTAGGCTCAAGACCTAAGATAAAATTGGAATTACTTTATGGGAACCATTTTCTCAATCGACTTACTTCACTCTAGATTTCTGAATACTTCATAGAATGCACGAATCATAGAATAGACATTTATATAATTGAATACGCTGGATTAGTAATGAACTGAATTTAACAGGAATGGTACCTTTGGCTTAATTCGAACTCGCGGAGAAGAGATGGGGGTACTTAACTCGCATATCTGCTTCTACTTCCCAAGTAGCACCCTCAACTGATTGATTTCACCACAGAACTTTAACCAAGGGAACTTCTTTGCTCCTTAGTCTACAGACTTGATAATCTAAGATCTCGACCGGAACTTCATCATAAGAAAGGATATCCTGAACATCAAAGCTTTCTAACAGATCAGCAACAACAGAATCACCAAGATGTTTCTTGAGCATAGAAACGTGAAAGAAAGGATGGACAACTGATAACTCTGCAGGCAACTCAATCTCATAAGCTGTTTTTCCAATACCTTGCAAAACTCTATAAGGGCCAACATATTGGGGACTAAGCTTTCCTTTCTTTCCAAACCTTCTCACCCCTTTTATGGCTGAAATTTTCAAGTACACCAAATTATCAACTTCAAGCTCAAGAGCTCTTCTCCTCACATATGCATACGACTTCTGACGACTCTAAGCTGTCTTCAACCTCTCCCTAATCAGCTTAAGTTTTTCCATAGCCTCGAACATAGCATTAGGTCCAATAACAGTAGCCTCACCCACTTCGAACTAACCTATGGGTGATCTATATCTCCTCCCATAGAAAGCTTCAAACGGAGTCATTCCAATGCTAGCATAAAAACTGTTGTTATACACAAATTCAATCAATGGAAAATGTTCATCCCAACTTCCTTTGAAATCAAGAACACATGTCGTCAACATATCCTCCAAAGTCTGGATAGTCCTCTTAGCCTGACCGTCTGTCTGCGGATGAAAAATGGAGCTAAGATGAACTTAGGTACCAAAACACTTTTGAAAAGCCTCCCAAAAATGAGAAGTAAATTGGGTACCTCTATCGGAGATGATAGACAATGGAACTCCATGCAACCTAACTAACTCTCTAATGTACAACTTAACATAGTCCTCAATGGTGAAAGATGTATGTACAGGAAGGAAATGTGCAAACTTGGTCAACCTGTCTACAACAACCCATATTGAATCATGATGAAGATGATAAAGAGGTAAACTAGTCACAAAATCCAGGTTCACCTCTTCCCACTTCCATGTAGGAATGCTAAATTCTTGTATCATCCCATCGGGTCTTTGGTGCTCTATCCTAACTTATTGGCAAGTTGAACACTTCTCACTATATCATTTTTCATACCATTCCACCAATAAATTTCACACAAATCGCGGTACATCTTGGTTGTACCGGGATGAATAGAATATCGCACGTCATGCACTTCAACCATAATTCTCCACCTTAAATTGTCAACATCAGGCATACACAATCTATTCTGAAATCTCAATACACCATCTCCCCCTTGGCAGAAAACATCCACCTTTTGGTCTTTGATGGACCCTTTCAGTTCAACCAAATGAGAATCCATATCCTGCTTCGCCTTCACTTCCGAAATTAGGGAAGATTCAGAACTACTATGAACCCAAACATTACCCTCAGCTGATTCATGCAATCTAACACCTAACCTAGCCAAATGATGCACTTCGCAGGCTAACTCCTTCTTATCTTCTTCTATATGCGCTACACTGCCCATGGACGATCTGCTAAGGGCATCTGCCACTAAATTGGCCTTGCCTGAGTGATACAACACAGTCATATCATAGTCCTTTAGAAATTCCAACCATCACCTCTACCGAAGGTTCAACTCTCTCTGAGTAAAAACATACTGTAAACTCTTTTGATCCATAAAGATATCAACATGAACACCGTACAGGTAGTGTCTCCAAATTTTCAAGGCAAAAACCACTGCAGCTAATTTGAGATCATGGGTCGGATAATTCTTCTCATGAGGTTTCAACTGTCGGGAGGCATAGGCTATAACCTTACCCTTCTGTATCAACATGCACCCCAAATCAACTCTCAAAGCATCACAATACACCATAAATCATCTACACCATTAGGCAGGGTCATCACAGGCGCTAAAGTGAGTCGAGTCTTCAACTCCTAAAAACTCTTCTTGTAGGAATTTGACCACAGGAATTTAACTTTATCTTAGGTTAACCGGGTCAAAGGAGCAGCAAACAGAAGAGAAACCTTCTAAAAAATGACGGTAGTAACTAGCTAGGCCCAAAAAACTCCTAATATCAGATGGAGAGATAGGTCTAGGCTAATTTTTCACAGCTTCTACCTTTTGAGGATCAACTCCAATACCTTCAGAAGAAATAATATAACCCAGGAAGGCAACTGACCTTAGCCAAAATTCACACTTGCCAAATTTGGCAAACAACTGATGATCTCTAAGGGTCTGCAAGACAATTCAAAGATGGTCTGCATGGTCTTTTTCATTCGGGAGTACATAAGAATATCATCTATGAATACAATAACAAACATATCCAGGAACTGTCTGAACACCCGATTCATAAGGTCCATAAAAGATGCTAGGGCATTTATTAGCCCGAAGGACATGACTAGGAGTTCAAAATGACCATAACAGGTGCGGAAAGCTGTCTTTGGAATATCACACTCTCAGACTTTAAGTTGGTGATAGCCGGACCTCAAATCTATTTTCGAGAAATAACTGGCACCTTGCAGCTGATCAAACAGGTCATCAATTCTAGGAAGAGGGTACTTGTTCTTAACTCTGACCTTATTAAGCTGATGATAGTCAATGCACATATGCAATGAACCATCTTTCTTTTGCACGAATAGAATGGGTTCTCCCCAAGGAGATATACGGGGCCTTATGAAACCCTTATCAAGAAGATCTTTGAGTTGCTTTTTCAACTCCTTAAGTTCTACTGGGGCCATACTATATGGAGGAATAAAAATAGGCTACGTGTTAGGAAGAAGATCATTTCTAAATTCTATCTCTCTATTGGGAGGTACCCCTGGGATATCTTCTGGGAAAACATCAAGAAATTCATTGACAATACTAATAGACTAAATAGTCAGAGTCTCGGATTTAGTGTCTTTAAATCGAATCAAATGATAGACACAACCCTTGGATATCAATTTCCTCGATTTAAGGTAGGATATAAAATGACTCTTGGGAGCTACAGAATTTTTGGACCACTCAAAAACTAGCTCGTTGGGAAACTAAAACTTGACTACATGGGTACGACAGTTTATAGATGCATAGCAAGAGTGAAGCCAATCCATAACTAAAATAATGTCAAAATCAACCATATCTAGCTCAATCAAATCTGCAAACATGATTCTATTAAGGACAATGATAGGACACTTCTTGTACACTTGCTTAGCAACAACAAATTCACTCACTTGTGTAGAAACTAGAAAAGGCTCAAGAATCTTTTCAGCACTAATTTCAAAATTCACAGCCACCAACGTTGTCACATAAGAAAGACTTGACCCAGGGTCCATCAATACATACACATCGAAATGAAATATACAAAGCATACCAGTAACAACTCTGGTGAATCCTCTTTCTCCTGGCGGGGTATTATAGTATAAAAGAGATTCTGGCATTGACCACCTGCAGTAATAGACGAGGCACCCTAAGAAGGAGTAGAATGAACTAAAGGGGCTGGAGTACTAATAGCCTGACTTTTGGGACGAACATCACAACTTCGCTGTCTGGATATGGGCAAACCCTGAATCTGTGGAGCAACTTACTGCAACTAAAACAACCCCTCCAATCGATAAATCACTAACCAGGATGGTCCCTATCGAACTTCGAACATGGGAAGGACGAAATCTATTACTCACACTATCCTGGGACTTGGACATAGTAGGCTTATTACCCGCTCCTGCCTAATTCTAAATGCGGGAGTATTGGATGATAAAGACGCTAACACAAGTGAACGACTTTGGAACTGCGGGCGGATCCTTCCCAAAAATCTATTCTGAGTATACCCCTGTTGGTCTAATTTAACCCTCTTATTTGCCCTAACTCTTTCTCTTTTCTTCACCTTGTCTGCTTTAATCTGTTAAGCATGTATCATTAGTCTAGAAAGGTCCATGTCCCTATTAAGCATAGCAGACCTACACTCTTTCACAACATAACCAGATACACCAACGAAAAACTTAATCATACTAGTTTTAGAATCAGCCATCATACCGGGAGCATACTTAGATAACTGGTTGAACTTATGACAATACTTCTTAACTTTCATAGAGCCCTATCTCAAGTTCATAAATTCTTCTAATTTTGCTTCCCTCAGCTCCGAGGGAAATAATCTGTCTAAGAACGCATCCTGGATCAATTGCCAAGTCATGGGAGCGGAATCTTCCCCTACACTCTTCCTCCACATTTCCACCCAATCATAACCAACATCTTTCAAGCGATAGAAAGCTAGCTCTACACTTTCTTACTCCATTACATGCATAATTTGGGTGATCTTTTTCACCTCATCAATATACATCTGCGGGTCCGCACCTGTCTTTGACCCATAAAAATCTGGCAGATTTATTCGCATAAAATCACGAACTTGAGCTGCCGCTGAATTACCTTCTTGCAGAGGTGGAACTATAACCTTTGCATGGGTCTGAGCCTTGGCCGTAACCTCCTGGGCTAGCAACTGAAAATCTGCCCAAAATTTTGTGTGGGACACCATCTTACCTAAATACTCAACAGGTTGATGTCATTCATTGTTTTTGCAAGCTCTACGAGGAGGAATTTTATGTCTTAAAAGAGCATGAATTAATAGAAGAAAAAATAGTCGTAAGCACGATATAGTTTTTAAAGAAAGAAACAATTTTTCCTAAAATGCCCCATAGCCTTTTGCTCATAGATGTGGCGTGCTACACGCCGATGATCAAAACTTTACGTAACGTGGCTTGTCAGACTCCCTAGGACTCTTTCAACCATAAGCTCTGATACCAAGCTTGTAACGACCTGAGAACCTATACCGAGATGTCACATGGAGCCTAAGACCACACATGGCCTCAAGCTAACCCTCTAAGCTTGTCATCACTTTTAGTACTCACTACGACAAAAATCAAGCCAGAGTAAGAAAGAATAATCATGCCATGAACATACTAGAATATGAAGAGATACTGTCCTGTACAATCAAAATACTGAAGTTCTGCATATACTGGTACTCTAGTCTGACAAAGCCTCTACTACATAAGACTGAGGAGCTATTGGGAAAGATCTCCCAACTGACTCGTACTGATCTGAAAGGAAACAACTATCTATTAACAAGACAAAATCAGGGACATAGGTCCTCGAACCATAAGGACTCACCAACTGCAGAAATGTAGATAAAGGTACTCAAAAATCATTGTCGCTGCTGAGGCTGAGCACCTGAACCTACATCACGAGAAAATATAGAACACAGAAGAGTATAGAAATCAGTACTTAGGAATGTACTGAGTATGTGGGGGCGTATGCAACATTTTAAATAATATCATAAATGCAACATAAAATCATGTATGCTGACAATAATGACTCTCTTCACTTGAATTTCCTGAAACGTAATTTCCATAAATCATCAATCATTGGACTCAACTCAAACTCTTTGACTCATGACTTAGAGTGACTTGGTAACTTAAGAAACTCAGACTATTATGGACTTGGGAGTTTCTTATAACCGACATAGACCATGTGAGCTACATGGAGTCCTACGTTTTTCCCTCCTAAGGAAACAACCCCACATTGGCGGGAGCGTTATACTCCTGCCGAGGAGTATAACCTTAAACTCATCTCTATGATCACAAACTCGGCTCTTTGGCCCTCAAATCTCAATCCTACTGTGGCACGTAGTTCTGGGGAAGTAGGATGTGCTGAACCCACACTTCCCACTCGGTGCTAAATACTCCTCCCAGACTCAGCTCAGAACGCGTTAGGAAATCCACCTTAATCAACTCAAGGGTTTATCATGAAGACCAAATCATAAATATATCTCATTTGTAAATCATATACAACTTGTGGATTCCTAACTCGACTCAAACTCAAACAGTCTTTCTCAACATCAAGTACACTTATTTATCAAATCATATCAAGTATCAAAAGCTTCAAGAAAACATCATAGGACTCATTCTTGACCCTCAATCTCAATATCGATAAATATATTCAATACTCAAACTTCTCATGGAAAAAGCATAACTCATGAAACTTGTCTTAAAT
>JAPEIP010000002.1:111423356-111436674 GCA_026120095.1 Capsicum chinense | reverse complement strand
CAAATCTAACATAATATCATAAGAATACTATGAGATAGCTCAATCTAAAAAGGAATAAACCTAGCCTAGCCCGATGTCAAAGAAAGCTCAACGAATTGCTAAACCACCGCGTTTTCTTTCTGAGAAGCCTCTTGAAGATGTCAAACTATCAAAACACATTTTAAGCGTCAATACAAGAATAATGATACCTATATGTCACAATTATGCTTCGGGTCCAAAATCACCTCAAAACCCCATGTGGATCTTACTTATAGAAATCAAATTTTTGAAACCAACCCCAGCTAAATTGGGGATAAAATCAAGCCCTAAAGGTTTTGGAGGAAGGGGGTTTGATAAAGAAATGAAGAAATTTCTCAAAGAAAAGGGTGAATTCTTACCTCAAATAGGAAGATAATCACAAAAATGAATGTTAATCTAGCTTCCCAATCACTAACAAGCTTCAAATTTAAGCTATACACTATTTAGGGTTTATTCTGTAAAGAAAGGGGTGAGAAATAGGTAAATTTCCAACATTGTGTTCTATTAATACCCATACTTGGTACCCAGGTCCCACCATCATGGACCCTGACATTAGATTACAACAAATTAGGTCTACACAAGTGGATTGCGATTGCAACCAGAGACTCGTAATCATGACATATTGGACTGATTAGACTTGTCACGATTGGGACATAGATACCGCAATTGGGGTGGCACTAGTTACCTAGTTCACCAGATTTTCCAAGTATAAAATGGGATTGATCAGGTGGTTGGTATTCATTTTGAATATCATATACATAAATGAACCATGTAACCATACTAAATTTGATGTTTTGATATAATGGTGCACTAAAAATTTCCATTCAAGGTTGTTTTGAATAAATGTGGGTCCCACAACCATATTTCATTTTCTTAACTTTTTGATCAATACGTCAAAATGAGCCCGATGTATCAGGACCTGAACCAAAGGTCCACCTAGCATAAAATTTATATTCTGGAGATAATAGTGCAGTTAAAATTTATATACTAGGTCATTTTACCAAAGTTTTTCCCGATGGCCATTTGGAAC
Source organism: Capsicum chinense (assembly GCA_026120095.1). Classification (NCBI taxonomy): domain Eukaryota; kingdom Viridiplantae; phylum Streptophyta; class Magnoliopsida; order Solanales; family Solanaceae; genus Capsicum; species Capsicum chinense. Next base: position 111,435,626 of record JAPEIP010000002.1, on the reverse strand, counting down.
CAGTAAAAACTTCAAAATAGATAATTAGCTCTAAAAATCAAACAAACAGTCCGATAATCAAACTGTTAGTTCCAGCAAGTCATAAATGACTTGGGGCAGCTATGGAAAAAATCTAACAAAAAAAATAAGCTAAAATATGAAAAATGGCCTAAAGGGTCATTACAATATCCATTACTAAAGGAACTTTCATCCGTGAACGTTAAGGATTATGATGTACCTGAAGTCTCAAAAAAGTGAAGACACTGCATCCACATCTCGCTCTTATTCTCCCAAGTGGCCTCTCCTACTGGGAGGTCCCTCTACTGAACCTTAACTATAGGAACCTCCCTAGTGCATAAACCCCTAACCTCACTAGCCACAATAAGTATAGGCTCTTCCACAAAGGTCAAACACTCATCTAACTGTACTGAGACCCATCTCAACACATGAGACGGATCAAGAATATATCACCGCAATATAGAAACATGGAAAACTAAATGAATCATGGAAAATATGGAGATAGAGCCAACTCATAAGCTACTTCACTAACTATGCGGAGAATCTCAAAAGGTCCAATATATCTGGGGCTAATCTTGCCTTTCCTCCCAAAGCTTATCACACCCTTCATGGGTGATACACGAAAGAATAAGTGATCAACAACTACAAATATCAAGGCATGAAGTCTATGGTTTGCATAGGTTTTCTTCTTTCTATGAGCCGCTCTTGTCATGAATCACCCTGACTCTATCCAACGACTCCCAAAGAAAATTAGTACCACGAGGTCGAATCTATAAAGTCTCAAACCATCCAACCAGAGATGACATCTCTTACAGTACAAATCCTCAAATGGTGCCATCTTAATACTCGAATGATAACTATTGTTATACGCAAGATCTACCAAGGCTAAGTGCTTCTCCTACTAGCCTCCAAAATCTTTAACACATGCTCAGAGCATATCCTCAAGAACCTGAATAGTCTACTCAGGCTGGCTATTTATCTGTGGATGAAAGACTGTACTAAGATCAACTTAATTACCTAATTCCTCCTAAAATAGTCTCTAAAATCTTAAAGTGAAGACAGAACCACAGTCTGAAATAATGGAAATAGGCACACCATGCAAACGGACTATCTTTCCAACATAGATATGGGCTAACCTCTTAGACCTGAAGGACATCTTAATAGGAATGAAGTGCGCTGACATGGTCAAATATTCTACAATGGCCCGAATACCATTGGAACCATACAAAGTGCAAGGCAAACCACTAATAAAATCCATGGTAATCTGCCCCTTTTTTCACTCTAGAATGGGTAAACTCTAAATCAAACCACCTGGTTGTAACTGATGCTCGACCTCTACCCGCTGGCAATAATGGTAACGAGCTACAAAGTCTGCCATATCACTCTTCATACCACTCCACCAATTATGTTGTCTCAAATCTTTATACATCTTGGTTGTGTTGGGATAAATAAACTATCTAAAGCTATGAGCCTCATGCAAAATCAAGTAAATTAAGTTATCAATCCTCCAAACATAAATCCAGCCATCGAATCTCTAAACTCCCTTCAAATATATGGTATTCCTCTCAGACTCACCACTCAAAAACTGATCACAAAGAAAGTGAAGCTTACTATCCTCAAACTAACAATCCCAAATCTGCTTAAATAATAAAGAGTTTGCCTTAACACTAGCAAGAATCCTTCTAGGATCAGCAATATCAAGGAAAACCATCAAGTTTGCTAAGGACTGCATGTCCTGTACCAACAACCTTTGAGAAATTGAAATATAAGGCAAGCTACCCATACTCACTGCCTTAATACTCAAGCCATCTGCTACCATCTTTGCCTTGCGCAATGATACAAGATGGAAAAATTATGAACCTTAATTAACTCCATCCATCTACGCTACCGAGCATTAAGCTCTCTCTGGGTCATAAGATGATGAAAACTGTGATGATCGATGAAAATCTCACAATGCATACCATAAAGATAGTGCCTCCAAATCTTAAGCACAAAAACTACCATCGCCAACTCAAAATCACAGGTGCGATAGTTGCGATCGTGCCCCTTAAGCTGCCTAGAAACATAAGAAATAATACGACCTTGGTGCATAAATACACAACCCAAACCAACACTGGAAGAATCATAAAATATGGTGAATCCCTCACCCTCAACAGGAAGGCTATAACAAGAGCTAAAGTAGGAAAAATTTTGACCTTTCCAAAGATCAATTCACTCTTCTCGAACCATTGGAAAGAATCCCCCTTCTGAGTCAACTTGGTCATAGGGGCTGAAATTATAGCAAAACCCTCAACAAACCATCTATAATAACCGGCCAAACCAATGAAACTACGAACCTTAGTCGGAGATGTAGGTCTAGCCTAATCACAAATCACCTCAATCTTGGCTAGGTCTATCATAATACCATCCTTAGACACAATATGTCCAAGGAATGTCATAGACTCAATCCAAAACTCGCACTTAGAGAAATTGGCAAAAAGAATGATTACTTAATGTATGGAGCGCGATCCTCAAATGCTACACATGCTCCTCTGTACTTCTCAAATACATAAGGATGTCGTCAATGAATAGAATCATGAAGGAATTAAAATAAATCCTGAACACTCGATTCATCAAATCCATAAACACAACTGGGGTATTCATTAAGCCAAATGGCATCACTAAGAACTCATAAAGACCATAACGGGTTCTAAAGGTTGTCTTAAGGATATCCTCATCTCGAATCTTCAACTGATGATAGACAGATATCAAATCAATTTTTGAAAAGACCATTACTTCCTGAATTTGTTCAAATAAATCATGAGTGTAAGGGATAGGATAACAATTCTTTACCATCACCTAATTAAGCTTCCTATAATCGATACACATACCCATAAAGATATCTTTCTTATTCATAAACAATATAGGAGCTACCCAAGGGGGCATACTCAGTCTAATAAAACCCTTACCAAGAAGATCCTAAAGTAGAGAATTTAGCTCCTTAAGCTCGACAGGAGCCATATGGTAAGGTGCCATAGAAATAGGTTAGGTGCCAAGATTGAGATTAATAGCAAACTCAATCTCACGGGAAGGGGGAATACTAGGATGGTCGGTAGGGAATAGATTAGGAAACTCACAAACAACAAGAATAGAGTTAAGCGACAGACTCTCGACACTAGCATCACAAATATATGTAAGGAAAGACTCGAAAACCCTCAAAATAAGTCTCCTAGTATATATATAAGAAATAATCCCCGTTGGCTTGTGTCTAATGATACACCCAAATTATACCTCTCTTACGAGAGATTAAGCGGTCGCTGTCAAATATAGAACCTAACTAGGTTGGGTGTTGAATACTACAGGGAATACTGTGTTCACCAAGTATTGCGATTATTATTAGACTGTTGATCAAAGGTTCCTAAATAAGAGGGGTTTTGATTTATAAATTGTATTCTAAGTAATTATAACAGAGTTGTTCCAACTAATGATTTTTCTGCTAGTAATAATTTAATAATATTAAACAAATTCCAGTTATGCTTACCAAGATGTTTAAACAGTTAGGGTAGTGAATCACTTTTGAGTTCCACTTAATAACTTCAATTGCAAGAGCAGCTGAATTTTATTGTTTAACCATTAGTTTCTCAACCTTAATGTATAGTTTATCCTTTAACTCTTTCAAACTTAGAGAATATATTGATTATTCAACCATTTTCTCATCTAGGTTAATCCTTGTTAAGGCATTTTCCATTATTCTAAAGATTTAGGTCTCTAGATTTTATGTAAACCCTTTTTTTTTCCAACAAACATTTTTTTATTTGAACATGTAATTGTTTTTGGGCTCACTTTTCAAGTTTGCAACCAAGAAAAGTCATTAGATTGAAGAAGGGTTTATGCAACATCGATTACCTATAGAAACTCAATTAGAGTCACAACCCATATCAACTATTTACATCAAGGCTCCCATAACCCTAGTTGTGTGAGCTTAGCCACTCATCTCTATAGAAAAAAGAGAAAGAATACTTATATTATTCTTAAATAAATTCAAAGTTCACTTACAAAGGTTATGAGAATTAATTCTTAAATCTTCAATAGAAATGGAATGTTATATCCACAAATATAGTTTTATTTTCACAGATTTCTACGTTATAGAGAGTATCAAAGATAAAAAACTAAGATAAAACAATCTCCAAGATTTAGTGTCCTAAATAAAACCCTAACTAGGTATTTATATGCTCTTAGGTTTAGAAGATTTAAAATTTAAACTTAGAGAAAGCCGTATCCAAATTGACAGTTTAACTAACAGCCCGTCGGAAGTTCGACTGTCCATCACATGGTCCGTCGCTAGGTGCTCCAAGATGTCAGGTTCTACTTAGTCCTAACGGCTACCTTGGCGGACCGTCGATGGGCCGAAGGTCCGTCGCATAGTCCGTTGGTAAGTCCTCTGATATCCTGTATTCTATTTAAGCTTGACGGCCAAGTTGGTGGTCTGCCGCAAACTTGACGGTCCGCCACTTAGACCGTCGCATGGTCTTCCACCAGGAACCATATATTTATCTCTGAAGCCCCTACAAAAGGATCGTCGTATGATTGATGGTCTGCCATTTGGGTCGTTAATTACCTTTTTTTGTTGCTTTCCTAAGTTTTGTCCTTCAGCTATTCCTTAGCCTGAAATCACTCAAATCCATCATTAAATACAACTTTAGTTGCTGGAAAACACACAGTTTTCCCGAGTAAAAGATACAAAATATTCCATCAAAAGTGGGAACATCAACACCCTCAACTTAAGATAATTGCTTGTCCTCAAGAAATTCAGCACCAAATTACAAATATGAACAATGCAATGACAGACATTCAACTTGCCTAACTAGTTTTCACACAACCATTCACTTGTCATCCTAATTATATGGCTCAACATGTCAGAGTCCATAACCGACATTATTTCAAAATCAATACATATGCACAAACATAGATACAAAAATCTACAGAGATCAACCAAATGAATGGTAACTCATACTGCCCTCACAGTCAAGGAAATCAACCACTCAGTATATTTTATGGATATAAATCAAAACTCTTACACTCATCAAAGAAGTTACAAACATAGTACACATACTCATAGGCTTGCCCTTATTATCTAATGCTCTCTTATAGTTGAGTCACCAAGATCAAACATGTAATACCCCATATGTTTATAAGCTAGGAGACGAACCATTTTTCCTACGTATGAAATCTCCTATCCTGTGAGTAGCATTTTAGTTCATGACTTACAATGAGTATCCTAGATATAATATAGCTTATGATGCATTAATCATGTTCATATGAGTCACTTAAGGTAATACAAGCTAAGAGTAGTTGAATCCATCAAGTTTTAGTGTTTGATTTTGCAAGGGTCATCTTTGAATGAGTATAAATTGATGTTAATATTTTATTTTGACTGATTTAGACCTACCAAATTGTAGTTAATTAAATTAGATTTTCAACGATACCAATTTTGCCTTAATCCAATACCTAAGCAAAAAGTTATGCCCATTTTCGTGAGAGACAGTAAGGATAGACGATTGGTTAGGCGCCGCCCAACCAAACTTAGGCGATTGGTTGGGCGCCGCCTAAGTCAGTTACGATGCCAAAAACACTCTATTTTGAGTTATTTTGAGGGTAATTAAGTCTTTTAACACTACTTACACGTCCCTAAACTTAACCCTATGAAATATATAGCTTCTAAACACATTACAACCTTATTAACATCTCAAAGCTCATCATCCAAGAGCACCATAGGAAAAAAAACAAATAGGGTTGCACAATCAAGCTTAAAGATAAAATTTCAAGGAAATTTCTCTGTCAATCATCAAGAACCTCCCTTCCAAGGTATGCATAGTGTTTATCCACGAATTTCTTTTATTCGTGGAGTTCAAGAATCAATCTTTAAAATACAAAATCATGGTTGATTGTGGTGATATGATCATACCCATGTTGATGCTTGTTTTTTTTTGCTATATAATAGTATCGTAACTGTATATCTCATGAAATTTATGTTGTTAGTTGAAAAACAGGATCTTTAGATGGATTGATAGAATGCAAGTATGAAATCCACCTATGCCTTTAAGAATGCATGCAAGGTGTTCGATAAAATGCCTAGTATTTTAGAACTTCATATTTACATGATTTCATGATATCTACATAACAAGTTCATATTAGTCATACACTTCAATATGAATTTCCATGCAAATTATGTGTTGTTATTGTTGTGGTATAAAGCATGTATGATAATGGAGATATAAATTATGTATGCGAATTATATCCATGCTTTTCCTACCATGTTTGAGATGTTGAATAAATACATGAAGTATAATATCCCCAAATCATTACAATATGAACTAAACGTCACATGTTATCATTCCCTTACGCTTGAATGGTTTCTATGCGATTGATATGAATAGTATATATTGTTGGAATACTCATGAACTATTCTTATGAGATTATGGTATTTTTACTTGCAAATCCTACTTATGAACAAGATGTATGATAACCATGCAATCCACATGAACTTCCATGCTAAGGGTATGTGTTGCCAATATGATTATACAATGAATATGATATTAAGATTGTGCAAGTACTTCCATGTGATATGAAATCCTTTCCATGCAATATATTGTTGTTAACCATGCTTAGTATGATATCCCTACATATGATATTATAAATTATGGACTCTACTCTTATGATCAAGTCAGCCATGTGTGTCAATTTTCTTTCATCGAGTTCTGGGGGTACTTGTACCCAAAAAATATAGTTGTGTGCCTAGAGTTATGTCATGTTTTCATGATACTCTTAGTCAAGCCATGATCTATAGAATTCGGTCAGTCATATAACTCAGGAAAACTCAAAAATCTTCGTAATCTCAGTGCTCAGTAACCTCTGTATTCACAGTCAATCTCAGTAACTTCAATACTCTCAACCATTCCTCAAAACTCAGTACATTCCATCAGTCATTGGAATCCAGTAAATTTAGTTTAGCTCTGCTAAATAGTACCATAAGTATTAGTCCAGTTAATCAGTATCAGTTCAGCTAATCAGTTCAGTTATTCATTTTAGCTTAGTTATTTAGTTCAGTGTCCTTCAAATGGGAGTAAAAGTTAGCACCGAGTGAACCCAAGGATGGGAACTCACCCGTCAGTTCAGGGTGTGATTCTTAGTAGTCATCTATGTGTTCCAAAACTACGTAGCCAGTGTAGGTTAAGACATATTAACTCATCATATTAGGTTTGATGAGGTGGCTTAACCCATCAGTTTAGGGTTCCCACCATTCTCATTGAGTACCTGTCAGTATAGGGTTCTTACAGCTGTCTTTACCAGTGGCGCGGTATTGACACCCCTCCAGTTAGGGCAGAGATTGGACCCCAGCTTAGCTATTATAGCGTATTTGGGGTATGTCGGTTAGATAACAACTTCACATAATTTCAGTTACAGATTTCAGGACTGTCAGCTATAGCTACCCAGTCTCAGTAAAGAACTCAGATAGTTCTTCAGATTTATGGACTGTCAGATACAGTCATTTATGCTATTAATCACAAAAGTTATCAGAACTCATGCTATCAGTACTCAGCTTCAGGACTATCAGATACAGTCAATCAGACCAGTTCTTCATAATTTGAACTGTCAGAAATAATCATTCCTTTATCAGTAATATAGTATCAGTCTCCTAGTATTCAATAATATAGTATCAGATCCATCACTTATTAGTGATTTACATATCAATATCCGTAAACTTAGTCTTTCAGAATCTCATTATTAGTACACTCATGTTGTTAGTATTCAAACTCAGTAGTCAGTATCTCCACGAGTTCAGTTATAGTTACGTATGCATTTATATACTCTCACGTTCATATTAGTCAGTATTTTTCATCCATAAAACCCTTTGCATTTAGCCTACCTCACTCTTCTACTCAGCACATTAAGACGTACTGACGCATTTGTGCTATGGTGCTTTCTCTTATGTTATACCATAGGTTAAGAGGCATGAGCTCCAAATCAGCAGTAGATTCCAGGATCAACAGTCAGAGTTAGACGTGAGTCCTCATCCTTCGAGGACATGATGATTTCATTTCTATTTCAGTTTTTACTTTATTTCAGTAGTTAGAGTTAGTTAGGGACATGTCATATCAACTTCTTATTCAGTTCAGTTAGAGGCTTTCGGACTAGATGTCAGATTAGATGTTCAGACTTCAATATTTATGTTCCTTTTTAGTATTGATATACTATATTTTTCAAATATGTATTAGTATTTAACCTTATGGCCTTACAGTTCATATTTACACATATTTTATGAGATATTATGCTATTTATAGGTACAAATGTCAGTCATGGGTTAGGTTGTGGTCCTTTGGGGTCATGAGCACTGTGTAGCATTTTAGTTTAGAAAATTGGGGCATTACAAACTTGGTATCAAATCCTAAGGTTTAACAGTGTCCTAGGAAGTTTGAAAGCTACATCAAGTAGAGTCTTGTACATAGGCGTGTTGTGCACCACACTTATGTGTAGAAGGCTATGAGATGTTTTAGGAATAGTTTCCCTTCTTTTATTTCTCAAGATCGTGCTATGGCAAGTTTCTCTAAGGAGCCCATATAGATTCATATAATGCACCCCTCATGTTTACTTTACCTTACTTTTAAGGTAACAAAAATAGTGAAGTTCAAAGTCCTAAAGATAGGGCTTTCTCAGACAGTCCCTACAGTCAGTTATGGGATTAGTGACAGACTCAAAAAATATCCTATCAGTTCATTATTATTCAAAGATCATACAAATTTTATTCATGATTATGAGAAATCATTCTTGAACCTAGAAGTTTAGCAGTAGTAGAGTTGGGATAGTATTATTCTATTTGATCAGATTATGTATTCATGGGGATTAGATCAGTATGCTTCAACAGTACAAGTTAAACACTTAATTTTATTGACTCAAAATTAAGCATGAAGGTGTGAATGTGATATTAGCAGTATATGAGGAAACAAAATCAGATGATGTGTTTAGTAAGACGAACAGGTGTTAAACATAATGTACGTATGTGATGGTAGATCAAATACCTAAGCCAGGCCCTCAGATTTAAGTAGTAGAGCCAGTATGTATAGAAAGAAGTAAGGGAAGACAATTCTAGGCCCATTCTCATCTCAGTGCTGAGTTTTTCACTTCAGCTATCACGAAACCAACTCAGGCATTGCATACCAACTCTATGGTCATGAACTATAATCATGTATGAATTTAATTTCCAGCATAAAAAGTCCCTTTTACTCTACAGTACGAGTCATGTTCCATGAGAACAATCTACTTTCACACATTTTCCATGGGATTATATGCGCCTTCAGTTCCCAGTATGAGGGGTTCAGTTCCAGGTTCCTCAGTATTCGAATCATGTCCCATGAGTACAGAAAACTCTAGACTCAGGTCATGCAGCTCATGAATCATGTACACATATCATGATTTCCAATATACTTAGCTTCCATGACTCATGCTATGCCTCTACAGATTAGATATATTTAGACTATGTCATGTATATCCTCAGTTCAGACCTTATTGGTAATTCCAAAATAGTGATATTTTATTCCTCATGTTTCAGTCATGTGTCAAGTTTAGTTTGTATCTATTCATGTTTCAGGTCCTCCTAATTTACTCCTCCGGTTAGCTCTCCTTATGGAATAAGTAGTGATGAGCAGTTGTTTAGATAAGAGAAAATTGTTGCATGCTTACTTTGTACGAGGGTGTAGTTGTAAAGATAGGCTTAAATGTCATGATAAATGTGCTAGTAAATGTCTAGAAAGGGGTCATATTTAAAAGTTGGGAAAGTACAAAGTGTAAGTGTATATTTAGATCCTTGACTTATTTCAATCCCTAGCATGTAGCCATCAAAAACTTAGTAGCCAACTCAATTATAGTTTCAGTAGCCAGCACTCAGTGATCAGTGTTCAGTCCTTGAATTCAGCACTTTTTTACTAGCTATAGGCTTAGTTATAATGTCATCTTCAGTTCAGTAACTAGATTTGAAACTCAGTTTAGTTCTAGACATGCTTGACCATAGCATTTAGGTTGTCAGTACTCAGTTATCAATGTTTTAGTACCCCAGTTTATAGAATACCTCAGAGCCATGTCATACGCTTAGTCTCGCATTCAAAAATAATACAGACTTTATGAATCCATGCTCAGATACCTCATTATACTCAGTTTGTCCTTATCTCCTATGCATAAAACTCAAAATTCTTAGCCCAGCTATTCAGACTAAGTATAGTTCAGCTTTGCAAATCCAGTATTCAGCTATTAGTTATTTAGTTAATCAGATAAGTTAGTGTATTTATACACTCATGTTCAGCTCAGTTCATGTATCACGTCTCAGTTTCAAATCCTAGTTATTCAGTCATGACTCAGTTCCTAGGTGTTTTGAACATCACCTCAATTTTCCTCAGTAGCTCATCCAATTCAGTATTCTTTGAGGGACATAGTTTCCCAATGGGGAAATACATCATACCCCCAAAAATTCATGACATAAACATGTTGCTCTATTTTCTTTTGATGAATCCAGTTTGGAGAAGGGGTGCTCATAAGTTAACCCTCAAACTCCAACTTCAGTTGTATGCCATGTTTTCAAGATTCAATTCAGATCATGATATTCAATATATCTACCACGTCTCAGACTTAGTTATGTTCTCATGTTTCTGATCATGCATATGAAGTAATTAATCTCAAAGTTATCGGTATTATCAGTTCAAGGTAACAGTTTTCCTTAAACTTACTCATTCTCATGTTCATATTTCAGTGCCAAACTTGGTATTCAGTTCCATGCTTAGTTTTCAGTTCAAACTTGATACCTTTACCATTGCATGTTAATGAGTAAGTTTAGTCATGAATTCACGCATCAGATATGTGTGATCAGCTCATTAGTACTTTCAGTCATGTATTCACGTATTATGTCAGTCATATAATCATGGATCATATATGCATGGATTTAGCCTTTCGGTTGTGCATCAGATATGCATTCTCATTTTGAGAAAACTTACTTTATTAGAATCCTCAGTCTTATATTCATGAATCAGCTTCCCATGTATCGTATATGCATGTTCAGTATGTTGTGCTCAACTTTCAGTCATGCCTGTTATGAACCCATGTTTCAGTAGTGTATGTCTTGTACTTCATCTTATCATCTCTCCCACCTCAGTTAATTTCCATTCGAGGATGAATGTTCCCAAGGGGGAGATATTGTAATACCCCGTATGTTTATAAGCTAGGAGACGAACCATTTTTCCTACGTATAAAACCTCCTATCCAGTGAGTAGCATTTTAGTTCATGACTTATAATGAGTATCCTATCTATAATATAGCTTATCATGCATTAATTATGTTCATATGAGTCACTTAAGCTAATACAAGATAAGAGTTTTTGAATCTATCAAGTTTTAGTGTTTGATTTTGTAAGGGTCATCTTTGAACGAGTATAACTTGATGTTAATGTGGTATTTTGGCTGATTTAGACCCACCAAATTTTAGATAATAGAATTAGATTTCCAATGATACCAATTTCTCCTTAATCCAATACCCGAGCGAAAAGTTATGCCCATTTTCGTGAAAGAAAGTAAGGATATGCGATTGGTTAGGTGCCGCCCAACCAAACTCAGGAGATTGGTCATGCGCCGCCTAAGTCAGTTCCAATGCCAAAAACACTCTGTTTTGAGTTATTTTAAGGGTAATTAAGTCTTTTAACACTCCTTACACATGCCTAAACTTAACCCTATGAAATATATAGCTTCTAAACACATTATAACCCTATTAACATCTCAAATCTCATCATCCAAGAGCACCATAGGAGAAAAACAACTAGGGTTTCACAATCAAGCTTGAAGATCAAATTTCAAGGAAATTCCTCCGTCAATCATCAAGAACCTCCCTTCCAACGTATGCATAGTGTTCATCCACGGATTCCTTTCGTCGGTGGAGTTCAAGAATAAATCTTTAAAATATAAATGCTTGGTTGATTGTGGTGATATGATCATACCCATGTTGATGCTTGTTTGTTTTGCTATGTAATAGTATCGTGACTGTATATCTCATGAAAGTTATGTTTTTCATTGAAAAACATGATCTTTAGATGGATTGATAGAATGCAAGTATGAAATCCACCTATTCCTTAAAGAATGCTTGCAAGGTGTTCGATAAAATGCCTAGTATGTTAGAACTTCATATTTACATGATTTCATGATATCTAAATAACAAGTTCATGTTAGTCATACACTCCAATATGAATTTCCATGCAAATTA
>JAPEIP010000002.1:111405588-111420601 GCA_026120095.1 Capsicum chinense | reverse complement strand
ACCTATAATAATTTTTAGCAGAAAAAACAAAGTATTTTCTGAAACATTTTCACGCAAGAAAAATGACTCGTTTAAAAAACCATTGCTTTTATAAAAAAGCTTTCTGTTTTTTTCAAAATGTAATCACTAGAAGTGCAACTGATAATAATGATCCACATAAAAGGGCCGCATAACCCAATATCATACTACTTACGTGCATTATTAACCACTCAGATTGTATACACACTAGCATAAGCCACCTTCAACTTATGCTGATGCAATCAGTTAAGGTGCATAGTGTCTTGAGTAGACCAGGGCCCGATGCTCTAAACTATACTCTAAACCAACTTTCCCTTAGACATATAATAGCTTGACAATAGCCACCCCTAACTTAGGTTTTTTGCCTAAGTTTAGGTTCATAATACTCACTATTAGGCCAGGGCCAGAGCTAAGTGTTAACAACTTAAAGAGAGTTAACTAGAGTGATTGGTGATAAAAAAAGAAATTAACACAGGCTCAAAGAAGGGTTCAAAAATGGAAAATTCTTTTTGGTGGGGTTAATTATTTTTGCTAAGTTGACTAAAATCACAAGGCGTCCTTCTATAATTTCTTATTTCATCAACTACAACACAACATCAATTGAACCAAGCAAGTTCTAGGTACTACACTAAGTAAGAACTAATACCAATACTCTCACACACAGGCAACTGAGTTAAACTTATTCTACTGTTCCTAAGATTTACACCATATGCCATTCATATTTTACAAGTAAATGCAAACTACAAATTCATTAACAGTTGATCACGTATACTAGGAGACAAAAGTAAACAGTCATACAGACATAGCCATAGCTTGATGCCAGCATCATTCATCATCCATATTCCCAACAAGGTGCTAACATAACTGGAACTTTTATTTAATGGATCATCATTAACAACAGCACAGGACTAAAGAAATGAAAGATGCAAACCTAAATTTAATCCTAGAAAAGAAAAAACTGCACACTTAAACATAATCCTAGACATGCCAATTCTTCTAGATAGCACATGGGAGGAAAAAATATCGACAACAAAACCCCACATGTTACAAGTACACCACCCTCACAAAAAAATATATGCATTGTCCTTGAAGAATTAAATAAAAGTACAAAGAAGTAGGTATACTTATATTACCTCTTATTCATGTGAGGCATCTTTGAAATATGGTGAGGAACCTATGTTCTCACCTAATTCAATGTTGACCCACATGGTGGTGGTGGTACTCAAAAACTCTCCCTCCGAAATAGGAGGTATAACATCTCGGACTTGTTCTATAGTTTGCCCCCTAACTGTCGAAGAACTGGTACACACTCTGGTCGCTTCATCTTCTACTCTCTTCCTTCTTTTATATTCATATTTCCTAGATCTTTTCTTATCTTTATTCATATTATGATGCTCTTGCTCCTCCAGTGTCATAGCCTCTCTCTTTCTTCTCTTTTTAGCTTTCTATTCAGCATGATCATCTACCTATTTCCTACCTTTATCTTTCACAGGTCTCCCCATCAGATCAATAATTCCTTAATCATAATCACTCAATACGAAGGCTGGATAAAAAGTGGGTTGTTGTGGTTGTCTGCTCTTCAACTCTTCGATGTCAGCCTGTGCTTTCTTTAACTCTACCATGAACCTTGCCAGGTCTGGAATAGATAGTGAATCCAACCTTTTTTTGATTCTCTTCTCCATGTGATCCATCTTTATTAAAATGTCTTGGAATGGAAGAATTATGTCAGCTACAATTCTGTCAACAAAAGGCTTGAATTCTGTAGCCCAAGTGTCAATATACCTTTTGAATTTCTTTTGCAATTTCACAGACTTGGTGAAGTTTTCCTACATCAACCTATATTCTACAAATTTTGCCCCACCCATTGGTGGTACAAATTCTTACCCTGCAGACGTACTTGATGGCACATCATCAGGTGGTACATAAATGGTAATCGTCAATGGCATACCTGTTGGAATCTCTGAAATATCTGGGGTTGGTACTTACTAAGTTTGATAGGATGGTGGTTTGGTGGCCCTTATTTCGAACTTCGAGTCATCCTGTGACTTCTTAATATCCTGCCTATGTGTTACACGAACCTCATTATCCACCCCATGAATCAAAGGCACACCTTCCTACCTAATGATTTAGTGATTAAGCAAGGAAATGGTAGAGCACTTACTACCTTATATGCTCTCACAAATAGCTCATCGATAATGATCTGACCGAAATCAATCTTCAGTCCTGATAGTAAACTAGCAACAAGTACTGCCCGGTGAATATCGAGATTAGCATTACCTCAACTTGTCATAATTCTCAATCGAACCACAACCCATTAGAATTTATCCTGGAAGCTAAGGGATGATTTCGTTATGTGCTCACGTGGGTTTGTAGCCCAGGAAGGATTACCATCATCAATCAACACTCCACCCAACCAAGATCTTTGGGCAGATGCATTACGCAGTTGGTACTGAAGTTCTAGAATAGCTGATGGGGCTTCATAATCTAGCCCAAATAGTATCCTATTGATGGTTCGGGCTATTATGTCAATGGTGACTCCTCGGACTGGCAGTGATTCCCTGTTCGGTAGATTAAAAACCTTTGATTCCTTTGGAATATCCATTTTCCAAATACCAAATAGTTAGCAAAGAATTTCCTTAACAAATTCAACTGATATGATCCTGGGGGTTTGCTCATCCATGCTAGTTGGTACTCATTGAAATGATGCTCTAGCTCAGGATATTCGTGCATCTCTGTTGTTACAATCTGATACTCATCAACAAGTGGCCTTTGATTAGCCTACTTATGTTGGTGCTAACCCATCATAAAATTTATCCCTTGCTCCATCTAGCTGCCTTCTGATGGCATCTCTATTTAAGGATTATTTCGCCTATTCAAGTTGGTATCCTCAGTCTCAGGATCAGCCTCATTTGCATCAGTTTGTGCCTCAACATTGGTAGCCCTAGTTTCAGCCTCAACTGGGTTGGAGTGAGATATGACTACCCTTGCCTCGTCAGGACTCGAGCTAGTGCTAATGGAGCTGCCATTACTCTCCTCTTCAAACTGGAAGAGTATAGAAAGTGTTTGGTCCCTTTAGTGAGTGTTAAAGGCTGGTACCTTCACTCTTCTAAAAGGTTCACCTTGACCTCTTGCTCGACCACCGCCTCTAGCCAATGGGAGTTTTCATGCCATGGTGTCTTGATAATACTGAAGTTTCACTCTAGTAGCTTTTACTTTAGAAAGAAAAACTACTCAATACTTTATCCTGTGATTTCGTTTTTTGTTGTGATAAAGAAGGAGGATGGGAAAGAACTTGTTTAAATAAGGGAGAACTTGTTTAAAAAACTTGTTCCATCTGACCCTTGTGATGTAATGATGATTAGGTTGTATTATCAAGGCGACCTCTGGTTTATATGAGCTTAGGGTTCCCATACAACATGGCCCAGTTTCAATGTGTGTCAAGAATATATTGAGATCAACTAGAACAACACCTAGCTTAAGCTCGTAAAACTAGTCTTCTCCTCTACACTCAAAATGATCTATTTGAACCCAAACTTGTTTAAAAACACCTTTAAACATTGAAATCACATACTTAACCACTTAGATGCTTATTTATATCATTATTAACAGATAAATCACACAAATTTCCCTAAAAACAAAGCTAAATATGCTAGGATAACAATGCTAAAGTGCATAAATACACCCAATATCACCAGGGTCAAGGAACTATGAACAACCATAATGAGCTATAGAAATTCATTGATAAGGATAATTATCTTGGTTGTTGGTTCACGGGGTCTATATTATGACTAAAACCTTTCAAACTACTTGCAAATTATCTAACTCAGCCCCACAACTACATCATTGAGCAGGGATGCAAGAACTAAGTTAAATGCGTTCATATTCTATCCCATAATTAAACCAAATAGGGCCTTTAGGTATATTCTTATCCTAAATGCAAATCTTAATATTATTCAAATGAGATTACGATCCAATTCTATTTATCCCATATTGTACCCTATCATTTATCCTTTTGAGTACACAGTATGGTTAAGCATGTGTTCTAAGGGTTGCGAATCCCCAAAATAGTGATAAAAAGGATAATAAAAAACAAAATATGATTATTAACCAAAATGAAGTCAATACATAACAATACCAATCCTTCTCTTGACCTTAACCCCAAAAAAGGGTGTTTAGCCACTCATGGACATATACGTAATCACATTAGATGAATACATGATAAAATACAAAAGAAAACTAAAGTAATGGAAGAAAAATTCTTAAATGAAGTGTCTTAAATCCTCTCTCTAATCCTCAAGGTCATCCAATATGTTTACACAAGAGTTGAAGTGTCCTATTTATAGTAGAACCAATATTGGCGATTTTGACTTAGCAGCGTGCCATACCCTTATCACGGAGGATAGGGAGAGTGACATATGCCAATCATAGTGAATAACTATTTTGGACACATTTATGATTTGTATAAGGGCGTGGGACCCCCTTATATTGGAAGTTAAGGGGCGTGACACGCCCCTATGCTAAAAAACATCTGATTTCAACCTCTTGAACTCCTTCCTTTCGCCTTTGATTTCCTTGCATTCTTGGGTGTCTTTCCACTTCACTTTCAGCTGTTTTAGCTTCCTAAAATTGCTATTAAAATCATAAATGGTATCATATAACATCAAAAATAGATGAATTAGTGCATACAACACAATAGAATCCACCGAGATACACTAGAACCAAGCATAGCTTACGCTAGCACAACTAGTTTTGTTGTTTAAACTCTATTTAATCTTTTTGTCTCTTAGCTTGTTTAAATTGAACCTTAACACTATAAAAAGTTATTCATACATTATTAGACAAGTATATCCTTTGTAACTCATTACATACTAGAATCCATCGATATCAACTAGAACAACACATAACTCAAGCTAGTAACACGAGTTTTCTCGTCTAAACTCTAATTGACTAAATTGATTATAAACTTGTTTGAAACACACCTTAAACATTATAATCAAGTATTTTAACACTTATATGCTTAGTTATATCATTAAAACCTCATTAATCACACAATAAGTCCTCAAAATAAGGTTAAACAAGCATACATAGTGACACTTAGGTGCATAAATCCATCTAAGATCACCACCCCACACTTAAAGCTTTGTTCGTCCTCAAACAACTCTTTAAATTAAGCATCATATCAATTAATACTAATGATTTTCCTACAAGCAATAGATTCAAGCTAGCACAACAATGACTATATAGATAGTAAGTTCTTCACTAAGCATGTTATATATATTTGAAAGCTCAAGAACACTACTTCAAAACATACTAACCTCAAGAATTGACTCCCTAAGTTGGAAAAATAATTCATGTTACTCAATAAACTTGATAATATAACTCATCTAAATATCATCAGACATATGCCCTCACCATAAAAGAGTTACCCATATTCACTCACAGAGATGCAATTATCACAAGAATGGATAAAAGAATCAAATTATGCTCACTCTCACAAAGAATTCACAAGTCACACAAGATGAACAATAGGCTTGCCCTTCGTGTAGTTCTCTACTTATATAAAAGCATTAAGGCTCAAGATCAAATAAGACTTTGAAGGTTGTAATGTAGGATAGGGGACATGTAGGAACTATTTTGGCCAGGAATAGTGACTATCTTCCCTAAGATCTTTAATACATCACATTATACTTTAAGATCTCTCTATTAAAAACCAATTTCGACCACATTCATCTACACAAATCTCTTGTTTGGCCCCATCTAGTCATGCTCATTCATAAATACATAGTAGGGAATGTGCTCTATCACCATGCTTAGATTTTTACACACTTTTCTTTTTTTTATAACACAACTTCCTATCACAACTTATCACTATTTCAACACCAATGGATAATATATTGGGGCTTAAATTTTACCTTTTTATTTCTCCTTAACAAAATTTATTTTCAACTAAAGTGTTTTTGTGATTTGGATCAGTTTAAGGTCAATCAAAGAAGAGGAACATACTACACATGAGGCTATCAAAGAAATATTCAAAGACTCAATGTGATTAACTAAGATTATGCACAAGTTTAGGTAAACTTGGTCTGAAATTTGGCTATCAAGGAAATGCCCATATTATTTCCTACACCCACACTCTTTATTTTGCTTTGAACAGACACTAGACATGTTCTAGACATCATATGCAATAAGGAATATACAAAAATTTTACTCTCGCATGGCACATGCTCAAATAAAGTAGGATCATCATAGATTCTCAACCAAGCAATCATACTAATTCAAAATTAAGCCAACAACACTAAAGAGTCCTAAACAAGAGCCTAGTTATCTCAAAAATATTTATTCAACACAATCAACATGTTTTCACATACAAAACCACTTGTATCATACAATCATACATATCACTAACAAAAATATCTCACTTGCTTAACAAAAGAATTTAAAAGTTACTCCTAAAATGAAAAATGATATTAGGTTCAAAGAGCGCCCCCATTGAAAAGAATTCAAAAAAATATGGGGTGGGTGAAGTGTGAACCTACTAGACTAACCCAAATAAACTAAAAACTATAAATCAAAATCTTTTTGTAATTTTTTCAAATTTATCCAAAAATTAAAAAACAACAAAAATTTAAGATCATATAGCATCACTTCACCTGAAACCATGAATTTCCCTATCCCACATTTAAAAATCTACTTTATCACCAAAGTATATTTTAAAGTAGAAATAGAAATACTTCCTAAGGCTTCTAGGCCTAGCTAGTAGTATCTTTTATCATCAAGGGTGTCTGGGAACCCCATACTTAGTCTTTACAATGCTCCTTAGCTTAAATTTCTGGTACTGAGACTTTCTATCAACTTTTGACTCAACAAAAATATAAACTATGTGAAATAAAAACTAATAATACAAAAATGAATACCTACCTTAACTTAGGGTTCCTCCCAAGAAGTGCTTGATGTAGTGTCGGGGTACGACCCACATCACTACATCTCAGCCATATTCTTTTACCTTTTTTATCCTGCTCAGAGGCCATCTTCTCACTCATTTTTGGCTTCTTGAGTGTGCACTCTCAAGTTTATTCTTTTTCTCAGTAAGATCCTTTTTAGGCCCATAAATCATCATCCCTTCAGGCTTTAAAGGTTTATTATTACTTGGCTAACCACCTCCAGGCCTGCTATTATATGCTTGAGCTTGTTTCCCCAACTGATGCTCCAGTTTCTTTTGACCAACTTGATGATTTTTTTATCTTACCAGCCATTTCTTCTTGCTTAGCCATGATCTTTTTCTAAGCTTCCTTAATGTTGCAGGCCTATGTGTTGTGTTATTGCTAGAACTGCTTGTTTTAATTATTGTCCCATGTATAATTGGGGTGAGTCAGCCACTTTTAGTTTTATGAATTTGCATAAGTTGGCTTATGCACATTGCCCAAAAAGTTCATAAATTTAGGATTTAGACCACACAAGTATGTGGAGTGGCCATTATTAACACAAATCTCACACCAACCTAGGGACTGTTACACTGTATTAACTTGAGCCAAAGCCTGGTTCATACCTATTTTTTTGAATTAAGACATCATTTGATTTTGTATAGGTAAATATTAGGCGGCTAATATTGTGATACTATCTACCTCAATCATGCCTGCAACCTTTTATACTGAGCTCCAAGACATGTCACTATGCCAGTCAAGATTTCCTTAAGCAATGAAGTTTAACAAGGTATAGATATCATCATATATTTTCTCCATTACTTGACCACTTGAAGCTGAATCTAGACAATTTTTGGTGTTATGATCAAGTGTTCTAATAAAGGCGTGAGATAATACCTCATTGGACTATTGGTGATTTGGACAGTACCAAAGAAGATATTTGAACCTCTCCTAAGCATGATAAAGGTTCTCATTCGACTTCTACTTGAAGCTTAAAATTTCACTGTGTAATGTTGTAGTCTTTTTGGATAGGAAGAAATCAATGAGGAATTTTGAGGCCAAGTTATCCAATGTAGTGTTTGGAACTTGCCATCTTAGTATTCAACTACTTCTTTGCTTCCCCAAAAAGTGAGAAGGGGAAGAATGTTGGCCTCACATAATTAGTGCATACCCTAGTGGGTATGAATGTATCCTTGATCTCTAAAAAATTCTACAAGTGAACCTTTGGATCTTCATATGACAAGCTGGTAAATTGCCTGCTGCTGTGCAAAAGTGTAATACCCATATTCTTGAACGAGAAATCAAACCGTTATTTCTACGTGTGTAAACTCTAATCCCATGATTTTTATTTGAATACATGAGTCATAATTTTTATCCTAGTGTGAGAAGTGCTTATGAGGGAAAAAATGTTCATAGAAATCACTTGCAACAAAGTTGAGCTAAGAGCCTTTGATTCGGCCAAATTTTGATAATCAATTCTACAAGGATCAACTTTGAACATGTATAAATTTTTATATATGTGGAATTTTTCTGTAAAAGACACAAAATTGTTGTTAATTTAATTATCTTTCCAATGATACCAATTTCTCCTTAATTCGGTACCCAAACAAAAAGTTATGATTATTTTTGTAAGAACCAGTAAGATGTCACAATAATTCCTCAAGGTAGGACTAAGGTATTATGTCTATCTGTGCAACACGGAGTAATATTTTCCTGTATCCGTCAATATAAGGCCAAAGGGCATTTTAGTCATTTCCCTTGCCCCCAAGAACCCAAGTGATGGATTAAAACACCAAAAGGGCATTATTTGCCTACTTTTCATCATCAAATCCATATGTACTTCCCTTCCAAAGGAAAAATCCAAACCTTTTTCCCCAAAAATCCAAGAATTCAAGCTTCCAAGTTCAAGAATCTTCAAGAAAACATCAAGAATAGGGTTTCTTTCACAAGTTCATTATTCAAGTCCCAAGATTCAAGATTTCTTCCTCAAGAATTCAACGATTCAAGTTCTAATTTTAAGTTTCTTCAAGAATTCATTCAGTTAAGGTATATGGGTGTTCATCAATGGTCTTTTCCTCCCATTGATCCCAAAAACCCTATTATTAATTAAAAGTATGGTTCCATTCCTATTTTATGAAATCCTCCATGATACTCAAGAAATAATCCGTGAAGTTCTTACTAATTCAAGTATAAGACATGTTTACAAGTGTTTCTAAGTGAATTAAGCTATTTAATGTTTTATATTCAAATTCCCATTTCATGTTTAAGTAATTTCATGTCACAATATCGAATTATGAATTAAACTATGTCAAGATGTTGTTTTCGCATGTTAACATATCCATATGTTCAAGTTCATGATTCTCACATATTTGATGAAATAATGATTTTGGTCTTTGAACCATGATCCTATACGATAGTTTTTAAGCTTTGTTATTATATTTTATGGTCATTCAGTGATGGCGTGTTATGAATACCTGATATCTATGTGTTTTACATATTTTTTTATTTTCAAGTTACGCGTCAGTCAGACCATGGTTTTATTTTCATATCCAGAACATCATGTTCATGCTGAACACTTACACATTTAGTACAATGTCATGTTAAACGACTAATAAAAATAAAGTCTTTTAGTTGGGAGTAACACTTAGTACTGAGCGAACGTAGGGATGGCAACTCCTTCGTCAGTAGAGACATGTGTTGTTAGTATAAATCCCTAAGTTCTAGACCTATGTCACCATCGTAGATTATAAGGGGTCCCCATTAGTAGAGGCATGACACCCTTATCCTTTGGGACATCAGCCTTGTGGATCCATATCATTATTCATGTATTGGTACCCATGGAAAGGCACCAACACTCTTCCAACTAGGGTTATAGGATGGACCTTGATAGTTCAAATTGAAGCATGTCAGTTATAGCTAGCTCCCACAGTCTCATTATAGTATTCAGAGTGAGGCAATTTAGGTTTGCCTGACCCAAGTATTCAAATGTCATTTATTCAGTTATTCAAATATAAGTTATTCAAATTATGTCAGTACATATTTAAGCTTGATATTGTATTCTTATTTTTACATGTTCATGTTTTCATAATCAGTATCCATGCATGATCCTTAATGCAGTTTTACAACTTGTTCAGCTTTACATGAGATTTACATACTGTATTCATGTTTTGCCATTTCCCAGCTTTAGTTCTACTTATTCTACAAAAGTAAAGATGTAAGAAACTAAGTGTATTCAGCAACTTATTAGATTATTTTTTTACTCATGTTTTAAGATACTTCAACTTTTAGTTTATTTCAGTCTCTTGGTGAGTCTACTTGCAGTTAGCATGCATGTTTTAAGATTATGTACCTAATCAGTTTTACTTATTTCATTCACCCCTACTTAGTACATTCTAGAAGTAATGATCCATATATATGGCTATGTTCAACATTGTATCATAATATAGGTAACAATTGTAGCCTATAAATCATAATCAAGAATTTTGCAGCTTCTAGCCAGGAGGTGATGAGTTCTCTTATTTTTAGGACTCCAGTAAGTTGTAGTCAGTGTAATTTATTTTTATTATTCATATGTATTAAATAGTGGTAGTCGGAGGCATGTCTTAGCTATCTATAGTCAGTATAGTAGAGGCTTCATAGATGGTCAGTCAGAGTAATTCATATAATTCAAGTTTCTTTCATTAGGTTTATCATGATGTAAACTATATTAGTATTATACTTATTCATTTTTATTTTTATCATGTTTCTGCTTGATAACATTAGTTTTATACAATTTAATTCACTTTTTCAAGCAGTATACCAGTTCATAGGTTAGATTGGGATCACTTGTGGTTCCAAGCACCGTGTTATGACTAGGGGTAGAATTGGGTCATGACAAACTTGGCATTAGAGCATAGAGTTCAAGTGTCCTAGGGTGTCTATGAAGCCGTGTCTAGTAGAGTCTTGAGGAATGGTATAGAGACATCCATACTTTTCTTTGAGAGGCTACAAGGCATTTAAGAAATCTTTCCCTTTTTTTATATCTCATATTATGCAGTAAAAGTGTTCTCTAAGAAACTTATTTAAATACTTATTTTGATCCATTCATGCTAACTTTCTCTTATTTTGACGTTACAGAAAAAACATGCTTACATCCTTACAAATAGAGTTTTCTCAGACAGTCACCAAAGATAGTTATGGGATCGAACACAGGCTTGAAAGTATCCTATCAATTCCTTTATGTTCCAAAGTATGAAAAATTTCATTTACTTTTATATAAATTATGTTCTACTCCATAGTCAGATGTGCCCTCAGATCCCTTCTCAAAATCCTATGATAGTATATAATCTAGAGTTAGAAGAATGAACTAAGAACCTTAGCATCAATAAATTGGGGATAGAGTTTATCTAATTATAGTAGGTTATGTATCCATGGGGCTAGCTGTATGAAAGGTGATCTAAAAGGCTTTTAATAGTGTATGCAAGAATTTAAGTTTATTGATTTAAAATTTAGTATGTTTATGTGGGTATGATCTAGAGGTACACCCAAGGTGATAGAGGATGGTAGTATTTCCAAGTTTTTAAGGTGTGTTCTTAAATAGTACCATTGAGTTGATAAGTGTTAATGTGGCTAGTAATGTTGTACATGATGTTCTTACAAGCTAAGTTATGGGTTTTATGTTATTGATGTTGGGTATGTTGTTCTAATGGTAATTCTCATGGTTTAGGGAAAAATATAATTTTAGAGATGTGATATTAGTAGGATATGAAGGAAGTTAGTATGGTTCATTAAAGTTTTGAGAACCCAGGCAATTTTCTTTTTTTGCACTTATACATTTTTCTCTGTCTTTGATGTCCAGGACAGTCCCAGTGACCCATTGGATTATATATGTTAAGTGTTGTAATCTAATTTTTAATTGTGTATAATTGAGCTAATAGAAAAAAGAATTAAAATTCTTGATAGTGTGAACTCAGGGTATGGTGATACTTATGAGGATCCTAAGTCTTTTAGTGTTTTAAGTTATTGTATGACGACTATAGGGGCTACAGAAAGCTTAGAGTTATATCTCCAAAGAAAGTACTAGCAGCTGGTTTTACACTTTCAGGTGTAGTCTTTCAAGTTGAGTTTATTATTTGTGTGTATTATTATATCTTGGACTCTAGAGTAAAGTGGTTGAAGTCTAATTTAGAGTTTATTAAAGGAGTCCACAAACTTAGAATGATTCTTAAAGCCAAGGGGAAGATAATAGAACAAGTAACCAAGTCAAGCTCTAAAATTATAATAGTGAGGTTGGTGTGTTATAGAGCAACAGTAGTGGAGAAAGATGTCCAACCCATTCTTAACTTAGTTTAAAATTTTGTACTTCAATCATCACGATATCTACTCATGCCTTATATATTACCTCCATGATCATAGCTCATATTCATGCACTTTCTATAGAATTATGTACGCTCCCAATTCCTAGTATGAGGTGATCCAGTTCACTCAGCAGTATGAATTATATTCCTTTAAATTATGATCTCCAAACTCATTTTATGCAACTCATAACTCATGTACCTATGCTTTACGGTATGTTCAGTTCCTGGTACTCATGCTATTCTCTTAATGATCAGTGAAATTCAGATTATGTCATGTATATCCTAAGTTTTGATCTCTATATTTAATTCATGTCATGGATAGTGTATTCCTCAGTCCTCAGTTAAGTGTCCAACCTATGCATAGTATTTATTTACGCTTTAGGTCCTCATATTCTAACTTTTAGTGACCTCTCCTTCTGTAAAGATAACGGTGATGGACAATTGTTTAGATAGGAGAGTGCAAATATTTCTTATGGAGGAAATATTTATAGTATGTTTGTTTTATGTAAAGCTATAAGGTTGAAGAAAAATTGAGGAAATTCTTTTGGTATGTGTCCTGGTTAATTAAGAATTCCATGTGTGTCTTTATAAGAATAGTTCAAGAAAGTTGTTATTGATAATGGTTTAGACGATATGAGAAAAATTCTTTAATGGGTTTTTTCCTAGAAGTTCATAGGTAGTTATAACGATATGCTTGAAATGTCATGTTGGTATATAAGTGGATGGGTGGATTGTGTGCTAGTAAATTTCAAATAAGATGCTGCATTTAGTTGTTGAAGTGGTAAGAAAAATGATCCTGGAGGTGAGAAGTTGTGAAAATACATGGGGTATTGAATTCATAGTTCAGACTAGCATTATGGTGTTATATGCAGTACCTTGTAATTTTGAGTTAGGCTTGAACATAGTGAGAGAAGGTATTTCAACTTAGATTTTGGCAGGAGTAGTTATATGTACCCATGCGAGTTTTTAAGGAGCGAGTCTAAGCTTGAATTGGGCAGTTGCATTGCCTAAGGCATAGTAATTCTATCCTAGTTTATGTTTCATAGGTCTATGTTCTATGTTACAAAGTTATAGCCATATTAAGAGTCCTTACTTATATATCTTCTTCAGATCATACCCAAGTTCTTTGCTACCTACAGTTATTAGAACTTCTTTGAAAGAGTGTTGAAGAAATATGCCAGTTTAGTATAAGCTTTCAGTATAATTTATCCCATATAGCCAACAATTCAGTTTAGCAATCAGACAAGATAATCTACTATAACTTTCTTTCTTTCCATCTAGTCTTCCTATTCGAAGTTTCATGAATATTCGAATTCCATAAGGTAATTCATTCACATCCATGCAAGTAGTGAATTCAATTCAGTTCATGCATCATGTTTTAGATTTAGATATTCAGTCATGATTCAGTTCGTAAGTTTCCTATTCATCAGCTCAGTCTTTCCTTAGTATTCTAACCAAGTCAGTATCATTTAGGGGATGAATGACCCCTAGGGGGAGATGTTGTAATACCCCCAATTTTTATGTACTAAACCTCTCAACTTTTTTTCACAAAACTAGATCAGGCCTGAGGTAATGGTTACTCATAGGTTAACTTTCTCATTTCTATCTCAGCCTTATAACTATTCTCATGTCATTGCATGTATTGCAAAAATCAATTCAGTTCATGTATCATGCTCAGACTAAGCTATGCAATCATGTTCTAAGTCATGCATGTTCAGTAGATGGTCGTAGTTTCGTTTGTATTCTTAGTCTAACCAGTCTCATTTGTAGATAAATGATTCCAAGGGGGAGATAATGTAACACCCCACATTCTTGAGCTAGAAATCAAACCATTATTTCTACGTGTGTAAACTCTATTCCCATGATTTATCTTTGAATACATGTGTCATGATCTTTATCCTTGTGTTTGAAGTACTTATGAGGTAAAAAATGTTCATAGGAATCACTTGGAGCAAAGTTGAGCTAAGAGACATTGATTCGGCCAAATTTTGGTATTTGATTGAACAAAGTATAGATATCATCATACATTTTCTCCGATGCTTGATCACCTGTAGCCGAATCTAGATAATTTTTTGTGTTATGATCAAGTGTTTCAACAAAGGTGTGAGTTAATATCTTTTTGGACTATTGTTGATTTGGACAGTCCTAAAGAAGATATTTGAACCTCTCCTAAGCATGATAAAGGTTTTCATTTTACTTCTACTTGAAGCTTAAATTTCACAGTGTAATGTTACAGTCTTTTCGAATAGGAAAAAATCGATGAGGAATTTTCAGGCCAAGTTATCCCAGTAGTGTTTTGTACTTGCCAGCTCAGTATTCAACTACTTTTTTTCTTCTCCCTAAAAGTGAGAAGGGGAAGAGTGTCGGCCTCACATAAATAGTGCATACCCCAGTAGGTATGAATATGTCCTTGATGTCTAAGAAATTCTACAAGTGAACCTTTGGATCTTCATGTGACAAGCTGGTAATTGCTTGCTATTGTGTAAAAATGTAACACCTGCATTCTTGAGCTAGAAATTGAACTGTTGTTTCTACGTGTGTAAACTCAAATCTCATGGTTTATCTTTGAATACTTGTGTCATTTTCTTTATCGTACTGGTGTCATTATCTTTATCCTAGTGTGTGAAGTGCTTACGACGTTAAAAATAATCATAGGAATCACTTGGAGCAAAGTTGAGCTAAGAGCCTTTGATTTGGCCAAATTTTGGTATTTGATTCTACAAGGATCAACTTTGAACG
>JAPEIP010000002.1:111373281-111405488 GCA_026120095.1 Capsicum chinense | reverse complement strand
AAGTTTTGATCTCTATATTTAATTCATGTCATGGATAGTGTATTCCTCAGTCCTCAGTTAAGTGTCCAACCTATGCATAGTATTTATTTACGCTTTAGGTCCTCATATTCTAACTTTTAGTGACCTCTCCTTCTGTAAAGATAACGGTGATGGACAATTGTTTAGATAGGAGAGTGCAAATATTTCTTATGGAGGAAATATTTATAGTATGTTTGTTTTATGTAAAGCTATAAGGTTGAAGAAAAATTGAGGAAATTCTTTTGGTATGTGTCCTGGTTAATTAAGAATTCCATGTGTGTCTTTATAAGAATAGTTCAAGAAAGTTGTTATTGATAATGGTTTAGACGATATGAGAAAAATTCTTTAATGGGTTTTTTCCTAGAAGTTCATAGGTAGTTATAACGATATGCTTGAAATGTCATGTTGGTATATAAGTGGATGGGTGGATTGTGTGCTAGTAAATTTCAAATAAGATGCTGCATTTAGTTGTTGAAGTGGTAAGAAAAATGATCCTGGAGGTGAGAAGTTGTGAAAATACATGGGGTATTGAATTCATAGTTCAGACTAGCATTATGGTGTTATATGCAGTACCTTGTAATTTTGAGTTAGGCTTGAACATAGTGAGAGAAGGTATTTCAACTTAGATTTTGGCAGGAGTAGTTATATGTACCCATGCGAGTTTTTAAGGAGCGAGTCTAAGCTTGAATTGGGCAGTTGCATTGCCTAAGGCATAGTAATTCTATCCTAGTTTATGTTTCATAGGTCTATGTTCTATGTTACAAAGTTATAGCCATATTAAGAGTCCTTACTTATATATCTTCTTCAGATCATACCCAAGTTCTTTGCTACCTACAGTTATTAGAACTTCTTTGAAAGAGTGTTGAAGAAATATGCCAGTTTAGTATAAGCTTTCAGTATAATTTATCCCATATAGCCAACAATTCAGTTTAGCAATCAGACAAGATAATCTACTATAACTTTCTTTCTTTCCATCTAGTCTTCCTATTCGAAGTTTCATGAATATTCGAATTCCATAAGGTAATTCATTCACATCCATGCAAGTAGTGAATTCAATTCAGTTCATGCATCATGTTTTAGATTTAGATATTCAGTCATGATTCAGTTCGTAAGTTTCCTATTCATCAGCTCAGTCTTTCCTTAGTATTCTAACCAAGTCAGTATCATTTAGGGGATGAATGACCCCTAGGGGGAGATGTTGTAATACCCCCAATTTTTATGTACTAAACCTCTCAACTTTTTTTCACAAAACTAGATCAGGCCTGAGGTAATGGTTACTCATAGGTTAACTTTCTCATTTCTATCTCAGCCTTATAACTATTCTCATGTCATTGCATGTATTGCAAAAATCAATTCAGTTCATGTATCATGCTCAGACTAAGCTATGCAATCATGTTCTAAGTCATGCATGTTCAGTAGATGGTCGTAGTTTCGTTTGTATTCTTAGTCTAACCAGTCTCATTTGTAGATAAATGATTCCAAGGGGGAGATAATGTAACACCCCACATTCTTGAGCTAGAAATCAAACCATTATTTCTACGTGTGTAAACTCTATTCCCATGATTTATCTTTGAATACATGTGTCATGATCTTTATCCTTGTGTTTGAAGTACTTATGAGGTAAAAAATGTTCATAGGAATCACTTGGAGCAAAGTTGAGCTAAGAGACATTGATTCGGCCAAATTTTGGTATTTGATTGAACAAAGTATAGATATCATCATACATTTTCTCCGATGCTTGATCACCTGTAGCCGAATCTAGATAATTTTTTGTGTTATGATCAAGTGTTTCAACAAAGGTGTGAGTTAATATCTTTTTGGACTATTGTTGATTTGGACAGTCCTAAAGAAGATATTTGAACCTCTCCTAAGCATGATAAAGGTTTTCATTTTACTTCTACTTGAAGCTTAAATTTCACAGTGTAATGTTACAGTCTTTTCGAATAGGAAAAAATCGATGAGGAATTTTCAGGCCAAGTTATCCCAGTAGTGTTTTGTACTTGCCAGCTCAGTATTCAACTACTTTTTTTCTTCTCCCTAAAAGTGAGAAGGGGAAGAGTGTCGGCCTCACATAAATAGTGCATACCCCAGTAGGTATGAATATGTCCTTGATGTCTAAGAAATTCTACAAGTGAACCTTTGGATCTTCATGTGACAAGCTGGTAATTGCTTGCTATTGTGTAAAAATGTAACACCTGCATTCTTGAGCTAGAAATTGAACTGTTGTTTCTACGTGTGTAAACTCAAATCTCATGGTTTATCTTTGAATACTTGTGTCATTTTCTTTATCGTACTGGTGTCATTATCTTTATCCTAGTGTGTGAAGTGCTTACGACGTTAAAAATAATCATAGGAATCACTTGGAGCAAAGTTGAGCTAAGAGCCTTTGATTTGGCCAAATTTTGGTATTTGATTCTACAAGGATCAACTTTGAACGTTTATAACTTTTTATATATGTTGAATTTTTCTGTAAAAGAAACACAAAATTGTAGTTAATTTAATTATCTTTCCAACGATACAAATTTCTCCTTAATTCGATACCCGAGAAAAAAGTTCTGACCATTTTTGTAAGAACCAGTAAGATGCACGATAATTCCTTGAGGTGAGACTATGTTACTGTATCTAGCTCTGTAACATGGAGTAATATTTTCCTGCATCAGTAAATACAAGCCCAAAGGGCATTTTAGTCATTTCCCTTGCCCCCAAGCACCCAAGTAATGGATTAAAACACCAAAAGGGCATTATTTTCCCACTTTTCATCCTCAAATCCATATGTACTTCCCTTCTAAAGAAAAAAATCCAAATCCTTTAACCCAAAAATCCAAGAATTCAAGCTTCCAAGTTCAAGAATCTTCAAGAAAACATCAAGAATAGGGTTTCTTTCACAAGCTCATTATTCAAGTCCCAAGATTCATGATTTCTTCCTCAAGAATTTAAGGGTTCAAGTTTCAATTTCAAGTTTCTTCAAGAATTCATTCAGTTAAGGTATATGGGTGTTCATCAATGGTCCCTTCCACCCATTGAGCCAAAAATCCCTATTCCTAATTAAAAGTATGATTCCATTCCTATTTTATGAAATCCTACATGAAACTCAAGAATTAATCCATGAACTTCTTACTAATTCAAGTATAAGTCGTGTTTACAAGTGTTTCTAATTGAATTAAGCTATTTCATGTTTTATATTCAAATTCCCATTTCATGTTTAATTAATTTCATGTCACAGTATCGAATTATGAATTAAACTATGTCAAGATATTGTTTTCGCATCATAAAATATCTGTATGTTCAAGTTCATGATTCTCACATGTTTGATGAAATTATGATTTCGATCTTTGAACCATAATCCTATACTATAGTTTTAAAGCTTTGTTATCTTATTTTATGGTCTTTAAGTGATGGCGTGTTATGAATATCTGATATCTATGTGTTTTACATATTTTTTATTTTCAAGTAATGAGTCAGTCAGTCCATGGTTTTATTTTCATATTGAAAAAATCATGTTCATGCTGAGCACTTACACGTATAGTACTATGTCATGTTAAACAACTAATAAAATCAAAGTCTTTTAGTTGGGAGTAACACTTAGTATTGAGCCAACGTAGGGATGGCAACTCCCCTGCCAGTAGATACATGCGTTGTAAGTATAAGTCCCTAAGTTCCAGACCTATGGCACAAGTATAGATTATGAGGGGTACCTATTAGTAGAGGCATGACACCCTCATTCTTCAAGACATCAGCCATGTGGATCTATATCGTCATTCATGTATTGGTACCCCTAGCAAGGTTCCATCACTTTTCCAACTGGGGTTATAGGTTGGACCCTAATAGCTCAGGTTGAAGAATGTCGATTATAGCTAGCTCCCATAGTCTCAGTACAGTATTCAAAGTGAGTCAATTCAGGTTTGCTTGACCAAGTATTGGAATATCAGTTATTCAGTTATTCAAATATAAGGTATTCAAATCATGCCAGTATATGTTTATACTTGATCTTACATTCTTATTTTTACAAGTTCATGTTTTTATGATAAGTATCCATATATGATCCTCAATGCAGTTTTACAACATATTCAGCTTTACATGAGATTTACATACTGTATCCATGTTTTATCGCTTCCCAGATTTAGTTCTACTTATTTTACAAAAGTAAAGATTTAAGAAACTAAGTGTATTCACCAGCTTATTAGATTATTTTTGTTACTTATATTTTAAGATACTTCAACTTTTAGTTTATTTCAGTCTCTTGGTGAGTCTACTTGCAGTTAGCATGCATGTTTTAAGATTATGTACCTAATCAGTTTTACTTATTTCATTCACCCCTACTTACTCAGTACATTCTAGAAGTAATGATCTATATATATGTCTATGTTCAACATTGTCTCATAATGTAGGTACCAATTATAGCCTACAAATTATAATCAGGCATTTTGCAGTTTCTTGCCAGCAGGTGATAAGTTCTCTTATTTCGGGGACTCCAGTAAGTTGTAGTCAATGTAATTTACTTTTATTATTCATATGTATTAAATAGTGGTAGTTGGAGGCATATCTTAGCTATCTATAGTCAGTATAGTAGAGGCTTCATAGATGGTCAGTCAGAGTCATTCATGTAATTCAAGTTTCTTTCATCAGGTTTATCATAATGTAAACTTTATCAGTATTATACTTATTCATATTTATTTTTATCATGTTTTCGCTCAACAACATTAGTTTAATAAAATTTAATTTACTTTTTCAAGCAGTATACCAGTTCAGGGTTAGCTTGGGATCACTTGTGGTTCCAAGCACCATGTTATGACTAGGGGGTCGAATTGGGTCATGAAAAACTTGGCATTCGAGCATAGAGTTCAAGTGTCCTAGGGTGTCTATAAAGTTGTGTCTAGTAGAGTCTTGCAGAACGGTACAGAGATATTCGTACTTTTCTTTGAGAGGCTACAGGGCATTTAAGAAATCTTTCCCTTTTTTTATGTCTCAGATTATGCAGTAGAAGTATTCTCTAAGAAACTTATGCAAATTCTTATGTTTATCCATTCATTCTAACTTTGTCTTATTTTGAGATTATAGAAACAATCAAGCTTACATCCTTACAAATAGAGTTTTCTTAGACAGTCACCAAAGATAGTTATGGGATTGCACGTAGGCTCAAAAGTATCCTATCAATTCCTTTATGTTCCAAGGTATGAAAGATTTCATTTACATTCATGAAAATCATGTACTACACCATAGTCATATGTGCCGTCAGATCCCTTCTCAGAATCCTATGATAGCATAAAATCTAGAGTTAGAAGCATGAACTAAGAACCTTAACAGCTATAAATTGGGGATAGAGTTTATCTAATTCTAGTAGGTTATGTATCCATGGGGCTAGTTGTATGAAAGCCAAAAGGCTTGAAATAGTTTATGGAAGAATTTAAGTTTATTGATTTAAAATTTAGTATGTTTATGTGGGTATGATCTAGAGGTGTACCCAAGGTGATATAGGATGGTAGTATCTCTAAATTTGTAAGGTGTGTATTTATATAGCACCATTGAGTTGATAAGTGTGAATGAGGCTAGTAATGTAGTATGTGATCTTCTTACAAGCTAAGTTATGGGTTATATGTTGTTGATATTGGGTATGTTGGTGTAATGGTAATTCTCATTGTTTAGGGAAAAATATAAGTTTAGAGATGTGATTTAAGTAGGATATGAAGGAAGTTAGTATAGTTTATTAAAGTTTTAGGGAAATATATGTTAAGTGTTATAATCTATGTTTTAATTATGTATGATTGAGCTAATAGAAAGAAGAGTTAAAATTCTTGATAGTGTGAACTTAGGGTATGGTGATACTTAGGATTCTAAGTCTGTCAGTGTTTTAAGTTATTGTATGATGACTATTGCGGCTATAGAAAGCTTAGAGTTATATCTCAAAAGAAAGTACTAGCAGTTAGTTTTACACTTTCAGGTTGAGTTAATTATTTAAGTGTATTATTATATCTTGGACTCTAGATTAAAGTGGTTGAAGTCTAATTTAGAGTTTGTTAAAGGAATCCACAGACTTAGAATGATGGCTTAAAGCAAAGGGGGAGATGATAGAACAAGTAACCAAGTCAGGCTCTCAAATTATAATAGTGAGGTTGGTGTGTTGTAGAGCAACATTAGCAGAGAAAGATGTCTGAACCATTCTTACCTCAGTTTAAAGTTTTGCACTTCAGTCATCATGATATCTACTCATGCCTTATATGTCAGCTACATGATTATAGCTCATATTCATGCACTTTTTATAGAATTTTGTAAGCTCCCAGTTCGTAGTATGAGATGATCCTGTTCACTCAGCAATACGAATCATATTCCATGAAATTATGATCTCCAAACTAATGTCAAGAAATTCATGACTCATGTACCCATGCTTTACAGTATGTTCAGTTCTAAGTACTCATGCTACAATCTTAATGATCAGTGAAATTCAGATTATGTCATGTGTATCCTCAGTTTTGATCTCTGTAATTAATCCATGTCATGGATACTCTATTCCTCAGGCCTACGTTAAGTGTCCAAGCTATGTATAGTATTCTTTCATGCTTTAGGTCCTCATATTCTAACTTTTAGTGACCTCTCTTTCTGTAAAGATAGCGGTGATGGACAATTGTTTAGATGGAATGAGAGTAAATATTTCTTTAGGAGGAAAGATTTATTGTATGTTTGTTTTATGTAAAGCTATAAGGTTGAAGAAAGATTGAGGAAAATCTTTTGGTATGTGTCATGCTTATTTAAGAATTCCATGTATGTCTTTATAAGAATAGTGAAAGAAAGTTTTTATTGATAGAGGTTTAGGGAATATGAGAAAGATTCTTTTATGGGTGTTTTCCCAGAAGTTCGTAGGTGGTTATAATAATAGTCTTGAATTTCATGTTGGTATATAAGTGGATGGGTGGATTTTGTTCTAGTAAATTCCTAATAAGATGCTGCATTTAGTTTTTGAAGTGGTAAGAAGAATGATTCTTGAGATGAGAAGTTGTGAAAATGCATGGGGTATTGAATTCATGGTTCAGACTAGCATTATAGTGTTATACGTGGTACCTTGTAGATTCGAATTAGGCTTGAACATGGTGAGAGAAGGTAGTTAAACTCATATTTTGGCTGGAGTAGTTATATGTACCCATGCGAGTATTTAAGGTGCGAGTTTAAGCTTGAATTGGGCAGTTGCATTGCCTAAGGCCTAGTAATTCTATACTTTTTTATGTTTCATAATTCTATGTTCCATGTTACAAAGTTGTAACCATATTAAAAGTCCTTACTCATATATCTTATTTAGATCATGCCCAAGTTCTTTGCTACCTACTGTTATTAGAACTTCTTAGAAAAAGTGTTGAAGAAATACTCCAATCGAGTATAAGCTTTTAGTATAATTCATCTCATATAGCCAGCAATTCAGTTTAGCAATCAGACAAGATAATCTCCTACAGCTTTCTTTCTTTCTTTCCAGCTAGTCTTTCTATTCAATATTTCATGAATATTCCTTTTCCGTGAGGTAATTCATTCATATCTATGCAAGTTGTGAATTCAATTAAGTTCATGCATTATGTTTTAGATTTAGATATTCAGTCATGATTCAGTTCGTAAGTATCCTATTCATCATCTTAGTCTTTACTTAGTATTCTATCCAAGTCAGTATCATTTAGGGGATGAATGAACCCTAGGGGGAGATGTTGAAATACCCCCAGTTTTTATGTATTAAACCTCTCAAATTTTTTTAATAAAACCAGATCAGGCCTGAGGTAAAGTTTACTCATAAATTGACTCTCTCATTTCTATATCAGAATTATAACCATTCTCATGTCATTGCTTGTATTCACAAAATCAGTTCAGTTCATGTATCATGCTCAGACTCAGATATGCAATTATCTTCTAAGTCATGCATGTTCAGTATATGCTTGTAGTTACATTTGTATTCTCAGACTAACCAGTCTTATTTATGGATAAATGATTCCAAGGGGGAGATAATGTAACACCCCACATTCTTGATCTAGAAATCAAACCATCATTTCTACGTGTGTAAACTCTAATCCCATGATTTATCTTTGAATACATGTGTCATGATCTTTATCCTTATGTTTGAAGTTTTTCTGAGGTGAAAAATGTTCATAGGAATCACTTGGAGCAAAGTTGAGCTAAGAGACATTGATTTGGTCAAATTTTGTTATTTGATTCAACAAGGTATAGATATCATCATACATTTTCTCCGATGCTTGATCACCTGTAGCTGAATCTAGACAATTTTTTGTGTTATGATCAAGTGTTTCAACAAAGGCGTGAGTTAATACCTCATTGGACTATTGGTGATTTGGACAGTCCTAAAGAAGATATTAGAACCTCTTCTAAGAATGATAAAGGTTCTCATTTTACTTTTACTTAAAGCTCAAAATTTCATAGTGTAATGTTACAGTCTTTTTGGATAGGAAGAAATCGATGAGGAATTTCGAGGCCAAGTTATCCCATGTAATGTTTTAAAATTGCCTACTTAGTAGTCAACTACTTCTTTCCTTCACCAAAAGTGAGAAAGGGAAGAGTGTTGACCTCACATAATTAGTGGATACCCAGTAGGTATGAATACGTCCTTGATCTCTAAGAAATTCTACAAGTGAACATTTTGATCCTCATATGACAAGCTGGTAAATTGCCTGCTATTGTACAAAAGTGTAACACATGCATTCTTGAACTAGAAATCAAACTATTATTTCTACGTGTGTAAACTCAAATCCTATGATTTATCTTTGAATACATGTGTCATTATATTTATTCTAGTGTGTGAAGTGCTTATGAGGTGTAAAATGTTCATAGGAATCACTTGGAGCAAAGTTGAGCTAAGAGCCTTTGATTCGGCCAAATTTTGGTCTTCGATTCTACAAGGATCAACTTTGAATGTTTATAACTTTTTGCATCTGTGGAATTTTACTGTAAATGATACGAAATTGTAGTTAATTTAATTATATTTTCAACGATACCAATTTCTCTTTAATCCGATACCCGAGCAAAAAGTTATGATCATTTTTGTAAGAAGCAATAAAATATTGGGATAGCGCCTCGACGTGGGACTAAGTTACCGTGTCTAGCTATACGACATAGATTAATATTTTCCTACATCTATAAATATAAGCTCAACGGGCATTTTAGTCATTTCTCTTTCCCCAAGCACCTAAGTGACGGATTAAAACACCGAAAGGGCATTATTTGTCCACTTTTCATCATCAAATCCATATGTAAACTCTTCCCTTCCCAAGAACAAAAATACAAACCCTTTTCCCTAAGAATCAATGAATTCAAGTTTCCAAGTTCAAGAATCTTCAAGAAAACATCAAGAATAGGGTTTTTTTTCACAAGTTCACCATTCAAGTCCCATAATTTAAGTTTTCTTCCTCAAAAAATCAAGGGTTCAAGTTCCAATTTCAAGTTTCTTCAAGAATTCGTTCAATTAAGGTATGTAGTGTTCATCAATGGGTCCTTTCCTCCAATTGATCCCAAAAACCCTATTCTTTATTAAAAGTATGATTCCATTCCTATTTTATCAAATCCTCCATCAAACTCATGAATCAATCCACGAACTTCATTCTAATTCAAGTACAAGCCATGTTTACAAGTGTTTCCAAGTGAATTAAGCTATTTCATGTTTTATATTCAAATTCCCATTTCACGTTCAATTAATTTCATGTCACAGTATCGTAGTATGAATTAAACTATGTCAAGATGTTGTTTTCACATGTTAAAATATCCCCATGTTCAAGTACATGATTCTGACATGTTTGTTGAAATGTCTATGATTTGGGTCTTTAAACCATGATCTCATACTATAGTTTTTAAGCTTTGTTATTGTATTTTATGGTCATTCAGTGCTGGCGGGTTATGAACACCCGATATCTATGTGTTTTACATGTTTTCTATTTTTATGTAACGAGTCAGTCAAAGCATGATTTTATTTTCATATTCAAAATATCATGTTCATGCTTAGCACTTACACATACAGTACCATGTCTTGTTAAACGACTAATAATACCAAAGTCTTTTAGTTGGGAGTAACACTTTGTATCGATAGAACATAGGGATGTTGGCTCCCCCATCAGTAAAGGCCTGAGTCTTTAGTAGCATTCCCTAAGTTCTAGACCTATGGCACCATCATATATTATAAAGGGCACCCCATCAGTAGAGTCATGACACCGTCGTCCTTCGGGACATCAGCCTTGTGGATCCACATCTTATTCATCTGTTGTTACCCCTGGTAAGGTATCAACACCCTTCCAACTGGGTTATAGGTTGTACCCCGGTAGCTCGGATTGGGCATGTCTATTATAGCTAGCTCCCCAAGTGTTAATATATTATTCAGAGTGAGTTAGTTCAGGTTTTCCTGACCCAACATTTAGACATCGATTATTCAGTTATTCAAATATCAGTTATTCAGATCATGTCAATACATGTTTATACTTGGTTTTGCATTCTTAGTTTTACATGTTCATGTTTACATGATCAGTATCCATACATGATCCTCAGTGTAGTTTTACAACATGTTCAGCTTTACATGAGATTTATATACAGTATTCATGTTTTACTGCTTCCTAGCTTCAATTCTACTTATTCTACAAAAGTGAAGATTAAAAAAACTAAGTGTAGTGATTCACCAGCTTGTCAGATTATTTTTGTTACTCATGTTTTAAGATACTTCACCTTTCTTTTTATTTCAGTCTCTTGGTGAGTCTACTTGCACTTAGCATGCATGTTATAAGATTATGTACCTAATTAGTTTTACTTATTGCATTCACCCATACTTACTCAGTACATTATAGAAGTACTAATCTACATATATGTCTATGTGCTACATTATCTCATAATGTAGGTACTAGTTGTAGCCTAAATATCATAATCAGGCAGTTTGCAGCTTCTAGCCAGCAGGTGATGAATTCTCTTATTTTGGGGACTCCAGTCAGTTGTAGTCGGTGTATTTTATTTTGATTATTCATATGTATTGATTAGTGGTAGTTGGAGGCTTGTTCCAGCTATCTATAGTCAGTATAGTAAAGGCTTTATAGATAGTCAGATAGAGTCATTCATGTAATTCAAGTTTCTTTCTTCAATTTTATCATTATGTAAACTTTATAAGTATTATACTTATTGAAACTTATTTTGGATCATGTTTTTGCTCAACAAATTTAGTTTTATACAATTTAATTCAGTTGCTCAAGCAGTATTCCAGTTCATGGGTTAACTTGGGATCACTTGTGGCCCCAAGCACTGTGTTATGACTAGGGGGTAGTCTTGGGTCATGACAAAAAGCTGCACCATGTTCTGTTTCAACTCAAATCTACTTTCGGTAGCAGTGTACAGATAGTGGAGTTAACATTATTCACAAGTGGGATTGTGATCACACTCACCTATACAATAGTTTTGGTGTAGGACAATCATTGTCAAATATAATAACCCAACTTGAGTTGGGGTAGAATCCACAATAAGTGTTACTAGTACTCAAGTCATATGCGTGATGGAGCTACTAAGTATTTACCCGCAATGTAAACATAAAGAAAGACATAAATTAAAATGGGGGGCGGAGTATGGTTGGAACAATTGTTTAGAAAAAATTTAATTGAACTACCAATTTAGAGCAACAATTATAGGTAAAATTTCAATAGGAGAATAGTCTTGGGATTATGGTTTCCTAGGGGTGAATAGTGCAAGGGTGTATGAGAATCAAATGCAAACTCTTGCTAATGACTATATGGGTAGGCTAGGTTTGGGGCTTTGATGTTAGTTTTTCAATCAAACACCAAAATATCACCCATGGATCCTTTCAGATACCTCATGGGTGTGGAAAAAAAATTAACCCATAACCTTAATTGGTCATCCCAATTACTAGGAAGATGCCCAAGACATAGCAAATTAACAATCCATCCTTATTTCTAAGACAAGGTAAAGGAATAAGCTAACATCTAATTATTGTTCACAAATTCTTGTAACCCATATCCCATTTTCAAGGATAATATGAGATATAAATGAATACCCACATCCCTCTTTCAAGGATGATGTGGGATTTTGGGAATTTGGGGATTTCACCCACAAATTCTAATTTAAAAATCAATAATTAGTGAAACCAAACATCATTGACCAATAATCTACACTAATAAGCAATACCCACACAAATTTGAACCCTTTTCCAACATAACCCCAAGATTTATGTTTTGTTGCTCATGAAGTTTTAGAGAAGAAACATACCCAAATTATCATTCAAAGCTTCCATCGAAGATGTAAGCAAGGGTGTTCTTAAATTTCCACTTCAATTACAACTAAAATCCTTACAAAATTAACTACAATAATGTTTCCCAATGTAGTAGGGTTTTTACAATGCCAAAACTTGAATTCTAGTTGTAAGGATATCCCAAAAGTGAAAGGGTTTTCACCCTACAAAGAATTGGAAAATAGCCGTGAGAAATTACATATATACCTCTGGGCTATTTTTTTCTCCATCACAATCGCCAGTGCTTGATCGCAATCGCGACTCCCGCGATCACAATGAGCCTATCACAATCGCCACATTGACTATTTCTTACTTGTAGTGATCGCGACCCTTAGACCATGATCGAGGTAATTGAGGGTTAGTTCCCGCTCCAGAATTTTCATATTTTACATTAAATTTTTCCATTTTGGTCTCTTTTCAGCTCACTTCACTTATTTTTCTTTATTTACCTGTAAACCTTCAAAGCAGGGGAATTAGTGCATTCAAATGGACAATTCACCTCATTTACATGATTTAATCATAGTAGTGTTCACAAATGTGGATGTAAATGAGTGGTAATGTACCACTCATAAACACCCCCAACTTAGACCTTTGTTTGTCCCCAAGCAACACTGCTACTTACTCAATGAGACTATGCAATTTTAAGCCTATTTATACGGCCAAATGATCACACTGACTTCAAACTTCATTAACACTAAAAAGTAGCTCTCAAGCATAGGTAAATCTATTCTCACAACTTCCCTTAACATTAAGCACAATCTCAAAGATACAAAAGACTCTAAAGAACAACAATACAATAAACACTAACTCTCAAGAAGTGACTCTCCATCTATAGAGACTTAACTATACTCCTTAGCCTTATTTTTTAAAGAGGACAATTTCACCTACCTCGATTAGTCTACATGCCTCTTCATAAAAAGAAAATATCACACACTAATTTTTCTATCTTACAACAAGGTATTTAAGTGCAAACACACACTCTCATAAAGAATCTCTCAATGTGAATGAGTATCATACTATATGCTTGCCATTATTTCCAGTCGCCACTACTATGAATATACTTGATTGATGATATTGAAGGACTTTTCAATCTTGTTTAGACCATGGTCCACTTTATTGGTTTCCAACTTCACATATGCCTACTTACCTTGATTTACCTATCTCTTTGAAAGCATTTTATTCTCAATTATTTCTTTTGTGCAATCCATGTTTTCCTTCTTTCGATGATTCCTTTCTTTTTTACTTTTTCACTTACTCTTTTTGTTTAGCTTTTACGCATCCACTTACACTACCTTGGCCTAAGGTCACCTTTTCCAAAACTTACCACCCCTAACTTAGGGTTTTGGCCTCAAAATGCATTTTCAAGTTCAAGGAGGTAGGGTTAAAAAATGGGTAAACTTCAACTAGTTCAAGGCATTTAATGTGGTTGTCAAAGAAAGATTTGAAGGCTCAAAATGGGTGACTAAGGGTACTATTCCATGTATGGGTAGGATATTTAGGTTAAAGTGGGCTCCTATGTTCAAAATGAAGGCCTAAGATTATTTCACCAACCAAGAATAATCACGATTTTCCTTGAGAGACTAACGGGGCAAGTTCTAAATGATACAAGACAGCATGAGAGTTAAACAACTATGCCCACCACACATGACATGCAAACATTTCAAGGAGACTCAATTGCATTTACTGTTAAAGACAAAATGAGGTATTTACTATGTACTACAAACTAAGGACTTTGGAGTCACAAAAAGAGGTAAAGCATTTTTACAAAATTGTTCACGTCTGTAGCCTTGGTTTTCAAAATTTTTGGATGGACGAAGGGTGCTTGCTTCACATTCACACCATACAAAATTAGCTATTGAGTTCAAAAAACTAAGACGTTATCTCATATTTTTTCTCTCATGATGAAAACCCATATGGCTACTCAGACTTCATAATAGGTATACGAGTGATCCCAAAATTCCAATGCTATGGGTACTTAGACTTCCCCTGCATCTATGGCTCCAAACCCAATCATGACAATTTTTCCATAAGAATGTCATCACTCAATATATCATAGGGAAAGGCCCATCCAACATTATCTCAAACAAGATAAAAATAATATAAAAATTTAAAAATAAAACTAAACAACTAATCCATGAAATGTAGGCACCATCGGGATCCCCAATTATTATTATCAAAAAATAAAAATCATCCAAATCAATATAGAAACATCAAAAAAATATCTCAATAATTTAGACCAAGGCAAAATAAATGAATACAGAGAAAAGAACCCCCAACTAAAAGCTTGCAGTGACCTCACTACATAGTCAATAAAGCATAAAAAGAGTAAAGGGTTCTCACTGTAATCACATCAAGGACTGTCATTGCCCTTGATCTCTGCATCATAGCCACCACCTCCAACATCATCTGAATCAAACCATACAACTAGGACCTCATCATCACTATCAACTCTAGGAGAAGGAAGTCTATCCTTCGATTTCAAAACTTTTCAAGGGCCATGCGCCCGTTTTGATATCTTCATGAAAAATTTATCTCTCTTTTTCTCCCTCTTCTTCACCTTCTTATGAGAATCCTTGAGCTCCTTGTGTGACTATTCCAAAGCTGAGTAGGCCCTATCAAGCCTAGATATAGTGGCTCCCTACTTTATTTGTTCCTAGATATAGTGCCCTCTCAAGGACATAGGTCATATTGGTGCAAGGAGAAATTCAGCTACAAATGATAGCTAATAAAATTCGAGCCTTAGATATGAAGTCATGCAATGATATCCCCATTTTCTTAGAGGCCTATAAAACCTCTCTATCAGGACACAACTTATCTGCGACCAAGCTCCCAGGTTCAATACCCTTCTCCTCATGTGGTTTTTTGTCAGTATCTCATAGCCTATATATGTCATATATCTTCTCATTTCCAAAGTGAACTAACTTTTCTCAAATCCTCATAACTGGGTTTGAGATAGAGACTACACTGAGATTTGCAAAGAATTCTCTCACCCAATTCTTATTTGCCCAACATGGATACAGGGAAAATCACCTCCACCCTGTGGACACCTAGTAGATATGAAAGGCTAGGTGATTCTCTAATACCTTGTCTAATTTGATGCCTCTCTCTAGGAGTAACTTGGTTCTGGGAAAGTTGGTATAGTATAAGTTTTGGCTCTCAGCATCCATGAAATGAATTTGGTCGTCGTCTCCAATATTTAGCTTTAGAAACTTGAGAACAACATAAAAGCATTAATTATCAATATTTATATATGAAAAATAAACTATGTTATGAAATTAGGCTAATGGGGTGGTGTCTTAGCAATTACTGGTACGAAATGGACTTGAAAGTTTTTTCGTTCTTCCTAAAAATAGCCTCAGATACCACGATTGTAGGCCACTGATCCATGCTTGTGCTAATGCAATCCCAATCCTATGCCCGCAATCGCGGTAATTAAAGCATGGTCGACCAAAAGTTTCAAAATTCAAAATTTCCAATTTCAATGCCCATATGTGCTCCATATAAAAAATTTACATTATGAACAAGAAACATAGGCCCTATATGTTCGATGATGCCCTTAGAACATATGAAAATGATTAAGGATCGTTCAAGCATTTAATTGAACACTTGGTGTTCATATACTAATCCTATTATTTTTTGAACAAATTAGGGTACTCAAGGCTTCTCCATCAATGTACACGCAAATGCCAACAGCTAAACACACCAAAAAGCATAATTAAGCAAAGATTTAGCATGCAATTCTCAAGTTTAGGTCATACGTAAGGTATGAATTCTAAGGACTACACATACGCATAGAAATAGAATTTGAAGCATGTGACAAATTGGGGGATGTAGGAGAGGATGCAATGCACGATTCGATGCCAAAAATAAGACAAAAATGGGTGCAATTTGAGAGGAAATTTGAAAGAAGAAGGGGAAAATGGGTCGATTATTCATCTTTAAATCTGAATTGACCTCAATCGTGGTAAAAGTTCCCCAATTGCGGTTACATGGCAATTGTGATCGCGATAGCATACGTGCTGCAATCGCGGTACCCGAGGTTAATTTTTTATCCTCTATTTTCCATTGTTCAGTCCATTACTCAAATGCACCACACTTTCCCTTCTTCAACCTCATTCAAAATACCTTATAGTACCATACTTTCATGGATTAATCATAAATAAAAATGAAACCTACTCTACTAGTCAAAATTTCAAAGGATACAGCTAATTTAATTAGAATGGTGGGTTGCTTCCCATCCAACGCCTAATTTATCATCGCGACATGACTTTCCTCAAATTTCAAGTTGGATCCTTGGGGGATCCTTCATCCACCTCCTTATTCACCACATTAATGAAAAACACCACTTGAAGTTCCATTGGTTGTTTTTTAGTTTTACAAACCCAGAAAGACACCTCATCATTTTAAACTTGAAATTTTATTTCTCCTTGCTTCATATCAACAATTTATCTCTCGATTTACAAAAGGGGTCTCCCAAGGATGATGGGTATTTATTAGTGAATTTCATAATCTAGGACCACAAAGTCCGTCGGTATAATGAAACGATCAACCTTGACCAAGACATCATACCAAACTCCAACCAGTTTCTTGATTGAGTGATCCCCCGTCAAGAGTATCATTATTGTAGGAGTAGGAGTTCTAAAGCCAAGCCTTTGGTAAATCGCATATGGCATGAGATTGATGTCTGCATAAACGTCATATAAGGCTTTATCAAATTTGTGTGTCCCAATGGTGCAAGGTACTGTAAAAGCTCCTAGGTCTTCTTTCTTTTCTACCATAGCACTAGTCATGATAGCACTACAACCATGGGTAACTTCAATGGTTTTATTATCACAAGGATCTTGTTTGACATCAATGTTTTAATTAACTTAGCATATCCTAGAATTTATTGAATGTCTTTTGTCAACGAGATATTGATTGAAAGATTGCTAAGCCTGGAAAAAAACTTCTTAAATTTGACATTTTCCTCCTTCTTCTAGAATCTTGGAGGGAAAAATGAGGGACTTTTATTTGGGACAATGGGTCTCATTGCATTTCGTCATGCTAAATGACATGACCCACCCTGGTCCTTGTCATAATGGGCAGACCAAGTCCGACCAGGACTTGAGACCACCCCCGTTACCTAACCTAACCTCCAGCGGTATGCCCCGAGTTGGCTGAATTTCTAGCATGTAACAAGATAGTGTAACAGCTCACATAAAGATATTGGGATAAGATCACAACTGTGACTGACCCAACCGAGTCCAACAATTCCATACTAATAATCCAACCACACCAAAACAAGGGCCATAAACTAGGCCATAACCAAGGATGTTCCAAAATGTAATATAATTGATCACAAAATTAAATAGGATGGAACAACCAATAATCTCGTCCAGTGATGTCATCC
The DNA here is from genome assembly GCA_026120095.1 of Capsicum chinense. NCBI lineage: Eukaryota > Viridiplantae > Streptophyta > Magnoliopsida > Solanales > Solanaceae > Capsicum > Capsicum chinense. Next base: position 111,387,831 of record JAPEIP010000002.1, on the reverse strand, counting down.
CTTCATCTTATTCTAATGCCAAGGCCGAAACCAATACCGATCCCACCTATTCCAACCCATAGAAGTACCACAAAGCCTCTAAAAAAATGAGTAATGAAATACGGTTGGGACATGCTCCCAACCATAGTCAAAACAAATATCCAAAATAAATCAAAATGTCTAGAAATATCCATAACATAAAATGGAGGCTTTTGAAAAGATTGAAGCTCACCACTTCAGTCGAAATGCTGATCCCTATGTCAAATCACTATGTAGGAGGAGTAGAACGGTTGGTTCCTACATAGCTTAGGTATGCAACCACCAGTAGATAGGGTTGCAAGTGATCGCTAGCATGATATCAGGGTAAGGAAAAAATATTGCCATTTATAAAATCAAGTAGAACCATCCATATGCATACAACCATACATTCGTACATACATACATACATATATACATATATATCTATATATATATACATATATATATAGAACTATGCAGGGAAAAGGGACCGGGTTTAGCATGCCTTTACAGCTATTACCTGTGTTGTGTAGCTTTGCTATCCTAAACCACCCATGGGCTATATGGGTTCAGCTTTCCTACTGAAAAGGCCACAGTGCGTGTAGTCACACGACCAAGGAAGAAAACCTTGGGATGACTAGTGTATCCCCCAAAATATAGTGTGATATCAGGCACATGGTCACCAAGACGAACCTTATATCAACATATATGAGTTTACAGTTTTGGTCCCCCAGGACCTCCACCTTTTACAACTTAGCTACACCCCTCGCCATTATTGCCTGATTAAAAACCAATTTCCAAATAACCATACCATTATCCATTTATTAACCAAGGCCATTAATATTGGTATCATCATACCAATCCTTACTTGCAAGTATTATTCATAGCCAATCATATAGAGGTTTAAGGGACTTTCAAGTGCCCTTCGATTAAGCATATTAAGCCATTTGGGGAATTCCATGTACCCCTCAAGCATAACCATTAGACATTTACTATTCCAAGCCATTTAAACCATTAATAATTCCTTTACCAAGTTTTAAAACAAGCAAGAGTTCCATTAAAAGTAGTCAATGCAATGAACAAATCTGTATAAGCATTTTGTCAAACACATTGGGGGCATAATATGACCAAAACCAATTCCAATTACCTTTAAGCCATTCCCATGAAATACAATTATCCATAACCACCATTAATATATATAAAAGGATAACTAAAACCATAGGAAATAATAACCAACCATTTAATATCAAAACCCCCAAATCATATTTGAAAACCAAAATCATACAATCAATGAAATCATAAAAACATTCATAAAAACTATGCCTTTAGTTATAATTAACAATGAGGGAAGAGAACATTCCTTAAAACAAGATAATGATGGAAAAAATCACCAAGACAAGCCACAAATTGATCCTTTAGTTGAAACCCAATTGATCCTTTAGTTGAAACCCTAGCTTCTCTTGCCCAAAAACTCTTGAGAGAATTATAGAGTGTTTTAGAAAGGTTTCTAAGTGTTAATGAATGGAATAATAGGGTAAATAACATCCCAAGTAGGTTATAAGTTATGGGACCTTATTACTATAAGTGGGGAAATGTCTAGAAAACCCTCACATAAGTTGCACCAAAATCCCATCACAGAGGTACGACTGACCCACAAAAGTCGTACCCTCTAATACGATTGGTATCCTCTACTCGTATCCTGGTCTTAACCCTTGGATCCAACACTATCCAAAATAAAAATCATCTAAATAAGTTATATTGATAACATACGATCTGTACCCTTTATCCGTACCACTGGCATATTTAAGCTCAAGAAAGATTCAGACACTGTCCAAACTATAAGTCCATGGTATGACTTGTACCATGGCTTACGGTTTACGATGAGCCACGCATACAAAGCTCTAACTCAAGTAACTAAGTATAAGTTTAAGTTATGGATCTCAATAATCTGTAACCACCAATACAACTCATACCGCTAAGTCATATCCATTCCAGTAACAAAAATCCATCCCACCAACCAACATTGGTTAGTATATGACTAGACCTTACCATCCATACCCCAACATACGACTCGTACCCTCGAGTTGTATTGGGTCCACAGACCAAAATTCTAAAAAGAATTCTAGGGATCAAAACCCAGGGTTTTATTCCCAACCACCTTAGGAGCTCCCTCCTTATCAACCATCTCTTCATTTATTATTGGTTCTTTCTCATCCCTTTTTTGAGAATTTGAAGCCTTATCATTAGACTCACCTAAATACTTCTTACTTGTATTCACTAGATCATCATGACTTTTTTCTTTGACCTTAATCTCTTTTTATCCAAGTTCTTTACCACTCCGGGTGACAATTGCTAAGACTTGAGCATTATTTTATATATTTTCCACTGTATCACTAAGAAGGCCACCCTTAGGCCTAGCATTATGTGCAGTTGAGATTTGGCCAATTTGAGTCTCCAATTGCTTGATTGAAGAGGAGTGTGATATAACCATTTGGTTGATTTAAGAAAATTATCCATTTAATTCTCAGACCCTCTTGTGTTTCCCTTCCACTCTCATCAAGATTCTAACAAGCATATTCTTAGCCTTTAACTTTTTGGGATCTATGGGATTTGACTCCTTATTTTTTGCTCGGTCTTAGGGGGCACATAGTTATAATGCCCTATTTCCTTATCCCTCCAATAATGATATCCATATCTATCACGCCATTTCTTTTCTCGATAATAATCGGTCCAACCTTGGTTCCCACCTTGCTTTTGATAGGTCGGGCAAGAACCCCCTGAGTAGATTGCAGAATATTTAATTTCTTTATTTAGCTTCTTGTCTTCTTCTTCATCATATTCTTTGTATGCCACAAGCTTTACCATTTTTATTGGTGCATCCATCAGATGCTTCATAAGGAGTTTTAATTGTGTCATCATTTTTTCTATATTTTCTCTCTTTATCCACATAGCTCATGCTAGTAATGCTAGTTTTCCGGGTTGAATTCTAATTGAATCTTTTATGCACAAAATTGTTTGGAATTCACTTAAAACCTTTTGAACATATGCTTTAACACTTTGTTACACATTCATATCATTCTCAACCCATATGTCACATGAATTATACTCAAAATAAGGCTAAAAAGGCTAGAATAATGATGCTAAAATGCGTAAATACACCCAACATCAATAGCATAGAAGATATATCATGTTCCTAAGAAGTTATGAATAATCATTAATACATGCTTATAAATGAATTTTATATCATGGGAGATTGAATTCAAGCTTGGAGTGATAATTGGATAGAACCCTAGTTTATGGAATTCATAAAATTCATGAATAAAATCATAAATTTGGCATAAGGATGAAAGGAGATCCTCATTGAATACCCACATACCTGAATTATTTGTTTCCTTGAATGGAACTTGGATTTTGGGACCTTTGGAGGTGAACTTGTGGAAGAAACCCTTGTTTATTGTTCTTGAGTTCTTGGGAGGAATAGGGATACATAAATTTGGGTTATGGGAAAACCAATTCACTTTACTAATAGTTATAGGATATTTTAAGACATAAATGACATGTTTACCCTTGAAATACTTAAAAGAAACGTGGGCTTTAGCATCTTTGAACAAATTTTGTGCCACGGTACTTATTGTGGAGAATAAGGTCCGTGTACACTGCTTATCATGGTGTGTAAGATCTGTATCACACTGCTTATCATGGAGTTTAAGGTCCGTTCCACCCTACTTATTGCGGAAAACAAGGTTCATGCCACGCTGAAATCGTAGACCCTCACTGGTTCCTCTAAAAATGCTCACATAGTTCTGCTCAGGTATCGGATTAAGGCAAAATTAGATATGTAGGAAAGAGGACACATTCATCAATACTTTGGTGGGTATTAAGATCCAAAATTCCATATAATCCAAAAGTTATATACATTCAAAGTTGACCTTGGTAGAATCAAGTACCAAAATTTTGGTTAATAACAGAAGATCTTGACTCAACATTGTTCTAAGTGTTTCCTATGAACATTTTTTTGCCTCCATAGCACTTTACACACCAGGTAAAAGATCACGACACTTATATTTGTATACAAATCATGGGATTATAGTTTATACATGTAGGAACGATGGTTCAAATTCTACCTCAAAAATGTAGGGTGTTACATTATCTACCCCTTAGAATCATTCATCCTTGAATTATGGGTAGGGAACTTTTGATGCTTTAGAAGTATGGAGTAATGTATGTAACTTTACATTGGGAATTCTCCCTTAAAAAAACATGTATAGGAATTAAAATTAAAGGGATTAATGGAATCACAAAGCACATTCTGTAAGCAAGAATGATGAGATAACGAGACTAAGATCATACAAGGGGTATTACAATGTCTGAGCTGGAATACTTTGAAAACTGAGATCATGCACTAAACACTTATGAACTGAATCATGACTAAATATCTAAATTCAATACATGATGCATGCATTGAACTGAATTCATAATTTGTATGGATGTGAATAAGTTACCTCATAGAATATCTATATTCATGACACTCTGGATGGTAAGACTAGATGGAAAGAAGGAAAACTATAGGAGCTTATCTGTCTAGTTTCTAAACTAAATTTCTGGTTGTACGGACTGACTCATACTGAAAGTTTATAATTAGTTGGAGTATTTCTTCAAAACTCTTTGTAAGGAGCTCTAATAATATTAGAGAGCAAAGAATTTTGGGCATGATCTGAATGAGATATTTGAATATGGAATTGCAACAGGGCTACACTCTATAACATGGAATATAGACCTATAAAACATAAGCTAGGATAGAATTACTATGCCTTAGGCATGTAGCTTCTAACTTTCAATCTTAGCCCCACTTCTCAATGACTCCCTCAACTATGTTTTTCCTCTTAAATACTAATCTTCATTTGACGCCACTTAAAATCTTCACATGGGCATTGATAACTCCATCTACTAAAGTCTAAGGTAAATTAAGTTCTTTTACCATGTTCAATCCTACTAAAAGTCACAAGGTACCATACATAACACCATAATACTAGTCTTAACAACAGATTCAATATCCTATCTATTTTCACAGATTTCATCTCAAGAATATACTCCATACCACTTCAACAACTAACTTTAACCTCTTACTAAGAATTCACTAACTCACAATGTATTTATCCACATATATACCATCACATTCAAGCCTATCATTATAACCATATATGAACTCCTAGGCAACCAACCCACCTAAGAATTTTCCACATTCTCTATTATCTCTATCAATAACAACTTCCATGTACTATCCTAAGAAGACACACATAGAATTCTCAACTAACCATGACATAATCCAAAAGCTTGGCCTCAATCTTCCTTCACACTTATAGCCTTAGATAAAACAAGCATACAAGAATACTCTCCTAATAAAAAACATTTACTCTCTCCCATATAAACTATTGTTTATTCAATTTTATCACCATTATCTTTATATAAGGAGAGGTCACTCAAAGGTTAGAGCATTAGAACTTGAAGAATGAAAGAATACTATACATAACTTGGACACTTAATTGGGGCCTCAGTAATAAAGTATCAAAGAAATAGATTCATTAAAGAGATCTAAACTTAGGACCTGTATGCCATACTGCACATTTTCACTGGTCATTAAAGGTGCACTATGAGTTATGGGAAGTGAGAATATTGTAAAGAATGAGTACATGAGTCATGAGTTGTATGACCCAAGTTTGGAGTTCATAAATTCATGGAATATGATTCATACTTCTTAGTGAACTTGCATATCTCATACTAGTAACTGGGTGCATAAATGATTTAATATAAAGTGCATGAATATGAGCTAAGATCATGGAGCTAACTTTTGAGGCATAACTAGATTTCATGATGAGTGAATTAAAAAAATTAACACAAAGATAAAGAATGGTCGGTATTTTCCTCCCCTACTGTTGTTCTAGAACTCATTAGCATCATTACTAGAATCGAAAAACCTGACTTGGTTCCTTGTTCTATCATATTCCCCTTAGATTTAATCCATTATTCTAAGTCTGTGGACCCTTTAATAAACCTAAAAGACTCTAGAGTCCGACTTATAACAATACAAATAAATAATAAACTCACCCTAAAAGACTATATCTTAAAGTGTAAAACTCGCTGCTAGTACTTCTTTATGAGATAGAACTCTTAACTTTCTATAGCCCCAACAGTCATTATATAACAACTTAAATTCTTACTAACTTATAATCTTCAGAAGTATCACCATACCTTGAGTTCACAGCATCTAGAATTTCAAATTCTTCTTTGTATTAGCTTAATCATCCATGATTCAAACTTAGGTTCAAACACTTAATATGGATATCCCCTAAATTCTCATACACTAACATCCATTTATTACTATTGGATAGGAATGATGAAATACCAATACACAAAAAAATTTTATGAACATACTCAACCTTAATAAACTCCTTTATCATTGTGGTCACTACCTAATATCTATCTCGACTAAAGGATAAACATACTCTAAGTCTCCCTTAACTAAGAAATCTCCCTCAAAGTGCTATTAAACAAACTATAGGACACCTTTCTATCTCCATGGATACAAAATCTACTAAATCTAGATAAACATAATCCCCACTTTACTGCTGCTAAACTTCTAGGTTCATGCTTCTAACTATAGATCATATGTTGTCATAGGATTCTGAGAGGGGATCTAAAGACACATATGACTTTAGATCAATGCACAATTTTCATAAAGAAGAATGAACTCTTTAAAACTATGGAACATAAAGTAATTGACGAGATCTTATTTATCCCACAAGTAATCCCATAACATGTATGGGGACTGTCTGAGTAAACTATATTGATAGGAACTTAAGCTTGACTATTTCTGTTACCTTAAAAATAACACAAAGTTGGCATGAATAGAGCAAGGCAACAATCTGTATAAGTTTCTTAGAGAACATGTTTACAACATGATCTAAGATATGAAAGAAGGGAAATATTTCTTAAATCCTGATAGCCTCTCGAACAAAAGCACAGAAATCTCTGTACCATTCTACAAGACTCTACTAGACACAGCTTCATAAACACCCTTGGAAACTTGAACCTTATGATGTGATACCAAGTTTGTCACGACCCGAGGCTACCCTCTAGTCATAACACGATGCTTAGAACTATAAGTGATCCCAAGCTAACCCATGTACAGAAATAATAATTGAGCAATTGATTTAACATATACATATTTATATATTTATATATATGAATGCTAAATAACTAAGGGGAGGAATAATCAATATGAGATAAGATATTTCAATACATAACCAATCAAAGTTTAAAACACTAAAATTTGAGAGAGAGAAAAACTTAAATTTCAAATAGTGGCTCTGACAGACCATTTATAAAGCCTTTACTATACTGACTATCGGTAGCTGGACATGCCTCCCATTATCCCAAATCAATACATAAGGATAAGAAAAATACAATATAAGAATTGCAACTAACTTGAATCCCAAAAATAAGAGAACTTATCACCTGGTGGCTGGAAGCTACAATTTGTTTGACCCTGGTATGTGGGCTACATCTGATACCTATATTATGAAAGAGTGCATCTACAAATGCATATATGTGATTAGTACGTTAAATGTACTAGCTATGTGATACATGCACTAAATCATAGATAATAATTAATGTATGCTTTAAAAGTCAAATACATAAGCTATCTACTAAAATATGTATTTAAATCATGGCTATACGTAAACTCTATAAAACATATTGAAATTTCTAAATCGTGAGCTAAAAATAATTCTATAAGCTGAAAAGCAGTAGAAACATGAGTACCATATGTAAATCTCAAGTTAAAGCTGAATAGGTTGCAAAACTGTACTGAGGATCATGTATAAATACTGAGCATGAATGCATGAACATGTAAAAGGAATGAAAGATCAAGTAAAGCATGTACTTGAATAATCTGTAAAATTTACTAACTAAATAGTTGGTAAACTGAACACTTGGTCATGCAAACCTGAACTAATATGACCTGAGTACTGAACTAAAACTATGGGAGTTAAATGTAACTGACATGCCCCAATCTGAGATAATCGGTGTCAAACCTATAGCCCTAATTATTGAAAAGGTATTGGTATCTTACCAGGTGTACCAACACATGGCTAACAATATGGATCTAGCAAAGTTGATGTCCCGAAGGACTAGGGTTTTAGTCTTCTATAGGCGAGTGACCCCTAAGAGAATATCAGTCCTTTACTGGTGGGTGACATCTTATAACCTACACTAGCTATGAAGTTTTAGAAATTAGGGAATTCTATAAAAGGTCTTAGTCCTCTATTAGCGGGTGAGCCTTTATCCCTAGGTTCATTTGGTGCTAAGTCCTACTCCCAAATGAAATACACTAAAACATAAGCTGGTATATGCAATGATATTAGATATGTTCAAGTCATGGAATTATTAAAATAAGAGTGCATACAAAATCTAAAGTAATCATGAACGTGTAAATTGATGTATTTAGCATGTTGTAAAATGGTAGGTGCTGATTATGACAATGTGGTAAACTTTATGGGATAGACATGATATGATTAACTTGAAATCTTGAAAACTATAACATGCAAGATCAACTAGGTATTGGGTGTTCATCACCCACCAACATGTAATATAATATAATTAATTATGGTGATTTCATTGTAATGACACAATAGGAGATTCATGACTCAACTCAAGAATCCAAAAATTTCATCAATGTATCGAACCATCATGACTAGAGTATAAAAGAATACTTGAAATTATGAGGGAACATTATTTCATGGTAGAATTTAAGAATTACATAGAGGAATCATGGAATTTATAATTTTCATTAAACCCTTAAAATCAAAATAGGATTAAACTTGAGGATTGAGAAATCTTAAAAACATGGGTATATCATTCATAACTTGATCATATGCCTTTAATCCGCAGTGATAACACATAAATCATGCAAGGAAATAAGAATAGCATAAAAGATATATCATGTGCCTAATAAGTTATGAATATTCATTAATACATGATTACAAGTGAATTTTATATCATGGGAGATTGAATTCAAGATTGGAGTAATAATTTGATAGAACCCTAGTTTATGTATGTAATGCCCCGGGAGTACACCCTGGATGCCACATGGTGCTTACAGTCACAAGTGACCCCAAGATAACCCATCAGATGGTGCCTGCTGTGAGCATTAAATAAAACTGATAATAAAAGAACATGTGAGGAAATTAACAAAAAAACAATATCAGGTTTTAAATACTGGGAACATTTCTAAGTTATAAGTCTGGAAACAACTATTTGAAAACTAATAATCTAACTATCTGTCTAAAATGTCTGAAAGCCTCTAAGACTGACAGAAAAATAAAGAGTTGATAGGACATGCCCTAACTAACTCCAAATAACTACTGAAACTAAATACCGATGTACTAAAATAAACATAAATGTTCCTCGTTATATGAGGACTCACCTTGGCTGCTGATAGGTTGATCTGGCTAAGCGTGATTAGGAATCTGAGCATCTGAACCTATAATATAAGACATCATAGCGCAAAGAAAATGTATTTGATTAATACTTTGAATGTACTGGTATGCAAGATGCAGTTAGGCTAAAACGCATAGGCTTCTGTGTATGAGATAATGACTGAACAAATAGCATGAGATGATTGAGTTCAAATGCATGAAAATTGTAAAATATAAGAATGAATGACCATGCATATAACCTAATTCTAAATTAGTCTGGAAACTAAAATATTGAGATGTTGATAGTTGAATAACTTATAATTGTATGCTATGGTAAAACAAAATTAAACTAAGTTCTAAATTGAATATAGGATTGAGACTATGGGAGGTATTATCTAATTGACGTGCCCCATTATGAGTTAATTAGGGTCCAAACTATAACCTCAATTGAAGGGGTGTCAGTACCATGCCAGGGATACTAACAATGGATGTGTGGATCTACTAAAGAGTAACCCTTAACTGGAAGGTGCTCTAATAAGATATGTGTTACCCTCAACTGACTGGTTGATATATCTATACTACGTTGGCTACATAGTTCTAAAACTAATGGACTGCTACTAAAGGTCACACCCTCTACTAGAAGGTGAGCCCCTATCCCAAGGTTTGCTCAGTGCTAAATCCTACTCCCAACTGAACTGACACTGATTATAGGACTGAACTGTGCTAAACTGAACAAACAATTGATCATGATTAACTTGACAAAATGATAATTCTCATAGTTTATCTGAAATCATTCTAAAGATATCAAAACTTTGTAAACAACTAAATTTTGGGTATTCATAACCACCACGACTCGATAGTAATAACAATAGGACCACATGCTAAAGCTTCAAAAACATAATAAGGGATCATTATCCAAAAATCAATCATTTAAGCATTTCATCAAACACTTGATATTTATAGACTTAATCATGGGAATAGTTAAAACATACAATACCAATATAATTACAACACAAAAATCATGGGTTAAACATTAATCATGCAAATATCATCCTTCAAACGTGACAAGAGCTAATTACAAATGAAAACGCATGCAAACATAGTTTGTAATCAAAGCTTATAATGACTTCAAGAAGCTAATTCATAATAACATGTAAAAATCATAAGTTCAAACTTAAAACTATATTCTTGGGCTCCACGGTTGAAAAGGTCCCATGAATGAACATCACACATACCTTGATTGAAGAATTCATGAAGGTTCTTGGTAATTTCTTAATGTTTGAGCTTGAATTTTTAAGAGGCTAGGGTTTGTTTTTAAGTGAGAATTGATTTTTTTTGGAGAATTGTGAATAGAATGATTAATTTTTCCTTTTGGGACCCTTAATCCCTTGTTATGGACCAATTTGGTGAAGGAAAAAGACCCAATTGTCCTTGGAAAAATATGACTGAAAGATGAAAATTAAGGGGGGCGCAATAGAGAACGCATCACGAGCTCTACCGCAGGCACCCTTACTAGTGGACTGGGGCACACAACACAGGATTATCATAGTGGTGCAACTATTTTGGACTTCCAAACGTGCCCTTATGCTTGTTAAAATATTTCAAAACACACCAGAGATGTTTGACATCCCCGATCATGAATCAACTTAAAAATTAACTTTCCAATGTTGGGAAGGTAAAAAATAAAATCATCAAAGTTTAGGAGCTTTAGGAATGACTAAATTCTAACACTTAGTGAAATTTACCAAGTCTTTGACCCCTTTAACATACTATGGTGAGCTGATTTGAGCTAGGATCTTATGGGGTCTTACAATATCTCCCCTTGGGAACATTTATCCTCAAATAAGACTGATTAAGTTGAGAACACTGAGAAACTAAGATCACATGCTGAATATGTATAACTACGAACATGACCACATGACTGAGTCAGAAACATGATGAATGATTGAAGTTATTCGTGATTGTATGTAATGAAATAGATTACTTAGCTGAAACTGAGAACTAAAAAATTTCAGTCGGGGGAAAATCATTGCCTTAAGCTAATTTTGAGTTCACAGAGAAAAGATGAGGGTAATTCGTTCGCATATCTTCTTCTGCTTCCCAAGTGACTTCCTCAACGGATTGATTCCGCCAAAGAACTTTGTTCATAGGAACTTCTTTGTTCTTTTTTCTACAAATTTGACGATCTAGGATGTCGACTGGGATTTTTCATATGAAAGGATATCCTGCATATCTGTACTTTCTAAAGGAATAATTATTAATGGGTCACCAATACATTTCCTTAACAGAGAAACATGGAACTCTGGATGAATGGATGCCAAATATATAGGAAACTCAAGCTCGTATACTACTTTACCAAAATAGCTCAAGATTCTGTAAGGGCCAACATATCGGGGACTGATTTTCCCCTTCTTGCCAAATCTTTTCACTCCCTTCATGGGAGAGATTATCAAATACACCAAATCCCTAACTGTAAACTCGAGATCTCTCTTACGCATATTCGTATAAGATTTCTGATGGCTTTGGTCTATCTTAAGCCTCTCTCAGATTAACAAAACTTTCTATAATGCCTCAAACACTGAATCAAGCCCTGTAAAAAAAGTCTCACCTACCTCAAATAGACCAATAGGAGATCTATATCTCCTCCCATAGAGATACTCAAATAGAGCCATCTGAATACTAGAGTGATAACTGTTATTCTAGGTAAACTCTATCAATGGTAAATGATCATCCTAACTACCCTTAAAATTGATGACATATGCTCTCAACATGTCTTAAGGTCTGAATGATCTTCTCTGCCTGACCATCTGTCTGAAGGTGAAAGGTTGTACTAAGACAAACTTGGATGCCAAGATCCTTATGAAAAACTTTCCAAAAGTAAGAGGTAAACTGAGTATCTTTATCTGAAATGATAGACAACAGAACTCCATGAAAACTAACCAACTCTCTAGCATAGAGCTTGGCTTTATCCTCGGCTGAAAAAGAAGAATGAACTAGCAATAAATGGGATGATTTCATTATTTTGTCTAAAATAACCCATATTGATTCATGTTGACAATGCGAATGGAGCAACCATATTACCAAATCCACATTCACCTCTTCCCACTTCTAAGTAGGAATGTTGAGATCCAACATAGTGACACTAGGCCTTCAATGCTCAACCTTAACCTGTTGATAGTTAGAGCACTTAGCTACAAACTCTATAATGTCCCTCTTCATACCAATCCACTAATAGATTTCCCACAAATAGTGGTACATCTTAGTGGCTCTTGGATGAATATATTAATGTGCACCTGTGCTTTGGCTAGAAACCCCTGTCTCAAGCTATCAACGCACGACACACATAGCCTACCCTGACATCGCAACACACCATCTCCCCTTTAGGAGAATACCTCTACTTTCCGATCTCTGACTGACTCCTTAAACTTAACTAGACTAGGATCCCTATCTTGCTTCTTCATCACTTTGACAACCAATGAAGATTCTGAGCTATTCTGAACCCATACACTACCCTCGACTGAATCAACCAAATAAACACCTAGTCTAGAAAGATGATAAACCTTCATGACTAACATCTTCTTATCATCCTCAACATAATCCACACTACCAATAGGCAATGTACTAAGCATATATTACACTGCATTAGCCTTGACCAAGTGATACAAAATACTCATATCATAGTCTTTCAACAATTCTATCCACCTTCTCTAAGAAAGATTAAAATCTTTCTGTGAAAGCACATACTACAAACTTTTATGATCTATGAACACATCAACATGCATCGCATAAATATAATGCCTCTAAATCTTTAAGGCAAACGCAACAACTTCTACCTCAAAATCATGGATAGGATAATTCTTTTCATGGGGGTTAAGTTGTCTAGAGGCATAGGCTATGACCTTACCTCTCTGTATCAAAATATAATCCAAGCTAACTTTGGAAGCATCACAGTACACGACGAATCTGGCAAAGTTAAGATTGGGGCTAAGGTGTGTCGAGTCTTCACCTTTTAAAATCTCTTCTCACAAGAATCTAATGACTGAAAATCGACTTTTTTTGAGTCAATATTGACATGGGGGAACCAATAGATGAAAAACCATCAACAAACCTTTTGTAATAGCCATCCAAACCCAAGAAACTCCTAATATCTGATGAAGAAATGGGTCTGGGCCAGTTTCATACTACTTCAGTATTTTAAGGATCAACTCTATGGCCAAGGAAAGGCTCTGATCTTAGCCAAAACTCACACTTACTAAATTTATCAAGCTACTAATGGGCTCTAAGAGTCTGCAATACTATTCTGAGATGATTTGTATGATTATTTTCACTACAAAAATAATAAGAATATCATCAATAAAGACTATGACAAACATATCCAAGTACTATTTGAATACTCAATTTATTAAGTCCATGAAATCTGCTGGAGCATTTGTTAGACCAAAGGACATAAATGAAAATTCAAAGTGACCATACTGGGTCCTAAAAGCTATTTTTGGACTTTGAGCTGATGATAGTCAGATCTGAGGTCTATTTTAGAGAAGTAATTGACAACCTTAATTTGTCAAAAAAGTCATCCATTCTGGGAAGTGGATACTTATTCTTGATAGTGACTTTGTTCAACTGATGGTAATCGGTGAATATTCTAAGAGAACCATCATTGTTACTCATAAAAAGTACTATAGTACCTCATGGGGATACACTGGGCCTAATAAATCCCTTATCTTAAAGATCTTTCAACTGTTTTTTCAATTCCCTAAGCTCAAATGAAGCTATTTTATAGGATGGAATAGAGATAAGTTGGGTATCTGGGAGAGGAATTATACAAAACTCGATTTCCCTTTTGGGAGAAACTATGGAAAGGTCTTCAAGGAACACATATGGAAATTCCCTCTCTACTGAAATTGACTCGAGATTAGGAGTCTCAAAATTACAGTCTTTAACTCAAACAAGATGGTAAACACACCCTATGGATATCATTTTTCTCTCTCTAAGGTATGAAATAAGTTGACTCCCAAGCACTGAGGTACTACCCTTCCATTCAATCACTGGTTCACCTAGAAACTAAAACTAAAAGACT
>JAPEIP010000002.1:111344503-111373181 GCA_026120095.1 Capsicum chinense | reverse complement strand
TTCTCTCTCTAAGGTATGAAATAAGTTGACTCCCAAGCACTGAGGTACTACCCTTCCATTCAATCACTGGTTCACCTAGAAACTAAAACTAAAAGACTTTGTTTCTATAGTTAATTGAATCAAAGCAGGAGTGGAGCCAATCCATGCTGAGAATAACATCAAAATCAATCAAATCTAACTCCACAAGATCAATTGAAATAAATTTTTAGGATATTATGACCGGACCATTCCTATATACCTACCTTGATACTATAGAGACACCTACTGGGGTAGACATTAAGAAGGGTTTTGCTAAGGTTTTAGGACTGACTCCAAAGTTAATGGCTATATAAGGGGTTATAAATGAAAGTGAAGCCCCAAAATTTATTAAATTATAAACATGTAAATAAAAGTCTTGTAATGTACCTATAACCACATAAGGAGAATTTTCCTGATCCTGTTAAGATTGAAGTGCCTATAATTGATTTATGTGCTGACCACTGGTTGTGCTGTAAGCAACACCCTACTGAGTCGGGTGATCGGATGGTATTGGGGGATAGATGGATCGACCCTGTTGACCACTCTTTGGTCAATCCTTGAATCTGTAGCCTAGATCACCATACCCAAAGCACACTTCACTGCTAGATCTACCATATTTCTAGCAAAAAGAATTAGTGTGGCCACTATTCATACTATCCTAGGACTTAGAGCCTGGTTCCCTATCCCAACTATCATTTTTTTACTTTGGTACAGGTGCACTAGCTGAAGATGGAAGAATTTTAATAGAATTAAGGAAGGTTACCACCTTCCAACCTCAGCTGAGCAAAGTTAAAACTACCTATCCTAGTCCTCTTGTTCTCCCTTTCTCTCTCCATAGCCTTCTACTCCTTAATCTACTGAGCTTGGACCATAAACTTAGACAAGTCTATCTTCTTAATCAACATTGTGGTCCTAAACTCCTTGACCATGCTATCAGCTACACCAAAGAAAAACTTACTCATCCTAGACATGTTATCAGACACCACATTAAAAGCATACTAGGCTAGCAGAGTAAACTTAAGTAAATAATACTTCACCCTCATGTTCCCCTTCTTTAAATTGATAAACTCATGTACCTTAGCTTCCCTCAACTCCAAAGGGAAAAACCTATCCAAAAAGGCGGTAGCAAACTCTTGCTACTCTATAAGCCCTGCATTTGTACCTCTATTCCCCTTTTACTACGTAAACCAGGTGTGAGATACATCCTATAATTGGTAAGCAGCTAACTCTACACTCTCACTAGAAGTCACACCGATAATATTTGTTACCTTTTAAACCATGTGAAGGAACTCCTATAGATCCTCATCAAACTTGGATCTAAAAAACAAAGGAGGATATATTCAGGTGAAATGTCAAATTTTGGTTGTGGCAGTATTAGACACTGAGTTGGCTAGAATACTAGCTGGATTATTATTCTGAACTTTTATCGAATGGGCTAATGTAGTGAATACAGCTCTAAACTCAATATGAGAAACATGCGCATTCAGGGGATCTTCCTAAATGAGTGGAGGTATGAGATGATTTCTATTTCTTCTTCTGCTAATCTTTTTAGGAGGCCTATTCGGTAAATAGAAGGAATATTAAAATAAAAAAGTGTTTAAATAGGGTTCATGCTTATTTGCATGACATGAATACTGAAAGAAGGGAACCTTTCCCTAATAATAACTTGTAGCCTTTTGTCCATAATTATTATGAGATTTGCATACATGCACAAGGCTGTAATCAACATGATTTCAAACTCCCTAGGACACTGTAAAAATTTAGGCTCTGCTGACATATTTGTAATGCCCCAGGAATACACCCTGGATGCCACACCGTGCTTACAGTCACAAATGACCACAGGCTAACCCATGAGTTGGTACCTGCTATGAACACTAAATAAAACTGATAACAAAAGAACATGTGTGGAAATTAACTAAAAATGCCATAATGTTTTAAATACTGGGAACATTTCTGAATCATAAGTCTGAAAATAATTGTCTGAAAACTAATAAAAATTGATAATCTAACTGACTTTTTGAAATGTCTTAAAGTCTCTAAGACTATCTAAAAAGCAAAGATTTTATGGGACAAGCCCTATCTAACTCCAAAAAACTACTATAACTAAATATTGATGTACTGAAATAAGCATAAATGGTCCTCGATATATGAGGACTCATCACAACTGCTGATAGGTTGATCTAGCTAAGCCTAGTTAGGAAATTGAGCTCCTGAACCTTTGATATAAGATGTTATAGCACAAAGAAAACATATGTGATCAATACTTTGAATGTACTGGTATGCGAGATGACGTTAGGGATAAATACATAGAATTATATGCATGAGATAATTACTGAACAAATAGCATAAGATAACTAAGTTCAAATCCATTAAAACTATAAAATTTGAGAATTCATGACCAAGCATATAACTTAATTTGGAATTAGTATGTAAACTGAAATATGTAGATACTGATAGCCGAATAACTGATAACTGCATGGTATAGTCAAACAAAACTAAATTGAATTCTAAACTAAATATAGCATTGAGACTGTAGGAGGTATCATCTAACCGATATGCCTCAATATAAGCTAATTGGTGCCTGAACTGTAACCACAGTTGGAGGGGTGTCAGTACCAGGCCATGAGTACTAATAATGGCTATGTGGATTCGCTAAAGAGTCACTCTCAACAGGAAAATACTCTAATAAGATACGTGTTACCCTTAACTGGCAGGTGAACACTTTATCAACCTTCAACTAGCAGGTTGATATCTCTAACCTATGTGGGCTACGTAGTTCTAGAACTAAGGAATGACTACTAAAGGTCACACCCTCTACTATCAGGTGAGCCCCCACCCCTAGGTTCACTCGATTCTAAATCTTACTCCCAACTGAACTGATACTAATTACAGAATTGAACTATGCTTAACTAAACAAACAACTGATCATGATTAACTTGATTGAATAATAATGGTCATAGTTTATTTGAAATCATTTTGAAGATACTAAAACTATGTAAACAACAAAATTTTGGGTATTCATAACCCCCAAAACTCAATAACAATAACAATAGGACCACATTCTAAAGATTCAAAAACATAATAAGGGATCATTATCCAAAAACCCAATCATTTAAGCATTTCATCAAAAACTTGATATTCATAGACTTGAGCATGGGATAGTTAAAACATACGATACTAACATAATTACAACCAAAAAACATGGGTTAAAGATAAATCATGCGAATATCATCCTTCAAACATGACAAAGTCTAATTCCAATAAAAACACATGAAAACATAGTTTGAAATCAAAGTTCATAATGATTTCAAGAAGATAATTCATAATAACATGTAAAAATCATTACTTCAAACTTAAAAATGGATTCTTAGGTGCCATGGGTGAAAAGGACCCATGAATGAACATTACAATACCATAATTAAGGAATTCATAAAGGTTCTTGGTGATTTCTTAATATTTAAGCTTGAATTTTTAAGAGGCTAGGGTTTATTCTTGAGCGAGAATTGATTTCTTTTCAGAGAATTGTCAATAAAATGATCAATTTTGCCTTTTGGGAACCTTAATCACATATTATAGACCAATTGGGTAAAGGGAAAATACTCAATTTCCCTAAAAAAATGTGACTGAAAGATGAAAATTAAGGGGGACATGATGGAGCATGCAACACGAACTCTAGACTGTCGGACTGGAGCACGGACCGCGGGCTCTACCACGGGAACCCCAACTAGTGGACTAGGGCACGCGACGCGGTCTTATCTTAGTGGTACTACTATTTTGGACTTCCAAACTTGCCCTTACGCTCATACAAAAATTTTAAAACTCACTCGAGATGTACCTTTGACATCCCCGATCATAAATCAACTTAAAAATTAACTTTTCAATGTTGGAAAGGTCAAAAATAAAATCATTAAAGTTTAGTATCTTTAGGAATGACTAAGTCCTAACACTTACTAAAATTTTCTCAGTCTTTGACCCCTTTAACATACTATGGTGAGCCAAATTGAGCTAGGATCTTACGGGGTATTATAATGCAATTCATAAAGTTCATGAATAAAATCATAATTTGGGCATGAGGTTGAAAGGAGATCCTCATTGAATACCCATATACCTGAATTTCTTGATTCCTTAAATGGAACTTGGATTTTAGGACCTTAGGAGATGAACTTATGGAATAAACAGTTGTTTCTTATTCTAGAGAGATTGGGAGGAATAGGGCTCATGTAATTTGGGTTATGGGAAGATCAATATACGTTACTAATAGTGATAGATATTTTAGGGAATGATATGTTTACCCTAGAAAAATTAAAGAGAAACGCAGGTTTTAACATATCAAAACAAGGTCCATGCCATGGTACATATCGCGGAGCTTAAAGTCTGTGTCATGCTGCTTATCGCGGATCCTTACTAGTTCCTCACAAAAATGCTAATAAATTTTTGCTTGGGTATTGGATTAAGGCAAAATTAGATGAGTTGGAAAGAGGACACGTTTATCTATAATTTAGTTGGTCTTAAGCTCCAAAATTCCATATATTCCAAAATTTATATACTTTCAAATTTGACCCTAGTAGAATGGAATACCAAAATTTTGGTTGAAAACAAAGGCTCTTGACTCAACATTGCTCCAAGTATTTTCTATGAATATTTTTTCCTCGGTAGCACTTTACACACCAAGTAAAAGGTCAAGAAACTTATAATCATATACAAATCATGGTATTAGAGTTTATATATGTAGAAATGATGGTTCAAATTGTAGCCTAAAATCTAGGATGTTACATCTAGTCACCATCTCTCTCTCTACTCCGATAACTATATCTATCCCCATAATAATTTTGAAATTAGTTCCCTTGCCTTGATTTCTATGTTTCTTTAGCAGAACCTTGGACCTTAGCTTGAAAACCCATCAGCTCTCTATCCAGGTACCTTACCTCCTCTCTAAATTTAGAATCATATAGCTTAGGTGCTTTACCTTTTGTGCCCACAACATTCACCTTCTCAAAATTCATTATTATTAATTGATTAGTAAAAATCCCAATCTCCATCCTTAGATACACAACTTCTTGAGCCACTACATCATTTATAATTCTCAACTTACTAGAGAACCAGTAGCATAAGTTCCGACACCTATTTATGCCTCTTGAGTATGTCATTCTCAGTTGGTAAGAGAGATTCGATCTAAAATTTTTGATGTTGCTTCTCAATACAGGCTCATGAATAATCTTCTCATAATTGTGTTCACCCTAACTTTAAAACTAGTATTTATGGAACAATAAAAATTTCTTCCAAATTTCTTCTCAAAATTCTGTAATTATACGCTATCATTGATTTCTTCTTAAATCGAAACCATGCCTCATGCATAGATTCAGAATGCAATTGCCTATAATTATAAATTTCATCCTTCAATTACAGTATTCTAGTCGGAGGGAAGAAATGGTCAAAGAATTTCTTCCACAGCTCATTCCAAGAAGTATTGGATCCACGAGGTATGTCGCTTCACTAGTTAGAGAGAATGGTAAAACCCTAAGTCTCATATCTTCCTAAATCACCGTAGGAATATTATGAGAAGTGAAAATTCCAACAAAATTTATGATGTGCTTGTTTGTGTCATAGGTTGGAAAACCCGCAAACACACCCTTCATACTTAGAAGTTGAATCATAACACTTGTGACATCAAACTTTGTCCCCTGGAAAACCTCAAGAGGAATGATAACTCCTATCTCTATGGGCTCAATATACCCTTGGTAATTCTCTTAATCATCATATGCTTGCACGTATTGATTAGCTAGGAATATTGGAGATCTATCTCATCTATCTCTATTGAGTTTTACTCAACAATCATCTTCTCGTCTCTATCTCATCTCTAGGCATGTACGATGGGCAAGCTCATTATCCCTTCTCATATTTGCATTCATGAATCTTATTAGTGGTTTGCATAGATATATCCTAAAAACAATGCAGAGTTGGGGTGAGTCAAGGGGATCATCTCGAATCCCCTCATGATGAGCTTCACAATCGTGTTTTGACATCCTACTATTCTAGCATAGAGTTCTTTTAAGCTCTGGATCAAGTGGGATAAAGGAATTTCCTTGACTACTAGTATTGGGAATACATCAGCGTACGCCTCAAGAAGAACAAAAAAATATAACCCAACAACCTCAACAAACTCAACAAACTCTGTCAATCTATTTGTAACTGTATGCTCCGACAATAAGGCCAAAATTTGAGTTCACCTAAACTATACCCTCCAAGAAGATACAATATGGCTACTATCAAATTATTGTAACCTAACAAAATTTAGGGTCAATTCGATAGGGAATAGGTCAAATATCTCTCATAATCTATTAAAGTATCCAAAAAATTTAAGAAAGTAAATTGAGGGTTTTGCCATGAAAATAGTAATGTAGAAATAATTCTTGAATGCTTTAGTTGATGTCAATCTAACATGAATACTATGACTGTGATCCCCCTAGCTTCCTAACTTCTTAGAATTATCCTGCTCAATTTGACTAACTCAATGCAACATATACAGAATCTGGCAAGATAGGTACCACCAATCCAACTAAGTGTCAAAGTGTCGCCTTACTAACCCTTGTCTTTAATCCCAGTTCATCTATAACCTTTTTGGTGTCAAGTTGATTAGATGAGGGTTGGTAGCCTGAAATTACTATTGTAACCTTATTTTCTTAATCTTGACCTCTCTTGTGAATATGGTCTCAAATACAGGCAAGTTCTTAACCTCTGCAGTAGTTAAGAAAGCATACAAACCGAAAAAGATCACAATACATGCACACACACACACAATGATTTAGAAAAATCTCACACTTCCCCTACTTTGTTATTTAACCAGGATTACCACAACTCTAGTTAGGTGGTTTATCCATGAATAGTTTCAAGAAGATCCATAGAATTCAAAAAAGGAATCATAGAAACAACCACACAACAATTAAAGAACAAAAACCATATTCTTAAATTAATACTCAACCAAATAATCAAGAACAACGTATTGCCATTTCAAAAGTCAAATCTTTAAATCAATATATGTTTTTGAATGTATAAAGTGTGTAAACTAATACAAAAACTCAAAAAGTTATTTATAAACTATATAGTAACCCTAACAATCCTAACAAAAATAAATAGGATAAACTAGGTCAGTGGTAACTTACGAACCCACTTATAGGCTATAAGTGGTACTTACATCCCATAGGTGGGTGTCATAAGTGACCCAAAATCTTCAAATATCAAAATGCTACAAGTTCTACACCTACGAAAGTACCTAAAGGGCTATATGGTACTTACAACCTGTAGGTAGCCGCATCGTAACTATCAGATAAAATATTCAAATTTTAGAATCTCTAATCTTCAACCTCTAACACCCATAATTGTACTTTTGATAATTAAGTGGTACTAACACCCCATAAGTAGTCCTCCATCAAAATCAGACAAAAACTTAAACTTTTAGGGCCTCTAAACTTTACATCTCTAAGATCCATGAGACCACCCACGATGGTCGTAGGTAATACCTGGTCCAGGTAGGTAAGCTCGTAGGTGGGGTTTCCTATACAACTTTAACTTTTTTTCTTCATTTAAGGTCCAAAACCTAGTTTTCTAAAACATAGACACCAAAACACATCATATTAACCAAAATAGACCTAAGTACTTGCATTTTTTTTGGTCTTAAGTATCAAAATTCCCATTAAACTATGGCACATTATGGGACTGGTATGGTGCATTTGGGAACTAGTGACTCATCATCCTTGACACTACAATTATATTTATTGTCCACTTCTCAACCAACTTACTTTTATTTCTCCCTTATTTTTCTTTAATTGCTTATTCAGGTTAGGTGTGGTTTATTTATTCTCTTTTTTTTCTTTTTCAATTTTCATTATTTTTTCGTTTTTTCTTTTTTCTTTTTTGATTTTATTCTTTCTTTTTTCATTTACCACACCCAACCCTACTTTCTTTTCTCATATTCAAACCATTCTTTATACCTAATTCTAGCTATGCACCCCTATGATAGCCACCCTTAACTTAGGAAATTTGCCTGAGTTGAGTTACATAATGTCTAATAAGGGACCAAGGATAAAGCAGGCTCATTGTAATTGCATTAGAAAGGTGACAAGGTGAAAACAATAAAATGGGTTACCTTAGGCTCAAATTCACGTATCAAAGGATACCTATTTATATTTGGATGGTCATTTAGGCTAAGAGTGAACTAAATTCAAAAATGGACTATGATCACATCTTTACTAAGTATCCAAAAACCTATGCAAGACTAATGGGGTAAGTTCTGGAATAAATGCACCAAGAAAAATAGGTAAGCATCTCACACACACATGGTTGTAATACCCTAAAAATCCAGACCAATATTAGAACCATGCTTCAAGATCATGAAAAATAAATTATAGTGCTTTGGTGGTTTTACAAGTGATTTTGATGCATATTACGGCCTCAAATGACTTTTAGCTTTTAGATAAATCAAAATATCACTTACCAATTGAGTTCTTGGAAAGAATATTGCTATATTCAACTTCAAACAAGCATATATTTTATATTACTATAATTTTTTGAGTTTAAGACCCACCAACAAAAAGATAATTGAATTAACTTTCCAGTGATACTAATTTTGTCTTAACCCGATATCGAGGTAAATAGTTGTGCCCGTTTTACCAAAGAGGTGTTTGTCTGCCGAGGTGCGATGGCAAGATGACGAACCATCAAGACATTGATGGCCCGTCAACCCAAGCCATCAACCTTAGGAAGAAAGGTCAAATTTTTTCAGTATATTAATTATTGGAGTGACGGTCAGTCACCAGAATGATGGTCCATCAACCGGGGCCATTCAGTGATTAAATAAAGTTTTAAATAGTGTTTTTTGGTCTTATCACACCCTTTTAACCCCTATTTCCATCAACTTAAATAAAATAAACTCCTTATTCACTCTCAACATAAAATTGGGGTTTCATTTCTATATCATTCCCCAAGAACCAGCTTCAAGCCCTTCTTCAAGAAAACCAAGAAATTGTTCTTCCCAATCCAAGAATGTTCAAAAAAGGTTAATACTCTTTCAAGATTAAAGTTTTAAGGTATGTGGGAGTTCATCCATGGGTCCCCTTTCACTTATGGAGCCCCAAAAGCTTTTCTTTAGTTAAAGATACAAACTTTTTCTTTTGTTTATGAAGTATCATGTTTTCAAGAAAAATTTAAATGATGAATTCCTCAGTAATTTGACTAAATTCATGTCCAAGGATGTTTTCATGAAAATTTAGGTTATCTCATACTTTATGTTTCGATTCCCACGACGTATCCAATTGAATTTCATGTTATAAGTTTGAATTATGAACTTTTCTATGTCCACAAGGGTTTCAAAGTGAATTAATCCATTTATGCTTTGAGTTAAAAGTTTCCATGTCATATACCATTGATTTCATGTTAAATCCCAAACATATTAATTTAGTCATGAACTCATGATGTTTTCACATGTATATCATATTCCTATGTTTAAGAGCATGACCCCATATGTGTTTAATAAAAATCCTAAGTGTTGAATTTTGAATAATAATCCTTGATTATAGTTTTTAAAGCTTTATATATCCTTATTGTTAATTCTATTAAGTGTTGGGGGTTCTATATACCTAAAAACTTAGTTGTTTACATAGTTTCAATATGTATAGAATGGTTTAAGATAAACCATGAGCATTATTATTCAGTCAGTTATTAAGATCAGTTGTTTTTTTAGTTAAACTTAGTGTATTCCAGTAATCATTGTCAGTTTAGTTGGGCGAAGGATTTAGCAAAGAGAAAATATAGGATGATGACTTCCCCGTCAGTTAGGTAGAGTCGTTAGCAGCAGTCCCTATATTACAGAACAATATAGCTAGCGTAGGTTATGAGGAGTCACCCGCTAGTTTTGGCTTGATTTCCTCTTAAGAGTCACCCTCCAATTTAGGCTTGACTTTCTCTTGGGGGTCACCTATCAGTATAGGCTTGACTCTGCCCAGGGGTCACCTATCAATTTAGGTTTGACACCCTGATTTTTTCAGGATAATAGCTTAGTGGATCGACACATCCCTTATTAGTATCCATGGTACGGTAATGACATTCTTCCAACTGGGGTCACAGGTTGGACCCTAATTAGCTTATATTGGGGTATGTGAGTTAAATGATAGCTCCCATAGTCTCAAACCAGTATTAAATACAGAGTTTAGTTTCAGGTTTGCTTGACCATAGCAAAAAGTTACTTGTTATTCAGTTATCAGTATATCAGTATTTTAGTTTACATACTATTTTAGTATTATTTCATATGCTTGGTCATGCATTCTCAGATTTCAAAGCATTCAAGTATTTATATTCAGTAACCTCAAGCTATTCATTCATTCAGTTATTATTAATGCACATAAACCCATGCATATTAGCCTAACCTCACCTAGAATACTAGTACATTTAAAGTACTAATTGTACACTTATTTCTTGGGCTATGATGTTTAATATCGTAGGGTTGGTCGCTTAGGTTCGGACCGTACTTAGACATTGTAGCATATCAGTAGCAGTAATAGTGGTGAATCTTTTGCCATTTAGCATATGGTTGTTATATCAGTTTATTTTAGTATGTTATTTTTGTTAGATAGATGGAGTTAGTTGGGGCCTATCCCATCAACTCTCTTTCAGATTGTTTTAGAGGCTTTTAGACATTTTAGATAGTAAGTCAGTTGTTAGTCTTTTCTGTTAGATTTTTAATAATTTTAGATATATTTCAGAATCTTGGGTTTTCAGTTGTATTACTTTAGATTTAAAACCCTAAGGCGTATTCAGTTATTCCGCACATGTGTATTTTGTTATTATTATTCAGTTCTCACAGTAGGTACTAGTTCATGGGTTAGATTATGGTCTTTTTGAACTGTAAACACCATGTGGTGTTCAAGGTGTATTTTCATGGTGTTACAAACTTGGTATCAAAGATTAAGGTTTTAAAGTATCCTAGGGAGTCTGAGAGTCATGTTGAGTAGAGTCATGTGCATGGGTGTGAAGCATGCCACACTTATGGACAAGAGGCTACAAGAAGTTATTAGGAAAAGTTTCCCTTCTTTTAGTATTTATGTTCTGCAAATGAGCATGAGCTCAAATCAAACTCGCTTGTTATTCTAATCTTGCTTTTTTTACAGTGAACATACCTCCCAGAAAGAACAACAGAAGAAGAAATGGGAATTAGCCCGCACCTCTGCCCATTCCAGAAGATCCCCTGAATGAGCATGTTTCACATGATAATTTTAGAGCTACATTCACTACTCTGGCTCACTCTATAGCAGCTCAGAACAATCAACCAACTATTGTCCTAGCCAAACTAAAGGCTAATACTACCGCAGCTAAGATTCGAGAATACACCCGAATGAATCCTCCTCTATTTTTGGGATCCAAGTCAAATGAAGATCCATAAGAGTTCCTTGACATGGTTTAGAAGGTAACAAACGTTATCACTATGACTTGTAGTAAGAGTGCAAAATTGGCTGCTTATCAGTTGCAGGATATATCTTATACTTGGTATAAGTAGTAGAAGGGGGATAGAGGCATAAATATAGGTCCTATAGAATGGAAGGAGTTTGCTACAACCTTTTTAGATAGATTTTTTCTTTTGGTGTTGAGGTAAGCTAAGGTGTTGGAGTTCATTAATTTGAAGCATGGAAATATGAGTATGAAGGAGTATTCTCTTAAGTTTACTCAGCTAGCCAGGTATGCTCCTCATGTGGTGGCTAATAACATGTCTAGGATAAGCAAATTTGTATCTGGTATATTTAATAGTATAGTTAAGGAGTGTAGGACCGCAATGTTGATTAAGGAGATGGACTTGTCTATGCTTCTGGTCCATGGTCAACATATTGAGGAGGAGAAGGTTATAGAGAAAGAAAAGAGAATAAGAGGGCTCGGATAGGTAGTATAAACTTTGATCAACCAAGGTTAGAGGGTGGTAACGTCCCTAGTTATGTCAGAAATTTTAAGCTTCGGCTCTATCTTCAGCTAGTTCTCCTGTGCCAAAGTTCAGAAAAGACAATCGGGATAGGGTGCCAGGCTCTAAGTCCCAAGGTAGTGTAAACAGTGGTCGCATAAATCCTCTTTTCCAAAAATGTTGTAGAAACCATCAAGGTAAGTGTACAGCTTGCAGTGATGAATGCTTTGGGTGTGAAAAGCTAGGCCACCAGATCCAGGAGTGTTGAGTAGTTGCTCAAAAGGGAAGGGATTTGCACCAACAGGGCCTGTCCTATCTGTCATCAGCTCTAGCAGGTCTCCCAACTCAGTAGGGCGCCACATCCAGTCCCACCAGCAGTCAGTTCCAGAATAGACTATATGCACTTGAGCCCTAACAGGATCAAGAAAGTTCTCCTGATGTGGTTATTGGTATGTTGCAGGTATTTTATTTACATGTATATGCTTTTTCAGACCTGGAGCCTCACTTTCTTTTGTAACCCCCTATATAGCTGTTAATTTGGTGTCAGTCTCGAATCCCTAATCGAACCCTTTTTAGTGTCCACTCCAGTAAGTGTCTCTCTATTGTAGCTAGGAAGATATACAAGAGTTGTCCAGTCATAATATCCCAAAAAGTTACTTTAGTAAAACTTGTGGAATTAGAGATGACAAATTTTGATGTTAGTCTTGGCATGGATTGGCTCCACGAATGTTATGCCTCAGTTGATTGCAGAAATAGGTTCATTCAATTTTATTTTCTGAATGGACCAGTCCTTGAATAGAGGGATACCACTTTAGACCTTAGGAGTCAGCTTTTTTTGTATTTTAGAGCAAGAAAAATGATATCCAAGGGCTTGAGTCAAAGACTCTAGTTCTGAGACTCCCAATCTCGAGTCAGTTTTAGTAGAGAGGAAATTTCCATATGTGTTCCCTGAAGACCTTCCCAGAGTTCTTCCCAAAAGGGAAATTGACTTCGGAATAGACCTTCTTCCAGATACCAAACCTATCTCTATTTCGCCATATAGAATGGCTTCAGCTGAACTTAAAGACTTGAAAGAACAGTTAAAAGACCTCATATATAAGGGATTCATTAGGCCTAGTGTTCCCCTATGGGGTGCTCTAATCCTTTTCGTGCATAATAAATACGGTTCCCTTAGAATATGTATTGATTACCATCAGTTGAACAAAGTCACCATCAAGAATAAATATCTATTCCCTAGAATCCATGACTTGTTAAACCAACTTTAGGGTGCTAGTTATTTCTCTAAGATAGATCTTAGATCCAGCTATCATAAGCTCAGAGTCGAAGAATGTGACACTGCAAAAAAAAAAAATTTCAAAACTCGATATGGTAACTTCAAATTCCTAGGAATATCTTATGGACTAACGAATGCCTAGTAGCTTTCATGGACTTGATGAACAGAGTGTTTAAATGGTACTTGGACATGTTCGTCATAGTCTTCATTGAGGACATTCTTATCTATTCCTATAGTGAAAATGATCATATAGACTATCTCAGAATTGTACTGCAGACTCTTAGAACCCATCAGTTGTTTGCTAAATTCATTAAGTAAATTTTTGTCTAAGATCAGTAATGTTCCTTGGCCATATTATTTTCGATGATGGCATTAGGGTTGATGCTCAAAAGATTGAGAAGTAAGAAACTAGCCCAGACCCATCTCTCCATCAAATATTAGGAGTTTCGTGGGTTTGGTTGGTTATTACTGATGGTTTGTTGAAGATTTTTTGGCTATTGCTGTAATACCCAGTATATCTATCTATCTTTAATTCATCTTTAGAGCATCAAAGATCTTGCTTCATAGCTAAATACCTTTTATTATTTGTGGTATTTTTAAGATTTTGACTTTTTATCACGTGGGAAATTGAATAATCTTTACGTGGATACCAAATTCACCCAAATCCAAAACTCGGGCAAAGAATTAGAGCCATTTTAGTAAGACAATGTACCACCTGGTACTTTAGCGCATTGCGGAGCCAGCCAAAATGGCAATCGTCAAAATCCAGTAAGTTTTCACAGTTATAGCGCATCGCACCAAGGCTTTATTTTAGAGTTGTCAACTTTCAGTGCACCAACGTGATTCGCTGTGCCTTTCCAGTTCGTAACTAAGGTGGCAAAGCAATTTTCACCGCATCGCACCACCAACTGTTTTCCCAATTGTCTAGTTTCCAGTGAACTAGCATGATACCACCACGCCATGCCAGCATATGAAATCAGATTTTTAGATTCCGTTTATAAATTTCAAAGACCATTTGGTAATTTCCTAAATCTCCAAACCAGTCTATATAAGGGATCTATACCCTAAATAACAAAAATACTTCATTATTCATCAATTTTCCCCAAATCAAAATATTTTCTATCTCAATAAGTCAAGAACCCTAGCCAAGAAATCAAGAACAAGCCTGAGGATTTCTTTAAGAACCTTCAAGAAAGAGTCTTCTAAGGTATGTTAGATATTGATTCTTGGGTTCCTTCCACCCAAGAAGTTCACGAATCCCTTTTTAAATTCAAAGATTCGATTTTATGATTTTTTTTTATGCTTCATGTGAATTAAAGTTCATGTTCATTTTATTGTTGAGATATAGTTCTTGCTTTAAAATACAAGTTGCAAGCTTTGATCTTGATTCGAGTTGAATTGCATTATGTCCATGTTAAATCCCTAAAGTTGCATTTCTATTGATGTATTTATGATAATTAGGTGTAGAAATTGTTGAATAACCCAAGCATGCCCCTCATATGTTTGAAAAAATATTTGTGGGAAGAAAATAGGGCCATTATAGTATGTTGACAAGAAATCCCCAATTATGTATAGGCCCATGCGTACTAAGTGTTTGTTGAAAATCCTTAGGGAATGAATTATGACATGTTAGCATAAAATCCCCCAATTATGTGTTCTTTAATGCATGTTAAGTGTTTGATGCAAAACCTTGTTGAATAGAGTATGATCCAATAGTATGACTCCCTATACCATCACATGTTTATGATTTCCAAGTGCTTGGTGAGATCCTTTAATGATTGTAATGGTGAATGAAAGTCCATGTTCATGATTATTCAAGAATGATTATGTTTTACTTTTATGTTATCGAGTCCTGGGGGTATTTATACCCGATAATTTAGCTGCAAGTCTACAGCCCATGTCATTTTCACGATAATCTCAGTCAAGCCACAATTCTTAAAAATCAGTTACTTACAGAACTCAGTACTCTCAGATAGTTACAGAACTTAAAAAATCTTAGTAATATAAGTCTCATTAGCATTCTAGCTTTAGTTCAGTACTCAGCTCAGATCTTAGCAGTATTCAAGTATTCAGAACTTAGTAACATTCAGTCAAATAACGAGATCCTGTAGCATTCTGTCATATAACGAAACCAAGTGAACTCAGTCAGATCAGTCAAGAAATATGAGCAGTAAGAAAATTAGCTAAGTCTAAGATTAGTTAAGAATTAGTTCAGAGTCCTTCAGGTGGGAGTGGTAACTAGCATCGAGCGAGTGCAGGAATGACAGCTTCCCCGTTAGAGAGTCAGATTCGTTAATAAAAATCCCTAAACTTTAAAATTTTGTAGCAAGCGTAGGACCAGGAGTCACCCATTAGATTAAGGCTTGACTATCATACTGCCTTAGGCTTAACTTCCTTTTCAAGGTCACCCATTAGAGAGGCTTGACCATAGCAGAGGTCTTTACCCGTGGCACTATATTGACACCCTTCCAACTGGGGTTATAGGTTGGACCCTACTAGTTCAGAGTTGGGGCATGTCGGTTAAGTGAGAACTCCCACAATTACAAGTCAGTCTCAGTCATCGCAGTAGCACTCAGAAATAAGGACTGTCAGATACGGTCATTTAGCTTATTGAGGAACTTAGATAGTTCCATAGATTTATAGACCAATCTCTAGAAAAGCATGGTCTTACACAAAGTTAACCAGTATCAGTACTAATCGATTCATAGTAGCCCGCTAGATAGGCCTCATCTCAAACTCTGATTCAATCATTCCTTATCATTAATACTAAATTTGAAGATCATTCACTAGATAGGTTTGATCTCAGTTTTATTCAGTCGATATTAGTAATCTTAGAGTTCAGTTAGTAGTAGATTTAGTTATTCAAACTCTCAGTGTTAGTAAACATAGATATCAGTATCAGCAGACTTAGTGATTAGAAGTACAAGTATTTAGAAGGTAGTATTCAGTCCATGTATATATCCTCATTCAGTACTCTCATGTTATTTAGTTAAGTTATGCTCATGTATAAGCCCTTGCATTTAGCCTTATCTCATCTACTATACCAATACATTCAAAGTACTAACGCATACTTTTCTCCTGCGCTATGGTGTCTTATACCATAGTTTCAGACGAGCGAGAACTAGATCACCCTTAGCTGTCCCAACTCAGCCAGCAGCAGTTGACCTATCCATGAGTCCTCATTATTCGAGGATGGTCCTTATTTTATTATGGCATTAGACTCAGTTTATTTTTAGTAGACAGAGTTAGTTAGGGACATATCCCATCAACTCCACAGTTTAGACAGTTTAAAGGCTTTTCAGACAGATGTATTAGTATTTAATTTTTAGTATTGATTATTTTATATATTTAAACCTTATGGCAAGTTTTTGCCAATTTTTCATATTTAGATATCAAAAAGGGTTAGCTTGTGGACCTTCGGGGTCATAAGCACCGTGTGGTGTGCTGGTTCCAGAAAATTGAGGCATTACAAACTTGGTATCAGAGCCTAAGGTTCAAAACTATCCTAGGAAGTCTAAAATCCGCATCTAGTAGAGTCATGTGCATGGGTGTGTTGTGTGCGACATTTATGTACGGGAGGATATAAGATGTTTTAGGAACAGTTTCCCTTTTTTTAGTGTTCATGTCGTGCGAGTATGCATAAGTTCCAGTTGATTCTCAATTTGATCCATTCTTCTTTTTATTTACAGAAGATGCCTCCTCACACAGCTAATGCACGTAGGGATAATAACCAGCCACCTCAGCCCATAGATCCTAAGAATGAGAATGTGTCACATGTAGAGTTTTGGCCAGCTTTTAATGCGCTAGACCAAGCTATGACAACTAGTGTTCAAGAAAACTATCAGGCTATAGCCCCACCTTTTAAAGATGGGGGCTCATCCACAACCAGAATTAGAGATTTCGTGAAAATAAACTCGCCAAAATTCTTTGGGTCAGTAGCATGTGAGGACCCATAGCTTTATCCGGAGGAGGTGAAAAAGATCACGCAGATTATACATGTTTCTAAGGAGGAGAGTGTAGAGTTAGCATCCAATAGGCTGAAGGATATTACTCATTTTTGGGTAGTGATGTGGAAGAAGAGTAGAGGGGAGGATGCAGCTCCCATAACTTGGCAAGTATTTCAGGACGCCTTCTTAGATAATTTTTTCCTATTAGAGAAGAGGGAAGCTAAGGTGGTAGAGTTTATGAACCTGAGGCAAGGCTCCATGATAGTAAATGAGTATTGTCTTAAGTTCAATCAGCTAGATAAGTATGCTTCTGACTTGATAACTGACCCTAGAGCTAGCATGAGTAAATTTATGACTGGTGTATCCGGGTTGCTATTGAAGGAGTGTAGAACTGCTATGCTCAATAGAGACATGGATCTTGCTAGGTTAATAATGCATGCTCAGCAGGTAGAGGTATATAAATCAAAAAAAAAAAAAGAGAAAGAGAGAGAGAGAGATGTAACAAGTGATTCAGAATAGGTAGTTACAACTTTTCTCAGGCCGGGTCACAGGGTGGTAGTCATTCTCAGCATAGCCAAAAATTTTCAGTTCTAGCTCCATCCTCAGCTAGTGTACCCACACCAAAGTTCGAGGATGCCAGTCATGATGGGGCGCTAGACTCCAAAACCCAGGGTAGTTCCAGCAGTGTTCTTACCTATCCGCTTTATGAAGAGTGTAGCAAGAATCACCTAGGTGTGTGTAGAGCAAATAGTTAGGTATGTTTTAGATGTGGTAATCCAGGCCATAGAATGTAGGATTGTGGAGTGATAGCTCAGAAGGGTAGAGATTCACGTCAACAGGGTGCCACTCCTAGTACCACTAGTGGTCATCATCAAAACCGACTCTATGAACTTCAGGATCGCCATGACCAGGAAGGTTCCCCTAACATAGATTCAGGTATGTTATAAGTCCATTATATTTATGATATGCATTGTTAGATTCTTTGCTCCCATTAGAGGTTATGTTTCAGCATGGGTTAGTTAGTAAAGCCAGCAAGTCAGTTTAGCATTCAGATAGTCAGATTCGTATAGTTTGCTTTCTCACCTTTTTATCTAATCATTCTATCTAAAATCTCAAGGAAAGATATCTACTCCAAGGTAGAAAGTTCTAGTAGTTGAAAGATAAGTTCAGTTCATGAGTTATGCATTAATTTCAAATTCTCGAGGTTTAGTTATGATCCAGTTAGTAGGTGCCTTGAGCACCACCTCAGTTTTCTCAAGTATGTCAGTAAAGTAAGTGTTCTTAGAAGGACATAGTGCCCCAAGGGAGAGATACCCTATAATTCCCCGATGTTTTCCATTCCTTAATTCCATTCAGTTGTATGTTCAGATATTTCTCACAATGCTAGCATCAGTTATCATTGCACAATCAGTCAAGCATTCAAAAG
Organism: Capsicum chinense; assembly: GCA_026120095.1. NCBI lineage: Eukaryota > Viridiplantae > Streptophyta > Magnoliopsida > Solanales > Solanaceae > Capsicum > Capsicum chinense. The sequence continues at coordinate 111,354,579 of JAPEIP010000002.1, read as the reverse complement.
TCAGTTCAGTCAAGTATTCATGCATTAGATATGTATGTTCAGTTGAAAAGCTCATCTTATCAGTGTATTTAGTCATGCATTCATAAGGAAAACTTGGTCATGAATCCATGCATCAGATATGCATGTACATTATGAGAATTAAGCTTATGAGTAGCTTCAATCGTGTATTCCATGCATCAGATATGCATGTCTGGTATAAGAATTCAATCTATCAGTAATTTCAGTCACATAGTCATGTTTCAGATGCTCAAGTCTAGTAAGTAATTTTAGCCTGCTAGTATTCTCAGCTTAATCAGTCTCTATCGAGGATGAATATTCTCAAGGGGGAGATATTGTAATACCCCATATTTCTATCTAGCTTTGATTCATCTTTCAAGAATTAAAGATCTTTATTCATAGATAAATACCTTATATGCCCTATGGTATTTTTAAGATTTTGACTTTTTATCATGTGGGAAATCAAATAAGCTTTATGTCGATATCAAATTCACCCAAATTTGATACTCGGGCAAAGAGTTAGAGCCATTTTAGTAAGACAGTGTACCACCTGGAACTTTAGCGGGTCGCGGAGCCAGCCAAAATGGAAATAGTCAAAATTTAGTGAGCCTCTGTGATTATGGCATGTCGCGCCAAGGCTTAGTTTTAGAGTTGTCAATTTCTAGTGCACCAACATGATTTCACCGCATCGCAGTGCCTTTCCAGTTTGCAACCACGGTGGCAATGCAATTTCCACCGCGTTGCACCACCAACCAGTTTCCCAATTGTCCAATTTTCAGTGAGATGGCGTGATTCCACCGCGTCACCCAACATGTGAAATTGGAATTTTTAGATTCTGTTTTTAAATTTCAAGGACCAATTGGTTATTTCCTAAACCCCCAAACTAGTCTATCTAAGGGATATATACCTTAAATAATGAAAATACTTCATTATTCATCAATTTTTCCCCAAATTAAAATATTTTCTCTCTCAAGAAGTTAAGAACCCTAGCCAAGAAATCAAGAACAAGACTAAGAATTTCTTCAAGAACCTTCAAAAAAGAGTCTTCTAAGGTATTTTAGATGTTGATTCTTGGGTTCCTTGCACTAAAGAAGTTTAAGAATCCCTTTTAAAATTCAAAGATTCGATTTTATGAGCTTTTTGATGCTTCATGTAAATTGAAATTTATGTTCATGTTATTGTTGAGATATAGTTCACGCTTTAAAATACAAGTTGCAAGCTTTGATCTTGATTCCAGTTGAATTGCATTATGTCCATATTAAATCCCTAAAGTTGCATATTGATTGATGTATTTATGATAATTAGGTGTATAAATTATTGAATTACCAAACATGCCCCCATATGTTTGATATAATGTTTGTGTGAAAGAAATAGGGCCATTATAGCATGTTGACAAGAAATCCCTAATTATGTGTAGGCCTATGCATGCCAAGTGTTTGTTGAAAAGCCTTAGGAAATGAGTTGTGAGATGTTAGCATGAAATCTCCCAATTATGTGTTCTTTAATGCATGTTAAGTGTTTGATGCAAGACCTTGCTGAATGAAGTATGAGCCAATAGTATGTATCCCTATACCATCACATGTTTATGATTTCCAAGTGCTTGAAGAGATGCTTTAATGATTGTAATGGTGAATAAAAGTCCGTGGTCATGATTATTCAAGAATGGTTATGTTTTACTTTTATGTTATCGAGTCTTGGGGGTATTTATACCTAACAATTTAGCTGCAAGTCTAGAGCCCGTGTCAGTTTTCACGATAATCTCAGTCAAGCCACGATTCTTAGAACTTAGTTAATTCCAGAACTCAATACTCTCAGACAGTTATAGAACTTATGAAATCTCAGTAATCTAAGTATCATTAGCATTCCAGCTTCAGTTTAGTACTCAGCTCAGATCTTAGCAGTATTCAACTATTTAGAACTTAGTAGTATTCAGTCAGATAATGAGATACAGTAGCATTCCATCAGATAATAGAACCAAGTGAACTCAGTCAGATCAGTCCAGAAATATGAGTAGTAACAAATTCAGCATAGTCAAATATCTTTTCTAATGCTTTTATAAGAGGAATATTAAGAGATAGGTACTTCAACATTGAAATGAACTTCTGAAACTTCCCTTTCTCTTACTTCTTCTTTAATCTCTGAGAAAAAGGCGAGGGAGGTCATCAAATCTTCTTCCCTACAGGATGGACTTCCTTCCCCTTACTTTTATCTTTCTCAACTTATTTACTAACACTCGTCTATTTATGATAACTCATCACTAGTCACCAACTTTTTAAATTCTCCTTTAGGCTCATCATCAATATCAATAACATCATCCCAAACCTCATAAACTATAGGCATAGGAGGAACAATAGTAACCTTACCACTATTAGTGGTGATGACTAGGTAGTGACTGTTGTTCTTCAAATTTTTTACAGTATTGATCGAAAAAGTGTTAGGTTAACACTGCTTCAATATAGCTGACATTTGACCAAAATGTTGCTCAAGCTTCTTAATAATTATAGCATGACATTTAAATTTCTAGATCAGTCCCAAAATATCTTCCTTAATCCTCTTAAGGAAACCCTTGCGATTCTTTGAATAATTAACCATCTTAGCCAGCAATTCTTTCATCCCCGAATTAGTTTCATGGTTCCCTGGAGGAACATATGCACAACCCTTCTCATTATAGTTATCCTTTGATCTCCAGTGACCATACATCTCTCTCTCTCAATCCCTATATTTTTCCTATAATAGTTCCAACTCTGATTACATTGCCTTGAGTTCCAAGTGTCTTGATTAGACCTTGGGCCTTTGGATTAAAACTCACCATCTCTCTATCCAGGTACTTCACCCCTTCATCAATATTTGAATCATATAGTGATCTCTCTATCTAGGTACTTTTCCTCTTCCTCATTATATGAATTATATAGTTTAGGAGAGTTACCTTATACACCCACAACATTCATCTTTTCTAAAATAAGTTTTGTATTGATTGGTTAATACCCAATCTCCATCCTTAGTTGTGCAACCTTTTGAGCCACTTTATCATCTATAATTTTTTTACTCGATGAAAGCACCAATAGAATAAGTACCGGCTCCTTTTTTGGCCTCCCAAGTATGCCACCCTTGGTTGGTCAAAGAGACTTGATCTAAATTTTCTAAAGCTAACTCCTAATGCAAGCTCATAAAAGCTCCACCAATAATATTATCTATAATAGCTTTGGTTTTAGAATTTAGGGCTCGATAAATCTCTCAAGCAAACTTCTCCCTGAAATCCTATGATTGGGCACCATTAAAAACTTTTTATTGAACCTCAAACCAGCCTCTCACAATGGTTTAGAATGTAATTGCCTAAAATTATAGATCTCATTCTTCCACAACATAATTCTAGAAGGCTAGAAGAATTGGTCGAAGAACTGCTTTCTTAGCTCATTCCAATTAGTGATAGACCCATAATGTGGTTCGTGTAGCTATAATATTGCTTCCCTAGTTAGAGAGAATAGGAATGAATTGAGTCTTAAAGCTTTCTGGATAATCCTAGGTAATTATAATATAAAATGTAGATCCCAACCAAATTCATGATGTGCTTGTTTGCATCATCAGTCGACAAACAAGCAAACACACCTTTTAGATTGAGCAGCCGAATCATAGCACTCATAATATCAAACTTTACTCCTTAGGGTAATTCTTAAGAAATGATAGCTCCTATCTCTATATTCTCAACATACAGTAAGTCTTCCTATGGATCATCATATTCTAGGAAGTACTGGGGGTACTTGGACTCTATCTATTCTACCTCTGTCAAGTTATGTTTAATGCTCTTCTTCCTGCCTCTATCTTTCCTCTTAATTTGCATGATAGGTAGTTTTATCCCTTCTCATATTGGCTTTATCTAGAAACCACACAGTAGTTTGCACGGTTGTCTTCTGAGCACCCAATAGAGGTGGAGGATTAAAGATAAGTAGATCATCTTGAGGCTACTCATGAGAAGCTTTAAAATCATGGTCCAATATCCTACGACTGTGTCATAGGGTTATTTCAAGATCTAAATCAGGTGGTATTAAGGGATTGCCTTGACTCCTAATACTGGGCATACACCGGCGTACAGCCCAAGAAATATAGAGAAGTAAAATCCAACAACCTCAACAACTTTAATCAATCAATCCATAATTGTATTCCCAAAAAATGATGCCAAAAATTTGATGTCTCCTAAAACTACACCTCTAAGAAATATAATATGATTATTGTCAAATATATAATCCAATACAAGATGAGGTCTAACCAATAGAGAATAGGTAAAATACCTCTCACATATTTGCTGAAGGAGGCAAAACAATACAGAAAACTAAATGGGGGACTTGTTATGAATACAATGAAGTAATAATAATTCTTGATTGCTTTAGGTGGAAATCAAACTAAATTAATGCCTTGCATGCAGAATCTGATAATATATGTATCACCAATTATCATGTGAATGCCTTTAATAACTTTTACTTTTCACCATGTGAGTCTCAGAGTGTTGTCTTATTTCTTATCTTGGATCCCAGTTTAACTGCCTCATTTTGGGTGTCAAGTTAATTAGATAAGGGTCGGTATTCTCTAAGTACTATTGTGATCTTCTTTTTCTAATCTCAACCTCTTTTGTGAAGATGATCTCGAATATAGGCAAGTTATTAAATCCTGCAGTAGTTAAGAAATCAACTAAGCTAAAGATGATCACTATACATGCATAAATACTAATTTAGATGGACCTCATACTTCCTCTACTTTGTTTTTCTGCTAGGGTTCCCACAACTCTGTTAGGTGATTTAGCTGCTTTTATTGTTAAGAACGTCAATAAAATTCATCGAATAAAGCTTTGAATTATCTTAAATAATTGAAGAATAAAACCCTGAACCTCAAATTAATAATCAATTGTAAAGACCAAGAACAATGGATTCCAAGATTAAAAGTCAAATTTTAAAAGCAATTTATTTTTGAAAATGTAAAGAGTGTGTAAACTAATACAAAGAAATTAAAGGAGTATTTAGTATTATAAATAACCTAAAAAACCTACCAAAATAAACAAGGAAAATAAGGTCAGCAGTGGCAATGCCTTAAACAACAAATTGTCTAGACCGATAATGAATTATTGTCGATTTTATTTCTTGTCTTCTGTCATCACTGTTGATGAGTCATCACATCTCCTTATGAGTTTTTGGCTGGAGTTATCATATCTCCAGAGAAATTCCTTCTTTCAAATCCTTTCTTATTATTCATATAATGGTAAACACTACGAGTCGTAACTTGACACTATGACATATTGCCAGCCTTGTCTCTACTGGGATCCAACTTGTAAGATCTCAATACCTTTCACCATGTTTGCTTATAATAATTCCTACCCATGACTCATAGCTAGCTTTAACTTTTCCTCTTCGAAAAACTTCTTACTGTTCTTCTGATGACTTGAGCTATGAGTCGTATAGTTACCTAATGACTCATAGTCCATGATGTGACTTTACTTTTTAGATTTTTTTTACTCATATCTTGTTCTAATCACTTCAAATCCTATTTTAAACACTACCCAAAGTAGGGTAAACACCCCAGATTTTTAGCCCTTGAAAATTCCTTGAGCGTTGAGCTTACTGCCTCAGTAACGAATCACCCTATGAGTCATAGGGTGTCTTGACTAGTCATTTGGATGATTCCTAACAAAACCAATAAGTTTGTGGCCAGATTATTCTCTGAGTATGAGTGGCTCACTAAGAGACGTAAGGATATGTTACGAGTTATGGCGTGTAAATCATAGGGTGTCTAGTGTATACTCCAAATGGGTTCTTGGTTGATTATGAGTGGGAACTATGAGTTGTAAGGAACCATTTTTAGTCTTGTTGCTGAGTTATAAGGTCAAAAATGTTGGGTGCTTCAGTGGTTCTTCCCTAGCTACAACTCATGGTGATGAGTCGTAAAGAGTGGTTATGAGTCGATGCTTGACTCACAGTGAAAGATGACCCTTTTTCAACTTTTAAGTTAAGGATATTCTAGATATTTTTCCTCTTACCCAACTTGAAACCAACATATTATAGACTCATTAGGGTATTATTATCCCTTATAAACACATCAAAGTAATTTCTTAACACTCTTAAATTCCTCAAGGTCAAGAACACATAAGGTTTTAAGAGGTTGATTAACTACGACTTTCAAGGCTGATTTCTCTCTGTACATCTTACTATTTCTGGTATGTGACTCTTCCCTCATAGTTAAATTGATAAAAATAATGTGTATTAAAGTGTAATTCATATGGAATTATTTTGTTTTGAAAACAAAGGTTGTGGTCTTTGAATGCTTATTCTTGAACAATGTTTTTCAAAGATTTAATTATGATTATTCATGCTTTAAATATGGATTTGAACTTGTGGGTGCAAGGGTATGGTGGATGATTAGGGAATTGTGATTATCCCAAACTTATGACTTTTGAAATGGTTATGACCCCAACCCATAGTGTGAATTTGGTTTTGAGTTATAAGAAAGGTAGGAATTTGTAAAATTAAACTATCCTTGAACTATTACATGATATAAAGCAGTATTTGAAACACAAAGGTCTAATTTATTGAACAAAGGGATTTGGTGTCCCCCAACTTATATTATTGAACAAAGGGAGTTAGTTTCTCCAAATTAATGGGAATTGTTTTTGCATATTGTTGTTACCTTGCAAGTATAGTCAGTATGACGATACCAACAATATATGCCTTAATGTGGAATGTGGTTCATGAATAGGATTGTGTGATGAATATTTTAACTGGGATATAAACAGGGCTTTGTAGCTAAGTCATGAAAGTAGATGTCCGGGTGACCGACACTGGAAACAACATTTGCTGATGTAGGAGTAAAGGTAACTAGGAAGGTTTGAGTTCTCTTTATTATTACTTTATGATTAGGGAGGTTTGGGTCCCTCATAAATCACTATATGATCGGGTGCTTAAGCCACCTTAGCATATATTTGGAGATTTGAGTCCCTCATGTGCACATATATGAGATTATTCTCTGGTCCTTACGGCTACATACATTGGGACCCAATTAGGGGGTAAGAGATAGGGCCCATATCGATCGTGGGTACTAGTATATAATGATTAAGATACACAATCCTAGTTAATGTTTTAAAGTGAATGTTATACCTTGTTCCCTATCCCTACATGACATGTATATATGTATTTGCATATGGTTAATGTGCATTGGTGACTTTATTTGAATTGATTGAATTGTTTTTTCTTTATCCTTGAGTTACATACTAGTATTCACCCCATTAACCATCTTCAATGTTGTATCCCCACCTGATGTAGGAATTGACCATAGTTTTACTTTTCCTTCTAAATGATCATAGATTAAGAGAGAGTCAACTTGAGGTGGTGAGCATCATTCGTTGGAAGGCTCCATTTCTAGATTATGTTTCTCATTTACTATAGACTATCAAATACTATTTTTGGCTATACTTGGGGGCATGTCCCGACACTTATTTGATATTTAGTTTAGTTCACTATTTAAAATATTTTTTCAAGACTACTTTCATTATTGGGCAATGTCAGTCAGTTGTTTGATCGATATTCGGTGGTTGGTTATGGATGTGCATTAAAACTTTCTTAAGATAGTGTAAGCTATCTTGGTTATATGTTTAGCATTCATCTAACATAGTGTAAAGTGGTCTATTATTAGGGGTGTTGGGGGTTATGTTTGGTCTTTGTTGGACTTGAGATACCCATCATAACATGGCCCTGGTTTGGGTCACGTTATGGAGGTATCAGAGCCTAGGTTTGTTGTTATTGGATGTCCAACAAAGATATGTCAACTAGAGTCTTATTTATCGATGGGTAATGTGCCACACTTATAAAGGAGAGGCTATGAGGCATTAAGGAATATTTCCCTTTCTAGCAGTTTTACTTCGAGTTGTTGAGTCTAGGGTCTTGAAATGTCCTCTAACTCCCATTTTTTTATTTTTCAAAACCTGCCTCCCAGATGATTTGAACCTAATGGAAACTCCTCTATCCCACTTTACAACAAACCCAGTCTAGGGGTCCAATTTCTGAATATCCATCTAGAGTTTCACTGGTCCCCTCTATTCCTCCTCGAGCCCCTCAGGTTGATGTGTCAAATATGGAATTTCTTTAGTCTTTTCATATGTTGGATCAGTTGGTAGTTTCTCAGTCTGAGCGTGTAGCTTTTGTTACTTCATCTTTTGAGGCAAAAAGGGTTAGCAGTTTATGAGGTTGAATTGTTCTTTGTTCACTAGTTCTAATGTTAAGGAAGTTCCTCAAATCTTTATCGATAAGATGGAAAAGATCTTCCATATGATGCATGCTTTTAATGTAAAAGGTGTAGAATTTGCTACCTATTAATTAAAGGATGTAGTATACTAATGGTATGAGGAATGGGAACAGTCTAGGGTAGATAATGTTTAATCAACACCATGGGATAATTTCTCTAGTAGTTTTCTAGAATGCTTCTTTTCTCAAGATTTAAGGGAGGCGAAAGCAGAAGAGTTTGTTAATCCAAAGCAAGGAGGGATGAAGGTCAAGGAGTATGCCTTAAAATTTTATTAGTTGTCTTGGTATGCTCCTGAGTTAGTTTCTAGCATGAGGAATAAAATAAGGAGATTTAGTTTCTAGCATGAGGAATAAAATAAGGAGATTTCCTTCTGGGTTGTCCTATGATTTGATTCTAGAGAGTAAGGTTTCCATATTGAATAAGGATATAGACATCTCCAGATTGGTTATGTATATGCAATAGGTTATGTGAGAAAACAAAAAGAAAAAGCAGGCAAAGATAGGGGAAAGGTAGAATAAGAAGTTTAAATTTCCTGATGAAGGGGGAGGTCAGCAACAGAGTGGTAGAGATGGTGGAAAGTAGTCTAAGAAGAATTGGGGAAGTTTTGGTTCTTACTCTACGATTAGTGCTCTCTATCCAAAGTTGGTAGGTAATTATCGTTCTTAGAATGAATATGGGTTTAGGGCATAGAGTGCCAATTCCTAGGCTGGTGGGGCTCAATCTACTCTATCGTATCCTCATTGAAGATTCTGTGGGCAGGTGCACTATGGGTTTTGTGAAGAGGAATGAAACAAGTGTTTTAAATATGGTTAGATGGTTCATTTGTAGAGGGATTGTCCTTCTAAGGTTGCTTCATGGGAAAATAAGATTCCTGTTTCCACTTCATCAGCTTTTGTGCCAAAGGGTGTTGCTTCTACTTCTGGTACTGGCACTGGCCGAATTCACCTATATGACCTTGCTACCCACCAGGATTATGAGGCATATCCTAATGTCATAACTGGTATGTTACAAATCTTCTCTTGTGATGTGTATTGCTTGCCTAATTTGTGTTTTACAGTTTCTTATGTGACCTCATTTGTGGTTGTACAATTGAGTTTTTAGTCCCGAGTGTATCCTTGATCCCTTTTCCTATTTGTACCCTAGTGGGTGACTCCATGGTTGCTATAAGAGTCTATAGGGGTTGAGTGGTATCTGTTGGTGGTAGAGAAACTCTGGTATATCTGATAGAGTTAGACGTACTTGATTTTTCTATCATATTAGGGATGGACCTATTGTACTCGTATTGTTCCCCCTTAGATTGTTGAACTTTGAAGGTCGTGTCTAAATTCCCTACTGAGTCGGTCACTAAGTGGGAAGGGGGTTCTCTAGTGCCTAAGGGAAGTTCATATCGTATCATAGAGCCTGGAAGTTGATTTCCAAGGGATGTCTTTATTATTTGGTACAGGTTAATGATTCAATCTCAGAGGGTCCTTTCTGTTAATTAATTCCTGTGGTTAGTGAATTCCCCAAGGTTTTCCTGACGATCTTCCTGGTATCTCTCCTGATAGGGAGATTGATTTTGGGATTGACCTTGTTTTGGATACTCATCCTATTTCAATCCATTCTTATAGAATGGCTCTAGCTGAGTTGAAGGATCTTAAGAAAAAGTTGAAAGACCTCTTTGACAAGGGTTTTATCCATCCTAGTCTGTCCCCATAGGGTGCTCCTATTTTCTTCGTGCATAAGAAGGATGATTCTCTTTGGATATGCATCGATTATCATCAATTAAACAAAGTTATGGTAAAGAATAAGTATCCTCT
>JAPEIP010000002.1:111328317-111344403 GCA_026120095.1 Capsicum chinense | reverse complement strand
TGTGTTTTACAGTTTCTTATGTGACCTCATTTGTGGTTGTACAATTGAGTTTTTAGTCCCGAGTGTATCCTTGATCCCTTTTCCTATTTGTACCCTAGTGGGTGACTCCATGGTTGCTATAAGAGTCTATAGGGGTTGAGTGGTATCTGTTGGTGGTAGAGAAACTCTGGTATATCTGATAGAGTTAGACGTACTTGATTTTTCTATCATATTAGGGATGGACCTATTGTACTCGTATTGTTCCCCCTTAGATTGTTGAACTTTGAAGGTCGTGTCTAAATTCCCTACTGAGTCGGTCACTAAGTGGGAAGGGGGTTCTCTAGTGCCTAAGGGAAGTTCATATCGTATCATAGAGCCTGGAAGTTGATTTCCAAGGGATGTCTTTATTATTTGGTACAGGTTAATGATTCAATCTCAGAGGGTCCTTTCTGTTAATTAATTCCTGTGGTTAGTGAATTCCCCAAGGTTTTCCTGACGATCTTCCTGGTATCTCTCCTGATAGGGAGATTGATTTTGGGATTGACCTTGTTTTGGATACTCATCCTATTTCAATCCATTCTTATAGAATGGCTCTAGCTGAGTTGAAGGATCTTAAGAAAAAGTTGAAAGACCTCTTTGACAAGGGTTTTATCCATCCTAGTCTGTCCCCATAGGGTGCTCCTATTTTCTTCGTGCATAAGAAGGATGATTCTCTTTGGATATGCATCGATTATCATCAATTAAACAAAGTTATGGTAAAGAATAAGTATCCTCTTTATCGAATTAATGATTTGTTTGACCAACTTTAGGGTGCTATATATTTCTCTAAGATTAATCTTCGGTTAAGTTATCATCATCTAAAGATTAGGGAGGTAAATATCCCTAAGACTTTTTTTCAAAGCCGACATGGTCATTATGAGTTCTTAGTCATATCTTTTGGTTTGACTAATGTCTTAACAATATTTATGGACTTGATGAATAGGATTTTCGGCTAGTTTCTGGATTTGTTCGTCATCATATTTATTGATAATATTCTGGTGTATTCAAAGAGCAAGGGGGATCATGCTGACCATCTCTATATCGTGTTGGAAACCTTTAAAGATTAATATTTGTATGCTAAGTTTTTGAAGTTCGAGTTCTTGTAGAAAGTTGTTACTTTTTTGGGTTGTGTCATTTTTAGTGAAGGGATCATAGTGGATCCACAAAAAGTTGTAGTGGTTAAGAAGTGATCTAAGCCAACGACTCCAACCGATATTCGAAGATTCTTGGGTTTAGCCGATTTCTATAGGATATTTGTAGAGAGTTTCTTAACTATAGATGCCCGCTGACGAAGTTGACCCAGAAAAAGGTGAAGTTCTTGTGGTCTGATACTTATGAGGGTAGTCTTATGGTCCTGAGGGAAATGATGGATTCATGGTTTACTGTGATGCATCCCATATGGGACTTGGTTGTCCATTAATACAGCATGGTAGGGTAGTGGCCTATGATTCTAGGTAGTTAAAGATCATGAGAGGAATTATCCGACTCATGACTTGAAGTGTTTAGCTGTGGTGTTCGCATTAAAGATTTAGTGTCACTATTTGTATGGTCTATATAGATATTTTTTCTGATCATAAGAGCCTACAATATGTGTTCACCTAAAAGGAGTTGAATCTCAAGAAAATGAGATAGCTTAAGTTGCTGAAAGACTACTACATGAGTCTCCATTACCATTTAGGTAAAGCTAATATAGTTGTCGATGCTCTTAGCAGGTTATCCATGGGAAGTCTAGCTCATCTAGATGAGGATAAGATAGAATTAGTAAAAGATATTCACCGTTTGGATAAACTTGGAGTTCGTCTCTTGGAATTTAAGAATAGGAGTGTGTTTGTAGAAAATGGTGGCGCAGTCCTCTCTTGGTACTGAAATATAGGAAAAAAAGGTATTGGATCCTGTCTTAATGAAGATTAAGAGAGATGTGGGATAACAAAGGGTTATAGCTTTGAAATTAGTGGCGATGGTATCTTGAGGTACCAATGCAGATAATGTGTTCCCTATGTAGATGGGTTGCGAGAGAGGATCTTTGTTGAGGCTCAAGAATCGCATTATACCATTCATCCTGGTTTGATGAAGATGTATCATAATATTAAGGAGATTTATTGATGGAACAATATAAAGCGATATGTAGCCAGTTTTGTGGCTAAATACATGGTGTGTCAACAAGTGAAGGTCGAGAACTTAAGACCTGGAGGGCAGTATTAAGAAATTAAGTTGCCAGAGTGGAAATGGGAAGTGATTAAAATAGATTTTGTTACAGGTCTTCCTCTCTATCGAAATCAATTTGATTTAATTTGGGTCATCGTGGATAGGATGACTAAGTCTGCTCACTTCTTGCCAGTGAGGACTAATTATTTGGCAGAGGATTATGCAAAGTTTTTCCTCCAAGAGATTGTGAAGTTCCATAGGACGCCTATTTCTATCATATCCAATCGTGGCACTCAGTTCTCATTACCGTCTTGGTGTTCATTTCATAAAGGTTTGGGAACTAAGTTAAGCTTTAGTATTGCTTTCAACCCACAGTTGGATGGACAGGTAGAAAGGACTATTTAGACACTAGAAAACATACTTAGAACTTATGTGATAGACTATGGTGGTAGTTGGATTGATCATCCTCCTCTTATAGAGTTTGCGTATAATAATAGCTATAAGTCTAGTATTAGTATGACTCCTTTCGAGGCCTTGTATAGTTAGAGGTGTAAGTCTCCTATCAGATGGTTTGAAGTTGGTGAGGCTGAGATATTTGGCCCAGATTTGGTTCACCAAGTGATTGATAAGGTGAAGGTGATTTGGGATAGGCTTAGAGCTACCCAAACTCCCCAAAAGTACTATGTGAATATGAGGCAAAGAGATTTGGAGTATAGTGTTGGTGATTGGGTGTTCTTAAAGGTATCACCCATGAAGAGAGTGATGCATTTTTGTAAGAAGGGCAAGATCAGCCCCCGATATATTGGTCCATAGTTGGTGTCGAAGAGAGTTGGTAATGATGTGTATGAATTGGAGTTTCCCTCTAGTTTGAGCGCTATTCAATTGGTGTTTCATGTTTCAATGTTGAGAAGTGCGTGGCTAATCCTTCGACGGTTTATCCTTTGGAAGATGTAGGTATTTCGGATTTCTTATCTTATTAGGATGTCCCAGTTGAAATTTTGGATCACAAATTTCGTCGGTTACAAATTAAGTACATATCTTAAGTAATGGTTCTATTGAGCAAACCACTAGGTTGAAGTGGTTACTTGGGAAGCCGAAGAGGACATGAAGTCCAAGTATCCATTCTTTTTTCACTCCAGAAAATCGTGCTTAAGGTATGTGTATTTCTTGACATCTTTGTTTTCTGACTTTGTTAATGAAAAGAGTTATTTCCTTAGCAACTTTGTTTTCTGTATTTCTTAAAGGTAAGAGTAGAGGTTTATGGAGTCAACTCGTGCTAATATATACCTCGTGCCATCATTCGAGGACTAATCATCCAAGTGAAGGAGAATTGAAACATCCCAAATTTTTAGCCCTTGAAAATATCATAAGCTTTAAGTTCACTGCCTTGGTAATAACTCATAATATGAATTGTAGGGTGTCTTAATGTGTTATTGGGTTGAGTCATAACCAAACCGGTTAGTTTATGGCCAGTTTTTTCTCTTAGTACGAATGGCTCACTACAAGTCGTAAGGATATATTATGAGTCATGGGGTTTAAATCATAGGTGTCTAATGTATACCCTAAATAGGTTCTGTGTTAATTATGAATGGGACCTACGAGTCGTAAGGTCCCATTACAAGTGTTGTGCCTGAGTTGTAAGGTTGGAAATGTAGGTTTCTTTGGTGGTTCTGGCCTAGTTATGAATCATGTTGATTAGTTAATGGTTGACTCATAGTCAATGACTAGCCTTTTTAAGCTTTTTAAGTTAAGGACATTCTATACATTTCCCCTCTTACAAACTGAAAACCTACGTCATATAGCTGCATTAGGGTATCATTATCCCTTATAAATACTTCAAAGTAACTTCTTAATACTCTCAAATTCCTCAAGGACAAAAACACTTAGGTTTTTCAAGAGGTTGATCAATTAGGAATTTTAACAGTGATTTCTCTTCGTATGTCTTACTATTTCAGGCATGTGACTCTTCCCTCATTATTACTTTGATAAAAATATATATATATTAAAGCTTTATACACGTGGAATTGTTTTGGTTTTGAAAACAAGGGTTGTAGGTTTTGAATGCTTATAGCTGAACAATGTTTTTCCACGATTTAATTATGATTATTCATGTTTTAAATATGGATTTGAACTTGTGGGTTCAAGGGTATGGTGGATGAATTAGGGAATTGTGATTTTCTGAAACTTGTGACTTTTAAAATGGTTATGACCCTAACCCATAGTATAAAATTAGTTTTGAACGAGAAAGGTGGGAATTTATAAAATTGAACTGGTCTTGAACTATTGCATGATATAAAGAGGTATTTGAAGCACAATGACCTGATTTAATGAACAAAGTAAGTAGGTGTCCCCCACCTTGAATTAATGAACAAAGGGAGTTGTTTTCCCCAAGTTGATGGGAATTTTTTGGTATGTTGTGGGTACCTTGAAAGTGTAATTGGTATAACCATAAAAATATAATTGCCTAAAATGTGGAATGTGGTTCATGGATGGGATTGTGTGATGAATGTTTTAACTGGTATAGAAATAAGGTTGTGTACCTAAGTCGTGAATGTAGAGGTCAAAGTGACCAACACTGTAAACTACATTTATCGATGCGGGGGTCAAGGTGACCAGGGAGGTTTGAGTCCCCCTTATTATAACTTCATGATTAGGGAGGTTCGAGTCCCTCATAAATCATTATATGATCGGGTGCTTACATCACCTTGGTATATGTTGGGAGGTTTGAGTCCCCTAAGTGCATATATATGATATTTTTCTCTGGTTTGTGTGGCTACACGCACTCGGGCCCGACCAGTGGGTGATAGTTGTTAAATATCGTATATAATGGGTACTATTATACGATGGTTGAGCTACAGAATCCAGGTTAAGGTTTTAAAGTGCATGTTAAACTTTGTTCCCTATCCCAGCATGATAAGTATATATGTATTTGCATATGCTTATTGTGCATTGGTTGACTTGATTTGAATTGACGAAATTATTCTTTCTTCATCCCGAGTTACATGCTAGTGTTCACCGTGCTAACCATCTTCAGACGATGTGTCCCCACATGATGAAGGAATTGGCCATACATCTACTTCTCCAGCTTAGTGATCGTGAATTGATCAAGAGTGGACTTGAAGTGGTTAGCTTTTATTCCCCAGAAGGCTCCATTTTAGGATAATGTTTCTCTTTTTATTATAGAATATCAGATAATATTTTTGGCTATAGTCGGGGGAATGTCAGGACACTTATTTGATATTCAGTTTGGTTCACTTATTAGAAAGCTTTGACTGGATTACTATGGTTGTTGGACAGTGTTGGTCGGTCATTTGATTAATCATTAGTGGTTGGTTATGGATATGCATTACAATTTTCTTAAGCTATTTCATGCGATCTAGTTATATGTTCGGAATTCATAACACATGGTTGTAACATGGTCTACAGTTTGGGGTGTTGGGGAGGGGGGTCTCCGATCCTTGTTGCACTTGAGATACCTATCACAACAAGGCCCTCGATTGGGTCATGCTATAGGGCATGGTCATAATGGGTATCTTAAGTCCAATAACGACCGGAAAGCACCCCCAACAACCAAACCGTAGACTATCTTACACTAACGTTAGATGAATTTCGAACATATAACAAGATAAGGGAACTTTAAATTAAAGATATTTTTATATAGGAATAACAAAACCAACGAACAACCAAACAATCCCAAGTCCACAGTAGTCCAATAAAGCCTCTACCAAACCAAATATCAATATAGTATCAAAACATGCCCCTGACTATAGCTAAAAACAATATCTAATAGTCTATAACTCAAAAGAAAAATATAATCCTGAAATAGAGCCTTCAAAAGCATAGAAGCTGACCACTTCAAGTCAACACTCAAGAATGTTGTGAATTTCTTGATATCCTAATTCTTTGATCTCATTAAGTTATAAGCCCATGTTTTAACAAAAATTCAATACTCTTACATATTCAAAGTTCAAACCCACAACACTAGAGTAAAAGGAATATTTACTTATATACCTAAAATCTCTCCTATGTTTTGCCGATGTGGGTTCCTTATCCTAAGTTGGGGTGTTACATACACCCCCTCTTATGGACTCAATGTCCTTGCTGAGGTTTGCCCATCGAATGAGATTCTTCTAGACTCAAGAATGAGGTTTGCCCTACCTTACTAGGATTTAGCTAAACTCAGTTTGAACTCTAGCGCACATCGACAAGGCTGACCAATATTCTCCATAGCCTTATGAACTAAATCTGGTCCTATCAATGTAGCTTCACCAACTTTAATCAAACCAATTGGAGATCTACACCTCCTACCATAAAGTACTTTAAATAAAGACATCAATTATAATGACCCTCTAGGTCATTCCTCAATTTTTATGCATTCTAGTATTTTGAGCCTTCCTACAGCAGTTAGGTCATTTATGACTTGACGGAACTAACAATTTAGAGATTGGATAGTTTATTTGGATTTTAGGCTCATTTCTCTATTTTAGAGCTTTCACTATTAACGATTTAGTCTCAGACCAAAACTCTTAATAGATGACCTCAGATAAGAATTTTGATAGTGTCATTAGCTCTAGAACATCGATTTTAGGTTGGGGACCTTGGTTCAGGTCCCGAGGCTTTCGAACTCATTTGGGCTATTGTATGAATTATGTAAAAAATGGAACTATAGGAGTGGGCCCCACATTTATTCTAAATGATCTCGAATGAAAGTTTTGATGGTTCTATTGAGTTTGAAACATCAAATTTGATATGGTAGCATATTTTATTTGTACGTACGAGGTTCCAAATGAATTTCAAACACCCGATCGAAGTTCATTCTGTACTTGGCAAAATATGATGCATCAGGTCACTAGAGTGACCACTTAAGCGATATTATGATCACTTTTGTGGTCATCGCATATGAGGCTATATGTTGCTTAAAAAACACTGGCCATCCAGTCAGTTATCGCGTATGCGATGATCAGTCCACTTAAGCAAATATCGTGTAAGTGATATGGGGTTTGCATAAGAGATACCCGATCTCGCTACTAGATCATGTAAGCAATAGGTGAGTCGCTTAGCAACACCTGATGGATTTAAAAGCCCTATTATCCACTTGATTTTCTTTCAACTTTTCCATCATTTTTACACCTAATTGAGAGCTCAAAGAAAGGAAAAAGTGAGGAATCCTCCAAATAAGTTGAGGTAAGCTTGCTAAGTCTTTTTAGTCATTTCCAATCAATTCCCCCTTTGATTTCCATCAAAATTCATAGTAAAATTCTTAGAAGTTAGGGCTTTAATTCCTAAACCTTAAGGGTATATTTGGGACCCAATTTTTGCTCCATTTTTGCTCAACACTTGAGCACACATTCTTTGTACTTTGAGGGCCTCATAACGGGTTTGATTTTGGATTTCATTTACGGGCCCTGCAGGCCCGTTCTTGAACAAAAATTCAATCTGGCCCTTAATATAGTGAAACAACTAGTTTTTGGACCTTAATAAATTTCCTAGAATTTTGGTCTCTGGAACCAATACGAATCACAGGTACGAGTCATATATTAGGGTAAGATGGTGAGGTCCAATCGTATGCTGACTAATGTTGGTTGGTGGGATGGATTTTGGTTACTAAAATAGATATGACTTAGGGGTACGAGTCGTATTGGTGGGTATAGATCATTTGGTTCCTTAACATAATCTTATACTTGGTTACTTAGGTTGGATCTGAATACGAGTGGCCCACCATAAGTCATAAGCCAGGGTATGAGTCATACCCAAGACTCGTATGGTGGACAGTGTCTAAATCTTCTTTGGGTTTAAACCTGCCAGGGGTACATATGAAGGGTATGGATCATATGCTTTGGATATGACTTGGTTGGATGAGTCATATGTTGAACAGTGTTGGATCCAAATGTTGAGGCTGGGATAGGAGTGAAAGGTACCACTCGTATTAGAGGGTACAAATTGTGAGGGTCAATCATACCCCTGGGATGGGATTTTGTCCAACTTAAGTAGGGGTATTCAGGATATTTCCCCACTTATCCTAATAATGTATCCATGACTTTTAACCTACTTGGGAGGTTATTTATCTTATTATTATATTCATTAATACTTAGAGACTCTTCTAAAATACTCAATAATTCTCTCAAAAGCTTTTGGGCAAAGGAAGCTAGGGTTTTAACTAGAGGATTGATTTAAGGCTTGTCTTGGTGATTTCTTTCCATCATCATCTTTGTTTAAAGCATGTTCTCTTCCCTCATTGTTAATTCTAACTAAAAGTATGGTTTTTATGAATGTTTTCATAACTTCATGGATTGTATAATGTTGGTTTTTAAATATGAATTGGGGGTTTTGATATTGAATGGTTGATTATGGCTTTCTATGGTTTTAATTAAGCTTTATGTGCATTAATGGTGGTTTTGGATGATTGGATTGCACGGGAACAATTTAATGGTAATTAGAATTGGTTTTGGCTATATTATGCCCCCAATGTGTTTGACAAAATGCCTATAATAATGTTTTTATTGCATTAAGTATCTTGCTTGTTTTAAAACTTGGTAAAGGAATTATTCATGGTTTAAATGGCTTGGAAAGATAAATGGATAAATGGTTATGATTGTGGGAAACATGGAATCCCCCAAGTGGTTTAATATGGTAAATAGAAGGGCACTTGGAAGTCCCTTTAAACCTGTATGTGGTTGGCTATGGATAGTACTTGCAAGTATGATCGATATGATGATACCACCACTAAATGGCCTTGGTTAATAAATTGTAAATGGATTGGTTGGTTTCTTGGAATTGATTTTAATTGGGCAATAATGGCGGAATGTGTAGCAAAGTTGTGGAAGGTGGAGGTCCCGGGGGGACCAAAGCTGGAAATGCATACTTGTCGATGTGAGGTTGGTCTTGGTGACCATGTGCATGATGTCATATTATATTTTAGGGAATATACTAGTTATCCTAGGTTTTCTTCCCTAGTTGTGCAGCTTCACGCACTGAAGCCCTTTCAACAGGGGAAGCTGAACCCATATAGGCTATGGGTGGTTTAGGATGGCAAAGCTACATAACCCAGGTAAAGGTTTTAAAGGCATACTAAAGCCGCTCCCCTTTCCTTGCATGGTTATATATATGTGTGTATAGTTTTAAGTATATAAATAGTTTTACTTGGTTTTGTAAATGGAATTATTTAATCCTTATCCTGAGATCCTGCTAGAGTTCACCCGCTAACCCGTCTACTGCCGATTGTATACCTACGCTATGCAGGAACCGGTTGTTCTACTCCTCCTACATAGTGATTGACTCAGGGATCAGCATTTGGACTAAAGTGGTGAGCTTCATCCTTTTGTAAAGCTCTATTTAATATTATAGATATTTCTAGACACTTTGCTTTTATTTTGGATATTGGTTTTGGCCAGGGTTAGGGGCATGTCCCATTCAGATTTTATTACTTTTTGGTTAGAGGCTTTCTGGTACTGCTATGGGTTGGAATGGGCGGGATCGGTATAGGTGTCAGCCTTAGCATTGGTATTGGTATTGAGGCTATCATCATCAAACACTCACTAAAACTTGAATGATAGGAAAGCTTTCAACTTGTACTTAGAGTTAGGGGACCTATATGATCTAAATCCATGCTCAAATAGATTCCCACACTAAAAAATTGATCAACACACTAAATTTACATAAGATTTAAGGCTTTTGAAATGTCTACGCATAGGAATGATGGATTTTTATTCTAGTCCAAAATGTGGGGTATTAGAATATCTCCCTACTTGGGAATATTCTTCATCAAATGAGACTGGCTGAGATAAGAGAAAATACAACTAACGTGGATATAGAGCGTGAATAACTGATCATGATTTCATAGCTGACATGATTGATAAGCTGAACATATCATACTGAACATGCATATCTGATGCATGCATAACTTATTCATAAGTACATGAGGGAGAGTACTGATAAGCTGATCATGCATATCTGATGCGTGAATATATGGCTGAACTGGCTCATGAACATGCAATGAATATGCAATGGTAAAGATACCATGTTTGAACTGGAAACTGATCATGGAACTGAATACCAAGTTTGTACTGAATACTTAACATGAAGATGAATAAGCTTAAAGAGAACTGTTTCCTTAAACGGAAATGCTAATGAATCTTGAGATCGTTTACTAAACATGCATGAGCAGAAATATGAGAATATAACTGAATTTGGAACGTGATACATGAACTGAACTGAGACATTGAGTACATGGCTTACTACTGAGTTTTGAAGCTAGAGGGTCGGATCATAAATAACACTTCCTCCAAGATAAATTCATTAAAGAAAACAACATGTGTAAATCAAGGAAGTTTGGGGGCTATAGTTTATCTCCCCCTTGGGACACTATGTCCCTTGAAGGATGCTGGACTGACCTTGCTGAGATATTGAGGAAGTTGAGGCGATGCACAAGGCACCTAGGTACAAAATCATGACTGATTATCTGAGTTCTAAAATTGAAGTGTGATGCATGAATGCATAGACATACTAACTTATCTAATTGACTGAGTAACTGTTAACTGAATGTTAGGTATGCAAGCCTAAATTGTACTTAATCTGAGTAGCTGGGCTGAGGCTATAAGTATTATGCATATGAGAAGAGACTGACTGAGTAACATGAGGTAACTGATCATGGATTTTATGAAAGCTATATTGTCTGAAAATTACAGGACCAAAAGTATTACATGATTTGGAAACATTCCATAGACTGAGGTATTGAAATACCTATAACTGAGTAGCTGATAATTGTATGCTATGGTCAAGCAAGTCTAAAACTGAACTGAATTTTTGAGCTAACTATTGATTTGAAGATAACACTATAACTTAAGACTGTAACTGGGATCCATACTGGATCTAAATGTTGGGTCCTGATAACTGAATACTGAAACTGAGGTTTAGACTGATACTGAAGTGCTTAATTCTGAGACTGAACACTAATTACTGAGTTGTGATAGTTGCACAATGAAGGCTGACATAAGTCAAGGATTTGAATATACATTCACACTTTGAATTTTCCAAATTTCTAAGTACTACCTCTTGCTAGCCCTTTGCTTGCATACTAACAGGATATTCAAGTCTATCTTTGTATCTAGACCCTCGTATAAAACTTTCATGAAATAATCTTCTCTTAACATGAAACATTAACTCTCTCCCATCTAAGAAATTTATCAACACTACACTATTCTCATAAAGAGAGCTCATGAAGGGTGAAATCAGGAGAACCTGAAACATGAATGGATATTGACTGAACTTGGCACTTTACTGAAGTTTGAGGGATATAATATAAATACCATGTGTGTACCAAAAAGTCTAAACTAAGGGTATACATGACCTAGTCTGAATTTAACTGATCAGTAGAGATGTAGCATGAGTCATTGAAGCTGAGTATACTGTAAAACATGATATGTGTAAATGAGTCATGAGCTGCATGACCTGAGTCTGGAATTTTTGAGTTCATGGAACATGATTTGTAACACTGAGTGATCTAGAACTGAACTCCCTATACTGGGAACTGAAAACGCACACAATTCTATGGAATGCGTGTGAACATAAGCTGTATTCATGGAATCTGAGACATGAAGCATGCATAGGCATTATGCTGACTGAAGTACGAAGCTTTATGCTAAGATCAGGATGGGTCGGGAATCATCCTCCCTAACTACTTTTCTGTACATACTGGCACTACTACTGGAATCTGAGAGCCTGACTTGTGTACTTGATCTACCATCTCCCCCTTGGCTTTAAGCCATCATCATTAGTCTGTGAATACTAAACTAACATCTGAACTAAATTGCAATCATCATCACATACTTACACTTTGATCAACACATGATCGCCTTACTAAACACATCATCTGCCTCTGTTTCCTCACATACTATTAATATCACATTCACACCTTCATGCCTAATTTTAAGTTAATAAACTTAAATTTCTAACTCCCACTGTTCAAGCCTACTGATTTATTCTGGCACAATAAACCCTATGAATACATAGTCTATTCATTCTGGATATCGTTATCCCAACTTGTCTACTGCTAAACTCCTAAGTTCATTTTTCTAACTCTGGGTCACATGTTATCTTAGGATTCTGATAAGGGATCTGATGGCATATCTTAATCTAGGTTCGAGAATGATTTCTCATGATCAGGAATCAACTTTGGAACATAAAGGAACTGATGGGATACTATCTAACAAAGCCCTATCTTTAGGACTTGAGCTTCACTGTTTCTGTTATCTTGAAAGTAAGGTGGAATTAACATGAGTGAAGCATGATGAAAATCTACATGAGTTTCTTAGAAAACCTTGTTATACCAATATCTGAGACATGAAAGAAGGGAAATTGTTCCTAAAATATCTCATAGCCTCTTGCACATAAGTGTGGTGCATAACACACGTATGTACAAAACTCTACTAGATGCAGCTTTCAAACTTCCTAGGACTCTATTGAACCTTAGGCTCTGATACCAAGTTTGTAAAACCCTAATTTTCTAAACTGGAATGCTACACGGTGCTCACGACCCTAAAGGACCACAAGTTAACCCATGACTGATAGTTGTGCCTGTATGCTACATAATATAACATAAAGATGCAGAAAAACATGTACTAAAAGGCCATAAGGTTCAAATCTAAATATACATCTGATAACAAAATATCTTTAAATGGTATAAAAATACCAAAACAAGTCTAAAATAACTATCTATCATGCTAAAGTCTGGAAAGCCTCTAACTGTCTGAATAAGGAGTTGATGGAACATGTCCCCAACTAACTCCAACTACTAAAATAAACTGAAAAACTGAAATAGTAATGAAATCATCATATCCTTAAAGGATGAGGACTCACGTCTAACTCTGACTGCTGATACTGGAATCTACTGCTGATTTGGAGCTCGTGACTCTGAACCTATGGTGTAACATAAGAGAAAGCACCATAGCACAAATACGTCAGTACATCTGAATGTACTAAGTATACGAGTGAGGTAGGCTAAATGCAAAGGGTTATATGCATGAACAATGCTGACTAATATGAATGTAAGAATACATACATGCATACGTAACTGTAACTGAACTCATGGAGATACTGACTACTAAGTCTGAATATGACAACATGAGTGTACTGATACTAAGATACTGAATAGAGAAATGACTATTTTTGATAATTTGAATTATGAAAAACTGATCTAGTTGACTGTGTTTGACAGCCCTGAAGATGAATACTGATATCATGAATTCTGATAACTGATGTGACTGATACATGAGTTCAGAGAACTGATATAACTAACATAACTATGATGATTGGACTAACTGATGTAACTAATATTGAGTGACTGTATCTGATAGTCTAAGTTCTGATGGAACTATCTGAGTTCCATTCTATATGGAGTAACTGAATCTGAGATCAGTCCTATGTAGTGGGTGATCTTTGAATTTGATGATTCTGATACTGATTAATTATAGTTGAGATCAGTCCTAGATAATGATTTATCTTGAAGTCTATTTATACTGATAAGCATTGACTGTATCTAACAATACTGAATCTGTACTACTAAGCTGAGTGACTATTTCTGACAGCCCTAATTTTGTAACTGAAACTGTGGGATGTGTTCAACTAACTGACATGCCCCAAGTTAAGCTGGTAGGGATTCAATATCTACCCTGACTAGAAGGGTGTCAGTACCGCACCACCAGTAAAGATATCTGTTGTGGAGTCAGTCCTAATCTAGTGGGTAACTCCTGGGATCAGTCCTATAAATATAAATGTGCTAACGGGTGACCCTTGAGTGTGTCAGTCCTATCTAATGGGTGACATCTGGTACCTACGCTGGCTACGTAGTTATGGAACTTAGGGATTGATTCTAAGGATCTCAGTCCTTTCTAGCACGTGAGCCCCCATCCCTAGGCTCACTCGATGATAAATCCTACTCCCATCAGAAAGACACTAATCTGAATAACTGAGCTAAACTGAATAAATGAACTGAACTGATTAGCTGAAATGATACTGATTAACTTAACTAATACTAGTGGTATTGTTTAGCGGAGCTAAACTAAGTTTACTGAGTTCCCTTGACTGAAGGAACATACTGAGTTCTGAGGACTGACTAAGAGTACTGAAATTACTGAGATCGCTAGGAATACTGTTGTTACTGAGATCACTATGATTACTGAGTGCTGAGGTTACTGAACTACTGAGATGCTGAGATTTCTGAGTTTTCCTGAGTCATATGACTAACTAAATTCTATAGACCATGGCTTGACTGAGAGTATCGTGATAACATGAGATGGCATTAGGTACATAGCTATATTATTTTGGGTACAAGTACCCCCAGGACTCGATGGAAGGAAATTGACACACATAGCTGACTTGACTACATGACCAACATCAACAATCCATAATATCATAACTTAGGGAATTCCATGAAGTGCATGGATATCATACATTTTGTACATAAGTAGGATTTGCAAGTAAGCATGGCATAATCTCATAAGATGTAATACCCCAAAAAATCCAAACCAATATTAGAGACATGTACCGAGCTTATGCATAGTACATCATGGTTCTTTTATAGTTTTATGAGAAGGTTAAATCTATATTAAGGCTTCAAATAACTCTCAGCTATCAGACGAATCAAAACAATCCTTACCGATTGAATTCTTGAGAAGGATATTGGTATAGTCAACTTCAAATGAGAATATCTCTCATTATAATTGGAATTTTTGAGCTCATGACATGTCAACAGATATATAATTGAATTATCTTTCCAACAATACCAATTTCTCCTAAATCTGATATCAGAGCAAAGAGTTATTCCTATTTTACTCCAGTATATCAGGATGGAAACAGTGTGACGACATTCGTGGTAGCTTACCACATTTATGACGCCCTATCATGAAGGTCGTCACCCTTAGGCAGAAACCAACTCGTAAGTGACAATATTTGTGGGATCTTACCACACTGTTGAATCCCTATCATAAAGATCATCAGCCTTTGACAGAAACTAGCTCCTAAGTGACGACATTCGTGGTAGCTTACCACACTTGTGATGCCCTACCACGAAGGTCGTTAGCCTTAGGCAGAAACCAGCTCCTAAGTAACGATATTCGTGATATCTTACCACATTTTTTATGCCTTTTCACAAATGTCATCAGCTATGATTTTTAGCAACTGGGAATTTAGTTCATAAGGGTATTTGGTCTTTTCCTTCACCTTCCACAACTTATAACCCTAAAGAGGCATAAATTTTCCCATTTTTCTTTAGTTAATCATCTTAAAAACCCTCTCTTATGCTCTAAACCACAAGATTGGGGTTTCTACCAAACTCATCTCTCAAAAGCAAGATTCAAGCCTTTTTCCAAGATAATTGAGAATTAAGTTTCCCAATCCAAGAACTCTCCAGCAAATCATCAAATTTTCCTTTCTAAGGTATTCATAGTGTTCATCTATGGATCCAATCCATTCATAGAGCTTAAGAACCATGTTTTAAATATTATTTTGTAAACATTTTGTGGTGATATGATTATGTACATGTTGACGATTGTTTTTTAAGTTTCAATGTGATGTCTAAAGGTATTTTCATGGAATATATATGGTTGTTAATTGAAAACCATGAACTTTAGGTGGTTTAATATGGTGCGAGCATGAAACTCACCTATGCCTTAAAGAATACATGCAAGGTGTTTGATAAAATACTTAGGATGCTAGAAATTTATGTTTGTATGGTTCTATGATGTCTAAATGACAAGTCCATGTTAACTATATACTTCAATATGAATCCCATGCTTTTCATGTGTTGCTATTATGGTGGTATGAAGCATGTAAGATAATGGAGATATACAATATGTACATGAAATATATCCATGAATTCCCTACAATGTTTAAGATGTTGAATAACTATATGAAATATGATATCCCCTA
>JAPEIP010000002.1:111308504-111327435 GCA_026120095.1 Capsicum chinense | reverse complement strand
AGCATAGGTTGAGATATCGCAGCCTGTTATATGAGGGTAGATGAGGTGGCTTAACCTGTTATATGAGGGTTCCCACCGTTCTCACTAGAGTTACCTATTATATGAGGGTTGCTCACATGTTGTTCTTACCAGTGGCACGGTATTGACACCCTTTTAGTCAGGGCAGAGATTGGACCATATCTTAGCCATAATGGTACATATGGGGCATGTTGGTTAAATAACTACCTCCCACAGTTTCAGAATCAGTCTTAGTAAAAGAACTCAGATAGTTCTTCAAATATCAGTATACCAGGACTGTCAGATACAGCCAAATTCAGCTATAGTGCAGAACTCAGATAGTTCTATCAGATTTAAGACTATTAGATACAGTCGCCCATGTTATCAGAACTATAGTTTCAGCCATGCCAGTTATCAATAAACCATGTATTAGCGTACAGATCTAACTATCACCTACCCACGATCTTAGTTACTATGTATGTATGTTTACACTCTCACATTCATATCAGTCAGTCAGTTAGCATTGTTCATGCATGTAAACCCTTTTGAATTAGCCTGCCTGACTCGTATACCCAGTACTCCAGTTGTACTGATGCATTTATGCTATGGTGCTTTCTTTCATATTACACCATAGGTTCAGAGACACGGGCTCTAGATCAGCAGTAGCATCCAGCCGCAGAGTTGTAGTGAGTCCTCATCCATTCGAGGGTGATATTATTTTATTTCATTTATTATTTTAGCTCAGTTTTGCTAGACGGAGTTAGTTGGAGACATGTTCATTCAACTCCTTATTTAGAAAGTACTTAGAGGCTTTCAGATTCAGTATTCAGACTTATGTTCAGATTTGATTCAGTATTCAGCTATTTTGGGTGCCTTTCACCCATATGGATATTATGTTTTGACAAATTCTTTATTCAGTTGAACCTCATGGCCTATATTTTATGTTTTCCGCATTATTATGTTATATATGTAATGTAGAGGTATAGATATCAGTCATGGGTTAGCTTGTGGTTCCTCGGGGTCATGAGCATCGTGTAGCATTCCGATTCAGAAAATCGGGGCATTACAAACTTGGTATCAGAGCCTAAGGTTCAATAGAGTCCTAGGAAGTCTGAAAGCCCCATCTAGTAGAGTCTTGTACATGGGTGTGTTGCGCGCCACATTTATGTACAGGAGGCTATGAGGTATTTTAGGAATAGTTCCATTTCTTCAGTATTCATGTTGTGCTAGTAAGCATAATTTCAAGTTAGTCTCTCAGTCTAATCCGCTCTTCTCTTATTTTAGAAACATGCCTCCAAAGAGAAGAAATCAGCCAGCTCCTCTGCCCGAAGATCCTTTGGACGAACATATTTCTCATGCGGAGTTTAGGACCGTATTTACCACTCTTGCTCAGTCTATAGCTGCCCAGAATGAATGACCAGCAGTTATTCTGGCTAATCCTGTGGCCAATTCAGCAGCAGCTAGGATTTGGGACTTCACCTGAATGAACCCTCCATCCTTCTTTGGGTCTAAGCCAGACGAGGATCCTTGGGAATTCATTGACCAAGTCCAGAAAGTCATTGATATCATGGGATTCATTTCTTCTCAGAGTGCTGAGTCTGTCGCATTCCAATTGTAGGATGTCGCTCACTTTTGGTACAAGCAGTGGTTAGCAGAAAGGTTAGAGAATGCAGGTCCTGTTGAGTGGCAAAAATTTGTCACAGCTTTCTTAGACAAATTCTTTCCCCAAGAGCTGAGAGAGGCCAAAGTTCTTGAGTTTATGCACAATAACATTATAATATATTTCCCAACTAGGAATTTTATGGGAATCTTAGTGGGAATATTTTGGGGACCGTGTGCACTTCTTAATCCTACTAGGTTAAGGGTTATTATTTTATACCCACTTAGTGGGAATATATAAAAGGAAAATAATTTGGTGACAATTTGTGGACAACTTTGGGGATTATTTTTGGTGGAAACATCTAGGAACAAACTTGGACAGCTTGGACGTAATTGGAATTATTTGGAGACGGCTGCTACTTCTTTAGGTTTTTATTATTTTTTTATTTAGCTTTTAATTATATCATAACATGTATTCAATTATTTGGATCGTGATTATGAATATTATCAACTAAAAACCCTCTTTCCATGGTTAAAGCCAAGAACATGAGTACTATTATTTTGGATTAAATTCTTTTAATTTGCTTATCATTGTTGGTTGTTTGTTTATTCTTGTTTTAATTATTTTATGGATTGATCACCCGTAAAATACATATATTATTGACATAGTGATCTTGGGAGAGGGAATAGGAAGATAGAACACAGGAATAAACAAATTTTGGATTTTTATTCTTTTATAAAATAAAGAATTGAACTTGGCACCTAGGACAGGATGTACTTAGAAGCCTTACTTGATTCAAACATAGGATGATAGCTTTAATAACTTAATTAGATTATTACATCCCCGCTCAATGATGTAGTTATAATATCCAGATTAGGTAAATGGTTATAGGTCGAGAGACCATGATCATGCAATTAACCCTACGACTCAACAACCCAGATAAGCAAGTTAACGAATAAAGTTCAATAACATAGTATGATTGTTCAAAGTGCTTTAATCCATTGATTGTCCCAAGAATTTTATTTTACGCACTGTTTATTTTATTTTTAGTTTACAATTATTCAACACTCTTATTGGTTACTTGATCTCAATTGGTAAACTAGAATTGGATAGTTGTTCACACAAGTCCCTGTGGGATTGATACTCGGCTTTCTTAAATGCCACTTTACTACTTGGCAGACCACTTACACTTACGTGTATGCTTGGTCACTATCAGATACATGGAATCCCCCAAGTGGTTTAATATGGTAAATGGTAGGGCACTAAGAAGTCCCCTTAAACCTATATATGGTTGGCTATGGATAGCACTTGCAAGTATGGTCAGTATGATGATACCACCACAAAATGGCCTTGGTTACTAAGAGGTAAATGGATTGGTTGGTTGCTTGGAAATAGGTTTAATAGATCAATAATGATGGGATGCGTATCAAAGTCATGGAAGGTGGAGGTACCGTGGGGACCAAAACTAGAAACTCATATTTGCCAATGTCAGGTTAGTCTTGGTGACCGTGTGCATGATGTCACTCTATATTTTGGAAAATGTACAATTGATCTCGGGTTTTCTTCCCTGGTCGTGTGAATTTATGCATTGGGGCCCTTTTAGCGGGGGAGCTGAACCCATATAGGCCGTGGGTAATTTAGGATGGCAAAGCTACACAGCCCAGGTAAGGGTTTTAAAAGCAAGCTAAACCCTTTCCCAGCATGGTTATATATATGTGTGTGTGTATGTGTGCGTGTGTGTGCATGTATCGTTGTGTGCATATGGATGGTTTTATAAATGACATTATTTTATCCTTATCTTGAGATCATGGTAGCGCTTACCCGCTAAACCGTCTACTGGTGGTTATATACCAATGCTATGTAGGAACCGACCGTTCTACTCCTCCTACATAGTGATTGACTCGAGGATCAGTAGTTTGATAGAAGTGGTAAGCTTTCATCCTTTTGGAAAGCTCCATTTCATGTTATGGATATTTCTAGACATTTTGATTTTATTTTGGATATTGGTTTTGTCCATGGTTTGGGGCATGTCCCAATCGAATTTTATTACTCTTTTGGTTAGAGGCTTTGTAGTACTCTTATAGGTTGGAATTTGTAAGATCGGTATAGGTGTCAGTCTTATCATTGGTATTGGTATTGAGGCTGGCATCATCGAACATAATTTCTCACTATTCCATCATATTTCATTTTGGGATTAATTATACTATATTTTGGAATCTTATTAGTTATGGCCTGGTTTATGACCTTTGGTCTAGTTTGGTATGGTTGGTGTGTTATGGTTGGACTCAGTTGGATTGGTCATGTTTGTGATCCTATCCCAGAGTCTTCATGTGAGATTTACACTATTTTCTTATATACTTGAAATTCAGACAACTCAGAATAGACGGCTGGAGGTTGGGTTGGGTAACGGGGGTGTTCTATGGTCCCGGATGGACTAGGGATGCCCATTATGACAAGGCCCCCAGTCAGGTAGTGTCATATAGCAATATAGGTCTCATGTGATTCCTAATGATGTGTAGATTACAATTTTGATAGAGTGGAGACATTTTGGGATCATGGAATGAAAACAAATGATATGTGGGAAATTCAAGGATTTGCAATTTGGCATCAAGGTAGGCTTCTATCTACTCTTCTTCTTAAGATGGTGTTTTGACAGTGCACACGCAAGTGTACGTGGCCTACTAAGTAATATAATGGCCCTCAAGAAAGCCGAATACCGATCCCACAGGGACTTGTGTTGACAACTATCCAATTTGAGTTTAATAATTGAGATCAAGTAACCAAAAAGAGTGTTGAATAATTGTAAACTAAAAATAAAATAAATAGTGCATAAAAATAAAAGTATTGAGACAATCAATGGATTAAACCCCAGGGTTAAAGCACTCTGAACAATCATACTATGTTATTGAACTTCATTTGTTAACTTGCTTATCTTGGTTGTTGATTCGTAGGGTTAATTGTGTGATCATGGTCTCCTGACCTATAATATTTTAGCTAATTTGGACATTACAACTATATTGTTGAGCGAGGATGTAATAATCCAATTAATTTATTAAAACTATCATCCTACGTTTGAATCAAGTGAGGCTCCTAAGTACATCCCTACCCTAGGTGCTAAGTTCAATTCTTTATTTCATAAAAGAATAAAAACTCAAACTTTGTTTATTCCATGTTCTATCTCCCTATTCCCTCTCCCGATATCACAAATTTGACAATATATATATTTTACGGGTGATCAATCCATAAAATAATTAAAACAGGAATAAACAAACAAACAACAATGATAAGCAAATTAAACAAATTTAATCCAAAATAATAGTACTCATGTTCTTGGCTTTAAACAAGGAAAGAGGATTTTTAGCTGATAATATTCATAATCACGATCCCAATAATTAAATACATGATATGAATAATGAAAGACTAATTAAAAAAATTAAAAACCTAATAAATAAGTGCAACTGCCTCTACTTTGTTGTCCACCGCTTCCAGGTGTCCACCAAAAATAATCCAAGAATTGTTCACCCAAAATATTGTGCACCATATGTATATATAATATAATACTCCTAATCCATGTGGGATTAAGGAATATTCCCCCAATATCCTCAAAATGCGTGCCATGAATTATTTTCAAAATAGGATAAAGTTCCACCCGTGTCGGCACAGAATTTGCTCGTGCATGTGCACCCAACGCGACGTGTTGATGATCGCTTTGATAGGAATGGTGTGGTGCATTGATTATTGCATGGCTGGAGGTGGCATATTTGACGTGATGCATCGCTATCGCGTTGGCTCACTGGAATTTGCATCCAAAATTTATTCTAAGTGTAGAACGTCCTATTCTTTGCCCAAACCTTTTGTAGTGTATTTTCAATGAATTTATGGCCTTTTTATCATCAATATATCACCATATTTAGCTCAGAAATCCTCCTACAATATTATACACCACATATTAGAGATCAAAACAACACAATATTCTCAATGATAAATCAAAACACGAGCTAAGATAAGGCTAATTCGCAATGATCTTCAAATTTATATTTCGACTATTAACTTAATTAAATTGAACTTTACCCATTACAAACAAGTTATTTCACTCATAATTACACATTTAAAACATTTGGAATAAATTAAACACATTAGAATCCACCGAAACTAACTAGACATATACCTAGCTCAAGCTAGTAAAACTAGTTTTTCGAGTTGAACTCTAAATGACTCAATTAAGTACAAACTTATTTGAAAAACACTTTGAACATTGTAATCACACACTTGGACACTTAAATCCATATTTATATCAATACTAGCACATAAAGCACATGAATTATTCTCAAAACAAGACTAAGTAAGCGAGAATAGTAACATTAGAATGCATAAATACATCCAACATCACCGCCCCACACTTAAAGTCTTGTTCTTTCTTGAACAATTCTTTACTATAAGCATCATAAGTTGAGTAGAATCTACACTTCTACTAAATTCAAGGAACTTTATCTAGTACTACAATGACTACACGGACTGTAAGTTTCTACACAAAGCACGTTATTTACACAATTGATAGCTCATGAACACCACTCCAAAACATCCTAGCCTTAAGGATTGACTCACCTAAGTGGAAAAAATATTCTTATTGTTCAATCAAGGCATCATACAAGTCACCCACATTTATCAAACATGTATCTCTCATAACAAAAGAGTTACCCATAATCACTCACAATATTGCAATTTATAACATAATGGGTACAAGAATCAAATTACTCTCACTCTCACAACAAATTCACAAGTTACACATAATGCACCATAAGCTTTCCCTTATTGTAATGCTCCACTAATATTAGAATGATGAACTTCAGATCAAATAGGTCTTTTTCGAGTTGTAATGTAGGCTAAGGGACAGCTAGGAACTATTTGAGAATAGTGACTACCCTCTCTAATCTCTTTAATACACTACATTATATATTTAAAAAGTATCTCCAACAACCAATTTACACCATTTTTATCTACCCATATCTTTTGTTTTTGCCCCATCTCTTTTAAGAATTTTCACAAACATATGGTGGGCGCATTGTTTTTTCTTTCAAGATTCAATTTTTCTCATTTTCTACAGTCATGGGAATATTTATAACACCATTTATATCACTCCCAACTACCACACATCAAATATAAACACCAATGACTATTACCTTGGGCATTAATTTCACCTTTTTCTTCTTCAATTTCTCAAACTCACTACCAAATTAATTTTTCATTAAAGCGCCTAGGAGCATTTGGATTAAATTAAGGTACATAAAATAAGGGATTAGGCTACTTATCCGGCTACCAAAGAAAGGGCTAAAGGCTCAACGGGGGTTAACTAGGATAATGCACAAAGGGTAGGACAAATAAAAGGTATAAAACAAGGTTATCACAGAAATGCCTAATTCATCTCCTAAACCCACACTCTTTATTTTGCTTTACTCATACACCAGGAAAGTTCTAGACATCACATGCAACAAGGAATATACAAAAAAACTCACACGCACATGGCACATGCTCAACTCAATAGGATCATGATAGGTTCTCAACCAAACAATAGCATGAATTCAAATTTAAGCCAAAAAGTACAAGAGTCAAAAACTTAAGCCTAAGAGTCTCAAAAAAAGTAATTCCCTCAATCAACATGCTTTAACAAATAAAACACTTGCACGATGCAATCAAAAATAGACCTAATAAGAATATCCTGCACAAAAAATAAAATAAAATAAAATTGAGTCAAAATTTGAGAACTTCCCCACCCCACACTTAAAAATATACTTTATCTCCAAAGTGAACTTGAAAGTAAGAGATAGAAATACTCTCAGAGGCCTCTAGGCCTAGCTAGTAGCATCTTTTTGTATAAAGGGTCTATGGGACCTCACACTTAGTTTTTGCCATACTTTTTAGCTTAGGTTTCTGGTGCTGAGACTTCCCATTAACCTGAGACTCAATCAAAAACACAAACTACATAAAATAAAAACTAAAAACTAAAAATAAATGTTTATGCGTAACTTAAAAAAGGGAAAATAAAGGCCTGCTTTTTAGATCAACATTACTTGGACTTTTTATAATCTTTTAGAGAAACATTACTTGGCCTTGCACTGATTCCACCAAGTTTTGGGACTATCTTATGTATTTTAGTCTTTTATTTCATTTATTCTGCATTCTTTTTCCATTTCTCTTGGTCGTCTGTTACAAGTAGATTTGGACTACGGGTTGGCTTTCCTGTTGGTGGGTAATAGTAGGCACCATCATGACCTGAGAAATTAGGTCATGACAAATTGGTATCAGAGTCTAGTTTACAGGTGTGTTATTACAAGAGCTAAGCTTCTATTAGAGTCTTATGAGTCGGTGTGAAAACATCTATACCGTTAGGGGTAGGCGTTCGATCGGTTCGGTCTGATTGTTTAATATCGGTTTGGTTTATCGATTTTTAGATTGACAAAAATGACATCTGTAACCAAATCGAAATAAATTCAGTTTGGTTCAATTTTTACAAATTTAGTTCGGTTATTTCAAATTTTTATTTCAGTTTGAAATATTAAAGTAGTTAGCCTCTCTTTTTCATAACTAAGCTTTTAAAATTGATGGTATTTTTTAGAAAAAATATTTTTTTCAAACCTGTTTTTCATTCTCAAATATAAATAACTAAAAATAACTCAACATGGATGAAACAAAATGAAATAACATAAGCTTAACATAATACATAACATCATAAATCATTACATATAATATAACCTTGCATAAATAGTTTATAAAACAGTCCAAAGTCACCAAAATAGTCCATAAAATATTTGAGTCACTAAAATAATCCATAAACAGCCTGCGACGTATGCTAATTTGCTATTAAATATTAATTGTGAATATATAGATATATATAATAATAATATTATAAAATAAAATATATATCTTATTTATTTATTTAAAAAAAATTGGTTTTTTGGTTTAACCGAATTTATTTTTTTAAAACTGAAAATTGAACCAAAAAACCAAAATTTTAAAATTACAAATCCGATCCGAAAAACTGAAAAACCAAAACCAAAATTAAATTTCGGTTTGGTTTTTCAGTTTTTTTGGTTTAAATCAAAATATGTCCACCCCTATATACTGTATCTTTGGAAAGCTACAAAGCATTCTTAGGAAATTCTATTTTTGACTCCTTGTTGTGTGTCTGAATTTCTATGAGCCTCAAGTACATCCTTTGACTCTATTTTGTCCTAGATAGATGATGCGAGGTGGTTGATAGATACAAACAAGACTTCAGCACATATTTCCAGAGTTTCAGTATAGCATTGAACCAAAGAGTTAAGGATGGATGTCGAGGATCTTCAACATCAGTATCAGTCAATAGATTTGGGCCCAACCCAGACTCCAATAGGATTCATGACTACTTTAGGCTTTTGAGATTCAGTATTAAGGATTTTGATCCTCTTTATAGATACCTCGCAGCTAGAGGGATAACACCAGTTCATCGAGTAGTTCTCAAGAAGAGTTGGGTTTGTTAGTATTCAGTAGGGTTCCTTATTGGTTTCAGAGAATAAGACTAGGTTTTTTGAGTAGGCAAGGCATATTTCTATGCTATATCCTTTAGCGTAGACATAGTGCATGCATTTATTAAGGATTAGCACTTCTACTCTATTTGGCATTGGAGCACTTAATAGCAGCAGGGTTTATTTCTCTTAGGTTGTTCATCATGTAAGGACCACAAAGAGAGCATGCAATGGGACTTATGGAGGTAGCAGTAAAAGGCCATGTCATTGTATAGTGTTATTGGTATTCTATTTGGGAGTGAGCATTTTCCTAGTGGAGGTCAGCTTCACTTGCAACCTATCAATTCTATGAATATAGCATTTTCTACTATGGTTGGCTCTCAGGTTAGTCGTGGTAATCGCAAAAGATAGAGTTCTCATCAAACCTTTTGGAGTATTTGGTATGGGTCTTCAAGCCATGGTGGTCATTCTAGATCAACAAAGGTAGCATTATTTTGGGGTATTGCATGAGCTTTTTATAGTTGTGGTCAGATAGGACATTAGTCTATAGAGTAACCCAAATGCGAGTAGGTTGTTTAGATAAAATTATCACATATTTCTCACCATCCTAGGATTTCTGAGTTATGTTATAATTGCAGAGATGATGGTTATTTTAGTAAAGAGTGCCCTCAATATTAGTTGGTCAACTATTTGGGGTCAGCTTGTGTTTCTCGCTAGGTTAGGGATTCAGAGGTTTTCTACAACTATAGAGAGATCGGCTAATAGTCCATAGAGTTTGGCCGGTGTGGGATTATTGGTCCTTCTTCTTATTCAGATTAGTCTCATGGTGTTGTGGCACCTTTAGTTAGAGACAGTGCGCTTAGCGACTCAGTTGTTAGTTCAGATGCTCAGTTTGAGTTTGGAACCTCTCAAATTCATTCTCCCTTAGGCACATCAGGCATCTGACTTTAAATTCTACCTGGATTTATGCATTTTTATTTCGTGCCTTTACCTCTTTATTTGTATGTATTGGGGTTCTTGTACCCATTAATGAGTATATGCCTTGGTATGTTTATATTAGTTATTGTACCTTGATATAGAGTTCATGAGTATATTACTACCCCATAGATGATTTCCTTTAGTAGTGGATGGAGTAGATCTGTATTGATAGTTTCTTTTGCTATGGGTGTAGCATTTGGGTTCGAGTCCCATTTTTCTTGGCATATTGGCCTTCTTATGGCCTTATAGTGGTACTTGCTATTGATTTTCATTTTTTTATACTGCATATTACTTATATTGATGTTTATATTATTGTTGTTATTATTGTCATTACTTGATGTTATCGATCCTTACTTGATAGATGGCTAGACTAGTATTATCTAGTTAGAGTTTTGTTCCTTATGATTTTTGTTCATTGGCTTGGAAGTTAGCTTGGTTGGATGTTTTCTCTCTTGTAGCAAGGTGAGGTTGGGTATTTTAACTCTGTTGGGAAGGCTAGACCGGTTGTTGGGTAAATTATGGTATTGAAGAAACGTTGACCTTTTGTGGTTCTGTTATGGTTCTAGAGTTGGCAATTTGGTTTAGGATTCTTAGACTTGCCTCTTGGGTTACAAAGGTTTTCTTATATTGGCTATCTCTCTCTACGTAGTTCCTCTTTGAGGTCAACCTATTTGGGATCCATCATTTTGATTTAACTAGTTTATCCCCTGGTAGTGATTTTAAAGTTGATGTCGAGAGGTCTTAGATTCATCTTTCAAGTTTGTTGGGATCATCTCCCGGTAATAGGTTGCTTTTGGTAATAGTATGAAGTTGGATACTCTGTTCTTACCGTGATATTACTTTTGTCTAAATGGAGTTAGATAGTTGGAGACAGGTGATCTTTCTTGTGACCGCTCCTTAAGTTAGCAAATTGAAAATTCTTTATCTTGAGTTGCTTGGTTTATTTTTTGGTAGTGGTCTTGACCTTGGCATTGGTGTCGAGATTGGTACCTTCTTCCTCAGCAATGTGATTCATGGGTTGATTGAGTTAAGGTTATTCCACTTGGGTACATTCAAGAAATCTTTATTTTGGAATTTGTTCAGCCTAATAAGACATGGTGGAGTGTTTTTCCTAGGTGATATATGCCTATGGGTATTCTTTGTTGAGATAGAGTATCTGATTGATTAGTTTCTGGCTAAGGTTGCATTCTCTAAGTTCTTAGAGTTTTGGTTATCTCTAGTATGGTTTGTAACCTTGGTGAGTTCTCAAGTATGCATTGGTGGTTCATGCCCTCTAGTAGATATGGATTTGGTTAGTTGTGTTTTCAGTCGGTGATTTATCCTCAATCGTGATTTTATTTTGCAGCTATATTTTGTGCCCTCTAGTTGACATAGAGTTCATTGCTTGTGTTTTCAGCTGGTGGTTTTTCTCTGTTTTGATTTTGTTCTTCAGCTATGATTCAATTTTAGCTTAGCATGATTCAGTAAAGATATGTCAAATTTGGATAGTAAGGTCGATATGAGTATTTGGCCTTACATCAAGTTTGTTGGCTCAGTTTTAGATTTAACACCTTGGCATAGCGATTTAGAGGTTATTATAGATTTGGGATTGTGGATGCATACCCATATTTAGGTTGGGTTTGGTGTCGAGATTTTAGCTTGGAGCTGTAGAGCTTGGGTTCAGCCTTTGTTTTTAGATTTGTCTTAATTGGTGTTTATCTATAGGATGGCCAATCCTACTCCATGGTTACCTATTTGGTCTTCTTCAGTTTGGATGGATTATGAGTTTTCAGATGATTATGTGTGGACAAGGTATTGGTTCCTTTAGCTTTGACCTTGAATTTTTTAGTTTTCATTTGGATTTTTGGATGATCTACTCAGCAAGAGCAGTATACTTGAGTTGGATTTAGCATGGCTTTATTCATGATTGATGGGACATCTTGGGGAAGATTGTTCAGTAGGGAGTAGTTATGCATTGGACTCCTGGTTCCTAGTTCGGTGGTCATATGGATAGTTGTAGCATTGGCATATATTACAGCACTTGGTTATCTCTATTTGTGTACCCAGATAGCACCTTATAAGCTTATTATCATGCTTGCCATTATGGATTTTTGATGGATCCACTTTAACTTTTTGAGGTTAGTATATTGAGGTTTCTAGGATAGGACTTGGGTTACTTTTGGTTGGTTTTGAGAGTTAGCAGGTGTGAAAAGGCAAAAAAAAGTTATATATGTGGTGTTAGAGTGGGTTGTATAACTCCTGCCTTGGCTTGCCTTTGGCATAGATAATATTTTGTTTGATTGTGTTGGTATTGATGTGGTATTATTGTGTCGTGGTTTGGATTTGCATGTATCAGCCTTCCTTGGTTTAGTTGACAACCAATCGGTGGTTGAGGTTGAGTTTTGACTGTTAAGAAGGAAAGAAAGAAAGTTGGTTGATAAGGGGGTACCTGTGGCAAAATTTCTTGGAAGTGTTGTCTTTTTTTAGAGGTTATCTGGTGAGTTATGCAAGCCCAGTATCTCATCCTTTCGAGCTTTTGAGATCTTTCAATCCATTAACTTTTATGAGCAAAAGTCCTTTTAGTAGTAGATATTGTAATGTCCCTCCAGGTTATTTCCTTGATTTGCATGCATTTCCAGGATTTCAATCCTCCCTATAGTGGCTATAGGTTATTTTTGACTTGCCAAAATTGTCGATTCAGTGATTGGACAGTTCATTTGGATTTTACGCTTATTATTTTGGAGCTCTTATTATTTAGGATTTTCTGAAACCAAAACTCCTGGTAGATGACCTCGGATGATAACTCTGTTAATGCTACCAGCTCCAGAATGTCAATTTTAGGTTAGGGGGACCCTTGGTTCAGGTCTCGAGGCTTTCAGACCCACATTTAGTTAAAATTTTGCTAAGTTTAATTTTATGTGAAAAAGAAAACTATAGGTATGGGACCCACATTTAGTCAAAAATATCTCAAAAAGAGAGTTTTGATGGTTTCATTGAGTTTGGAGAATCGAATTTGGTATGGTAGCATATTTTGTTTGTGCGTATGGGGTTTCAATGAATCCCAAATACCTGGTCGAAGTCTATTTCGAACTTAGCAAAATTTGGTGCATCGGGTCACTGGGTGACCACTTAAGCAATATTATGACCTCTTACATGGTCATTGTGTATGCAACTACATGTCGCTTAAGCGACACTCATCATCTGGTTGGTGATCATGTATGCAATGTTCAGTCCGCTTAAATGGATATTATGTAAGCGATATGGAGTTTCCATAAGCGATACTTGGCCCCACTGGCAGATTGCATGAGTAATAGGTGAGTCGCTTAAGCGACTGTCATGTAAGCAACACCTGATGGATTTTAAAGCCCTCTTCCCCACCCAATTTTCTTTCAACTCTTCCACCATGTTTACACTAAATTGAGAGCTCAAAGAGAGAAAAAAGTGGGAAATTATCCAAATAAGTTGAGGTAAGTTAGCCTAACTCTTTTTGGTTATTTTCCATCAATTTTCCCTTCGATGTCCATCCAAATTCATGGAAAAATTATTAGAAATTAGGGTTTTAATTACAAAATTTTAAGGGTTGATCTAGGACCCAATTTGTTCTCCATTTATGCTCAACTCTTGAGCATACACTCCATGTCCTTTGATGGACCACGTAATGGGTTCAATTTTGCATTTCATTTGCGAGCCCCGCGGCCCGTTCTTGACCCAAAATTTGATTCGAC
The DNA here is from genome assembly GCA_026120095.1 of Capsicum chinense. Classification (NCBI taxonomy): domain Eukaryota; kingdom Viridiplantae; phylum Streptophyta; class Magnoliopsida; order Solanales; family Solanaceae; genus Capsicum; species Capsicum chinense. The sequence goes on along the minus strand of JAPEIP010000002.1, from coordinate 111,313,654 downwards.
CCTTAATATAGAAATATGGATCTCATTTGACTCTTAATGATGTGTAGATCATGATTTTGATAGCGTGAAGCATTTTGGGATTGTAGAATAAAGACAAATGATTTATGGGTGATTCAAGGAATTGCGATTTGACATCGAGGTAGGTTTCTGTCTACTCTTCTTCTTAAGATGTTGTTTGATATATGTTGCGTGTTAAATAGGATTGTTAGAATGCAATTTTTGGTAGAACACCCTGACTTAGTCTAATTTATGAGTTAGGGCTAGAAGGGTATTTGACCCTTAAGTTGAAATACTTATTATACTTTTATAATCATATTACCTTCTTTATAGATAGAGCTAATTCATAGTATAGTTATGATATTATTCTAGATATGGAGTAGTGGACTTAGTTATTAGAAGCATGAATAGTATGATTAGTCTTATTTGGACGTTTAGGCTATCTTGGAATGGTAATTTAGGTAAAATTGATTAAATTTCATATTCTAGGTGGAATTTTTATCTTAGGGCTAATTATGACTTATGTAACATCTAGATATGAATTTAGATACCTTAACAAAGCTCGGGGTAGAAGCTCGTCTAAAATAGATTTCAGAGATTAGAAATAGGCCTCTTTGGCCCATCTTAGGCCAAGACTTATATTCGTATGGCAGCCTGTTAGACATAGTAGAGACTAACAAACCTTAGTATAAGGCTTCTATGTGACTTGGAAGATTATAGTGGTTTTAATCCCAAACTATGTTGTTGTGGTTATTCCGAATATAATATTAAGTTCAAGGTTGTGATTATGATGCTATGGTTACACCGGATATAATATTGGGCTCAAGGTCATGATTATGATATTGGTTGGGTTCTGGGAAGTATTCTATCCTTATAAAGAAAGTTGTAGTAGTTTATAGACATATTGATGCTTATAATCATATTTTTTTAATACTGGTGATGGCATGCATAGATTCGATACAATCATGATCACTTAAATGGTAAATGGTTTTGTTCCAATTAAAATATGGTTTTGTTACTCTTTTCCTAAAATGGGATTTATTCCCACTTATCACTTTTAAAACAAATTTCATTATAACGGGAATCGTAACATAATAATGAATAACTTATGAGCCTTTGAGCCTAAAAAAGGTGTTCTAGAGAGTTAATCGAGATAGATTTTGATCCATGATTTTGCTACTACTATTTACCACAATCGAGAGAGATTCCGACCCTTCTAAACTTTTATGATGATTTAGTCTCAGAGTTTACCTCGGGCAATGTATTTACGGACTTATATCCTTTTAGTTATAATTCTAGCCCATGTATTTTATATGTATGCATGTATATATCTATATGGTACAGGACAAAGTGGATTGATTATGGTATTGATGATATGACTTCTAGTTCATATCCGGCGATTGATGATTATTGTAAATCCTAAATGGGGACTAGGTCGGTGTATACAGGTACTCCTAAACCCCTTAAGGACTCCTTCGTCCGTGATTCATCGTGCCAGGAGAAATAAGTCATTGAAGGTCCTACATTTGTGAGTTATCGAGTTGGAGGAGGTCTATACACTGGGTTACTTTATGGTACTTGGAATGGTTATGGTATTATGGACCTACTTGGCATTTATTCTCGCATGCGCATTGCCTATCACTAGTATACACCAATATCTATCAGTCTTATGGGGGGTTGCATAGGTATAGGTGATGAGTATGACTTGTTGTGTATAAATTGTTTTGTGCTTTTATCTATCAACCTTATGGGGGTTTGCATAGGTATGGGATCTAATTGTTGTTTTCTGACTATTGATTGAACCTTCCAGGCCTATGTCAGCGGGGTTTATGAAAGGCTCGGTTATTATTTGTTCGGACTAGCCAGCTACTTTATATTGTTATTATTATTATGGTTAGTAAGTGATAGGTTGATTATTGGACGGGTATTGAGATTTGAGGTATAATTTCGATTCTTTCATCTTACGGTTATATTATTATGCATAAGTATCCTATGGTTAGGCATAATGGGTTTAGACCCTGATATTCTAATTTCTTTCTTTACGATTACGTTATTATAGTAGTTATCTCATGTCTAGACATATGGATTAAAGACCCTGATCCTTTTAGCACTAGTTTCTACAAAGATTGGGAGGTTGGGAAATGCTAGTATGATGACTTAGGTTATACCTTGAGTTGATGTTGTTTATGTATATATATTTATATATGTATATCTATCTATGTGTAGCTATGATATTACCGTATATCCCTTTCTTCCTTCATTTACTCAGGTTGTACATTCATTCCTTGGCCTTATATACTATTATATATCCTTCTTTCGCCCTTTATTTGTATCTTGGAAAGTGATATACGGTATAGTGTTGAGGTTCCTAAATATTGCTAGAATGGGATAGTTAATCCTTAACACCTCTTTAGCCTTATTAAGCTAGTTTCTTGGATATGAATAGAATAGTTTATCCGTATTATCTCATTAGCTTTATTATGTAGTTGCTGAATATTTGGGAGTAGTTTACATTTGTGCTTACATGTTATGTATATTTGCATTATCTTTGGAGCTCAGGCGATAGTTTCCTGCTGAGTACCATATGTTTGGTACCCATACTACACTTCAGCAGCCTACAAATTATTATAGGGTTCTCATCATTATTGTCTGTGTCATGCGGAGTAGCTATGGTTTAGATACATAGGGTGAGCTCCTAGTATTTAAAGCATTGCTATTCTCCCTCCTATGTATTCGACTAATCTCTATGTTGTATTCAGAGATGGGTTGTATCAGTATATTCACTTAGTTTCCCATTTTGCAATCTTATTAAATTAGATGCTCTTGTACTGATTCCACCAGGTTTTGGGACTATCTTATGTATTTTACTCTTTAATTTCATTTATTCCTTATTGTTCCTCAATTTCTCTTGGTTGTCTGTTACTAGTTGTTTCGTACTACGGGTTGACTTACCGGTTGGTAGGTCATAATAGGCGTCATGATAACCTAAGAAATTGGTCTTCACATTAGTATACTAGAATGATAACTGTTATTATAAGAAAACTCTATCAAAGGAAAATGATCATCCCAACTACCCTTTAAATCAATCACGCATACTCTCAATATGTCCTTTAATGTCTGAGTGGTCCTCACTACCTGACCATCTGTCTGCGGGTGAAAAGCCATACTAAGATAAACTTAGGTGCTAAGTCCTTTCTGAAAAGTCTTCCAGAATCAAGAGGTAAACTGAGTACCTCTATCAGAGAATATAGTCAAAGTGAATCCATGTAATTTCACCAACTCCCAAAGATAGATCTATCATAGTCCTCGACTGAATTTGAAGTGTTAATAGCAAGAAATGGATTGACTTAGTCATTTGATCTATAATAACCTAAATAGAATCATGTTGGTGATGAGTATGAGGCAACCCTGCAATAAAGTCCATATTTACCACTTCCCACTTTTAAGTAGGGATACTGATATCCTGAAGCGTACTACTAAGTCTTTGGTGCTCAGCCATAAGTACAAGTAATTTGGACACTTAGCCACAAATTTTGTGATATCCTTCTTGATGCCATTCCACCAGTAGACTTCCCACAAATCATGGTACATCTAAGTGTCTTCAGAGTGAATGAAATACCTAAAATTATGAGCTTCTATTAGCATCCTCTATCTCAACTCATCTACATCTAGAACACATAGTCTACCCTAACAACGAAGGACACCATCTTCTCCTTGGGAGAAAACCTCAACCTTCTAACTTTGGACAACTTTATTCAATCTAAGCAAAATAGGATCAATATCTTGCTTTTCTTGAACTAAACCATTCTAAATTAATATATTGCTCTCGACTGAACCGATCAATCAAACTCCCAATTTAGAAAGGTGGTGAACCTCACAAACTAATTCTTTCTTCTAATTTTCTATATGAGTAACACTTCCCATAGACAACCTATTAAGAGCGCCAGCCACTATACTGTCTTTACGTGGATAGTATAACACACTCATGTCATAATTTGTCAATAACTCTATCTATTTTCTCTGACAAAGATTCAGATATTTCTAACTAAACACATACTGAAGGTTGTTGTAATCAGTGAGCACATCAACCTGAACCCCATAGAGGTAATACCTCCAATCTTTAAGGCAAAAATAACTTCTACCAACTCAAGATCATGGGTCGATAGTTCTTCTCAAGAGGATTGAGTTGCCTAGGGGCATATGTTATAACTTTATCATCCTGCATTAACACATAACCAAGTTCAACCCTGGAAGCATCACAATAAGCCACAAAACCATCTGAACTCTTTGGCAGAGTCAAAATCAAAGCATTGGTGAGTTGAGTCTTCAATTCCTAAACACTCTTCTCGTACAAATTAGAACACTAAAATTTTAATTTGTTTTGAGTCTGTTTGGATATGGGAGAATCAATTAAGGAAAACCATTTAACAAATCATTTGTAGTAACTAGCAAAACCCAAGAAACTCTTGATAACTAATGGAGAGATGGGTCTAGGCCAGTTTCACACAACTTCTGTATTTTGAGGACCAATATAAATGCCTTTACCAAAAATGATATGACTAAGGAATGCTACTGATTTCAACTAGAACTCAATCTTGTTAAACTTAGAGAATAGTTGGCAATCTGTAAGATTCTGCAAAACAATCTTAAATGGTTTTCATATTTAGCCTTACTCTGAGAATAAACAAGGATGTCATCTATAAAGACTATAATGAATATGTCTAAGTATTGCTTGAACACTCTATTCATCAAGTCCATAAAATCTACAAGAGCATTCATTAGTCTAAAAGACATAAGAGAAATATGAAGTGACCATACTAAGTTTAAAGGTTGTCTTCGAAATGTCACAATCTTTGACTCTGAGTTGATGATAGCCTAATCTGAGGTCTATCTTAGAAAAGCACTTGGAACTCTGAAGTTAGTCAAACAAGTCAGCAATTCTGGGAATGGGATACTTATTCTTAATTGTGACCTCATTCAACTGATGGTAGTTGATGCACATTTTAAGAAAACTGTCTTTCTTGTGCATAAAAAAAACTAAAGTACTCATATGGAGAGATATTGGGCCTGATGAAACCCTTGTTTAAGAAATCTTTCAACTATTTATTCAACTCTGTATGTTCGGGTAGAGCCATTCTATTGGGTGGAATTGG
>JAPEIP010000002.1:111209663-111266173 GCA_026120095.1 Capsicum chinense | reverse complement strand
TTCTCTCAATTATTTTTGCCTTCGACAATATTGCATTTTTTTCTCTAGGAATATTTCTTTTATCATCTTTTGTGCATGTAATTGATAAGGTTTTAATTTTACTGTTGTGTCCAATTTTAGTCTTTTTTTGGCATAAGATTTGTAAGTAAGCAATGTTATTATAATTAGATATCTTTGTAAAAATTTATAATCCACTCAATTTGAGTAAATTACTATTTAACTTTTTATAATAAAGTTATATATAAATATCTATATAAGCTTTCGCAATAGACAAAATCGTCTAATTTTAAATAATCAAAGGTTATACGTGCGAGACACGTGCGGTTAAACTAATATATATATATTATGTCGGTTTGATTCGGGTTCGGTTTGACTTTTTTTTTTGTTAACACCAAAGCAAACCAAGAATGGTTGTTTTTTTTTTCTAAAGCCAAACCAATCAAACTAAACCATAAGTCGTTTTTTTTTCCAGTTTGGTTTGGTTCTTCGGTTCGGTTTGACGTGACGATTTGGTCTGTATACCCCTACATACAGTTATTAGTTGCTCATAACCCTCCCACACTAAATTGTACTTTAAACACTATAACATTATTTAAAACACTGTAAGGAAATTCATTATTCAAAGACTCAAAACATAGAGTATATCCCTAACTGATGAAATCCATGATTATGAGTATGGGAATATGTTAAACTTATAAGGACAACATACTTACATGGTTTAATCCATGAATTGGTAAGTTAACATGGTGTCAAATGAGCATGATATGAGTGATTGAAATTTAAAGCATATAATAACAAAATTCACATGGGGAAACATATTGGCATGACTTGAATTCAATACTACTAAGAGAATATTGAGTAAATTCATACTTAACATTGGGATTTCGTAAAAAACGAAAAAAAACATTTATACATGAAATACAAAGGATTCATGGTACTTAATGGGTGGAAGGAACCTATTTATGAATACCCCACATACTTGAGTAGCTTGAATTCTTGAAGAAGAATTGGAATTGGGACTTTCAATGGTTGAATTCTTGGAAGAAACTTGAAATTTTGTGTTCTTGGGAATGGGGGATTGATTTTTACGTTGTTAACTGATGGGGAATGAGGAAAATAATGCCCCTCTTGAGTTTTATATCATGAATTGAATGATTAGGGAGATAGGGAAAAGACCAAAATTCCACCTTGGACTTTAATAAAGTTGCAGGATAAACACAGCCTCTGTGGCACAGAGGCTATCACGTAGACTAGTCTTTGTGATATGACATGTATTGTGGAGACTAACCTCCAATACACTCTGTGTATCTCGGAGGTCCAGCCTCCGTGACACATCCAAATAGCGGAGGCATTCTGCCTCCGTGGTCCAAAAATACCCCAATCTTCTTCTGAAAATTCCGAAATTCTCCCGGATGATCCTTTTAATATCCCTAGACATGTTTCAACTCATAAGTCAACATTTCAAAATCTGGAAGGCCAAAAATCAATGTTCAAAATCTTGGGGTCTTAAAATGGCTAAGTCTCTTGTACTTAGTGTGAAGTAAATACCTTCGACACTTAAAAACATGAGACGTATAGCTGAAAACTTATCTAGGATCTTGTGGGGTATTATAATAATACATTCCACAATCAGTCTAGCACAATTAGTAAAAGGGTAAAACAACCAATCTCACCTCTCAATAGAAGAGAAATCACCCAATCAGGCTATAGCTGCCCGAGCCAACGAATAACAATCCCATAGAAGGAAAAATTCTATGTGGATACTAATAGTATAGCCATCTACGAAGCGAGGATCAATTACATAAAAATATCAATAACAATGACAATATAATCATTAATCTAATTAATAGGAGGTACCAAAATAAAAATCAATAGCAAGTACCACTCAAGGGCAACAACAAGGCCAATGTGCCAAGGTAAATGGGACTTAAACCCAAATGCTACACCCACAGGGAGAAAATATCAATATAGATTTACTTTATACACTACTAAAAGAAACAATCCATATGGTAGCCACATAATCAAGAATTCAATAGCAAGGAACCTAATAACTAATATGAGCTCATCAAGGCATATAATCATCGATGGGTACAAAAAACCCAATACACAAATAAAAAGGTAAATACAAGAAATACAAGCACACCTATCATGGTGAAATCCTCAATTACATACCTGATGGGTCTTGGGCAGAATAAATCCAAATGGGTTCAATCTCAAACCGATCAATTTAATCATCAACTGAGGTACCAAGCGCACTGTCTCTAACTAAAGGTGCCACAATATCACGAGGATGATCTGAATGACTAGTAGGCCTATGCTGAGGACACTCTTTGGGCCAATGTCCCATATCACCACAACCAAAACAAGCTCCCAGAATACTTTGAGGTGCTACACACTTTGATCTAGAATGATCACCATGAATAACCTGAGAGACACCCATAATCTGAAGCACTACCTGCATAGAATGATAGGCTGTAAGTGAAGCTGAACTCTACCAGAAGGATCCTCACTCTCAGATAAAATACAAATTACACCATACTGATGGAATGACCTCTTGCATTCACCTCTATAAGTCTCAATACATGCTCTATTTTTGGCCCTTGCATGAACAACAACCTGAGAGAAGAAAGACCCAAGTGCTATCTAGTACTTCGATGCCGAAAGGAGTGACAATTCTAATCCTCTAACAAATCCATGCACCATGTCCTGCTCAGAAGGATATAGCACAGGAATATGTTGGCCCACTCAAGAAACCCAAACTCATGCTTTGATACCTTTAAGGAACCCTGATGAACACCAACAAACCCAACTCTAGTCCAAGAAATGCTCGATGAATTGAATTTCATCCATGGTTGTAAGGGATCTATAACATCACTCGTGATCCCCAATGCTAAATCTCAAAAGATTGAAGTGATTATAAACCCCACTAGAGCCTGGGTTGGCCTCAAATCCTTTGGTTGACTTAAAGACCTTCGACATCTTTTCCTAACTTCTTGGTCTGACGCTCTACTGAAGTTTCAAAATATGCACTAAAGTGTCATCCGCATCTATCGACAACCTTGCATCGTCCTTTTGGGATAGACTAGAGTTTAAAATACTGCTCGAGGCTTATAGGAATACAGAAAAATGATAAAGAGTCAAGAAATAAATTTCCTAAGAATCCCTGTAGCCTCCCGAAGATAGGTTACGGACGTCTTCGTATCGATCTGCAGAACTCTACTAAACAATTATCTCTTATACCAATACACCGGTAAACCTGGGCTCTAATACCAATTTGTCATGACCTAATTTCTCAGGTCATAATGGCGCCTACTATAACCCATCAGTAGGCTACCCAAACCCGGAGTCCGAAATTGCAAGTAACGAACTACCAAAAGAATGAAGGAAAGAATACGGAATAGGTACAATAAAATATCAAATACATAATGTAGTCTCAAAACCTGGTGGTATCGGTACAAGAGCTCCTAGCATAATAAGAATTCAAAATAAAGTACTAAGGGAATTACATTGATATAATCCATCTTTGAATACAACTTAGAGACTAGTATGGTACATAAGAGGGAGAAAAGTAATACTTCAAATGTAAGGAGCACACCCTGTGTCTCCGAACCATAGATGCTCCACATGATGCACACAATAACAATGATAACTCATAGTATGATTTGCAGGATGATAAAGTGTAGTATGAGTACCAAACACGTGGTACTCCGTAAGTAATTTTCAGTTAAGATACAAAGATAATGCAGATATATACAACAAATAATAAAAAATGAAATCTAAACCCACATGTCCAGAAACTATAACATAAAGCCAGTGGGACAGTAAGGGTAAACTATCCTACTCGTATCCAAGAAACTTGCATAATAAGGCTAAGAAAGTTTTAAGGATGAAATATCCTATTCCATCCATACCCAAGAATCTCAACACTATACCATATATCACCAGACAATATATGAATCAAGGGCATAAAAAGAATATATAACAGTATACAAGGCCAAGGAATAAATAAATAATCTAAAAAATGAAGAAAATGATATATGGTAGTACTATAGTTACATGTAAATATATGTATATGTTTGTATAAATGAGATCAATTCGAGGTACAACTTAAATTATTAGACTAGTATTCTAAGACTTCATAATCACAACAGGAACTAGTGCAAGTATACTCAACGTTTCCAATCCATACGTCTAATCATGAGATAATCACGCATAATGATATAATCATAAAATTAAAGAGGCCAAAATCATACCTCAAATCTCAATACTGGATTATTAAGAAAGCTTTTACAAATTAGCCATAACATTGATTATCACAATAATAATAACAATAGCAATGACAACGCGAGTAATCAACTAGTTCGGACAAATAATACCTAACTGACCCTTTTACGAACCTCCACCACCCTAGGATCAGAAAGTTCAATAAGCAAATAACACACCATAAATCATACTCATCACCCACACTTATGTAACCCCTCAAAAGGTGAAAGATATAGACACATACTGTTGATAAACAATGTGCATGGAAAAATGAATGCCAAAATATAATTCGTAATACCATAGTAACCCGACATATAACCTCCAAGACCCATGCACAACCTATATACTAATGGTGTAATTCACAAGGCCATCGCACAATCTTTGAGACCATCGCACATTCTATATAATGATGGTATAACACATACGGTCATCGCACAATCTTTGAGACAATCGCACAACCTTTACAATGATTGTATAATACACAAGTTCGTGGCACAACCTCCATGACCCTCGCACAACCTCTATAATGATGGTGTAATACACAAGGTCATCGCACAACCTTCTAAACTATCACACAGACTCTATAATAATGGTATAACATACATGGTCATCGCATAACCTCTGAAACCATTGCATAGTCTCTATATTCCAGTGTTTCCAGAATTTCCAGTATTCCCAATAGGTTATTCATTATAACGGTGTATTTATTGTTATGAATAAATCTAATTTTAAGGAGAAAAGTGGGCTTTAACCCCTATTTTGGAAAAATAGTAATAAAATCATTATTTAGTTGGAATCATGTCGTTTACTGATAAAATAATCATGATTGTCCTGACTCTATGCATGTCATCACTAGTATAAAAATAATGGAACCATAAGCATTAATATATCTATAAACTACAACATCTTTTTCAAGGATAAACATTTCCCGAAGGTCCAACCAATACCATAATACGACCTTGGTCCCAATAATGTGGCCGGATTAATTGCCACAACATAGTCACGAACTTAGGCCTATGTAAATATGTGGAACCCATATTAATAATCATTTCTATAAGACATAGCAGATCTATGAGGCAAACATATCTATAGGCCACATATCATAATCTGAGGAAAAACCATCACTAGTCGCCGAGTCATGAAGAAATATCATACTAAAGACTTATTAGTCTCAACTATGTCTAACATCAGCAAGTAAGTCCACAAAGGCTAACACAAGTCTTGGACTAAGGTGGGTCAAAGTTACCTACTTATAATCACCGAGTTTCATATTTAAGCAATTTCTTCCTCGGACTAGGTTAAAGTATCTAAATTGACTTCTAGATGGTACATAAGCCATAACCAATCCCAAGATAGGAAATCCACCTATAACATGAGAAATTAAATTAACTCCACCTAAATTACTATTTTAAAGTCACTAAGTAGCCCAATTTATGAATAAAGAAAAAGGGACCCGAGGAGTATAGCAAGATTTCACCTTACGGGTCAAAACCCTAATCTAATCTCCAAACATCAATAATCAATACTAAGTCACGGTTTTTATCCATAATAAATCTTAATATTCTCATTCACATACAATATATTAAACACATCATCTTGTGAAGAAGAGTAGGTAGAAGCCTAACTTGATGCCGAACTACAACATCCTTGAATTTCTCCTATATCATTTTTCCTCACTCTACGATCTTGAAATATCATCACGCTATCAAAATCATAATATATGCATCATTAGGGTAAAATAAGACCTATATTTCTATATAATTGGTCAAGTCAAATTTTGAGTCAAGAACGGGCCAGCGGGGCTCAAAAATAAAATCCAAAATTGAACCTGTCCCGAGGTTCCTCCAATGATAATGAATGTGTGCTCAAAATTTGAGCACAAATGGGAAACAAACTGAGTCTCAAATCAACCCTTAAAGTTTAGGAATTTAAATCTCTAATTTTTAAGAATTTGCAGAGAAATTGAAGGAATCTTACCTTGAATTCAAAGGAAATTCATAGAATCATCATTATCCAAGCTCTCTAAGTAATCCAAAAGCTTCATTCCAAGTTCTCCCAACTTCTTGGGTTTTGTTCTATTGGAAATAGATGTGAAATGGGCAAAAACAAGCTAAAAATGAAGTATTTATACACACTCTAGGTGCTCAAGTATTGCTATTATGACCCGAGCTTCATGATCGCAGCATATTTTAGCTGCAGACATGAGCTACGATCATGACCAGAGCCTCGCGATTGCATCAAGTTGGGACTGGTCAGACTTGCTGTGATCACAACATATATACCGTGACTGAAGTATCTTAGTGACTTCAAGGGTTTTGCGTTGACGACCCTTGGCACCGCAATAGCGATGCACCTGATACATCAATAGAGTTGAAAGTCTCTAAGTCCTTGCCAAGCCCTCAAAATTCATCTGGAATCTTGAGCATACACAAGTAGACTTTGTAACCATACCAAATTCAATATTCCAAACTCAATGGCACAATGAAAATTTTCATCCGAGATCGTTTCCATAAAAAGTGGGTCCCATACCCAACTTTTATTGTCTTAACTTTTGACCAATAGCTCAAAATAAGCCCGGGTGCCTCCAGACCAAAATGAAAAGTCCACTTAACCTAATCAATATTTCAAAGCTAATGGTGCTGTTGGAATTCTCATCCAAGGTCATCTACTAGGACTTTTGGTATAAGGGAAAAGCCTAAATAATGAAAGCTCTAGAATAGAAAAATGAGGCTAAAATCCAAATAAACTATCTAATCATCGAACTGACAGTCCCAACAAGTCATAAATAACCTGTAGCCACTATAAAAAAGCTCAGAATGCTAAAATGTATGCAAATTTAGGAAATGGACTGGAGGGACATTACATTAATATTAGTGGAGAGGTCATCTTGATTCTAGGCCAGTTAGATCTTTTGATTTGACATGGGCTCAGTTTTTTAATTTTTTCTTATATAAGTACATGCCTCGCAGGATTAGAGACTGCTTGAGAGACCAGTTCTCTAGATTGAAGCAAGGATTCATGATAGTTGTGGAGTATGAGACCCATTTTCATGAGTTATCTAGGCATGCTACTTTTATATTGGATACTGAGTATGAAAGGGTTCATTAATTTATTTCAAGATTGAGGCTTCCTCTTTGCATGTCTACTCAGAGTTTGGTTATTGCGAGTAGGTCTTTTGCTGAGTTTTTTATCACGCTTAGGTGATGGAGAAGATACATCGTGTGGACCAAAGAGGAAGCGATAAGAGACCTTGATATTAGGGTTATTTCAGTGGGAGTCATAGTAGCTCATGGTTTAGAGGTAGTAGTTCTCAGAGTAGGTACCCTCTATGTCAGTTGTATCTGCCTCAGAGTCAGCCTAGTAGACCTGTTAAGGCAACGCTTCAGATTACTGATGAAGGTCAGCCTAGTATCAGTAACCCCTGAGGTTAGGATATTGAAAAGTCTTTGAGGGGTTTGTATTTTGGTTATTTTAGTCATAGTGCTTATTTCAGGTCAGTCGGGTCTTCTAGTTCTGGGTCAGCTCATGGGGCATGTTATAGTTATGGTGGTAGTGGTTATTATTCACTAGAGTGCCTAGTTGTGGGATGATTATTGCTTCAGCTCAGAGTGTTCTCCCTATTAGTGCAGTTCTTCCCTCAGCTAGAGATGGTTCACATAGTCGTAGGGGTAGTCGCTAGGGAGATTATGGTGTTCTTAAATAGGTAGGGGAGGTGATCGGTTAAGCACCCAGCCAGGTGATAGGAGTGCTCAGTTATATGTAATACTTTCTTAAACCGAGGCTGAGTTTTTGGTTGCTGTTATCACAGGTATAATTTTGGGTGTGCTGTCAGTCGGTTTTTGCTTTATTTGATCTGGGATCCATTTATTCTTATGTTTCTACTTATTTTGCCCCACAATTATTATCTTGGGATTATTATCTGTGCTATTGTATTGTATCTACTCTCGTGGGTGATTCTTTAGTAATGGATTAGGTGTTCAAATCCTGTGTTGTGACTATTAAATATATCGGTACTCATGCTGATCTTATTGTTCTTAATATGGTGGACTTTGATTTGATTCTAAACATGGACTAGTTATCCCACTATTATGCGTTCATGGATTATTTTGCCAAGACCGTTACCTTAGCCATGATCAGCATATGCCTGGTCCTGTGGCAGGGAGCTGTTAGCCATGAGTCGATGGGGATTATTTATTACATGTGTACTAGGAGAATTATCTCGAGGGGTTGTGAGTCTTATCTCCCTTATATTCATGATGATAGTATGGAGAGTCCGTCACTTGGCTCTATTTCTATAGTTCGTAAGTTTCCTAATGTTTTCCCTACTGATGTACTTGGCATACCTCCTTCCCATGAGATTGAGTTTGTTATTAGTCATGACCAAAACGAGGTCCTAGCCGTGATGGGTATCTCAAGTCTGCCATGGACCAAAGACCACCCTTTTTTCCTAATCCAACAGAATCAAATATACCTACCAATGGATGATGTTCGAACATATAACAAGATAGCATAAGATAAAGAATTGAAGATATTTCTAGTCCACAGTAATCCACAAAGCCTTCTAACAAAACTAAAATCAACAAAGTGTCAGGACATGCCCCCGACAATAGCCAAAATAACTCAGAAGTAATGTCTATAACATAAAGAAGCTATAACATGAAATGAAGCCTTTCAAAGTATAAAATCTCACCACTTCAATATGACTCGTAATAACTGGCTACTAGTTTTGTCTCTAACTCATAGTGAAGACAGTTTCCCAAGACACCGAAGCTTTTAAGTCTACCAGTCCACCATACGACTCGTTAAAGGACCTTTTGACTCGTAGGGTCCTAGTCATAGTTAATACAAAAACCATTTGGTCATACACTGGTTTCCTTATGATTTCACCCCATGACTCGTTAAGAGTCTTTACTACTCGTATATCCCAATGTACTCAGGACAGAAACTTTGGAAAATCAAACAGGTAATCCTATAATTATATATTATGACTCGTAACGTGCTCTAATGACTCGTACCCCTCTAGTCGTAGCCAAGGTAGTATCTAAGTCAGGTCTCATTAGACACCTTACGACTGGATCTCTATGACCTGTAAAGACACCCGACGACTTATATGGAGAATCTTAGGTTGGCAGTAAACTCAAGGATAAAAAAATTTTCATGGGCCAAAATCCAAGGTGTTAAATTCTCTCCCCCTTAGGATCAGTCGTCCTTGAATGATGAGTCAAGGCATCTATTAGCATTATTTAACCCAAACATACATCCACGTTTACCTTTAATAAAGACAAAAAACAAAGATATCAAGGAAACCACAATTTCCTTTAACAAAGTCTGAAAACAAAGATGTTAAGGGATCACATACCTCAAGTACGATTATCCAAATTAAAAAAAAATGGATATTGGGACTTCACACCTTATCTTATTTCCCAAGTATCTCCATCCCTATTTTGCATCTAATAGTCCTGACAGATAATCGCGCTTCCCACTACGCTTTTTTTTTCTATGAATATAATCCCCCTACTATTATCATTTCCTAACCGCTCTCTCAGGGAACTACCAAACTATGAGGGTTTGAGTAAAGCTACCTAATTATCTCATAGGAAGGCCTAAATTGTAGTTAACGGTGCTAGAGAAAACTAGGAGACCCTATACCTCATACCCATCCAATAATACTATTTTGTTACATCACTATAATCAAACAACTTCAGGGCTTGAATCAAGGAGTGCTAACCACATAATACCATGATTTGGATATCTATCAACCATACCATCCAACTTAATCACTATCACAAAGGTTTCACTATAGCTCTACTTCTTAACGACTTCACATAACAAAAGTTCACCTTTCTCTTCCACTTTAACCTATGGCCCAAGCCCAAATGTTACTCCCAGAATTTTCATATCTGAGATCGCCTAGTCCCTTATGTATAGCATTACTACACTTCTATAGTCACTACCATACTATCCATAGGATGGTCTTGTCACTTACTACTTCTATCATTTGTACTATTCAAAGGGAGGTTCGAGAAATGAGACACAGTGCATTAGGTACGACATGCTTCGTAGCAACCACTTTAATCGTAAGTAGAGGGTCATTCCTGTATGATAGTAACATAGCCCGAGTTCTTCAAATTGGGAACAAAAAGAAACACAAGTGCATGCCTCAGGGAATAAAGATGAAATATTTTTTACATACCTAAGAAATAATACCCGGATTGCTGCTTGAACTATTGTCTCTCATTCTAAGGACTTAGAATGGTCGTGAGTTTGCATATATAGCATCACTTTGGGATGGGTCATGAAATAAAATGAATCGGTAGCAATTAAAATGTATAGTTCCTTAAAACCAAGCATAAAGTGAGACATGAGTCCATAGATCACGAGCGCCATAACATAGAGCTCGAATACATGAAAACTTGAATTTTTGGGAACCGTTGTTGCTCTTATTTCTGGGCTTAGAGATGGGCGTAGATGGCTTAGAGAAATCAGATTTTAGGCATAGGCACCATAGAATACGTACAACATTGGTAGAAAGTACTCTTCAACTGAAGTGAGAGGAATTTTCTATAATAAGAGTAGATTATCCATGACACTTCCCTGGGACTCACCATCATGAGGAAAAATTAAGATCAACCTTAGTTTCCCATCTCCCCAATAACTATAATATGAAGACACTACCTTAAGAGATACTAATCCTAACCTTCGTTAAACCCTATGGCTATCACTCTATGAATCACACCCTTATGAACATGCACATCGGCACTGAGGTATTCAATAACATAAATTAGGTATACCTGGTATTTGTATACTTAAATTCTCATCTAACAAGATGCTAACTGGGGCTTGATGTAATATTATAAACTCAATACTCTTACCCACCTAACGATTTAACCCCAATTCATCACTTCAACACTAGATCTTTAATATATATCATAATTATCCACTCTGATATTTCCTAAGTTATCAACCTAACCTCCTACACATATCCTATTAAGCGTAACCATTTACTTCTGCAATTTTCATATTGCTACTATGAAGCTAATGTTCTTTTAGCCCCAATAAACATCTAAAGTTCAACTTAGTGTCGATAAATAATAACATACAGATAAATAATAACGTACAACTAACAAAGTAACCCGCATAATATACTAGCCCACCTAATTAGAGTGGTCACCCTAAATTCCTTATCCAACTGTCGATAGTCTTTACACATCCAAAGGGAACTATCTTTTTTATGCTCAAATAGCATAGGAGCACCCCATGGAGAAACGCTGGGCAGACAAAACCCTTATCAAGAAGATCTTTCAACTACTTTTTAAGTTCTTTTCACTCAGCTGGAGTCATTCTATAGGGAAGGATAGAGAGAGGATGAGTATTCAGAACAAGATTAATCCCAAAATCAATTTCCTTATCGGGAGCGACACCCAGAATATTATTAGGGAAAACCTCAGGAAATTTATTAATCACTAGAATGGATTATAACGAAGGACCCTCGATGTTAGAATCTTTAACCCAGACCAAATAATAAAGACATCCTTGGAAATTAATTTTTGGCCTCTAAGATACGACATGAACATTCCCTTAGGCACTAAGGAATTCCCCTCCAATTCTATAACTGACTCATTAGGAAACTTGAAAAGGACCTTACGAGTTTGAAAATCTAGAGAGGTATAGCATGAACAAAGCCAATCCATCCCTAATATAACATCAAAATCTAACACATCTAACTCTATCAAATCCACCATGGTCTCTCTACCACAGATAGATATCACACAACCCCTACAAACCCTTCTAGCCACAACCGAGTCACCTACCAAGGTAGACATAGAAAAGGGGTCAAAAGTACACTTGGGTCTAACTAAAATAAATAGCCACATATAGTGTCACGTAAGAAAGAGTGAACCCCCAATTGAGTAAGCAGTACACAGTGTGAGAGAAAAACTTTTAACATACTAGTGGTAACATTAGGAGATGCCTTAGATTCCTAACAGGTGGCAAGAGTATGCGGGAAATTTCGACCATTGCTATAGCCAAAAGTAGCACCCCTCGATGTATGAGCTATATATGTGGCAACTGGAACCCTATTGGCCCCAGTGGAAACCTTTGTAGGACACTCTCACTGCATGTGACTAAACTGACCATGACTAAAACATCGATTCCTCCCCTCATCATAATAATACAGTGCAAGTGGCCACAAAACCAACAAGGAGGATAGGGTGGGGTTGATTGAGCTCCATTGGCTAGCCCGAGACTGGGGACAATGATGATCACCAGAAAACCTAGGATAAGGAGCATCGATAGTCCCATGGGAACTCCCTCAATTCCTTTGCCTATCCCACTATTTCCCTTATCTACCATTATTTTATTGACCCCCAACTTGCTCTAAATATCTAAACTTTTTATTTTTTCTATATCTCACCTTTGCCTGATTTGCTCTTCCACTAACAAGACTGGACTGGCGTGGCAGAGAGGCAACCATCTAGGTTAATAGATGAATAAAATGGCAGAACTCGATATTAGTAATATATCCTTGAGGTGACTAAGTAGGAATATTACCAACAAAAGAAGGATTAGTAGGAACCGGTGAAACTTTACAGGGGCAATAAGAAGTAGAGACCCTCAATCAGGTCTGTACTCTATAGGTAGGACAAGTTCCATCCACATTGTCCTTAAGTAGAAGGGAAGAGTCTCCACGAGCATTAGATCTTTAAGGAGGCATGATTTGAAATGTGAACAAATGGGAATTAGAGGATATTTTAACACCCTAGACTCTACAGACCGAAAGTAGAACACAAGAAAGGTAAACATTCCTAAATGCCTCATAGCTTTCTCTTATAAGTGTGGCATACTACACACCCATAAAAGAGACTTTACTTGATATGCCTTTGTGGACACCTAATTACCATGAACCTAGGCTCTGATGCCAACTTTGTCAAGACTCAAACCAGGGCCTGGCCATGATGAGTATCTCAAGTCCACCATGGATCAGAGATGACCCCCTTTTCTTAATCCGATAGAAGCAAATGCACCTAGCAACAAATGAATTCAAAACATACAACAAGATAACATAAGATAAGTTTAAGGAATTAAAGATATGTCTATAACTGATATTCATTACCATCCAACACAACTAACATCACCATCCAAGACCACAGTAATCCACAAAGCCTTTTAATAAAATCAAAATTAACAAAGTGTCAGGATATACCTCGACAATAGCTAAAACAACTCAGAAGTAAGTACATAAATAATCTATAACATTAAATTAACCCTTCCAAAGTATGGAATCTCACCACTTTAGTTTGACTCACAAACTGTCCCATGATCAACTAATCACTGTATAGGAAAAGTAGAAGTATGCATAATTCCTACATCACATGTTGATACAACTACGTAGATAGTTAGCAGGGTGAGCACTAGCATGTAACTTAGGGATAAGGGAACAAAATATTGCCATGATCACAGTCCAAATTCCAGTGTACACAATATATGCATATACATAATCATATATACAACATGCTGGGATAAGGAGAAAGACTTAGCATGAACTTTAAAACCTTAGCCTGGATTGTGTAGGTTGACTATCATAAACTACCCATGGGTTATAGTGTCTAATTATTACCCCCTAGATGGTCCCTAGTATGTGTTAGCCGTACAAACTAGAGATATCATGGAAGGTCGAGGATTCCCTTGTACCCTTTACCAACTATAATTTAAGAATATACTTACTTGTGGATTTCCTTGTACCTCAAAAGCACACATTCATCAAGACCAATCCTCATGTCGGCAAACATGAGTTTTTAGTATTAGTCCTTCGAGACTCACACCTTCACGACTAGCTAACACAACCTTATTTAAACCCAATTAAAACATTTAACATACCATCCATTCATTAATTTGAGGAGTTAGTTATTATGGCATTATTAAGTGGTATCATCATACCAACTATAGCTTGCAATAAATGCTATTAAGCCAATACTTAGGGAATTCCTTCATACCTCACAGACTTTATTATTAAAAATCACTTGGGGGATTTTAATTTATCCCATAAGGTTTTCAAGATCATCAGTAATTTCTAATTCAACATTTATGCCGTGTATTAATTTCAAGAAATAACCAAGTGGGTTAAGGTTACCATCAATTTCCACACTAAAAACAATTATCTAGGGATTCTTTTGTACCCCTATTGCCATAGTTTACAAATTTAGGGAATCTATTATACCCCTATTCCATCCACCATTCCCATGCACCCCGATGCATTTACCAATTATAAATTTAAGTAAAATAATTTCATAATAATCATGGGAAAATTATTTAAACCAAATACATTAAAAAACCTTTAACCTATAGTTCAAACCCAATATCAAAACCATGCACATATTGACCAATTTATGCCATTAAGAAAATAAAAATATAGGGGAAGAGATACATGCCTTAATCACCAAGAAATTGAGAAAGAAACTACCCTTAGAACCCTAGATGACCACTTTCTTTGAAACCCTAGCCTTGCCCTGAATTGGGAATTTTAAAGAAAGAGAGTGTTTGATATGCCAAAGTATGGAAATAACCCCCTTTTAGGGTTTTATAAATGTCCACTCTAAGTGGGGAAAGGGATATTACCATGATACCCTTAAAGAAAAAGTGAGAAATTTATTGCCCAGTCGTTATGGGCCGTCCTACGACTCATAACGACTGGCTATGAGTCTTTCCCCTGACTCGTAGTTAAGATAGTGTCCCAAGACACCCAAGATATTAAGTCTATGAGCCCACTATACGACTCGTCAAGGGACCTTATGATTCGTAGGGTCCTAGTTGTAGTCAACACAGAGTTCATTTGGTCATACACTATTTTTCTTAAAATTTCACCCCACGACCCCATAAGAGTCTTTAGGACTCATATAGTCCAACCGTACTCAGGACAGAAACTTTGGAAAATCAAATTGGTCAACCTATGATTACATGTTATGACTCACAACTAGCTCTTACGGCTTGTACCCCTCTAGTCATATCCAAGGTAGTATCCAAGATAGGTTTCACTGGACACTTTACTATTTGGGTCCTTATAACCCATAAAAATACCCTATGACTCATAAGGAGAGTCGTAGGTTGGGCAGTAAGCTCAAGGGTCAAGAAATTTTCAAGAGACCAAATTTGAGATATGTTATTATTGATATTGAGCCTTGTGCCTAACTTATTTCCTTGAAACCTTACCATATGGCTCTTGTCGAGCTTAAGAAGTTGAATTCTCATCTTAAATCTTCTTGGGTAGGGTTTATTAGATCGAGTGTGTCTTCTTGGGGAGTTTTTGTGTTTTTTTTATAAAGAAGAACGATGGTTCTATGTGCATGTGCATTAATTATAGGGAACTTAATAAGGTGATGGTGAAGAACTGTTATCCTATACCTCAAATTGATGATTTATTTGACCAATTTTTGGGTTCAACAGTGTTTTCCAAGATTGATTTGAGCTTCAATTACCATCAATTAAGGATTCGGGCTGAGGATATCCCAAAGACAACTTTTAGGATCCGTTATGGTCATTAAAAGTTCCTAATGATATATTTTGGGTTGACCAATTCCCTTGATGCATTCATAGATTTTATGAACCGAGGTTTAGACCTTATTTCGATTCCTTCATGATCATGTTCATTGATGACCTCCTTTTGTATTCGAGGAGTAGAGAGGAGCACGCACAACATTTGAGGATTATGCTCTAAAATTTGAGGGATTATGTGCCTTTTGCCAAGTTCTCCAAGTGTGAGTTTTGGATTGAGTCGGTGACATTCAATTTGCAAGTGGTGTCTAAGGATAGGAATATGGTAGACCCAATGAAGATTGAGGCTATTTGTGAATTTGCTAGACCTATATCTACAACTAAGGTTCATAGCTTTATTGGCTTGGCTGCATATTATAGATGAATCATTAAGGGGTTTCCTACTATTTCATCCCCTATCACTAGATTTATTGGAAAGAAGGTCCCTTTCCAATGGTTTGAGGAGTGTGAGTCGAGCTTTGGAAAGCTCAAGGAGTTTCTCACTTCAGTTCCTATTTTAGATCTTCTTGTTGAGGGGAGGGATTCACTATGTATTGTAATTATAACGCCCCGAATCTATACCCTAGACGCTATACGGTGCTAGTGACCCCAAAAGACCACCAGCTAACCCATGCCTAGTACTTGCTATGAGCACTGAATAATAACAACACTACAATGATAATATATCTGAAATAAATGCGGAAGATAGGAGGAAAATCATCATAAGGTTTATAATTGATACAAATACTGAATACTGATAATTGAATACCCAAAACTAAACATCTATCTGAAATACTCTAGTCTGAAAGCCTCTAACTGTATGAATATAAAGTTGATAGGATAAGTCCCCGACTAACTCCAACTACTGAAAAAAATTGAACTACTGAAATACTAAAAAATAACATTGTCCTCGAACTATGAGGACCCACCACTAAATCTGCTGCTGATACTTTGGGTTGCTAGGTGCGGTTAGGAGCTCGTGTGTCTTAACCTAAGATATAAGACATCATAATGCAAAAGAAAAGTATGCGTCAGTACTTAGAATATACTGGTATGCTAAGAGAGGTAGGCTGATATGCATGGTTTCATATGCATGAACAAATAACTGATTGAGTAACATGAATTTAACTGAATAAGGATACATATGTAACTAAAAACTAATGAAAACACTGATTATGCAATACTGTGCACATATCTACACATACTGTGGTTGAGATCATGATAACTATGGATACTGAGTTCTGATAACTGAAAGACTGATATTTGAGTTTACTGATACTGCAGTACTAACAATTGAGTGACTATTTCTGATAGTCCTAATTCTGTGGAACTATGTTGAGTTCTATACTGAGATGAGTGACTGTGTCCATTTCGGTAGGGAGTTTCCGATCGAAGTGATAAAGTAATTGAGCTATGACAAATAAACATTAGCTAAACTAAATGATATCCTAGGATCACTGCCAAAGAAAAGATATTCAAAATTATTACCAACGAAGTCCACAAAGCGCTTCTCAAATCTCTCTATCTTAAAGCTTTCTACGTTGTCCCAATATTTTGGATATCTAACCAATGCCCAAATATCAACGATGACCTTGGTATTTAGTGTAATAGTGAAGCCATTTAAGTTGGTCTCTTCCCTGCATTCTAGTTTTGTTCTTAGAGATTAATGTTAGAGAGAAAACCCTAGTTTTGTTATTGTGAAAGAATTATGACCAAATAAGCTAAGGTCGGATATAATTGGGTATATAAACAGGTGGTAAAAGACCAAAAATACCCCTTTAAAAAATGACTTAAGATAACTGAATGGGACCTGCGATGGCTCATGCGATGGTCCGTCGTTGGCTCGACAGTCCATCATTCCGACCATTGCACGTTGACCTGAATAGGGTCTCAATGCCTTGGCTATGACGGATTGGGTGATGGTCCATCAACCTGAACATCACAACTTATCCAGAAGGTGGCCTTACTATGTCTCTTACGATGGCCTGAACGACGGTCAGTCGCTAGTCCGATGGTCCGTCGATTTGGGATGTCGCTCCTAGGTAGAAGGTAGTCGCACTTCCTCGCTATGATGGTCGTGGACAATGGTTCATCTCTATTCCAATGGTCCGTCGGCCTCACTGTTGCACCTGGGTAGTTTTACTGCCTTTTGTATTTTGGCCATAACTTTCTCCTCCGATGTCGCATTTTGATGAAATGGGTATCGTTAGATAGCTCATTCAATTTCCCACATGAGAAAAGTGAAAATATTAAAAAAAATACTATATGTATAAAAGTGGATTTATCTTTTAAAGTAAGTTTCTAACATTCTTGAGATAATTTCAAGCTAGGAAGAAGTACGGGGCATTACAATATCTCCCCCTTGAGAACATTCATTTGTGAATATGACTGAGAGTGAGCGGATAATATAACTGACGTACATATATAACAAGAATAACTGGAACATGATCTCATGACTGACATGATTGATAACTGAACATATCATACTGAACATACATATCTGATGCATGTGTAACTGATTCATGAATGCGTGACTGGGTGTTCTGATGAACTAAGTTTCTCACAATGAGAATGCATGTCTAAGCATAATTATATAACTGAGCTGATACATGTATGCATAACTGAATATGTAATGGTAATTAATACCAAGTTTGTGATAAACACTGAACATGAAACTGAGTAAGCTTAAGGAGAACTATTACCTTGAGCTTGATCTGGTATGGTGGAGAAGAGGTGAGGATACTTAGTGCGCATGTCTTCTTCTACTTCCCAAGTAGCTTCCTTGACGGAATGATTTTGCCAAAGAACCTTAACTAGAGGGACTTTTTTGTTCCTCAATCTACGAGTCTGATAGTCTAGGATTTCAACTAGAATCTCTTCATAAGAGAGGATGTTCTGAACATCAATGCTCTGAATAGGGACTACAACTGCTGGGTCACCTATAAATTTCTTGATCAAAGAGACATGGAATACTGGATGAACTGAGAATAGAGCTGAAGCAATTCGAGCTCATAAGCTACCTTGCCAAAGAGACTGAGAATCTTGAAGGGACCGACATATCGGGGACTGAGCTTTCCCTTCTTGCCAAAACTCTTCACTCCCTTCTTGGGTGAGATCTTTAGATAGACATAGTCACCAATCTCAAACTTGAGATCTTTTCTGTGAACATCTGCATAAGACTTCTGTCAGCTCTAAGCAGTTCGGAGTCTTTCTCTAATCAACTGGACTTTCTCTAAGGTGTCGAATACTATGTCAGG
Source organism: Capsicum chinense (assembly GCA_026120095.1). Lineage (NCBI taxonomy): Eukaryota > Viridiplantae > Streptophyta > Magnoliopsida > Solanales > Solanaceae > Capsicum > Capsicum chinense. Next base: position 111,247,124 of record JAPEIP010000002.1, on the reverse strand, counting down.
CCCTATAACTGAGGCCTCACTAACTTCGAGCCAAAAAATTAGAGATCTACATCTCATACCATAGAGAGCTTCGAATGAAGCCATGTTAATACTAGAATGATAGCTGTTGTTGTATGCAAACTCAATCAAAGGCAAGTGGTCATCCCATCTACTCTTGAAATCAATTACACACGCCTTTAGTATATCTTCTAGAGTCCGAATGGTCCTTTCTGCTTGATCATCTGTCTGAGGATGAAAGGCTATACTGAGATGAACTTGGGTACCAAGACCTTTTTAGAACACATACCAGAAATGAGAGGTAAACTAGGTACCTTTGTCTAAGACAATAGATAGCGGAACACCGTGCAATCTGACCAAATCCCTGATATAGAGTTTGGCATAATCCTTAGCTGAATAAGAGGTATGGACTGAAGAAAATGGGCTGATTTGGTCATTCTATCTACAATGACCCATACTGAATCATGCTGATGACGAGTTTGAGGTAAACTCGTTATGAAGTTCATGTTCACTTCTTCCCACTTCTAAGTAAGAATACTGAAATCTTGTATGGACCCACTAGGCTTCTGATGCTCTATCTTAACCTACTGACATATAGAGCACTTAGCCATAAACTCTGCAATGTCTCTCTTTATCCCACTCCATCAATAGATTTTCAACAAATTACGGTACATCTTTATGGCCCCTGGATGAATAGAGTACCACACACCATGCACTTCTGCAAGAATTCACTACCTTAAGTCATCTACAGCCGGAACACACAGACAACCCTAACAACGCAGAACACCATCTCCCCCTTGGGAGAAAACCTCTACCTTCTGATCCTTGACTGACTCTTTTAACTTGACAAGGCTAGGATCCTTATCTTGATTTTCTTTCACCTCGGAAACTAGAGATGATTCTGAACTACTCTGAACCCAAATATCACCCTCTTCTATTTCAACTAAGTGAATGCCTAGTCTGGCAAGCTGATGGACTTCCTGGGCTAACTTCTTCTTACTTTCTTCAACATGAGTAACACTACCCATAGATAGTCTACTCAGAGCATCGATCACTAAGTTGGCCTTGCCCTGATGATAAATGACAGTCATGTCGTAGTCTTCAAGAGCTCTAACCACCTTCTCTGATGAATATTAAGGTCTTTTTGAGAAAAGACATACTGAAGGCTCTTATGATCCGCGGACATATCTACATGAACACCGTATAGGTAATGCCTCCAAATCTTCAAGGAAAATACTATAATGGCTAACTTAAGATCATGAGTAGGATAATTCTTCTCATAGGGTTTAAGCTATCTGGAGGCGTAGGCTATGACCTTACCATGCTGTATGAGAAAACAACCCAAACTTACTCTGGATGCATCATAATACACTACGAACCCATCTGAACCATCTGGAAGAGCTAAAACTAGAGCTGAGGTAAGTCGAGTCTTCAACTCCTGAAAACTCTTCTTGCAAGGATCTGACTACTGAAACTTAACTTTCTTTTGAGTCAATATGGATATAGGGGATAAAATAGAATAAAATTCCTCAACAAACCATCTATAATAGCCAGCCAAACCCAAGAAACTCCTGATATCTGATGGAGAGACAGGGCGAGGCAAGTTTCTTACTACTTCGATCTTTTGAGGATCTACTCTAACGCTTTCACCGGAAATAATATGGTCAAGGAATGCTACTGACCTTAGCCAAAATTCGTACTTACTAGATTTGGCAAATACCTGATGATCTCTGAGAGTCTGAAGTACTATTTTGAGATGGTGTACATGATCTCGCTCACTGCGAGAATAGACCAGAATATCATCTATAAAGACTATGATGAACATATTCAAGTACTGCTTGGACACACGGTTCATCAAGTTCATAAAAATATTGGGGCATTGGTGAGACCAAAGGACATGACTAGGAATTCGAAGTGACCATACCAAGTACGGAAAGCTATTTTTAAAATGTCACATTCTCTGACTCTGAGCTGATGATAGCCGGATCTGAGGTCTATCTTAGAGAAATAGCTAGCACCCTAAAATTGGTCAAACAAGTCATCAATTCTAGGAAAAGGATACTTATTCTTGACCACGACTTTATTTAGTAGACGGTAGTCCAAACACATTCTGAGATAACCATCTTTCTTGTGCACGAATAATATTGGAGCGCCTCACGGGGACACACTAGGCCTGATGAATCCCTTATCTAAGAGATCCTTTAACTATTCTTTCTGTTCTCTGAGTTTTGCTGGTGCCATTCTGTATATTGGAATGGATATAGGCTGAGTGTCTAGAAAAAGATCAATGCCAAAGTCTATTTCCCTTTCGGGAGGAGTTCCTGGAAGATCTTTAGGAAAGATATCTGAACATTTATTCACGATTGGGATTGATTCAAGACTGAGAGTTTCGGAACTAGTGTCCTTAACATGAATAAGATGATAGACACATCCCTTAGATATCATTTTCTATGCCTGAAGGTAGGAAACAAGCTGACCTCTGAAAGCGGATACACTACCCTTCCACTCTAGGATGGGTTCATTTGGAAACTAGAACTGGACTATTCTATTTCTATAGTCGACTATGGCATAGTAGGAATAAATCTAATCCATGCCGAGTATGACATTAAAATCAGTAACCATATTAGGAGAATTTTCCTGATCCTGTCAGGACTGAAGAGCATAAAAATGATTTGGGCGTTGCCTACTAGTAGCACTGGAGGTGGCACCCTGCTGATTTAGGTGGCCGGACTGAGCTGAGGAACGATTCTATTGACCCTACGGACCTGGCTGAGTATAGTCTCTAACTTAATAGCCTGGCTTACCATATTAAAAAGAAATACCACTGCCAGCTCTGTAAATACCTTGATGTTATTTGCCATAAGTCTGGCAAAAAGGATAGGTGCAGGCACTGCTAACACTGCCCTGGGACTTAGAGCCTGTCGTTCTATATTTATTACCCTCTCTAAACTTAGAAACTGGAGCACTGGTGGAAGAAGGAGCTAGAACTGATGACTTAGGATGAAACTGAGAATGGTTTCCTTCTTTTGACTTAGGCTGAGCAAAGTTGAAACTACATGTCTTCGCTCTCTCATTCTGCTTCTCCCTTATCTTAATCTTCTGCTCCTCTATCTGTTGAGCATGAGTCATGAGCCTAGCTAAAGTCATCTCACTATTCAGCATGGCAGATTTACACTCATTAACCATGCTATCATTCACCCCTGAAATGAACTTACTTATCCTTGCTTACTATTTGCAACCACATGAGGGGCATATCTGTCTAGTTGAGTAAACTTAAGAGAATACTCTTTCATTGTTATATTTACCTGCCTGAGGTTGATGAATTCTAGCACCTTAGCTTCTCTAATCTCTAGGGGAAAAAATCTACAAAGGAAAACAGAAGCAAACTCTTCCCACTCAATTGGTCCTGCATCAACTGCCCTTTTTGACTTTCACTGCTTGAACCAAGTATGAGCAACATCCTACAACTGATATGCAGCTAGCTTAGCATTCTTACTAAGAGTAACCCCCATTATGCCTGTAACCTTCTGCATCTGATCTAGGAAATCCTGACGGTCCTCGTCTGTCTTAGACCCAAGAAAGGATGGAGGATTCGATCGGGTGAAGTCCCAAATCCAGGCATAGCTGAATTGGCCACTGGATTGCTTGGAACGATAGCTGGTCATTCATTTTGAGCAGCAACTGACTGAGCAAGTATAGTGAATACATCCCAGAACTTCGCATAAGAAACATATTCATCCAAGGGATCTTCTTGGACAGACTGGGTTCTTCTCTTGGGAGGCATGTTCTGAAATAAGGAGAAGAAACGTATTAGACTGAGAGATTATATTAAGATTATGCTAACTGGCACGACATGAATATTAAAAGAAGGAAAACTATTCCTAAAACATCTTATAGCCTCCTGCACATAAATGTAGCGCGCAACACATCCATGCACAAGACTACTAAATGCGGCTTTTAGACTTTCTAGGACTCTATTGAACCTTAGGCTCTAATACCAAGTTTGTAACGCCCTGAATCTGGTACCCAGAATGCTACACGGTGCTCATGACCCTGAAGGACCACAAACTAACCCATGACTGATATCTATACTTGTATACTCCATAATATACTGAATAATGGGGAAATATGAACTGAAATGCCATAAGGTTCACATAACTGAAGTAAAAGCATAACATCTAAATGGGGTATGAAATACCCAAAACAATAGATATAACTATTTGAACATAATAGTCTGGAAAGCCTCTAACTGACTGAACTGTCTAAGCAAGGAGTTGATGGGACATGTCCCCAACTAACTCCTACTAATAAACTAATTAATAAGATAATAGAGAATTAATCATATCCTCGAAGGATGAGGATTCACTGCTAACTCTGACTACTGATATCTGGAATCTACTGATGCCCTGGAGATTATGTCTCTAAACTTATGGTATAAGACACCATAGTGTAAATACATCAGTACTTTGAATATACTGGTATGCATGTGAGGTAGGCGGAATGCATGAGGTTCATCTGCATGAACAATACTGGCTAACTAACTAATATGAACATGAGAATACATGTATGCATACATAGTAACTATATCTGAAATCATGATAAAATTTGTATACTAATGACTAACATGACTAATGACTGAATTCTAATAACTGATAACATGAGTAACTGTATCTGACAGTCCTGAATTTGATGAAACTAGCTGAGTTCCATACTGTATCTGAGTTAACTGTATCTGACAATCCTGAATTTTAAAGAACTATCTAAGTTCTTTTACTGAGATTGATACTGAGACTGTGAGAGGTAGTCATCTAATCGACATGCCCCAAATAATGCATTATAGCTGAATTGGGATCCAATCTTTGCCCTGATTAGAAAGTGTCAATACCGTGCCACTGGTAAGGACAATATGTGAGTGACCCTAATATAATAGGTAACTCTAGTGGGAACGGTGAAAACCCTTATCTACCCTCATATAGCAGGCTATGATATCTCAACCTATGCTGGCTATATAGTTCTGGAACGTAAGGATTACTTCTATCAGTCACACCCTCATATAACAGGTAAGTTCCCATCCTTGGGTTCACTTGGTGCTAATTTCTACTCCCATCTGAATAGATACTGAACATGATTTACGTAACTGAACATGGACTGAGTTACTGACTTTTGTTAACTGATGGAATACTACTAATATCCAACAACTGACTATGTTTATGAGATCATGGAGATTTCCTGAGTCATAAGACTGTCTGAAGTTTAAGGATCATAGCTTGACTGAGAGTATCGTGGAAACAGGACATGGATCTAGGCACACAACTAATATTTTGGGTACAAGTACCCCTAGGACTCGATAGAAGGAAACTGACAAAGCATGACCTACTTGAACACATTACTAACGTCATAATCCATAATACATTTATTGAAGCATTTCATCAAACATATAATCTGCATAAACTTGTACATACATAGGGATTTCATGATATCATGATAGTTGGGCATTTCCTTCATCTAGGCATTTAATCAAACACATGGTAGGCATACTATATGTAAACAACATTATACAACAATTAAACATCCTGATTCAATTCTAATTTCATCATTCAAGGGTTTAATCATAGATTTATATGAATCTACATCTATACTAATCAAATCTGCATAAAATTTCCCCCCAACATGGAATAGAATTCAATTACTCATTATCAACATGAACAAGAGCAACCCAATCATGAAATTCATAAAGGAAATCCCTAAACTTAAACTTTGAAAAGAGATTCTTGGGCTTCATGGATGAAAGGAGTCCATGAATGAACACTATGCATACCTGGGTTGAGTTTCTTAAAGTTCTTGAACTTGAAGAATTTGTATCTCTTAGTTCTTGAAGAAGATTTGGATTTTGTTCTTGGAGATTAATGTTAGAGAGAAAACCCTAGTTTTGTTGTTGTGAAGAATGATGAACAAAATAAGCTAAGGTTGGATATAATTGGGTATATAAATAGGTGGTACAAGACCAAAAATACCCCTTTAAAAAATGACTTACGATAACTGAATGGTACCTGCGACGGCTCGTGTAATGGTCCATCGCTGGCTTGATGATTCATCTTTTCGAAGGTCGCACGTCGACTTGAATAGGGTCTCACTACCTTGGCTACGACGGCTTGGGCGACGGTCCGTCAAAAGTTTAACGGTCCGTCAACCTGCCCGTCGTACCTTATCCAGAGGGTGGCCTCACTGTTTCCCTTGCGATGGCCTAAGCGATGGTCTGTTGTTAGTCCGATGGTCTATTGGACTGGGCCGTTGCTCCTAGGTAGAAGGTAGTCACACTGCCTCTCTACTATGGTCATGGGCGACGGTCTGTCGCTAGTCTGACGATTCGTCGGCCTCACCATCGTACCTAGACGATTTAATTGCCTTTTGTATTTTGGCCATAACTTTCTTCTCTGATGTCAGATTTTGATGAAATTGGTATTGTTGGAAAGCTAATTCAAGTTACCACATGACAAAAGTGAAAATATTAAAATAAAAACCACATGTAAAAAGTGGATTCATTTCAAAGTAAGTTTCTAACATTGTTGAGATATTTTCAAGCTAGAAAAGAGTACGGGGTATTACAACATCATTAAGTGGAATTCAGTTTTATTAGATAAGGATTTGGATTACAAGGAGGAACTCACAACAATTCTAGATCAGGATGGTCAAAAGTTGAGGATAATGTAAATTCATTTGGTCAAGTTTTAATAGAAGCAACAACTAATTGAGGAAGACACTTGGGAAATTGAGAAGGAGATGCGCGAAAAGTACCCTCAATTATTTGAGGATATGAGTACTCTCTTTTTTCTTCTTTTAGCCTATTTTTCTTATTTGATCATTCGGGGATGAATAATGAGTAATTGGTGTCGCAATCTAAATCACCGGACCGTGAGGGCTCTCCATTTAGATAGGAGACCCCTTTACCATCCATTAAGAAGATGTGCAAAAGTCTTTATTAAAACCACATTTTATTACAAATTTTTTTATAAATATTAAATGTGGAAAATAAAAGTACCTCTAGGAACTAGTCTAAACAGGTTTAAGAACTGCCAAGTTAAGTAAGATCAGACTAGACATAACTTCCACCATGAATAAAAGGAGTAGAAGATACTAGAGATTACTAGCTATATCACCTATGAAGCATCAACTAGTCCTGCTATCATACAATACCACAAAGGGGTAAGAAAGAGTAGTGTCAGTACAAACAACACGTACGGGTATGTATCATCGATCAACCAGGGTTATATCACATAAACACAATATAGAAATCACAAAAAGAAAACATGACAGCTTGTATGAAAATTTAATTCACATTACTTTCATATATGTGTGTTACCTAAGAGTATTCCATTCTTATTAACATTGATCATTCATCACCTCCACATCAAGTGTCATTTATCCTAACTTCCAAAGATTTACCATAATAGACATTATGAGTCAATCTATTTCACTTATGCTGTGATCAACCTCAATGATAAGTGAAATATAATAATCATCGCCTTGTAACAAGTACAACTATAAGCACATATTATAATAAAATACCTCAAGTTTATTAAACTTAGCCTTTTCAAGTAACTCCACAACTTTAATTAAGTTTAAGTCAAGAGACAACAAATCAAGTCAAACATGACCAAGTCAGCAACCCTGACTCTAACTATCAAAGTCAATAGACCATGAGTCTAATAGAAAACCCTAAAATATATGACAAGTAAATAGACAACATAAGAATCCCAAATATATCAATCAACATAATAATCTGGTTCACTCAAGGAAGCCACCACAACAACCATAATATAACTTAGTCCATTCATGCAATCAAAATAAAAAACAATATTAATCATATACCTCATCTATTTAAAAAACTGTCAAACTCACTTACACCTTATACACATATGCTAAGGGTATTATAACCATCCTCTAGGTTTGACTTACAAGGGACGAGTTTGGTATATGTACCAAAACTCAAAATATCAAGTGTTTACAAACCTTATTCCACCAAATTCAATGATGATGTTCAATTATCAGTACATCTCATAATAATAAGTATAAATCTTATGTAGATGTCCAATATATCAGTACATCCCATAATAAGTAATAGATATCACAACAATCGCAACCACGATGAGAATAAACAACTACACTTGTATAATTAACAAGCTTTTAATATAATCTCATTACATGTGATTAACACTTTCATTCAACAATTTACTTTCTTGAACATGCATTGTAAAAAGGAGACAAACACTTCAAACACTTGGTCACAATCAAGATAATAACTTCATTTAAGCAATAAATATCCTTTAACACATGAAATCGCAAGTATGCTTGAAAGCTAGTCAATAACTCATAATTTAGGCTTGATCAATTCATAAATTAATTATAGCATGCCCAAAAACCAAACCATGATTTCTCAAGCAAGCATTATCAGGCCATATTCATTAAATCCAAGTTCTTATTGTGAGTCCAAACTCTAGTTCAACATTTATAAGTTCAATCACTAATCCTATCTTTCTTTATTTATACAAAAATTGGCGAGTCCTCTAATATCCAACAAACCCCTATATTTAAGTCATTACTAGGCATAAGACCTACTCTATTAACCAATAATTCAACTTACAGTCCGAATTTAGTCATACACCTTTATACTTTTTACTTTCTAACCCTTAGCTGTACTTGACCTCAGGCTCTTAAGTTAATTCACTGCCTCCTTGTAACATAATTAGTTCTCATAGCTAACCTAAAGCAAGATTATCTCATATTCCAACCACACATAATGCCAATATTATCTTTTTTTATGGTAATTAGGCTAAATAACAAGATTATGAGCACACACAATCTCATTGTCATCTATATTCACATAATTCACATTATAATTTATCATAGAGTCATACAAACAAAAAAGAACCATCAAGGATTCATACATTGGCATTTCAATACACAATTAGGTCCTTGTATTAAATTCATGTTTCATCCACCTAAACTCCATGCCCGCAAGCCTAAGCATGATTTCTCCTGTCAAATAAACATTGTTGATACGATTATTAACCACAGTGTACTATTTATAAGACATTCCCAAGCTACTACAATAAGTAAGTAATGCCATGGATGATTTTCCTTCTTCTTTGTGTCTTATCATCTAACAAACAATAATTACAAGAGTAATTAACAAACTACTTTTCAAAAAAAAATACTTTGGAAATCCAATCCTACTAATTCTACCCTTATTTAGGGTCTACAAAATTATCTAAGGGTTAAGTAGTCATCAAAATAGTTCCTTCAAGCTCAGCCCTACTCTATTAATCGAGTCTTTAGGCTAAAGGTTCCACCTAAATTGAATTAAATGTCTCCAACTATCAATTTTAATGTCTTAAGATTACTAATTCATGCTAGGGATTGTTGATTAATAATTTATAAGTGATTCTAGGCGAAATTAACCCAACCCATAAGTTTTTCCCAAATATACCATGAACTTAGGGTTCAAATCCCCAAGATTTTCATCATTAGAGGTTGTTCTAATGATTCTAGGATGTTAAAAAATTAAAAAATAAAGAATATGTTGGAAGAAACTTATCTCAATAAAGAACTTTAACCCATACCAAAGAAAATCTCCCTTTTAGGGTTAGGAATAAAAATTTGGGGTTTGGAGGCTGAAACCCATAAAAAATGAGTGATAAACTAATGTTCGTGTGGCTACAATTTCTTGACTCTCTATAGCACCCCGACCTGCTACAACGCCCTCAGCTTTTTTATATTGGACAGTCTTCAGTAACATAGTCATAACTTTTTACTTTGAAATTAGATTAATAAATGGGAAATTGCATTGGAAAGAATACTCAGAGATCTTTAATGTGATGGGTATTAGTCACACTAAATCCTTATATTCTAGAGTATTTCTAATATTATTGGTAAGGATACTTTCAACATAAATTTTGTGCAAGGAGTACTATATTGACATTAGGACATATCAAATGCACTCCCATGATAAAGAATTGATTTAAACACATGTGATGTATGAGATTCATATACCTTTACCATAAATATTTTTGGTAATGATGTATCCAGTTGTTACAATTGTTATCTATTTTAATGACCCTTTTCATCATTAAAAATGTATTTAAAAAAAACATCATGCCCAAATTCTTCCAGAATTTGAAGTTATGAATTTTAGACTAGGCGAGTTTAGGATGTAATCTGAGCAAGGTGTGCCCTTGGGAAATATGAGAATGAATTAAGCAATTTTGGTGGTGTTTGATTTGATTCTAGTTGTCTAAGATGATGAGGAACCCATAGGAATTTATGAATTTAAATTTGGGTAAGTAGAACTCCCGGTGTTGGTCTTTGCGTAAAGAGTATTATTTGGAATATTCCAAATTTAAGGTGTGTTAAATTGGGATTTTTAGGTGAAACTGGACTTGTTGACCCATTAAAGTTAATATAGGATGTGCACGTCACTATAGAGACATTTTACTATAGTGGAGAATCCTGTTACAGTAACTGTCAACGACCGCTAGAGCAACATGTTTTGCAATAACGATGTATGTCGCTATTGAAACATCTCTATTGTGATGTATGTTGCTAAAACAATGGAAGTCACAAATTTATTTCAAATTTTTATCAAAATAGATAATTTTTCTTAAACACATTTTGGCATCGCTATAGCGACAAAAGTTTTAGATTTATTTTAAAATTTATCAAAAAGATTTATTTTTCTAAAACACATTGTGAAGTAAGAGAGATGATACAAAAACAAACTAAGAAATTGAAACAAAGCTAAGAAATGAAAAAAACGAATATAAAGATAGATAGATAAAATAATAAGATAGACACAATAAGGGAATGGATAGCAAACAAAGGGTATATCAAACCCATAATCCTCTATTCAATATCCAATCAAGCACCTAAATCTTACGTAGACCTCATGGGAATTGGATTCCCGAGCAACCCACAATTCTAAATAAAATTTTATTACAAGCGATTCCACGCTTTCCACAAGCTAATCCAAGCTTGCCACTCACTCACAAAGGAGTAATCATTCATAATTCATCAAATTCTAAGGAAATGAAATGTCTAAGGAACCTATTTATAGTATTTAGCTTTGCACAAATAACCTATTGAAAAAACAGTCCAAAAAGTGGCTATTTGGAAATAACCCACAAGAGCTCTCTTTATTCCTTGTGTCATGGCTTTTCTCGGCTTTAAGATATCTTCTAAATACACCATTGATTAATTAGGAGCTCAAAGAAGGTCCTTCAATCACCTTGTTGAAGCATTAGGGTGATCATAGATTAGACCTCCTTATGTCGTCCTCGAGTTGTGTGATAAAAAATGTTGATGCCCATTTTGGATTGTATCATCTTCCTCTTCTTGAAAAGGATTGACCTTGAATCCGAATATTTCAAAACCGAAGAAAGTACAAACACACACAATATCCTTATGTAATGAGGGTTAGAGTTAGTACAAATAATCATAACATCAGGCCAAGGTTGCACACACTTAAGATATAACCAAGCATCAAAATGATCAATAAAGGGTATATAATCCCATAATATAGAATCTACTTGGCCATTCAAGAGATTTGGGCTACGGGGAAGGCTAGCGGAACGATGGCAATTAATCAACCACTTATGAAAACTTACACGGGTTTCATGCCTCCCAAGAGTAACTTGGGTCTATCAAGTGGATTGTAAATCCTTGGGGAAGGGTCCTAACATCCTCATTCAACCATTGCTTGTCATCTAGACCAAGAATCAAGTTGGGAGCATGGAAACCACCACATCTCATTATGTCATCGGGATGAAATGGAAGAATTAGCCAAGAACATGGGTCATGGCAATACTCGCTTTCCCCAAAGGTGATATTTTCACCAGTAAGTTTATCCTCTACATGACTATTTTCAATTTCATAAGCAAAGAGAGGGTAGAGAAAGGTATCACATAAATTAAATTCAACTAAGGTATCCTCATGCATATACTTATTATCGGATTCAAGATCTTCACCATGAGTATTCTCATCGATAGAGGCACACAAGAAGAAGGAACAATTTCCAAACAAGTAACATCACTTCTTTCAAGGGGTGAATCCTCAAGTAGTAACAAATTAGAGCTAAATCAAAGGAGTCATTACTCAAGTTATCACAAGAATCAAGCAATTCATCCTCATAATTATCAAATGAGGATGGGGTATTATATAAAGGATCACAACCACAATTATTTTCATAGGAACAATCACTAATTGGATTTCTCAAATATTCAAGTAAACCAAAGATATCATCACCCAATTGATCATTCCTTTCCAAAACCTTACATTCCTTTTCCTTAAGAGTACTTTTATCTCTAAAGAAGAGATTTCCATCCTTAGGAGAAATGTTGTTACACCATAGTGGGTTGTCATATGGGATATAGCCCTTAAGATGAGCTATATAATCAATGCTATCCACACTATAAGTTAATCTATTAAGAGTTATTTCATCATCTTTAAATAAGATATTGTTCTTAACATGAGAAGGATCTATCCATCAAGATGATTTATAATATGCAAGTTCACTCTCTAAAAGACTATTATCAAGTGTCAAAGATGTTTCAAACATGTGGTTATCCCTATGAGCCAAACATGCAATATGTTACTCACTAAAAGTCATGCTCAAAGGGTCACTCCAATTTACTTGACCAACATTTTCAATATCATCGCTCACTTGAGGTTCATTAATCAAATCACAAATATCCTCAAGTGGTGGGCTAGTTTTTCACACAAGTTGATCAACACAAATTTTACAAGATAATGTACCATCACTCATCACATTGGATTCAATATTAGGTTCATATAAATCACTCTTACTTGAAGAGTCAATTTTGTCATCATTAGGATCAACTAGTGTATCCATGCTCTCAAGTTGTGCATTATCACGATGAAGTAAAAAGACATTAGGCTCAGCTAAAGATAAGCTATCATTCACACTTAGTTGGATACTAGCATTACAATGATATTTAAAATTTACAAGAGTGCAAGAGTTAGCTTGGTTACCTTAAAGTTCGTTTGGAGCATGTACTCTCAAGGGAACTTGAAGGTTGGAGTTACAATACTTCAGATGATCCATCATGTTATCAATCGTCCTACACAGGTTATCTATCTTATGGTTGAGATCTTTAAGGGACGCTAAGATAAAATTTGAGGTGTTGTCATCCATGGTACCTAATAAAAGAAATGCTAAACAAAAACAAAAACAACAAAAAAGTTAAGGTTAGGAAATCAACCTCACAAGCTCTCAAAGTTCGCACCTTTGGTTTGTCTCTCAATTGGTGTTGTAAGCTTTGATAGACCATTTATACTCACAATGAGTTTTCTTGACACCAATTATGGCTTGAGGTCAAAATGGATTCTTTTTTGAAGGACTCAAAATAAAATTTTTTTGCATATAGACTTGAACCAAGAACTAACAACGAATTGAAAAAGAGAAAAGCTTGAAAGAAATTAGACGTTGAAATAAATAGGACTCGATAACTAATAGTAAACTTAGTAGACGAATTACTAGTTGTTGAGTAGTTTAAGAATCAAGAAAATGGAATTAAGAATCAAGAAATGAAGTTAAATGGTTGAAACCGTGCAAAAAGTGAGTTGGAATGGCTTGTTGTGCATTGAAACATGCTAAAGCGGATGCAGGGCAGACCTGGAGCACATAGGGAACACATCTAGAACATATGCTAATATTTTAGGATGCCTAGGACCTGCTTTAGTAGGTTAGGCATAGCTCCAAGGCAGATTGGCAAAAATTCAGCTTGTACAAGGCCAAAAATGCCCTCTTGTAGTCCCTCTTTTGTCCCTTTCTCTTAGAATATTCCTTGGTACTTTGAATATACTTTTGTACCAACACTATTTCCCACTTTTTATTCATATTTATTGGATCAAACAACAACTTTTTGATGAATTAGGCTCTTGAAGATTTGAAAATCCTGAAGAGCATTATGAGCACCAAAATTTCCAACACTTTAACCTTGCTCGAAATGCAATAAAATTTGGAACCCTAGCTCTTTTCAACCTGCTAAACATATTCCAAACACCATTAAGCTTCAATTCTTAATCAATTTCTTCATATGTTTAAACCCATTTGATACTTCATCAACCTTCAATAACACAAAAATGGTGAAATTTAGAAACTACTTCAAATCACACCACCACTTAGATTTAGGTTCCCTTTGGTGTTGAAAGCACTTTACAACACTTGTTAACCCATTATACAACCCCAGATGGGCTAGATCTAAGTACCCACTTCAATATTTTCTTCAAGGACAAGCACAACTATGTTAAACAACTCCAATACTCTTCCAAACACACCAAATTTGTCAAGTTCCAACCTAACTACCACTAAATGGAACAAATCTATTATAGAAACAATAATAAAGACTCAAAAACACAAAGAGTTTTAGCGGTCTTTTTTAAAAACTTTTTTGATACTTTTTTTATTTTTTGAGATAACAAACCCAAGATTGACTTTGTGGGAATAAAATCAAGCTCAACTCTGATACCAAATGATATAAAAACAAACTACAAAATTGAAACTAAGCCAAGAAATGAAAAAATAAAAGATAAAGATAGATAGATAAAGCAATAAGATAGACACAAGGAGGGAATGGCTATCAAACAAAGGGTATATCAAAACCTTAATCCTATATTCAGTCAAGCACCTAAATCTTATATATACTTCAAGGGAATTGGATTCCCGATCAACCCATATTTCTAAACAAAATATCAACACAAGTGATTCAACACTTGCCACAAGCTATCCATGCTTGCCGCTTACTTACAAAGGAGTAATCATTCATAATTCATCAAAATCTAAGGAAATGAAATATCTAAGACACCTATTTATAGTATTTTCCTTTGCACAAATAACCTACTACAAAAATAAGATCAAAAGTGGCTATTTGAAAATAACCCAAAAGGACTCTCTCTATTCCTGGCTTTCCTTGGCTCCAAGCTATCTTACAAATATGACATTGTTTAATTGGGAGCTCAAATAAGGTCCTCCAAGAACATTATTGAAGCCTTAGGATTATCATGGCATGGAACTCCTTGCGTCGGCCTCGAGTTATATGATTAAAAGCATTGACGTCCATTTAACATGTATCAGCAGAGGCGATTTTAGGTGATTTTCACAAGATTATCATTGTTTCACTTTGTTATGGTAAGTATTTCATCCTCGTAACTAGTAATTGATAATTTAGCCTTAGAGTTGCTATTTATGAAGTTCAAGAATGGCTTAGGGATAATTATAACTGTTTTTTGCTGGAAAGGATTAAATTAGTCATAAATTTAATGGGTTATGATTACCAATGGTCTACTCTTGTATCCCATAAATTAACTAGTTAATCCTTGAAATTGGTAGTTATAGGCAAATTGCAGTAGAAAACCCCCAAAATAAGGATGCAATGATCATGAACTGGGCTTTAGGAGTTGATTTCAAGTTATAATTATAGAAATGCATGATTAATCCAATTTGTACTATATGTGTATGTTAATTATTTTGTAGTGTGGCTTGTTAGCACATGTCATTTGGTGTGGTCAATTCAAATAATTTTACATTGTTGTATTTTCTTATCTACCTTATTGTTAAATATGGAATGTTAAGTAATTGGGACATTCTCATAGGTTATTGGTGAAATAAGGTTGGATGTTTCTTCTAAATGCACATGCAAGTGTACGTGGTCATATATGTAATAAAGTGTCCCTTTCGAGCCGAGTGTTGATCCCTTAGGAACTTAGTATTAGCTCGTAATCCAATTCAAGTGTTGCAATTAAAGTTAAGCAAGGGCGATTCGTATCCTATGAGAGTTTAAGTTTTGAGATTTTAAAGTCACAATAAATGATAGAGATAAAGTAAGGCGTTTGGAACAATAACTAGGAGAAATTCAGGGTCAATGCAATTTGAATAATCCTACAAATTTATACAATCTCATTGGTAAAGTAAACTATTTTGGTTGTTGATTCATGGGGTTAATAACATGATTATGGTATTATGAGCCTCTAAGTGTCTATATAAAGTAGCCCTACCAAATACATCATTGAGAAGGGATGATAACTAATTCAAACACATTTGTATGATATTTCATATTTGAACCAAATGGGGCGAATAAGGTATATTTGTATCCTAACCACAAATTCTATCTTTAATTTATCTAAAATACAAAAATCCACTCCATATGTTCCACTTCTTAATCAAAAGTTCCTCCTTTCAAGGTTACAATAGAAATATAGATTTATTATAAAGGTAACGAGTTGATAGAATAGTAGTTACAAGAATATATGCACAACCAAATATGATAATCAACTTCAAACTAAATTGATTGAATGCTAGGTAGTCATGTTCATAGCCTCAACCCTATAAATAGGGTATTTATCCACTCATAGTCATACAAAGAATCACCATAATTGAATTCATAAGTAAAACCTACAAGAAAACTAAAGTACAGAAGAAAACCCCCAGTGTAGAGCTCCTTTGATGCCTTGTCCTCTCTCCAATCTTATGTTGTTACAAAAGTACCTTATAGTTGTGTATAATTAAATATTATATATATTATTAGGTCTTTCATAGGCTTCCCAATATGAAACACATGCATTTACAACATTTTCCCCAACTTAAAAAAGTAAAAGAATCAACGTTTAGACATGTGGGAGAGGGGGAAAGGGGTGTGTCAGAGGACCATAGAAGGGGTGATGTAGTGTTACCTCTCCCTAGGGGGTGAAGAAAAATTACCCCTCCCATGCTATGTGGGGTGCGGCACAAGGCCCTCCGTCAAGTGTGAGGTTTCACTCTAATTTTTCTCCTATCTCCTCGTATGTTTGTTCCTTGTTTACTCACTTCTTATGACTTTATTTAGGATTTAGTTAGCTTCCATAACACCTAAAATGGTCTCATACAATACCACATAAAAATAATTATTTCATACAACACAATAGAGCTTATCAAAGTACACTAGAATAAGCATAACTTAAGCTAGCAACACTAGTTTTCTCGTATAAACTCTATTTGATCATTTTGACTCTTGACTTGCTTCGAATGCACCTTAAACACTCTAAACATGTAAATTAACACACAAACACACAATTACACCCTTAATAACTTATTAATCACATCAAAAAGTCTATAAAACTAAGATAAACGCTCGTGGATAGTGACACTTAGGAGTATAAATACACCTAAGATCACCACCCCACACTTAAAGCTTTGTTTGTCCTCGAACAACTCTTTACATTAAGAGTTATCAAGGAAGACTCTAACATCTCTACTAAAACTAAGACACTCAAGCTAGAACTACATTAACAGCAAGTTCACCATTAGGCATGTCACATACCAATTGAAAATGTATGAATACTACTTCAAAACTTCCTAACCTCAAGACTTAACTCTACCATGTTGGAAAACTCATGCATATTACTGAACAAAAAAACATAGAAGTCACCTAACTATCGCCAAATATGTCACCTAACTATCTCCAAGCGTGTGTCCTCACCACAAGAGAGTCACCCATATTCACTCATTAATATGCAATTTATTCATAAGAATGAGTGTAAGAATCAAATTTCGCTCACTCTCACAAAGAATTCACATATCACATAATATGAACCATAAGCTTGACCTTAGTGTAGTGCTCCACTTATATCAAAATATCAAAGTTTAAGATCAAGTGGGAATTTAAGGATTGTAATAAAGACTAAGGGATGGGTGGGTACTATTTTGGGTAGTTATAGTGACTATCTTCCCTAAGTACTTTTTTTTTGGTTTCCCATCCAGTGTCCGGTACCCGCATTGGAGACTTGACTAATCCAGATCGCACGTTGCAGAGCCTATTAAGGTGGTAGCACTCCTAATAGTGTTTTCTCCATACCCAGGGTCGAACCCTCGATCTCTGATTAAGGGTGGAGCAGCCCCATCCAATGCACCACAACCCATGTTGGTTCCCTAATCACTTTAACACATCACACTTTACATTAAACGCATCTCCATCCGATTCATTTTCCTTCTTTTTTATCTTCCTATTTCTCTTTTATATTTCCTCATCTCTTTAATGTAGTTTACACATCTTTATTAGAGAGTATTTACCATCAACCCATGATTCACTTTTGATCAATTTTCTTTTTATTGCACTACTCCCTCCCAACACCACACAAACTTTTAACGCACCAAAAACTATTTCCTTGGGGCATCAGTTTAACTTCTTCCTTCTTCAATTATAACGACTAGAAAAAATTAGTTTTTGCGACCACAAAAAAATGACAACTTGTAATCACAATAAAATCGACCACATGTGGTTGTTTTTTTGATTTTTTTTAAAATATAATAAAAAGGTGACCTTATGTGGTCACTTTATATTTTAAAATTATCAAATAATCATTTGAATTTTTCTGAAAGTTCTTTATATTAATTATTATGTTTTTTGAAAATTAAAAGTGACCACAAGTGGCCTCTTTCAATTAAAAAATAAATTTTAAATATTATACAAAAATCGACCACTTTTGGTCATATTTTTTATTAAAAAAATTAAAAACTATTTTATAAAAAAAATGACCACAAGTGGTAGGTTTTGGATTAAAAAATTTGGAAAATCGACCATATTTAAAAAAATAAATTAAAAATATTTTTGTAAAAGCGACCACTTGTGATCAATTTTTGATTTAAAAAATTGAAAAAGAAAATTATTTACAAAAACCAACCACTTGCGGTCGCTTTTATTTAAAAAATTAAATTAAAAATAATTTGAAAAAGAGACCACAAGTGGTCGCTTTTCTTTAAAAAAAAAATTAAAAATATTTTTGAAAAAGTGATCATATGTGGTCACTTTTTGATTAAAAAAATTGATAAAGAAAATAATCGACAAAAACCAAACACTTATAGTTGCTTTTATTTAAAAAACTAAATTAAAAATACTTTTTAAAAAGCGACCACTTGTGGTTTCTTTTTAAAAATTATATTAAGAAATATATTAAATAAAATAAATAAATTACGTTAAACATAATCTTTATCTTTTACCTATGTTTTAATATATAAAATAAATATATTTTCCGCTGCATATACGTTAAATTACGTTAAACATAATCCTTGTATAATGAATATGTCTATATCATACAGTTGAGGTAATAATATTATGTTGTTGGAGTTATGATAATATAACATATATATATAATCGATAATTCATCAGAATATAATGAATGTGTTGTACTATGAGGTAATATACTCATTTATGTGATGTATATAGTATGTATTCACAAGTCTTACGATGCTTATGATCACAAGTGACCACAAGTGTAATACCCCATATTTTCCTAGCCTAGATTAATCCTCAGTACATGGATTATCCTAAATAATTTTTTTTAAATACTTAGTAATTTTTAGATTAGAGTTTGTCATTGAGTAGGAAATTCAATTAGCTTTTCAACGATATAAAATTTGCCTATATTTGATACCCGGGTAAGAAGTTTTGGAGATTTTAAGTTTCAGTCATTAAACATTGTCATTTAGGCCAGTAGTGCGTCCCGGAGTGTGTCAAAATAGTAATTGTCAATTTTTAGTGTACCAACGTGATTCTACCGCATTGCGGTGCACTTTCTGTTCACAAAAAAAGTGGCAATGCGATACCACCGCATCGCGCCACCATGCATTTCCCAGTTGTCATTTTCTAGTGGCTTAGCGCGATAGTTGCGCGTCGCGCTAGGGGTCCAGATCATAAAAATTTCACAAAAAATTAAAGTCGTACCCAGGGTTAAAACAGTCTTTTTCCAAATATTTTATTCCATCCAGATCTGGGATTTAAGCCCTAAAAACATGTAAAACCCTTCATTATTCACTTTTCCCCCCAAAATCAAAAGGGTGTTCTCTCTCAAGAAAACAAACCCTAGTTCTTAAGAATCAAGGTCAATCCCAAGAATTTCTTCAAGAACTTCAAGAATCTCTCAAATTAAGGTATGTTAGATGTTCATCCATGGATCTTTAATTTCCATGGAGCCCAAGAATCCTTTTTCAAGATACAAGATTTATGATTTGTGATTTCCATGTTTGAATTAGATTGAATTCATGTTCATGATGTTGTTTGAGTTTTAATCCATAATTTAGATTACAAGTTCCAAGAATTGATTCTAGTATGTGTTGAATTACATGTTATTCATGATAAACCCTTTAATTTGCAAGTTAATTGTTGTAACCATGTTAACCTTAAGTGTTTATGATCTAATGAATCAAGTATACTTCTTATGTGTTTGATAAATTGTCTATGAGAATGAAATAATGCCATTCTAGCATGCTAACATGTATTCCCCATTCATGTACAATTTACAAGTGTTTGGTAAAATGTCTCTATGAATGAATTATGACCAAGAGAACATTGTTATGTTATTCAAGATTATGCTTTTCTTTACTTTTCATGCTATCGAGTCCTGGGGGTATTTAATACTCGACAATTTAGCTATTTACCTAGAGCCAGTGATAGTTACAGATTAGTATAAATCATGTCACGATTAGTAGTACTCTCAGTCCATTACAAAACTCAGTAGAATTTAGTCAGTTACGAAACTTAAGAAACTCAGTAATCTCTGTATCAGTCCAGTCCAGTTTAGTATACTCAGTTTAGTGTCTTTCAGTTGGGAGTAGGATTTAGCACCGAGTAAACCCAAGGAGGCTTACTTGCCAACAGAAGGTGTGTTCCTTAGAAACAATCCTTGCATTCCAGAACTACGTAGCCAGCATAGGTTGAGACATCAAACCTGCCAGTTGAGGGTTGATGCGGTGCTCTACATGCCAGTAGAGGGTACCACCTTTCTCGTTTAAGGAACCTGCCAGTAGAGGGTTACTCTTCAGCTTGTCTTTACCCGTGGCACAGTACTGGCACCCTTCCAATTGGGGTTCCATATTGGACCCCTATTAGTTCAGATTGGGGCATATCGGTTAGATGATTGCCTCCCACAGTTTTAATTTCAGTTTTAGTCTTCAAAATAGAACTTAATTCAGTTCTACAAAATCAGGAATGTCAGATATAATCACTTAGTTATCAATGATCTTAGATTACCAGTATATTCAGTTATCATTTATCAGATTCAGTTCAAGTATACTTAATTACAGTATGCACAATATGTTTAGTAGTTACAGATCCTCTATGTATGCCATCCAGCTTTTGCATATCATTTAGGTAGTTATTGTTCATGCATATAAACCCATGCATTCAGCCTTACCTCATTTATCATACCAGTACATTCCCACGTACTGATTGCTTACCCATTTCTTACGTATGATGTTTCATATCATAGGTTCAGATGCTCAAGTTCCTGACCACACTTAGCCAGATTTAGCCAGCAGTACCAGATTTAGCAGTGAGTCCTCATCTATTGAGGATATGCTTTAATTTCAGTACTTTAGCTTAGCAGTATTTTAGTAGATGGAGTTAGTTGAGGGATTTTTCCATCAACTCCACTTTCAGACAATTTAAGTTAGAGGCTTTTTAGATAAGATTTTCAGGCAGTATTTCAGATTCAGACGTTATTATTCACTATCAATATTTTAGATGTTTGGAACCTTATGGCATTTCATCCTATTATTCCGTAATTATTTCAGTATTATTGTTTAGTTCTCACAGCAGATATCATTCATGGGTTAGCTTGTGGTCCTTCGGGGTCACAAGCACCGTGTGACAACTAGGGGTTAGTCTCGAGTTGTTACAACAAGCTAATCCATGAGCTGGTACCTGCTGTGAGCACTAAATATCAAATAATAAAGGACATGTGCAAAAAATAACTGATAAATCTATAAGGTTTAAATACCGAAAATATAACTGAATTCAAAAGTCTGTAATGTCTGATAAAATACTAAAAACACAACTGATAAGACTGATAAACTAACTAGCTGTCTATCTGACTATCTTAAACCTTATAAACTGACTGAGGAGTTGATGGGACAAGCCCCAACTAACTCAAACTAACTAAATAAACAAAAATGTTGAAATAACTAAATAAACATAACAGGTCCTCAATATATGAGGACTCACCACTGCTGCTACTGCTGAAGCATTGGACTGTCTAAGTATAGTCGGAAAATTGAGTGTCTGAACCTAAGATATAAGATATCATAGCACCAAGAAGAGTGTGCGGTCAGTACTTTGAATGTACTAGTATATGAGATGAGGTTAGGCTGAAATGCAAGGGTTAACTATGCATAAAATAATGACTGATTGAATAGCATCAGATAATTGAGTATACATGCATGAAAACTGAAATACTGATAATGAAAAATCAAGCATATAATGTTTCTGAAATAATCTATAAACTAAATCACTGAAATCTGATAAGTGAATAAGTAGAAGTCTGTATGCTATGGAAAAAAAAACTAAATTGAATTCCTGAATACTGAACTGAGACTGTGGGAGGTATCATCTAACCGACATGCCCCAATCTGAGCTAATTGGGGTCCAACCTGTAACCCAAGTTAGAAGGGTGTCAGTACCATGCCACGGGTTCTAACATAGCTGTGTCGATCCAGTAAACTAGTGTCCCAAAGGTCTAAAGAGTTACCCTATACTGGTAGGAAACTCATGTGATATGTGTCAACCTTAATATGGTAGAAAGACATCTCAAACCTACGCTGCCTACGTAGTTCTGTAACTCAGGGATTGCTACTAAGGGTAAAACCCTAAGCTAGAAGGAATGGCCCCATCCCTGGATTCCCACGATGCTGAATCCTACTCCCAACTGAATCATACTGTTTACTAGACTGAACTAAGCTTAACTTAGAGAACACCTGATCATAACAACTAACTGAATGACAACGCTCATGGTTTATCTAAAATCATTCTGAAGATACTGAAATTATGTAAACAACTAGGTGTCGGGTGTTCATAATCCACCAACACTGAAAGGAAATAACAATTAGGACATATACAAACGTTGAAAACCATTATAGGAAATCATTATTCAAAATCCATCACTTTGGCATTTCATCAAATGCATGGAGATTAAGACTTTAACATGGGGACACTTTTAAACATGATGTGGTAGCATAATTATATGATAAAAAACAAAAATTGGGGGTTTATCCCGAATCACATGAATATGATGTGGGAACTACAACATTTAAAACATACCATAATCCATTCCACTTGAAAACAATTATAATCTTAACTTGAAAATTGAAACAAAAAGATATTCATGGATGTAGTTCAACATAATCATTAAAAACTCATAATTTCAATTCAAAAAAGGGTTCTTGCATTTCATAGCTGAAAAGGGCCCATGGATGAACATCACACATACCTTAAATCCTTATGCTTGAAACAAAAACTCCAATCTTGATGCTTTCTTGAATGTTCTTGGATTGGGGAACTTGAATTCTTGGTTTTTTTTGGAGAGGATGTATTGGAATTTGATGATCTTGGGGAAGGAGAGGGTTTATTTTTGAGAGAAACTTTGAGAATATAGGCAAATAATACCCTAACTAGTGTTATAATTCATGATTTGATGAATTGGGTTGAGGGGAAAAGACATAATTCCCATAATACAATTAAATTCGTAACTGAATTGTGATTAAAAGTCTCATCGCAATGCTGTAAGAGTACCATCACCATTAGCACCGCGATGTGGCACTATCGCGGTGAGTCACTAGAATTGTGATCCAAACATGACCCGATCCTTGTCCAAAAAATCCAAAACTTCCTTGAGACATGTACCTTACATCCCTAAACATGAATTAACTCAAGAAAAAATATCTTAGGGTCGGGAAGACCAATTTAAAAATCATCGAAGTTAAGAGGCCTTAAAAAATGACAAAGTCCCTAACACGTAGTGAAGTTTTCAAGTTGTAAGCCTCTTATGCATATTACTAGGAGATGAATTGAGCTAAGAATAATACGGGGTATTACAATATCTCCCCCTTAGAAATATTCATCCTCGTATGAGACTGATTAAGCTGAGAGTTCTGAACTAAGAAAACTGAGATCATATACTGAACATGCATAACTGAAAACAAGATTACATGACTGAGTCTGAAACATAGCACATAAACTGAACTGAATTCGTGAATGCATGCAATGACATGAGAATGATCACATAGCTAGAATTGAGAATGTAAAAGAAACAATCTAAGAAAAACTATTACCTTAAGTTGAGTTTGAGTTTGCAGAGAAAGGATGAGGGTACTTGCTAAGCATATCTGCTTCGGCTTCCCAAGTGGCTTCCTCAACAGACTGATTCCACCAAAGAAATTTGACCAAAGGAACTTCTTTGTTCCTTAGTCTATGAATCTGACATTTAAGGATCTCAACTGGGACTTGTTCGTAAGAAAGGCTATCTTGAACATCTGTGCTTTCTAAAGGAATTACAACAGCTGGATCACCAATACACTTCTTTAACTGGTAAACATAAAAAACTAGATGCACTGATGCCAAAACTGCAGGCAACTCAAGATCATAAGCTAACTTTCTAAAATGACTCAAAATTCTATAAGGGCCAATATATCGGGGACTAAGCTGCCCCTTCTTGCCATCTCTTCACTCCCTTCATGTGCAAGATTTTCAAATACACCAAATCCCAAACTTCAAACCCATGATCTCTTCTCCTCATAACTACATAATATTTTTGATAACTTAAGGCTATCTTTAGCCTTTCCCGAATAAGTTAAACTTTATTGATCATATCAAACACCAAATCTAGTCCTATCAAAGAAGCCTTACCTACCTCAAACCAACCAATAGGAGATCTATATCTTCTCTCATAGAGAGCCTTAACTAGAGCCATATAAATACTTGAGTGATAACTATTATTGTAGGAAAACTCTATCAAAGGTAAGTGATCATCCCAACTACCCTTAAAAGCAAGAACACACACCCTCAATATATCTTCTAGGGTTTGAATGATCCTATTTTCCTAACCATTTATCTAAGGATAAAAAGCTATATTGAGATAAAATTGGGTGCCAAGACCCTTCAGAAAAGCCTTCCAAAAGTGAGAGGTAAACTAAGTACCTCTATCTGAAATGATAGACAAAGGGACTCCGTGCAACCTAACCAACTCTAAAATATAGAGCTTGGCATTATCCTCACCTGAATAAGAAGTATGAACTGGAAAAAACTAAGCTGAGTTGGTCATTCTATCTATAATAACACATATCGAGTTGTGATGATGATGCATACGAGGCAAACCCATAAAAAAATCCATGTTCACCTCTTCCCACTTCCAAGTGAGAATGTTGAACTATTGCAATGTACCGCTAGGCCTCCGGTGTTCATCCTTGACCTGCTGATAATTAGAACACTTAGCTATATTCTTTGTAATATCCCTCTTTATACCGCTTCACCAATAGATTTTCCTCAAATCATTGTACATCTTCGTGGCTCATTGATGTAAAGAATACCGTCCATGAAACACTTTTACCAAAATCCATCGTGTTAAACCATTAACAAACGACACACAAAGTCTACCCTAACATCACAACACACCATCTCTCCCTTGGAAGAAAACCTCTATATTCTGATCTCTAATTGATTTCTTCAACTTAAACAAACTAAAATCCCTATCTTGTTTTTCTTTAACTTCGGCAACCAAAGAAGATTCCGAACCATTCTGATCCCATATACTACCGTCAGCTGGATCAACCAATCGAACACCTAACCTAGCAAGATGATGAATCTCTCTAACTAACTTTTTCTTATCATCCTCAACATGAACAACACTACCCATAGAAAATCTACTAAGGGTATCTGCCACCACATTGGCCTTGACCGGATGATACAACATACTTATATCATAATATTTTAACAACTCAAGCCACCTTGTCTGATGAAGATTTGAATCCTTCTTCAAAAATATATACTATAAGCTTTTGTGATCCTTGAACATATCAACATGAACTCCATAAGGATAATGCCTCCAAATTTTCAAGGCAAAAATAATAGCTTCTAACTCAAGATCATAGGTAGGTAATTCTTTTCATGAGGCTTAAGTTGTCTAAAGGCATAGGCTATGACCTTACCTCTCTGCATCAATATATAACCAACTCTAATAGAAATAACCAGTCTAAGAAGGTTATGGCAAGCTCTTCCTACTCGACAAGCCCTGTCTCAACACCTCTATCCTTCTTCTACTACTAATAACACGTATAAGATACATCCTGCAACTAGTAAGCATCTAACTCTACACTCTCACTCAAAGTAATACCCATGATATCGATCACCTTCTAAACCATATAAATAAACTCTTGTGGATCCTTATAAGACTTGTATCCCAAAAACAAAGAGGGATTCATTTGATTAAAATCTTGAATCCTAGCTGCAGTTGTATTTGCTACTGGGTTAGCTGGGGAAATAACCTACTGGTTGTTCTGAGCATCTTTTGAGTGATCTAAGGTAGTGAATGCAGCACTGAACTTGGCATAAGAGACATGATCATTTAGGGGATCTTCCTAAATAAGAGGAGGTATGGCCTGATTTCTATTTCTTCTTCCGTTATTTCTTTTGGGAGGCATTATCTAAAAATAGAAGGAAGAATGAGTCAGAAAGAGAGTTTTAAATAGATCTTATGCTTATTTCCATGACATGAATATTGAAAGAAGTAAAACTTTTCCTAAAACATCTTGTATCCTCTTGTCTAGAAGTGTGGCATGCTTCACACCCATGCACAAGACTCTACTCAATGCGACTTTTAGACTCTCTAGGACACTGTAAAAACTTAGGATGTGATACAAAGTTTTGTCACATCCCAAGCTACCCCATAGTTATGAAAATAGTTCTTACGGTCATAAGTGCCCACAAGTTAACCCATGAGCTGGTACCTACTGCAAGAACTGAATATCAAATAATAAAAGACATATGCAAAAAACAACTGATAAAGCCATAAGGTTTAAATACAGAAAACACAATTGAATTCACAAGTCTGTAACATCTAATAAAATACTAAAAACAAAACTAATAAGATTGATAAGCTGAATCACTATCTATCTAAATGTTTGAACGTCTGAAAGCCTCTAAAATGAATAAGGAGTTGATGGGACAAGCCCCAACTAACTCCAATTAATTAACTAAAAAAGAAATGCAGAAATAACTGAATAAACATAACAATTCCTCAATACACGAGGCCTCACACCTGCTGCTACTGCTGAAGTGCTGGACTATATAAGTACAGTTAGGAAATTGAGCGTCCGAACCTATGACATGAGATATCATAGCGCAAAAAAGAGTATACAGTCAGTACTTTAAATGTACTGGTATATGAGATGAGGTTAGGCTAAAATGTAAGGGTTAACTGTGCATAAAATAATGACTGACTGAATAGCATGAGGTAACTGAGTATGCATACATGAAAACTGAAATACTAATAATACAAAACTAAGCATATATTTTTAACTAAATTACTAAAATTTGATAACTGAATAACTAGAAGTCTGTATGCTATGGTCAAGAAAGCCTGAACTAAATTTTGTACTGAATACTGGAACTGTGGGAGGTATCATTTAACTAACATGCCCTAATCTATGCTAATTATGGTCCATTTTATAACCCAAGTTAGAAGGATGTAAGTATCGTGCCATGGGTACTAACACTGGTTGTGTGCATCCACTAAACTGGTGTTTTGAAGGTCTAAAGAGTCTCTCTATACTGACAGGAAATTCATGTGATGTGTGTCAACCCTAATCTGGTAGGAAGATATCTCAAACCTATGCTGGCTACGTAGTTCTGTAAATCAAGGAGTGCTAATAAGGGTCAAACCCTAAACTGGTAGGAATGCCCCCATTCTTGGGTTCACTCGGCGCTGAATCCTATTCCTAAATGAATGACACTGTGTATTAGATTGAACTAAGCTTAACTGAGCAAACAACTGGTCATAACAACTAACTGAATGACAATGCTCACGGTTTATCTAAAATCATTTTGAATATACTAAAATTATGTAAGCAACTAGGTATCAGGTGTTCATAACCCACCTGCACTAAATGGAAATAACAATTAGGACATTTACAAGTTTTGAAAACATAATAGGAAATCATTATTCAAAATCCATCACTTTGGCATTTCATCAAACATATGAAGATTAAGACTTTAACATGGGGATGCTTTTACAAATGATGAGGTAGCATAGTTACATGACAAAAACTAAAAATTGGGGGTTTATCCTGAATCGTATAAACATGATGTGGGAACTACAACATTCAAAACATACCATAATTCATTCCACTTGATAACAATTATAATCTTAACTTGAAAATTGAAATAACAAGATATTCACGGAGATAGTTCAACATAATCATGTAAAAACTCATAAATTGAATTCAAAAAGGGTTCTTGGACACCATGGGTGAAAAAGACCCATGGATGAACATCACACATACCTTAAACCATTAAGCTTGAAAGAGAAACACTAATCTTAATTCTTTCTTTAATGTTCTTGGATTTGTGAACTTGAATTCTTGGTTTTCTTAGAGAGAAAGTATTGGAATTTAATGATCTTAAGTGAGGAGAGGGTTTGTTTTTGAGAGAAACTTGGAGAAGATGGATAAATAATGCCCTAACTGGTGTTATAATTCATGATTTAACGAATCAGGTTGAGGGAAAAAGACATAATTGCCTCTTAGGCAATTAAACTTGTAACTAGATTGTAATTTAAAGGCTCATCATTACGCGGTTAGAGTTCCATTACCATTAGCACCGTGATGCAGCACTATCTGGGTGAGCTGCTGGAATTGTGATCCAAACATGACCCGATCCTCATCCAAAAAATCCAAAACTTTCCCAAGACATGCTCCTTACACCCCTAAACATGAATTAACTAAAGAACCAATGTCTCAGGGTTGGAAATACCAATTTAAAAATTCTCAAAGTTAAGAGGCCTTAAAAGATGTCTAAGTCCCCAACACTTAGTGAAATTTTTAGGTTTTAAGCCTCTTATGCATGCTACTAGGAGCTGAACTGAGATAAGAATAATATAGAGTATTACAAGTACGTAGTTAGAAGCTTACATTTTTATATATGTATGTTTATCTCTTGCGTATTTTCGTACATAAATACTAACTAAATATATCCAGTTATATATTGAATATGCTGATATCATGTGATAATCGATCAAGATAGTAGTATACTATTGAAGGTATAATAACATAAGATAAACTAATTGATAATTCATCTGTGTATATGTGAATTGTATTATTATTGGTTAATACAATCGTGTATGTGATGTATATAGTACGTATTTGAAAGCTGATAGCCAATCGAATATTTGTATATATCTGTATATCTCATATAGTGACGCATGTAGTAATCAAAAGCTAGATAACTGGATCTATATATCAAAATATTTAAATAATACATTGATATCATACTATTGAGGAAATATATATGCTACTTGTATCAATGTAGACAAGGGTATATTGTTGAAGTTGTAATAATGTAAGTTATTTAGCCGATAATTTATCTGATTAACACGTATTACAATACATATAAATAATATCATATTTAAAAGCTAATTAACCAAAAATTCATCCTAATTTACGGAATTCATTGATATTATTATACGATTGAGGAAATATACAACTCGTGTTAATGAGATGATAAAATAACTAATTACCTAATTTATATATACATTGCATTAAATTATTTGGATGATATTATAAATATTATACAATTTATTAAAATTTTAATTTTTTAATAAAATCAACCACAAGTGATCATTTTTCGATAGTAACTTTTTTTAAAAAATAAACCGAGCACTTATAATTGGTTTTGTCAATAATTTTGTAATACCCAATCATTGACCCGACCAAACCCATTAGAATACCCCCTTTTCCTTTGTAATTACCCTAATCTCAAAATATTCCACAACTACCTTGACCTCAGCTCACCAACCCGACCTTTCCGAAGACTACTCACCAGTGGCGACAACAACTCAGCGATGACAACTCATCAACCTAACCTCAACCCGACCACATCTTAGAGATGACAACAACTTAGTAACACGACCTCATCTTAGCAGCGACAATAACTCAGCAACACGACCTCGACCTAACCTTTAACTTTTGGTAATTTTTTTTGGTTTCTCTTTGTGCTGGGATGTGATAAAAGACATTTCCTTATATTTGTGTTTGAATTTTTTGGAAAATATTGAATTTTTATTGCTCAAAATCTTGGAAAATGGAAGTGGAATTTGAATATGGGGGATTTCACGGTGATTGTTTTCCTCTCTGAGCTACTTTTGTTTATGGGTTTGAGAATTTTTTTTCCATTTTTTATTTATTACGGGTGTTTGATCTATTAGCAAGTAATTACTTAGTGTGAAGTAGAAAGTAATTTGATGTTGCTTTTTGAAAAAAATCCCAATTTGGGAAAATGATTACTTTGCAATTTTGCGATGACCGTTTGACCCTTTCTCTTTAATTTAGGTCAAGAAAAGGTAAGTTGATTTCTCTCTATTTTCATATAATGATAACTTTAAATATAGTGTTAAGGTGAGATT
The DNA here is from genome assembly GCA_026120095.1 of Capsicum chinense. Classification (NCBI taxonomy): domain Eukaryota; kingdom Viridiplantae; phylum Streptophyta; class Magnoliopsida; order Solanales; family Solanaceae; genus Capsicum; species Capsicum chinense. The sequence continues at coordinate 111,216,638 of JAPEIP010000002.1, read as the reverse complement.
GTTTGCTGTAGAAGGGTTTGAAGGCCATACGAATTTTTTGATGATTATATGATGTGAGAGGATATGTGACACCTCTATTTATTTACTTTATTAAACTTGCTGAATTGTTTGACTTGAATTATAAATTAGTGACTTGTGTTTTGAATTTAGTTACTTGAAAGATGAACTTATGTTATGAACTTAGTTAAGTGTGGTCACTTGAGAAGTGAATTAGTTACATGAAAATGTTTAAGTGTAAGTACTTGAAAAGTGAACTTGTTTTTTGAATTATGTTAAGTGTGGTCATTGGAGAAGCGAATTAGTGACTTGAAATTTTTTAAATGTAAGAACTTTAAATGAGAACTTGTGTTTTGAATTTAGTTAAGTGTGGTCACTTGAGAAGTGAATTAGTGACTTGAAAATGTTTAAGCCTAGGTACTTGAAATATAAACTTCAGTTTTGAATTTAGTAAGTGTGATCACTTAAGAAATGAATTAGTGCCTTGAAAATATTTAAGAGTAGTTACTTGAAAGGTGAACTTGTGTTTTGATTATAGCTAAGTGTGGTAACTTAAGAAGTGAGTTAGTGACTTGTGTTTTGAACTGATTTACTTGAAAGGTGAACTTGGGTTTTGAATTTAGTTAAGTGTGGTCACTTGAGAAGTGAATTAGTGACATGAAAATATTTAGGTGTAGTTACTTGTAAGGTGAACTTGTGTTTTGAATTTAGTTAAGAGTTGTCACTTGAGAAGTGAATTAGTGACTTGAAAATGTTTAAGTATAGTTACTTGAAAGGTGAACTAGTGTTTTGAATATAGTTAAGTGTGGTTACTTGGGAAGTGAATTAGTGACTTGAAAATGTTTAAGTCTAGGTACTTGAAATATAAACTTCGGTTTTGAATTTAGTAAGTGTGGTCACTTAAGAAATGAATTAGTGACTTGAAAATGTTTAAGTGCAGTTATTTGAAATGAAAAATTGTGTTTTGAATTTAGTTAAATGTGGTCACTTAAGAAGTGAATTAGTGACTTGAAAATGTTTAAGTGAAGGTACTTGAAATGTGAGCTTATGTTTTGAATTTAGTTAAGTGTGGTCACTTGAGGAGTGAATTAGTCACTTGAAAATGTTTAAGTGTAGTTACTGAAATGGTGAACTTGTATTATGAATTTAGTTAAGTATGGTCATTTGAGAAATGAATTAGTGATATGAATATGTTTAAGTATACTTACTTGAAAGGTTAACTTGTGTTTTGAATTTAGTTAAGTGTGGTTACTTGAAAAGTAAATTAATGACTTCAAAATGTTAAAGTGTAGTTACTTGAAATGTGGACTTGTGTTTTGAATATGTTAAGTGTGGTCACTTGAGAAGTGAATTTGTGACTTTAAAATGTGTAAGTGTAGCTACTTGAAATGTGAACTTGTGATTTAAATTTAGTTAAGAGTAGTCACTTGAGAAGTGAATTAGTTACTTTATAATGTTTAAGTATAGTTACTTGAAAGGTGAACTTGTGTTTTTAGTATTGTTAAGCGTGGGCTCCAGAGAATTGAATTAACGATTTGAAAATGTTTAAGTATATGGACTTGAATTATGAATTACTAATTGGTGTTTTGAATTTAGGTACTTGAAATGTGAACTTATGTGTTGAATATAGTTAATTGTGGTCACTTCAGAACTGAATTAGTGTCTTAAAAATATTTAAGTGTAGTTACTTAAAAGGTGAACTTGTGGTATGAATTTAGTTAAGTATGGTCGCTTGAAAATGTGAATTAGTTATTTGAAAAAGGTTTAGTGTAGTCACTTGAAATATGAATTCATGACATCAAAATGATTAAGTGTGGTCACTTGAGCAGAGAATTAGTGACTTAAAAATATTTGAAGTGAATGGACTTAAATTATGAATTAGTGACTTGTGTTTCGAATTTAGTTACTTGAAATCTGAACTTGTCTTTTGGATTTAGTTAAGTGTGGTCACATGAGAAGTGAATTAATGATTTGAAAATGTTTAAGTGTAGTTACTTGTAATGTGAAATTGTATTTTGAATTTAGTTAAGTATGCTCACTTTAGATGTGAATTAGTGACTTGAAAATATTAACGTGTAGGTACTTAAAATGTGAACTTGTCTTTTAAATTTAGTTATGTATGGTCACTTTAGAAGTGAATTAGTGGCTTGAAAATGTTTACGTGTAGTTACTTGATATGTGAACTTGTGCTTTTAATTTAGTTAAGTATGGTCACTTGAGAAGTGAATTAGTGACTTGAAATATTAAATTGTAGGTACTTAAAATGTGAAATTATGCTTAGAATTTAGTTAAATATGGTCACTTTAGAAGTGAATTAGTGACTTAAAAATGTGTAAGTATGGGTACTTGATATGTGAACTTATTTTTTGAATTTAGTTAAGTTTGGTCACTTGAGAAGTGTATTAGTGACTAGAAAATGTTTAAATATAGTTACTTGAAAGGTGAGCTTGTGTTTTTAATTTAGTTAAGTGTGGTTACTTGATAAGAGAACTAGTAACTTGAAAATGTTTAAGTGTAGTTACTTGAAAGGTGAATTTGTGTTTTGAGTATAGTTAGGTGTGGTCACTTGTGAAGTGAATTAGTGACTTGAAAATGTTAAAGTACAGTTTTTGAAAGGTGGACTTGTGTTTTTAATATAGTTAAGTGTGGTCACTAGAGATTTGAAGTTGGGACATGAAAATATTTAAGTGTAGGTACTTGAAATGTGAACTTGTATTTTGTATTTAGTTAAATGTGGTCACTTGAAAAGTAAATTAGTGACTTGAAAATGTTTAAGTGTAGGTAGTTGAAATATGAGCTTGTGTTTTGTAATTATTTAAGTGTGGTCACTTGAGATGAGAATTAGTGACTTACAAATATTTGTGTAGTTACATAAAAGGTAAACTTGTGTTTTGAATAAAGTTAAGTATGGTCAATTCAGAAGTGAACCTGTGACTTGAAAATGCTTAAATGTAGTTACATGAAAGGTGAACTTGTGTGTTGAATTTAGTTAAGTGTGGTCCCTTGAAAAGTTAATTAGTGACTTCAAAATGTTTAAGTGAGGTTACTTGAAATGTGAGCTTGTGTTTTGTAATTATTTAAGTGTGGTCACTTGAGAAGTGAATTAGTGACTTGAAAATTTTTAAGTGTCGTTATATGAAAGGTGAACTTGTATTTTCAATATAGTTAAGTGTGGTCACTTAAGAAGTGAATTAGTTATTATAAAATGTTCAAGTGTAGTAACTTAAAAAAATGAACTTATGTTTTGTATATAATTAAGTGTGGTCACTTGGGAAGTAAATTAGTTACTTGAATGTGTTTAAGTGTAGTTACTTGAATGGTGAACTGGTGTTTTCAATATAGTTAAGTATGGTCACTAGAGAAGTGAATTAGTGACTTGAAAATGTATAAGTACAGGTACTTGAAATGTATACTTATCTTTTGAATTTAGTTAAATGTAGTCCCTTGAGAAGTGAATTAGTGACTTCAAAATATCTAAGTGTAGTTACTTGAAAGGTGAACTTGGGTATTTAATATAGTTAAGTGTGGGCACTTGAGAATCGAATTAGTGACATTAAAATGTTTAAGTGTATGGACTTGAATTGTGAATTTGTGACTTGTGTTTTGAATTTAGTTACTTGAAATATGAACTTGTGTTTTGAATTTAGTTAAGTGTGGTCACTTCAGAAGTGAATTAGTGTCTTGAAAATGTTAAGTGTAGTAACTTGAAAGGTGAACTTGTGTTTTGAATTTAGTTAAGTGTGGTCACTTGAAAATGTGAATTAGTTATTGTAAAATGGTTTAGTATAGTCGCTTAAATGTGAATTCATGACCTTAAATTGATTAAGTGTTTTCACTTAATGACTTTAAAATGTTTAAGTGTAGGGACTTAAGTTATGAATTAGTGACTTGTGTTTAGAATTTAGTTACTTAAAATGTGAACTTGTGTTTTAAATATAGCTAAGTGTGGTCACTTGAGAAGTGTGGTGACTTGAAAATGTTTATGTGTAGTTAGTTACTTGTAATATGAACTTATATTTTGAATTTAGTTAAGTGTGGTAACTTTAGAAGCGAATTAGTGACCTGAAAATATTTAAGTTTAGTTACTTGAAATGTGAACTTGTGTTTGAATTTTGTTAAGTGTGGTCACTTGAGAAGTGAATTAATGACTTGAAAATGTTTAAGTGTAATTACTTGAAATGTGAACTTGTGTTTATAAGTGAGATCATTGTGATCAATTGAGATGTTAATTGGAGATTTGAAAATGTTTAGGTGTTGGTACTTGAAATGTGAAATTGTCTTTAGAATTTAGTTAACTATGGTCACTTGAGAAGTGAATTAATGACTTCAGAATGTTTAAGTGTCGGTAATTGGTATGTGAACTTGTGTTTTGAATTTAGTTAAGTGTTCCTGAGAACTTGTGTTTCTAATATAGTTAAGTGTGGACACTAGAGAAGTGAATTAGTGACTTAAAAATGTTTAAGTGTAGGTACTTAAAATGTGAACTTGTGTTTCGAATTTAGTTAAACGTGGTCTCTTGAGAAGTGAATCAGTGACTTGAAAATGTTTTAAGTGTAGGTACATGAAATGTCAGCTTGTATTTTGTATTTAGTTAAGTGTGGTCACTCGAAAAGTGAACTAGTGACTTGAAAATGTTTAAGTGTAGTTACGTGAAAGGTGAACTTCTGTTTTGAATAAAGTTAAGTATGGTCACTTGAGATGTGAATTAGTGACTTGAAATAGTTTAAATATAGTTACTTGGGTGGTGAACTTGTGTTTTCTATTTAGTTAAGTTTGGTTAATTGAAAAGTAAATTAGTGACTTGAAAATGTTTAAGTGTAGTTACTTGAAATGTGAACTTGTATTTTTAATTTAGTTAAGTGTGGTCACTTGAGGATTGAATTTGTGACTTGAAAATTTTTAAGTTTAGGTACTCTTAATGTGAATTTATATTTTGAATTTAGTTAAGTGTTGTCCCTTGAGAAGTGAATTAGTGACTTTAAAATGTTTATGTGTAGTTACTTGAAAAGTGAATTTATATTTTGAATATAGTTAAGTGTGGTCACTTGAGAAGTGAATTAGTGACTTGAAAATGTTTAAATGTAGTTACTTAAAAGGTGAACTTGTGTTTTGAATTTAGTTAAGTGTGGTTACTTGAGAAGTGAATTAACGACTTCAAAATGTTAAGTGTAGGTACTTGAAATGTAAACTTACGATTTGAATATAGTTAAGTATGGTCACTTGAAAAGTGAATTAGTGACTTGAAAATTTTTAAGTGTAGTTATTTGAAAGGTGAACTTGTGTTTTTAATATAGTTCAGTGTGGTCACTAGAGAAGTGAATTAGTGACTTGAAAATGTTTAAATGTAGGTACTTGAAATATGAACTTGTGTTTTGAATTTACTTAAATTTGGTCTCTTGAGAAGTGAATTAGTGACTTGAAAATGGTTAATTTTAGGTTCTTGAAATATGAACTTGGGTTTTTATTTTAGTAAGTGTGGTCACTTGATAAATGAATTAGTGCCTTGAAAATATTGAAGAGTAGTTACTTGAAAGCTGGACTTGTGTTTTGAGTATAGTTAAGTGTGGTGACTTAAGAAGTGAATTAGTGACTTGTGTTTTGAACTTATTTACTTGAAAGGTGAAATTGTGTTTTAAATTTAGTTAAGTGTGGCCACTTGAGAAATGAATTAGTCACATGGAAGTGTTTAAGTGTAGTTTTTGAAAGGTGAACTTGTGTTTTGAATTTAGTTAAGTGTGGTCACTTGAGAAGTGAATAAGTGACTTGAAAATGTTTAAGTATAGTTACTTCAAAGGTGAACTGATTTTTTGAATATAGTTAAGTGTAGTCACTTGGGAAGTGAATTAGGAACTTGAAAGTGTTTAAGTTTAGTTACTTGAAAAGTGAACTTGAGTTTTTAATATAGTTAAGTGTGGTCACTAGAGAATTGAATTAGTAACTTGAGTATGTTTAAGTGTAGGTACTTGAAATGTAAACTTGTGTTTTCAATTTAGTTAAATGTGGTCACTTGAGAAGTGAATTTGTGACTTGAAAATGTTTAAGTGTAGGTACTTGAAATGTGAGCTTGTGTTTTAAATTTAGTTAAGTGAGGTCACTTGAGAAGTGACTTAGTGACTTGAAAATGTTTAAGTGTAGTTACTGAAAAGGTTAACTGTATTTTGATTTTAGTAAAGTTGTAATACCTCGTACATTTTCCTAGTTCTATTTATCTTCTAGAATGTCAAGGGTTAGCTTAAAAACGAATAACCTTTGATACATATGAAATTTTACAGTTCTAGACCGTCCAGTGCTTAGAAAATTTAATTAGCTGTCCAATGATACCAATTTTGTATAAATCTGATACTCGATTGAGATGTTATGGAATTTTTAGTAAAGCAGTGCAGCATTTTGTTAGTCACCGCATCGCGGCAGATGCCGAAATAGCTATTGTCTGATTCCAATGGACCTTTGTGATAAACTCGCGTTGCGACTAATCCTCATTTCCCAATTATCAATTTTAAGTTGCTCACCACAATAGATGTGCATCGCGGTAATGGTCACAATGGCATTTCAGTAGTACACCTCGATAGCTCCGCTTTATGGAGATTTTCTAGGTTTAAATTGTAATTTTTTCAGTGAGCCACCATGATAGTGGCGCATCGCGGTGGCAGACGCCCTTAGTAGATTGTCTATGGGCAGTGTTGCTCATGTGGAGAAAGATAAGAAAGAGTTAGTTTGAGAAGTGCACCACTTAGCTAGATTGGGTGTGAGGTTGGTTGATTTAGCTGAAGGAAATGTTTGGGTCCAAAGTAGTTCTGAATCTTCTCTAGTTTTGGAAGTGAAGGAAAAATAGGGTAAGCATTCTAGTTTGGCAAAACTGAAGGAGTCAGTTAAAGACCAAAAGGTAGAGGTTTTCTCCGGGGGGGGGGGGAGAGGGATGGTGTGTTGAGATACCAGAGTAGATTATGTGTGTCATGTGTTGATGATTTGAGGCCACAT
>JAPEIP010000002.1:111173292-111209563 GCA_026120095.1 Capsicum chinense | reverse complement strand
GTGTTGAGATACCAGAGTAGATTATGTGTGTCATGTGTTGATGATTTGAGGCCACATATTATGGATAAAGTGCATGGTGCACGTTATTCTATTCACCCAAGAGCCACCAAGATATACAAAAACTTGCGGGAAATCTATTGGTAGAGTGGTATGAAGAAAGATATAGCAGAGTTTATAGCCAAGTGTGCAACTTATCAACTGGTCAAGGTAGAGTACCAAATATCTAGTGATATGTTTCAAAAGTTTGGTATCCCTACTTGGAAGTGGGAAGAGGTGAATATGGACTTTGTGACTAGATTACCCTATTCGCGTCGTCATCATGATTCGATTTGGATTATTGTAGACAGATTGAGTAAGTCAGTATATTTCTTGCTAGTTCACATGTCCTACACAGCTGAAGATTATGCTAAGTTGTATATTAGAGAGTTAGTCAGATTGCATGGAGTTCCTTTATCTATCACCTCTAATAGGGGTACTCAGTTTACCACCCAGTTTTTGACAGCTTTTCAGAAAGGTCTTGGTACCCAAGTTCATCATAGCTCATCTTTTCATCTGCAGATAGATGGTCAGTCAAAAAGAACCATTCGAACTTTAAAGGATATGTTAAGGACATGTGTTCTTGACTTTAAAAGCAGTTGGGATGAGCATTTGACGTTGATTGAGTTTGCCTATGATAACACTTACCATGCTAGCATTCAGATGAACCCGTTTGAGGCTCTTTATGGGTGGATATGTAGATCACTAGTCGGTTGGTTTGAAGTAGGTGAAGCCACTTTAGTTAGACCAGATATGGTGTTTGAAGACATGAAGAAAGTTCAGTTGATTCGAGAAAGATTGAAAATATCCTAGAGTCATCAGAAATCTTATGCAGACATAAGAAAAAGAGATCTCGAGTTTGAAGTAGATGATCTTGTGTATCTAAAAGTTTCACCCATGTAGGGGGTAAAGAGATTTAACAAAAAGGGAAAGCTTACTCCCCGATATGTAGGTCCCTACCAATTTTTGAGTCGTGTCCATGTGTCCTTATTGAAGAATTGTATGGATGATTCAGCTGTTATAGTCCCTCTAGAAAGTACAGATATTCATAATAGCCTCTCATATGAAGAAGTTCCAATAGAGATTCCTGATTCATTAGATCCATAGACTAAGGAACAAACAAGTTCCCTTGGTCAAAGTTTTGTGGCAAAATCAGTCCGTTGAGGCTGCTACTTTAGAAGCAGAAGCAGACATACGAACCAAGTATCCTCATCTCTTCTCCACGAACTCAAATTCGGCCGAAGGTAATTTTCTTCCTTCATTCAGTTATTTTCCATTCTCAGATTCAGCCATATAGCTATTTTCATGTAAATTCATACACTCATAGATTAGATTAGCCGCTCAGTATGTTTTAGATTCAGTCATGCAGTTGTTTAAGTTGGGCATGTTAGCATATAGCCTCAGATTTCTTAGTATTTTCAGTTTAGCTAGCCATATTCGAGGACGAATGTTCCCAAGGGGGAGATATTGTAATACCCCATACTTTTTCCTAGCTCAATTTAGCTTCTAGAATGTTAAGGGTTAGCTTAAAAAATGAATAACCTTTGATACATATGGAATTTTCCTATTATAGACCCTCTACTGTGTAGAAAATTGAATTAGATTTTCAACGATACTAATTTCGTCTAAATCCGATACTCAATTGAGAAGTTATGGCATTTTTAGTAAAGCAGTGTGGCATTTAGACGGTCGCTGCATTGCGACGGATGCAAAAATGGAAATTGTCTGACTCCAGTGGACCTTCGCGTAAGCCCATGTTGCAGCGAAGCCTTATTTCCCAATAGTCAATTTCCAGTGGCTCACCGCGATGGTAGTGCATCGCGGTGATGGCACAATGTTATTTCGGTAGTACACCGCGATAGTACCAAGTCACGGAGATTTTCATGGTCCAATTGTCTTTTTTTTAGTGAGCAGCCGCGATAGTGGCGCATCGCGGTGGCATGCAAAATCAGGAAAATGCTTTTTTTTTTCCATTTATGATTAAATTTTAAAAAGGGCATTTTGGTCAATCCCCAAGCCCCTAATTTGTCCAAAACAAGGAATTAAACCTATTCTAAGCACTTTATGACCATGTTTCATTAATTCTCTCAAAAAGAAAACCCTAGAGCTCAAAACTCACTCTCCAAGAAATCATATTTCCTCCATTATTCTCTCAAGATGATTAAAGGTTAAGGATTCCCAATATAAGAACTTCAAGAAATTATCTTTGAAAGCTCAATTAGGGATCCAAAGTTCAAGCTTTTTTAGAGATTTCATCAATTAATATTGTTTGTGCTATAAGCACCCTATGACTAGATTATTTTATGATTCATGATAAAGGTTTGATCTTTTGATCTTAGTTCAGATATGAAATCTACTTTACAGTTTCAGATTATAGTTTAACTTAGTAATTGTATAGTTGGTTTTCAAAAGAAACCATTATACTAGGTTTTAAAGTGGATTTCCAACAAAATGAGCATACAGATTAAAGGGAGTAGTATTTATCACTGAGTGAGAAGTGTGGAATTAGCATGACCTAACTTCCACACAACTACGTAGCCAACGTAGGTACAGATTCAAATTATTCCTATTTCTATATGGATGATAGATACATATGTGATCACTCTGATAAAGTTATACTCCTTGGCAAGAGTATGACACCTATTCCCATCATGAGGTTTTCTCCTTAGGGGAACAAGACGTTGAACTCCATATTAGCTCACATAGTTTATCTCAGTTAGAAGAACCTCCGTTGCAGAACAGTTTTTAAGAGAATTCCCTACTAGTAAAGAAAAACTTTTAGAAAACTAAGTGTTAAGGGCTCACAACTTTGTTTAGATTATGTTTCATAGAAAGATATTAGCTACAAACTTCAGCTTTTAGATTTTAGGTATAAAAGTTAGTCCTTTCCACACTTAGGCAGCATGATTTAGAGAAAGATCATTAGTAAATTTTTTAGAACTAAATGGTATGAGTCACTAGATTTATAAAGAATGATTTTCTACTCATGAGTTATGATTTTCATCTTTCAGATATTCCAGCCTATGTGAGTTATTTACATTTAGCATGCATTCTTTTACAAATTGATATAAATGTTGAGCTAATATTTTACTTATGCATTCACCCCTATATACTCAGTACATCCTCAAAGTACTGATCCATATATACGTCTATGTGCTACATTGTCTCATAATGTAAGTTCAGGTGCTTAGTTTCTACAGTGAGAGTGATTTCGAGAATCTCTATCTACATCCCTACAGTTGGTGAGTCCTTATAGTTTCGGGACATAGTTATTCAGATTTTTAGCTTATCAATATTAGATAATTAAGTATTTTCAGACAGTTTGAATAAGCTGGGGGTTTGTCCCGGTGACTCTCTAGATATTAGTAGTAGAGGCTTGCCAGACTGCTAGTTTTGATTCAGGTTTTCAGTATTGTTTCATCAGACCCCTGAGATTAGTATTTTTCAGATATTATATTCAGACTATTTTTAATATTCAGTATGATTTTGATATGTACATTTCCTTATTTTGAGATTCAGACTTAGTAGAAGGCAGACAGGGTTAGCTTAAGGCTACTCATAGTCTTGAGCATTGTGTAACGTATCGGTACCCATTTTTGGGGCCTTACTTAAGTATGGTCATTTGAGAAGTGAATTAGTGACGTGAAAATATTAAAGTGTAGTTACTTGAAAGGTTAACTTGTATTTTGAATTTATTTAAGTGTGGTCACTTGAAAAGTGAATAAGTGACTTCAAAATATTCAAGTGTAGTTACTTGAAATGTGAACTTGTATTTTGAATCCAGTTAAGTGTAGTCACTTAAGAAGTGAATTTGTGACATTAAAATGTGTAAGCGTAGGTACTTGAAATGTGAACTTGTGTTTTGAATTTAGATAAGTGTGGTCACTTGAGAAGTAAATTAGTGAATTAAAAATGTTTAAGGGTAGTTACTTGAAAAGTGAACTTATGTTTTGAATATAGTTAAGTGAGGTCACTTGAGAAGTGAATTAGTGACTTGTGTTTCGAACTTATTTACTTGAAAGGTGAAATTGTGTTTTGAATTTATTTAATTGTGGTCACTTGAAAAGTGAATTAGTGACTTAAAAATATTTAAGTATAGTTGCTTGAAAGGTGAACTTGTGTTTTTAATACAGTTAAGTGTGGGCTCGTGAGAAGTGAATTAGCGACTTGAAAATTTTTAGGTGTATGGACTTGAATTACAAATTAGATACAGGTGTTTTGAATTTAGGTACTTGAAATGTGAACTTATATTTTGCATTTAGTTAAGTGTGGTCACTTCAGAAGTGAATTAGTGTCTTGAAAATGTTTAAGTGTAGTTACTTGAAAGGTGAAATTGTGGTTTGAATTAGTTAAGTGTGGTCACTTGAAAATGTGAATAAGTTATTTGAAAATGGTTTAGTGTAGTCGCTTGAAATGTGAATTCATGACATCAAAACAATTAAGTATTGTCACTTGAGCAGATAATTAGTGACTTGAAAATGTTGAAGTGTATGAACATAAGTTATGAATTAATGACTTTTGATTGGAATTTTGTTTCTTGAAATATGAACTAGTGTTTTGAATTTAATTAGGTGTCGTATTTATGTTATGTAATCTGCTTCTGTGCTTTACTATGTGTTTGTGTGGTATCTCGTGCCTTGAGCCGGGGGTCTATCGGAAACAACCTTTCTACTTCTTCAGAGGTAGGGGTATGGACTGCGTACATCTTACCTCCCCAGACCCCACTAGGTGGGAATACACTGGGTTTGTTGTTGTTGTTGTTGTTGTTGTTTTGAATTTAATTAGGTGTGGTCACTTGAGAAGTGAATTAGAGATTTGAAAATGTTTACGTGTAGTTACTTGTAATGTGAAATTGTATTTTGAATTTAGTTAAGTGTGGTCACTTTAGATGTGAATTAGTGACTTGAAAATGTTAATGTGTCGGTACTTGAAATCTGATCTTGTGTTTTGAATTTAGTTAAGTGTAGTCACTTGAGAAGTGATTTAGTGACTTGAAAATTTTTAAGTGTAGTTACTTGAATTGTGAACTTGTGCATTTAATTTGGTTAAGTGTGGTCACTTCTTAAGGGAATTAGTGACTTAAAAATGTTTAGGTGTAGGTACTTAAAATGAGAAATTGTGTTTAGAATTTAGTTAAGTATGGTCCTAGGAGAAGTGAATTCGTGACTTCAAAATGTTTAAGTGTTGGTACTTGATATGTGAGCTTGTTTTTTAAATTTAATTAAGGGTGTCACTTGAGAAGTGAATTAGTGACTGAAAAATGTTTAAATGTAGTTACTTAAAAGGTGAACTTGTGTTTTGAATTTAGGTAAGTGTGGTCACTTGAGAAGTGAACTAGTAACTTTAAAATTTTAAAGTGTAGTTACTTGAAAGGTGAACTTGTGTTTTGAATAGAGTTAAGTGTGATCACTTGGGAAGTGAATTAGTGACTTGAAAATGATTAAGTGTAGTTACTTGAAAGGTGAAGTTGTGATTTTAATATAGTTAAATGTGGTCACTAGAGATTTGAATTAGTGACTTGAAAATATTTAAGTGTAGGTTGTTGTAATGTGAACTTGTGTTATGAATTTAGTTAAATGTGGTCACTTGAGATGTGAATTAGTGTTTTGAAAATGTTTAAGTGTAGGTACTTGAAATATGAGCTTGTGTTTTGTAATTATTAAGTGAGGTCACTTGAGAAGTAAACTAATGACTTGAAAATATTTAAGGGTAGTTACATGAAAGGTGAACTTGTATTTTGAAAATATCTAAGTGTGGTCACTTGAGAGGTGAACTAATGACTTGAAAATGTTTAAATGCAGTTACTTGAAAGGTGAACTTGTGTTTTTAATTAAGTTAAGTGTGGTCACTTGAAAAGTGAATTAGTTACTTGAATATGTTGAAATGTAGGTACTTGAGAAGTGAATTTGTGACTTCAAAATGTTTAAGTGTAGATACTTGATATGTGAACTTGTTTTTTAAATTTAGTTAAGTTTGGTCACTTAAGAAGTGAATTAGTGACTAAAAAATATTTAGATGTAGTTACTTGAAAGGTGAACTTGTATTTTGAATTTAGTTAAGTGTGGTCTCTTGAGAAGTGAACTAGTAACTTGAACATGTTTAAGTGTAGTTACTTGAAAGGTGAACTTGTGTTTTAAGTATAGTCAAGTGTGGTCACTTTGGAAGTGAATTAGTGACTTGAAAATGTTTAAGTGTAGTTACTTGAAAGGTGAACTTGTGTGTTTACTATAGTTAAGTGTGGTCACTAAAGATTTCAATTAGTGACATGAAAATGTTTAAGTGTAGGTATTTGAAATGTGAACTAGTTTAATGCGGTCACTTGAGGAGTGAATTAGTGACTTGAAAATGTTTAAGTGTTGGTACTTGAAATGTGAGCCTGTGTTTTGTTATTATTTAAGTGTGGTAACTTGAGAAGTGAATTAGAGAGTTGATAATATTTAAGTGTAGTTACATAAAAGGTGAACTTATGTTTTGAATATAGTTAAGTGTAGTCATTAGAGAAGTGAACTAGTGACTTGAAAATGTTTAAATGTAGTTACTTGAAAGGTGAACTTGTGTCTTGAATTTAGTTAAGTGTGGTCACTTGAAAAGTGAATTAGTGACTTCAAAATGTTTAAATGTAGCTACTTGAAATGTGAACTTGTGTTTTGAATTTAGTTAAGTGTGGTCACTTGAGATGTGAATTTGTTTCTTGAAAATATTTAAGTGTAAGTACTTGAAATGTGAACTTGTGTTTTGAATTTAGTTAAGTGTGGACACTTGAGAAGTGAATTAGTGACTTGAAAATGTTTATGTGTAGTTACTTAAAAGTGAACTTATGTTTTGGATATAGTTAAGTTTGGTTACTTGTGAAGTGAATTAGTGATTTGAAAATTTTTAAATGCAGTTACTTGAAAGGTGAACTTGTGTTTTAAATTTAGTTAAGTGTGGTCACTTGAAAAGTGAATTAGTGACTTTAAAATGTTTAAGTGTCGGTACTTGAAATGTCAACTTGCAATTTGAATTTAGTTAAGTGTGATCACTTGAGAAGTGAATTAGTGACATGAAAATGATTAAGTGTAGTTACTTGTAAGGTGAACTTGTGCTTTTAATATAGTTAAGTGTGGACACTTAAGAATTGAATTAGTGACTTGAAAATAATTAAGTGTGTGGACTTGATTTATGAATTATTTACTGGTGTTTTTTAATTTAGTTACTTTAAATATGAACTTGTGTTTTGAATTTACTTAAGTATGGTTACTTCAGAAGTGAATTATTGTCATGAAATTCTTTAAGTTTAGTTACTTGAAAGGTGAACTTGTATTTTGAATTTTATTTAAGTATGTTCACTTGAAAATGTGAATTAGTTATTTGAAAATGGTTTTGTGTAATTTCTTGAAATGTTAAGTCATGACCTGAAAATGATTGAGTGTTGTGACTTGAGCAAAGAATTAGTGACTTTAAAATGTTTAAGTGTATGAACTTAAATTATGAATTAGTGACTTGTGTTCCGAATTTAGTTACTTGAAATGTGAACTTGTGTTTTGAATTTAGTTAAGTGTGGTCACTTGGGAAGTGAATTAGTGACTTGAAAATGTTTACGTGTAGTTGCTTGTTATATGAACTTGTATTTTGATCACTTTAGAAGCGAATTAGTGACTTGAAAATGATTAAGTGTAGGTACTTGAAATGTGAACATGTGTTTTGAATTTAGTTAAGTGTGGTCACTTGAGAAGTGAATTAGTGACTTAAAAATGTTTAAGAGTAGTTACTTGAAATGTGAACTTGTGTTTTTAATTTAGTTAAGTGTGGTCATTTGAGAAGTTAATTAGTGACTTGAAAATGTTTACGTGTAGGTACTTGAAATGTGAAATTGTCTTTAGAATTTAGTTAAATATGATCACTTGAGAAGTAAATTAATGACTTCAAAATGTCTAAGTGTCGGTAATTGATATGTAAACTTGTGTATTGAATTTAGTTAAGTGTGCTTGAGAAGTAAATTAGTTACTTGAAAATGTTTCAATGTAGTGACTTGAAAGGTGAACTTGTATTTTAAATTTAGCAAAGTGTTATCACTTGAGAAGTTAACTAGTGACTTGAAAATATTTGAGTGTAGTTACTTGCAAGGTTAAATTGTGTTTTGAATATAGTTAAGTGTGGTCACTTGGAAAGGGCATTAGTGACTTGAAAATGTTTAAGTGTAGTTATTTGAACGGTGAACTTGTATTTTGATGATAGTTATGTGTGCTCACTAGAGAAGTGAATTAGTGACTTGAATGTTTAAGTGTAGGTACTTGAAATGCGAAGTTGTGTTTTGTTTTAAGTTAAATTTGGTTGCTTGAAAGTTGAATTAGTGACTTGAAAATGTTTAAGTGTAGTTACATTAAAGGTGAACTTGTGTTTTGAATATAGTTAAGTGTGGTCACTTGAGCAGTGAATAGTTCACTTGAAAATGTTTAAATATAGTTACTTGAAAGGTGTACTTGTGTTTTGAATTTAGTTACGTGTAGTCACTTGAAAAGTGAAATAGTGACTTTAAAATATTTTAGTGTAGTTTCTTGATGTGTGAACTTGTTCTTTGAATTAAGTGTGGTCACTTGATAGGTATATTTGTGACTTGAAAATATTTAAGCATAGGTACTTGAAATATGAACTTGTGTTTTGAATTTAGTTAAGAGTATTCACTTGAGAAGTGAATTAGTGACTTTAAAATGTTTATGTATAGTGACTTGAAAGGTGAACTTATGTTTCAAATATAGTTAAGTTTTGTCGTTTGAGAAGTGAATTAGTGACTTGAAAATGATTAAATGTTGTTACTTAAAAGGTGATCTTGTGTTTTGAATTTAGTTAAGTGTGGTCACTTGAGAAGTGAATTAGCGACTTCAAAATGTTTAAGTGTAGGTACTTGAAATGTAAACTTGCGATTTGAATTTAGTTATGTGTGGTCACTTGAGAAGTGAATTAGTGAATTGAAAATGTTTATGTGTAGTTATTTGAAAGGTGAACTTGTATTTTTAATATAGTTAAGTGTGGGCACTTGAGAAGTGAATTAGTGACTTGAAAATGTTTAAGTGTATGGACTTGAATTATGAGTTAGTGAATGGTGTTTTGAATTTAGTTACTTGAAATTTGATCTTGTGTTTTGAATTTAGTTAGGTATTGTCACTTCAGAAATGAATTAGTGTCTTCAAAATGTTTAAGTGTAGATACTTGAAAGGTGAACTTGTGTTTTGAATTCAGTTATGTTTGGTCACCTGAAAATGTGAATTAGTTATTTGAAAATGGTTTAGTATGGTCACTTGAGAAGTGAATTAATGACTTGAAAATGTTTAAATGTAGTTACTTGAAAGGTGAACTTGTGTTTTGAATTAAGTGTGGTCACTGGAGAAGTGAATTAGTGACTTGAAAATGTTTTAGTTTGGGTATTTGTAAGGTGAACTTGTGTTTTAAATTTAGTTAAGTGTGGTCACTTTTGAAGTGAATTGATGACTTGCAAATGTTTAAGTGTTGTTACATGAAATGTGAACTTGTGTTTTGAGTTAATTTAAGTGTGGTGACTTGAGAAGTGAATTAGGGACTTGAAAATATTTTAGTATAGGTACTTGAAATGTGAACTTGTGTTTTGAATTTAGTTAAATATGGTAACTTTAGAAGTGAATTAGTGACTTGAAAATATTTAAGTGTAGGTACTTGTAATATGAGCTTGTGTTTTTTATTTAGATAAGTGTGGTCACTTGAGAAGTGTATTAGTGATTTGAAAATGTTTAAGTGTAGTTACGTGAAATATGAAATTGGGTTTAGAATTTAGTTAAATATGGTCACTTGAGAAGTGAATTAGTAACTTGAAAATATTTAAGTGTAGTTACTTGAAAGGTGAACTTATGTTTTTAATGTAGTTAAGTGTGGGCACTGGAGAAGTGAATTGGTGACTTGAAAATGTTTAAGTGTATGGTCTTGAATTATGAATTAGTGAATGGTGTTTTGAATTTAGTCACTTGAAATGTGAACTTGAGTTTTGAATTTAGTTATGTGTGGTCTCTTCAGAAATTAATTAGTGTCTTGAAAATATTTAAGTATATTTACTTGAAAGGTGAACTTGTGTTTTGAATTTAGTTAAGCGTGGTCACTTGAAAATGTGAATTAGTTATTTGAAAATGGTTTAGTGTAGTTGCTTGAAATGTGAATTCATGACCTGAAAATGATTAATTGTTGTCACTTGAGCATAGAATTAGTGACTTTAAAATGTTTAAGTTTATGGACTTAAATTATGAATTAGTGACTTGTGTTTCGAATTTAGTTACATGAAATGTGAACTTTTGTTTTGAATTTAGTTAAGTGTGGTCTCTTGAGAAGTGAATGCGTGACTTGTGGTTTGAAATTATTTACTTGTAAGGTGAATTTGTGTTTTGAATTTTGTTAAGTGCAGTTAGTTGAGAAGTGATTTAGTGACTTTCAAATGTTTATGTGTAGGTACTTGAAGTGTGAACTTGTGTTTTGAATTTAGTTAAGTGTGGTCACTTGAGAAGTGAATTAGTCACTTTAAAATATTTAAGTGTAGTTATTTGAAAGTTGAACTTGTGTTTTGAATTTAGTTAAGTGTACCACTTGATAATGAATCAGTGACTTGAAAATGTTTAAGTGTAGTTACTTGGAAGGTGAACTTGTGTTTTGAATTTAGTTAAGTGTGGTCACTTTTTAATGATAAAGTGTAGTGTTTTGAAATTTTAACTTGTGACCTGAACTAATTAAGATGGTGATTTATTGTGTAGATGGAACCTGATTATAGCTGGATATATAAACGAACTAATGATAATAGAGTGGATTTGAGGATGGGAATGAGGATGAGGATGACGAGTTATAGTTTTATAGTCTTTTGTATGTTTTGTAGTTTATTTTTGGAACGTTGATAAATTTTGTGTTAAGAATTTAATTTTTAATATTTGTATTCTTACGATGGTTGATTACATATTAAATGTTGATTCATGGGCTGTATTGTATAGAAGGTTTGATGGAATGTAGCACATATATATATGTTGTAATTTGTTTTGCAAAATTAACAAAAAAACTGACCACTTGTGGTTGGTTTTAGGAATAATAACCAAAAAAATCAACCAAAAATGGTCGCTTTTTCAAAAATTTATCCAAAAAATTGACCACATGTGGTCGGTAATATGGAAATTCTATAAAAAAGCGACCACATATGGTCATTTTTATTAAAATATTACCAGAGAAACCGACCACCTGTGGTCGCTTTTCTGGAAAAATTTTAAAAACCGACCATATGTGGTCGCTTTTCTATAATTAATTAATTATTTTTTATAAACAGTTTTATTAAAAAATTATTAAATAAATTAAAGCGACCACATGTGGTCTCTTTTTTAATTAAATATTTAAATTTTAATAACAATTAATTATTTAAATATTTTTAAATAAAAAAGTGAACACATGGTCACTTTTTATATAAATTAATTAATTAATGTTTACAAAAGAGAACACATATGGTCGCTTTTTAATAAAAATTAATTAATTAATTTTAACGTGGTCTCTTTTGTATATAAATTAATTAAGTAATTTAAACAAAAACGACCACATGAAAGCGCCTACTTGTAGTCGCTTTTCTTTAAAATTTTATTTTATTAAATTTATAAAAGCGACCACTGGTGGTCGCTTTTTCGAAATGAAAAAATTAATAACCTTTTTTCTAAAAAAATTAATATTAAGTTATAAATTTTTTTTTTATAAAATGACCACGTGTGGTCTCTTTTTAAAAAGCAACCACCATTTTTGAGACCACACCTTATGGTCGCTTTTGTGGTCACAAAAACAGGAAAAGCGACCACATGTTTTTTGAGTAGTGATATACACTGCTTAACTTCTTCATATTTCAACTAAAGTGCTTAGAAATTTTGGATAAAAGTACGACCAATTTGAAAGAAAAGGAAGAAGCTACATATAAGGCTACCTTTTCGATACTCAAGAACAACAATTGGGGTTTCTTAGAGGCAAGAATAATTAAAATGATTCTTTCCTAAAGCTTCTACTACAGGTATGTGGGGTATTCATCAATGGGTCCCTTCCACCCATTGAGCAAAAAAAACCCATTTTAGTGTAAAAGTGTGTATCTTATCCTATTTTATGAAATTATCCTTGAAACTTGTGAATTTAATCCAACAACTTCGTAGTAAATCAAATTCAAGCCACACCAACATGTGTTTCCATGTTATATAAGTCGCTTCATGTTTGAATTACTATTTCTCATCTTAATTCCCTTGATTTCATGATAAATACTGAAGTTATGAATTAAACCATGTAAATATGATGTTTTCTCATGTTTAACACTTCTCTATATTCAAATTCATGTATCTGTCTCATTCATTGAATTATTGCTTACTTTGGGTCTTTGAATTTTGACTTCATGTCACTATAATCAGTTAGTACTGGAGGATTATGAACACCTGATACCTATTTTGTTTTAATTACCAAATCAGTCAGACCATGATTTTATTATCATATTCAGAACATCATGTTCATGCTGAGCATTTACAAAAAATAGTACCATGTCATGTTAAATGGCTAATAATACCAGTGTCATTTAGTTGGGAGTAACACTTAGCACCAAGTGAATTCAGGAATGGCGACTCACCCATTAATTTGGCATGAGTCGTTAGTAGCAGTCCCTATGTTCCAGACCTACGGTGTCACCATAGTTTCTAAAGGGTCCCTCTCAGTAGAGGCATGACACCCTCGTCCTTTGGGACATTAGCATTATGAATCTATATTGTCAGATATGTGTTGGTACCCTAGGCAAGGTATCAACACCTATACAACTGGTGTTACGAGTTGGACCTTGATAGCTCAAATTGGGGCATGTCAGTTATAGCTAGCTCCCACAGTTTCAGTGTAGTTCTCAGAATAGGTCAGTTTAGGTTTTCATGAACAAGTGTACAAATTTTAGGTGTTCAGTTATACAGATTTCAATTATTTGGATTCTAGATTATTTCAGTATATATATCATTATGCTTGGTCTTGCATTCTCAGTTTTTACATGTCATGCATTCATGTTTAGTTATCTTATGTATTTTAGTTAGTCCTTATCTCACGTACCGGTATATTCAAAGTACATATCACAACATAGGTTTGGATGCTCAGTTTCCCAACCGTACTTAGATAGTCCAGTATTATCTAGTTTCAGTAGTGGTGAGTTTACTTCTTCCGAGGACAAGATATATTTTATCATTATTTCTGTGTCTATTTATGTTCAGTCAGTCGAATTTAGTTGGGTGTATGTCCCATCAACACTTTATGATTTCTAGAGGCTTTTAGGAAGTCAGATAGACAGTCAGTTTTCAGTTCTCTTATTAGCTGTTTTAGACAGATAGATACTCATTCGATTTTAATTCATCTGGTTGTTTTAGATATGTTGGATTATATTTTTGTGTTTGATTTTCAGTACAGTACCATATTAGTTTACTTTCCGCATACGTAAATCTCATATTATATTATTTAGTTCTTCTAATAGGTACTATAATATGGGTTAACTTATGGTTGTAAGCACCATTATTGTGACCAGGGGGTAGCCTTAGGTCTTGAGGAAACTTGCTATCAGAGCCAAAGGTTTTAAAGTGTCCTAGGATGTCTGAAAGCCATGCTGAGTAGAGTCTTATGCATGGATGTGAAGCGTACCTCAGTTACAGATGAGAGGCTTCGAGAAATTTTAGGAAAGTTTTCTTTATTTCATTATTCATGTCATGAGAAAGAGCCTAAGCTATATTGAATCCCTTTTTCTAACTCGTCCTTTATTCCGTTTATAGACAACGCCTTCTAGAAGGAACAATCAAAGAAGAAACGAGGATTAGCCTGCACCACCTATTCAAAAAGATCCCCTTAATGACCATGTTTGTCATACTGAGTTCAAGGTCTATTTCACAGCCTTCACCCATTCTATAGATGCTCAGAACAACTAGAAGGCTGTTGGCCCAGCCAATCCAGTGGAAAATACAGTTGCAGCTAGTCTTCGAAATATCACCTGAATAAATCCCCTTTTATTTTCTAGGTCCATGTTTGATAAGGATCCATAAGAGTTTTTGGATATAGTACAAAAGGTGACATACATCATGGGTAACTTCTAATTAGAGTGTAGAGTTGGATGCATATAAGTTATAGGGTGCAGCTCATACCTGGTTTAAGCAGTGGAAGGAAGACAAGGGTGTGGAATTAGAGCCTATGGAGTGGGAAAAGTTTTCCATAACTTTCCTAGAAAGGTTCTTCCCACTAAAGTTGAGAGAAGCTATGGTTTAGGAGTTCATAAACTTAAAGCAGGGAAGTATGAGCGTGAAGGAGTAGTCACTCAAGTTTACTCAAATGGCGAGGTATGCTTTTACTATGGTAGATGATAATAGGTCAAGAATGAGTAAGTTTTTATATGGTATACTTGATAGTGCGGTTAAGGAGTATAGGACCGCCATGTTGATTAAGGAGATGGACTTATCTAGACTTATGGTTCATGCTTAGCAGATTGAGGAAGAGTATCTTAAATCGAAAGACAGAGAGAATAAGAAGTCCAAAATATGTAGCTTTATTTTTTCTCAGCCAGGGTCGGAAGGTGGTAATTGATCCCAATTTTGCTAGAAATTTTTTGCCCCAACTTCATCTTCAGCTAGTGCTCCAGTGCCTAAGTTCAGGCAGGACAGTCGGGATAAAGTGCTAAGATATAAGTCCTAGAGTTGTGTGAATAGTAGTCAAACCAATTTTCTCTACAGGAAGTGTAATAAGAATTATCAGGGAGAGTGTAAAGATGGAAGTGACATGTATTTTTAGTATGGAAAGCCAGGCTACATGATCAAGAATTTCCCCGTAGGTATGTAGAAGGGCAGGAATAATTATCAGAAAGGTCATACAAACTCTTCAGCAACAACATCAGATCAATCGAATCAGTAGGGTGCCACTTCCAGTGCCACCAGCGGGCAATGACAAAATATATTGTATGCTCTCCAGACTCAACATGACCAGAAAAGTTCTCCTGATGTGATTATGGGTATGTTACAAGTCTTTTATCTGTAGGTTTATGTCTTGTAAGACCTTGGATCTTTACTTTATTTTGTGACTCCATATATAGCTATTGATTTTAGTGTAAGTCCTAAAACATTAGTAGATCCTTTCTCAGTGTCTACCCTAGTAGGAAAGTCGATTGTAGCCCAATATACAGAAATTTCCTGATAATGGTGTTGCATAAAGTTACTTCAATTAATCTTCTGGAGTTAGAAATGACTAATTTTGACATCATTCTCGGCATGGATTGGCTCCACTCATGCTATGCCTTAGTTTACTGTACAAATAGAAATTTTCAATTCTACTTTTCTATTAAACCAGTCATTGAATGGAGGGTAGCACTTCAATGCTTAAGGGTTAGTTTATTTCATATCTTAAGGAAATAAAGATGATATCCAAAGGGTGTATGTACCATCTCGTCTGAGTCAAGGACTCAAATTATGAACTTTGAGTCTTGAGTCAGTTTTAATAGTAAATGAATTTCTAGATATGTTTTCTGAATATGTTCACTGAATTCCTCTTGAAAGGGAAATAGACTTTGAAATTGATCTCTTTCCAGACACCAAGCCTATCTTTATTCCATATTACAGGATGACTCCAGCTGAGCTTAAGAAATTTAAGGACTAGTTGAAAGATCTCTTAGATAAGGTTTTTATTAGGGCCATCATTTCCCCATAGGGCTCTCCAGTCCTTTTTGTGCTCAAGAAAGATGGTTCTCTTAGAATATGCACCGACTACCATCAGTTAAACAAAGTCACAATCAAGAATAAGTGTCATCTCCCTAGAATTGGTTACTTATTCAACCAACTTTAGGGTGCGAGTTATTTGTCTAAGATAGACCTTAGATCCGAATAACATCAACTTAGAGTCAGAGAATATGACATTTTGAAGATAGCCTTTAGGACTCCATATGGTCATTTTCCTACAGCTTTTATGGACTAATGGATAGGGAGTTCAAACGTTACTTGGATATGTTCATCATAGTCTTCATTTATGACATCTTTATCTATTTTTATTTTGAGAGTGATTATGTTGACCATATAAGAGTTGTTTTATAGACCTTTAAGGATTTCTAATCACTAAGTTCAGAAAGTGTGAATTTTGGTTGAGATCAGTTGCTTTTCTTGGTCACATCATTTCTGGTGATAGCAGTTGAGTTGATCCTCAAAAGACCAAAGAAGTGAGAAATTGGCCTAGACCCATTTCTCCATTCGATATCAGGAGTTTCTTGGGTTCAGTTAGCTATTACAAATGGTTTGTTGAAGGGGTTTATTTTATTTCTTTGCCCATGTCGAGGCTAACCTAGAAGAAGGTTACATTTTAATGGTCTGATTCTTGAGAAAAGAGTTTTTAGGAGTTGAATACTCGACTAACTTTTGCCCCAGTCCTGACTTTGCCAGTGGTTCAGATGGGTTTATAGTGTATTATGATGCTTTTAGAGTTGGACTTGGTTGTGTATTAATGTAAAGAGGTAAGTTCATAGCTTATGCCTCTAAATAGCTTAAACCTCATGAGAAGAATTACCCAACTCATGATCTTAAGTTACCATTTGTGTTTTTTTCCTTAAATATTTGGAGGTATATCTGTTTGGGGTTCATGTGGATACGTTCATAGATAACAAGAATTTACAGTATGTGTTCATGCAGAAAATTTGAATCTTCGCCAAAGAAGGTGGCATGTTCACGCAGAAAGATTTGAATCTTTGCCAAAGAAGGTGGCATGAATTGTTAAAGGATTATGACATGAGTATGTTGTATCATCTGAGCAAGGCCAATGTAGTGTTAGATGACCTTAGTAGATTGTCTATGGGTAGTGTTGCTCATGTCGAGGAATATAAGAAGTATTTAGTTTGTAAGGTTCATCAGCTCGCTAGATTAGGTTTTTGGTTGGTTGATTCAGTTGAAGGTAGCATATGCGTTCAATATCTTTATTGGTTGCTGAAGTGAAAGAAAAGCAAGATAGGGTTCCTAGTTTGGTAGTTGAAGGAGGCAGTTAGAGATTAGAAGGTTGAGGTTTTCTCCTAAGGGGGAGATGATGTGTTTTGTTGTCAAGGCAGACTATATATTATGTGTGTTGATGGTTTGAGGCAGCGAATATTGCTGACGCGCATGGTGCGAGATACTCTATTCACCCAGGGGCCACTAAGATGTACCATGATTTGTGAGAAACCTATTGGTGGAGTGCTATGAAGAAATATATTACAGAATTTATGGGTAAGTTTTTAAACTATCAATAGGTTAAAGTTAAGCACCAAAGGCCTAGTGGTATGCTTCAAGAGTTTATCATCCCCACTTGTAAGTGGGAGGTGGTGAACATGGATTTTGTGATAGGATTGCCTCGAATACATCGTCAACATGATTCGATAAGTGTCATTATCGATTATATGACCAAGTAAGCCTATTTCTTGCTAGTTCATACTTTATATTAAGCTAAGGATTATACTAGACTCTATCTCAAGGAGTTGGTTAGGTTGCATGGGATTCCATTGTCTATCATTTCTGCTAGGGGTACTCAGTTTTCTTCTCACTTTAGGAAAGCTTTTCAGAAGGGTCTTGGTACCCAGGTTTATCTCAGTACAACTTTTAATCTTCAGATAGATGGTCAGGCAGAGAGGACCATTCAGACCTCAGAGGACATGTTGAGAGCCTGTGTTATTAACTTCAGGGGTAGTTGGGATGACCACTTACCTTTGATTGAGTTTGCCTACAACAACAATTATCACTCCGGTATTCAGATGGCTCTATTTGAGGCTCTCTATGGGATGAGATATAGATCTCTTATTAGTTGGTTTGAAGTAAGTGAGGATGCTTTGATAGGACCAGATTTAGTGTTTGAGGTGATGTAGAAAGTTCAGTTAATCCTAGAGAGGATGAAAATAGCTTAGAGTGGTCAGAAATCTTATGTCAATGTGAGAAAAAAAGATCTTGCATTTAATGTTGGTGACCTTATGTATTTGAAAATTTCACCCATGAAAGGGGTGAAAAGGTTTAGTAAGTAGGGAAAGCTCAGTCCCTGCTATATTGGCCTATATAGGATTTTGAGCTTCTATAGAAAGGTAGCTTATGAGTTAGAATTGCCTGCAAACTTGGCGTCAGTTCATCTAGTGTTTTATGTTTCCTTGTTGAAGAAGTATATTGGTGGTTCAGCTTTAGTTGTGCCTTTAGAGGGTGTGGATATGAGAGAGAGTCTCTCTTATGAGGAGATTCCAATTGAGACACTTGACCATTAGGTTCGTAGGTTGAGGAACAAAGAGGTTCCCTTGGTGAAAGTTTGATTATGAAATCAGTGCGTTGAGGGAGCCACTTGGGAAGAAAAAGTAGATACTGGAGCCAAGTACCCTCATCTTTTCTCCATGAATTCAGACTCAGCTCGAGGTAATAATTTTCCTTAAATCTACTCTTTTCTCAATCTCTATTTAGAGATATAACCATTCTCATATCACTGTATGTATGCACTAAACTAGTTCAGTCCATGAATCATTTCTTGGGCTCAGTTTTTTAATCATCTGTTAGTTCATGAACGTTGAGTCTATGAACTCAGTTTCCTTAGTATCTCAACTTAACTAATCTCATTTGAGGACGAATGTTCCCAAGGGGGAGATATTATAATGCCCCATCCCTTAAGAGCTTCTATGAATCATACGACTCATCCCTTGAGTCATATGCACAACATACGAGTCATACATAGAACTCAAACCCAAGGCAGTATATGATGGGTGACTTTCTATTTAACGTACGAATTAAAACTTGTGAGTGATAAGATGATCATACGAGTCTTACGTGGTAAGTCATAACCAAGTTAATGTAAAGTGAGATGAGCTCTGTATAGATTACGAGAGGATGAGTACTAGTCGTATGAAATGATAGAAGTCATAAGTTGGAATCGTATGTTGACAAGTGTATGCCATTCCGATTCTGCCAAACTTATGAGTCAAGAGTCCCAGTCATATCATCATCATACAAGTCATATGGTCGGCTCGTATAGACTAGCGATGAATTTTGTAATGATCAGTTAAAAGGGACTTTTTGATCTTTTTCCTTCTTATAACTTCTACCCATGACTTATAACCCTTAAAGAAGCTTATTTTCTCTCAAATCTCAAACACTTAACACATTAATATCCTCCTCGATACTCAAGAACAACAATTAGGGTTTCTTAGAGGAATGAACAATTACAAAGATTCTTCCCTAAAGCTTCTACTATAGGTATGTGGGGTATTCATCGATGGGTCCCTTCTACCCATTAAGCCCAAAAACCCTATTTTGTGTAAAAGTATGAATATTATCCTATTTTATGAAATTATCCTTGAAAATTTTGAATTTAATCCATGAAATTTGTAGTAAATCAAATTCAATCCATGTCAACATGCGTTTCCATGTTATATAAGTCACTTCATGTGTGAATTACAATTTCTCGTCTTAATTCCCTCGATGTTATGATAAATACTAAAGTTATGAATTAAACCATGTAAGTATGATGTTTTCTCATGTTTAACACATCCCCATGTTCAAATTCATGTATCTGTCTTATTCATTGAATTATTTCTTGCTTTGGGTCTTTGAATTTTGACTTCATGTCATTGTTTTAAGTAATGTTATTGTATTTTGTAATCATTTAGTGTTGGCGGGCTATGAACACCTGATATCTATGTGTTTTTACAATATTTTTTTTAATTAACAAGTCAGTCAGACCACAGTTTTGTTACATATTCAGGACATCATGTTCATGCTTAGCATTTATAAAACTAGAACTATGTCATGTTAAACGACTAATAATACCAGTGTCATTTAGTTGGGAGTAACACTTAGCACTGAGTGAATTCAGGGATGATGACTCACCCGTTAATTTGCATGAGTCATTAGTAGCAGTCCCTATGTTCCATACCTATGGTGTCACCATAGTTTTAAAAGGGTCCCTCATCAGTAGAGGCATGGCACCCTCTCCTTTGGGACATCAGGACTGTGGATCCACATTGTCAGATATGTGTTGGTACCCTAGGCAAGGTATCAACACCCATCCAACTGGTTTTACGAGTTGGACCCTGATAGCTTAAATTGGGGCATGTCGGTTATAGATAGCTCCCACAGTTTCAGTGTAGTTCTCAGAATACATCAGTGCAGGTTTGCATGACCAAGTGTACAAATTTTAGGTATTCAGTTATACAGATCTCAGTTATTCAAATTCTAGATTATTTTAGTATATATATTCTTATTCTTGGTGTTACATTCTCAGTTTTTACATGTCAATCATTCTTGTTCAGTTATCTTATGCGTTTTAGCTAGTCTTTATCTCACGTACCAGTACATTTAAAATACTGATCGCATACTTTTTATTTCCACTATGTTGTCTTATAACATAGGTTTGGTCGCTCAGTTTCCCAACTGTACTTAGATAGTCCATAATTATCCTTCAGCAGTAGTGGTGAGTCCTATTCTATCGAGGACATGACATATTTTACTATTATTTCAATTTCTTTTTATGTTTAGTCAGTCAGAGTTAGTTAGGTGTTTGTCCCATCAAGTTCTTATGATTTCTAGAGGCTTTCAGACAGTCGATAGACATTCAGTTTTAAGTTCTCTTATAAGTTATTTCAGACAGATAGACACTGAATTCGATTTTAGTTCATCTGGTTATTTTAGATATGTTAGATTATATTTCCGTGTTTTATTTTCAGCACAGTACCATATCAATTTACTTTTTGCATTAGATCTTGCGTTATATTAGTCAGTGCTCAAGCAGGTACCAGAATATGGGTTAGCTTGTGGTCACTTATGGCCGTAAGCATCATTGTTGTAACCAGGGGGTAGCCTCGAGCCATGACAGTATAAAGCAAAGAACAACGGTTATAAATACTCCCTGAGGCCTCTTAGACTAGTTAGTAGCATCATAACCATTGAAGAGATTCAAAGGAACCCACACTCAGATTTTGCAATGCTCCTTAGCACAAATCTATGGCACTCAAAATTACCTTCAAACTATTAACACAAAATAAAAACAAAACCAAAGGTAATACTAAAGGAAAACTAAAAAGAATAAAATAACTTCTTTAATATGGGTTGCCTTCAAAGCAACTCGTGATTTTTTATCGTGGCAAGACTAAAAACACCACGTTTAACCACAGTCTCTCATCCTTTCCCCCCTACTTGGATCCCACCTTCTTATTTTTGTATCACCTCGTGAGTGCTTACTCTCAAGGTCTGCAGCTCTTTCCATACTACCATTTTTAGTCTCCTTTTTAAATTACTCAATTTCAGGATTAATTGTTAATTTAGGAAACTTCATGAATGAGTTTGAAGAGATAATTAAAGGTTTGCACTCTCCACCCCACACTTACTGTCACGACCCAAGGCAAGTCCCTAGTCATGAAAATGGTGCTTAAGTTTAAAAGTAATGAAAGCTAACCTATGAGCTGGTACCTGTTGTTAACACTGAACAATATAATGATAATAGACATGCACAGAAAATAAATGTTAAACCCATAAAGTTTTAAATATTGAAAATATAACTGAATTCACAAGTATGAAAACATCTGTCAAGACTAATAAGATACTAAAAACACAATTAATAAAACTAATAAACTGACTAGCTATCTATCTGACTGCCTGAAAGCCTCTGAACTAACTGAGGAGTTAATGAGATAGGCCCTAACTAACTCCAACTGATTAACAGAAAAGAAATAAAGAAATACCTGAATAAACATAACAAGTCCTCGATAGATAAAGAGTCACCGCTGCTTCTGCTGTAGAAGCGCTGGACTGTCTAAGTATGATTGGGAAACTGAGCGTCCAAACCTACAATATAAGATACCATAGCACAAAGAAGAGTATGCGGCCAGTACTTTTAATACACTGGTATATGAGATAAGGTTTGGCTGAAATGCATGGGTTAACTATGCATAAAGTAATGACTGGATGGATAGTATGAGATAACTGAGTATGTATGCATGAAAACTAAAATACTGGGAATGCAAGACCAAGAATATAATGTTTTTGAAATAATTCTGTAAACTGAATTGCTGAAATCTGATAACTGAATAACTGAAAGTATGTATGCTATGGTCAAGCAAATCTGAACAAAATTTTATACTGAATACTAATCTAAGACTATGGGAGGTATCATCTAAATGACATGCCCCATTCTGAGCTAAGTGGGGTCCAACTTGTAACCCCAGTTGGAAGGGTGTTAATACCGTGCCATGGGTACTAACAATGGTTGTGTAGATCTACAAAAATGGTTTCCCAAAGGACTGAGTAACTTTATACTGGTAGGAAACTCATGTGATATGTGTTAACCCCAAACTATCAAGAAGACATCTCAAACCTATATTGGCTACATAGTTCTGTAACTCAAAGATTTCTACTATGGGTCAAACCCTAAACTGGAAGGAATTCCCCCATCCCTAGGTTTGCTCGATGCTGGATCCTACTCCCAACTAAATGACACTGTTTAATGACAGACCTAAGTTTAACTAAACAACAAAATGATCATAATAACTGATTGAGTGATAATGCTTATGGTATATCTAAAATCATTCTAAAGATACTAAAATTATGTAAACAACTAGCTATCGGGTGTTCATAACCTACCAACATTGAATGGAAATAATAATAAGGACATATAAAATCTTTGAAACCATAACAGGGAATTATTACTTAAAATCCAGCACTTAGGCATTTCATCAAATGCATTAGAGTCATGAACTTAAGCATAGGAATGAGTAAATCACATGATAATAATATAGTTACAATACTAAAACCATGAATTAAGTTTTAAATGGCAAGAGTTCAATATTCAAAACATGCAATAGCTCATTCCATCGAAAACACGTAAAATTATAACTTGAAATCAACATATCAAGATGTTCATGGGTATAATTCAACTTAATCATGTAAAATTCATAATTTAAAGCATAAAAAGGGATTCTTGGACTCGATGGGTCAAAAGGGCCAATGGATGAACATCACACATACCTTAAACCCTTAAGCTTGAAAGAGAAACACCAATCTTGATGCTTTCTTGAATGTTTTTGGATTGGGGAACTTGAATTCTTGGTATTCTTAGAGAGAAAGTAATGGAATTTGATGATCCAGGTGGAGAAGAGGGTTTGTCTTTGAGAGTCAATTGGATAAGATGGGAAAATAATGCTCTAACTGGTGTTATAATTCATGATTTGATGAATTTGGTTGAGAAGAAAAGACACAATTACCTCTCAGGCAATGAAATTCATAACTGAAGTGTATTTTACATTATTAATGCAACACAGTGTACTTTCCATCATTATAAGAACCACGATGTGGACCTATCTCGATGAACTACTAGAATCATGATCCAAACAAGACCCAATCCTCGTCCAAAAAATTTAAAACTCCTCCGAGACATGTACCTTACACCCCTGAACATGAATTAACTTAAAAAGAAATATCTTGGGGTCGGGAAGACCAATTTAATAATCCTTGAAGTTAACGGTCCAAATAAATGACTAAGTCCCTAGTAATTAGTGAAATTTTCAGTCCTTAAGGCTCTTATACATACAACTAGGAGCTGAACTGAACTCAGAATAGTATGGGATATTATAATATCTCCCCCTTAGGAACATACGTTCTTGAATGAGACTTATTTGGCTGAGAGTTCTCAACTAAAGCAACTGAGATCACATACTGAACATACACAACTTGAAACATGAATACATGACTGAGTCTTAAACATGATACATGACTGAACTGAATTCGAGAATGCATACAATGACATGAGTAAGGTCATATAGATGAAATAGAGAATGGAAAACAAATAATCTAAGGAAAACTATTACCTTAAGCTAAGTCTGCATTTGCAAATAAAAGATGAGGGTAATTGGTAAGCGTATTTGCTTTTGCTTCCTAAGTGGCTCCCTTAACAGACTAATTCTGCCAAAGAACATTGACTAAGGGAACTTCTTTATCTTTAGTCTTTGAACCTTACGATAAAGATTCTCGACTGGGATTTATTTGTAAGAAAGGATATCCTGAACATCCATACTTTCTACCGGAGCAACAACCATTGGATAACCAATACTCTTCTTTAATAAAGAAACATGATACACTAGATGCACTGATGCTAAATCTATAGGCAACTCAGGCTTATAAGCTACCTTTCCAAAATGACTCAAAATTTAGTAAGGGCCAACATATCAGGGACTAAGCTTCCACATCCGATACAATCCCTTCACTCCCTTCATGGGCAAGATTTTCAAATACACTAAATTCCCAACTTCAAACTCAAGATCCCTTCTCCTCATATTTGCATTGGATTTTTGACGGCTTTGGGTTGTCTTAAGCCTCGCCCTAATTAATTGAACCTTCTCCATTCCATTAAATACCAAATTTGGTCCTATCAAAGTAGAATTACCTTCATCAAACCAACCAATAAGAGATCTAAATCTCTTCCCTATAGAGCCTCAAATTGAGCTATCGAAATACTGAGATAAACTTGGGTAAGTGATCATCCCAACTACCCTTGAAATCAAGAACACATGTCCTCAACATATCCTCTAGGGTGTGAATGGTCCTCTCTGCCTGACCATCTGTCTAACTATGAAAAGCTATACTGAGATGAACTTGGGTACCAAGACCTTTCTGAAAAGTCTTTCAAAAGTGAGAGGTAAACCGAATACCTCTATCTAAAATGATAGAAAATGGGACTCTATGAAACCTAGCCAACTCTATAATATAGAGCTTGGCATAATCCTCAACTAAATAAAAAGTATGAACTAGTAAGAAATAAATGGATTTGGTCATTTTGTCTACAATCACCCATATCGAATCATGCTGATGATGCGTATGAGGTGAACCAATCACAAAATCCATGTTCACCTCTTACCACTTCCAAGTGAGAATGCTGAACTATTGCAATGTACCGCTAGGCCTCCAGTGTTCATCCTTGACCTGCTGATAATTAGAACACTTAGCTATATGTAATATCTCTCTTCATACCGCTCCACCATTAGATTTCCCACAAATCATGGTACACTTTGTGGATCCTATTTGTAAAGAGTAGCGGACACCATGCACTTCAACCAAAATCCGTTGTCTCAAACTATCCACACACGACACACAAAGTCTACCCTGACATTACAACACACCGTCTCCTCCTTGTGAGAAAATCTATATTTTTTGATCTCTAACAGATTCCTTCAACTTAATAACATGGGAATCCCTATGTTACTTTTCATTCACATCGGCAACCAAAGAAGATTCCAAACCATTCTGAACCCATATACTACACTCAGTAGAATCAACCAATCGAACACCTAACTTAGCAAGCTGATGAACCTCTCTGACTAACTTCTTCTTACCATCCTTAACATGAGCAACACTACCCATAGATAATCTACTAATGGCATCTGCCACTACATTGGCCTTACCCAGATGATACAACACACTCATATCATAATCTTTTAACAACTCAAGCCACCATCTCTAACGAATATTCAAATCTTTCTGCGAAAACACATACTAAAAACTTTTGTGATCCGTGAACAC
This sequence comes from Capsicum chinense, assembly GCA_026120095.1. Lineage (NCBI taxonomy): Eukaryota > Viridiplantae > Streptophyta > Magnoliopsida > Solanales > Solanaceae > Capsicum > Capsicum chinense. The sequence continues at coordinate 111,183,983 of JAPEIP010000002.1, read as the reverse complement.
ATTAATAAAAACTCCATAAAGATAATGCCTCTAAATTTTCAAGGAAAAAAAAATAGTTGCCAACTCAAGATCATGGGTAGGGTAATTATTTTCATGGGGCTTAAGCTGTCTAGAGGCATAGGATATGACTTTACCTCTCTGCATCAATACACAACCAAGACCAACTATGGAAGCATCACAATAAACAAGAAACCCATCTGAACCATCTAGCAATGACAAGATAAGGGTTGAGGTGTGTTGAGTCTTAGACTCCTGAAAACTCTTCTCTCAATAATTTAACCACTGATGCTTGACTTTTTTTTGAGTTAATCGATACATGGGGTATACAATAGACAAAAACCCTTTAATAATCCATTTGTAATAGCCAGCCAAACCTAAGAAGCTTTTGATATCTGATAGAGAGATGGGTCAGGGCCAGTTTCTCATGACTTCAGCCTTTTGAGGGTCAACTCTAATGACATCATTGAAAATATTATAACTAAGGAAAGCTACTATCTTATCCAAAACTCCCGCTTACTTAATGTGGAGAACAAGTAAAGGACTCTAAAAGTCTATAATACTATTCTGAAATGGTTTGGATGATCATTTTCACTACGGGAATAGATGAGAATATCATTAATAAAGATGATGATGAATATGTCCAAGTACTGCTTGAACACTCTATTCATCAATTCTATGAAAAATATTGGGCCAGTTGTTAGTCCAAAAGACATAACTCAAAATTTGAAGTGACCATACCGAGTTCTGAAAGCTGTCTTCGAAATTTCACATTCTCTGACTCTGAGTTGATGATCGTCGGATCTGAGTTCTATCTTAGAGAAATAACTGGCACTATGAAGTTGGTCGAACAAGTCATCAATCCTTGGGAGTGGATATTTATTCTTGATTGTGACTTTGTTCAACTAACGATAATCAATGTACATTCTGAGAGAATCGTCTTTCTTACGCACGAACAAGACTGAGCGGCCCATGGGGAAATACTGGGTCTGATGAATCCCTTATCCAAGAGATCTTTCAAGTATTCTTCTAACTATTTCAGCTTAGCTGGAGCCATTCACTAGGGTAGAATAGAGATTGGCTAGATATCTGGAAGGAGATCCATTCTGAAGTCAATTTTCCTTTCGAGAGGACTCCGGGAAGATCTTCAGGGAAAATGTTTGGAAATTCCCATGCTACTGAAACTAACTCGAGACTTGGAGTCTCAAAAATAGAGTTTTTGACTCGAACAAGATGGTAAAGACACCACGTAGATATTATTTTTCTTGCCTTAAGATAAGAAATAATCTGACCCCTAAGCACTGAAGTACTAGCCCTCTATTCAATGACTGGTTTATTATGAAAATAAAACTGGACAACTCTATTTATACAGTCAACTGAAGCATAGCATGAGTGCATCTAATTAATGTCGAGAATGACATCAAAATCAGTCATCTCTAACTCTATACTATCTACTGACGGGACTTTCTGAGATACTGTAATTGTGCGATTTCTGTATACTCGTCTGGCTATGATCGATTTACCTACTCGGGTAGACACTGAGAAAGGCTCTACAAATATTTCTGGGTTGACACACAAATTAAATACTATATAGGGGTTACAAAAGAAAGTAAGGCTCTAGGTTGTAGTAAAACATAGATATGAAGATGAAAAACCTACAACGTACCCATAACCGCATCAGGAGAACTTTACTGATCATGTTAGGACTGGAGTTTGTACAACCTACTTTGGCACTATCCATTGGTGGCACTTGAAGTGGCGCCTTTCTAAGCCAAGTGACCTGCTAGAGCTGATGATAGAACGAACTAACAGCCTTACACACACCCTAATGATTCCTACCATGCTTACCGTAGAGAGGATTAGTACAACCACTATTCATAATACCCTGGGACTTGAAGCCTAGTGTTCTTTCTCAATTGTCCTTCTTGGACTTTGGCACTGGCTCACTAGCTAAAGACAGAGCTGGGGGTAAAAATTTCTGATGGAACTGAGAATGGCTACCATCCCCTGACCTCTGCTGAGAAAAGTTAAAGCTACCTGTTCTGGCGCTCTTATTCTCTCTCTTTCTCCTTAAGCTTTTGTTTCTCAATCTGTTAAGTATGAACGATAAACCTAGATAGGTCCCTCTCCTTAATAAACATAGAATTCCTACCCTCCTTGACCACACTATCACCTACACTAGAAACAAACTTACTCACTCAAGACCTATTATCAGCCACCATCAAAGGAGCATGCCTCGCTAATTAAGTAAATTTCAAAAAGTATTCCTTCACACTCAAATTACCCTTTTTCAAATTAATAAACTCCAGCACCTTAGATTCCCTAGACTCTAAAGAAAATAACATATCTAAAAAGGTTGTGGCAAAATCCTCCCACTCTACACACCCTGCCTTTACACCCCTACCCTCCTTCCACTACTTATACCACATATGAGCTACATCCAACAAATGGTAAGTAGCCAACTATGGACTCTCACTTGAAGTGATACTTATTATAGCAGTCACCTTTTGAACCATATACAGAAACTACTAAGGAATCTCTCAGACATGGATCCCAAAACCAAAGGGGGATTCATTCAAGTGAAATCATAAATCCTAGCTGCAGCTGTATTTGCCACTGGATTAGCTGGGGAAAAACCGGCTAATTATTTTGAGCAGCTACTGAATGAGCTAAGATAGTAAATGCAACTCTGAACTTGGCATGAGAGACATGCTTGTTTAGGGGATCTTCTTGAGCAGGTGAAGGAGTAGGCTAATTACTATTTCTCGTTCCAATGTTTATTTTGGGAGGCATTGTCTATAAATGGAAGGAAGAATGATTCAGTAAGAGAGTTTTAAATAGAGATTATGCTTATTCGCATGACATGAATACTGAAAGAAGGGAAACTTTTCCTAAAATGTCATGTAGCCTCTTGTCCATAAGTGTGGCGCACTTTACACCTATGCATAAGACTCTACTCAATGCGCTTTCAGACTTCCTAGGATAATGTAAATATTAGGCTCTGATACCAAGTTTTGTTATGATCGGAGTCTGCCCCTAGTCGTAACAATGGTGCATATTGTCATAAGTGACCATAAGCTAACCTATAAGCTAGTACCTGCTGTGAGCACTGAATAATATAATGATAATAGACATGTATGGAAAATAACTGATAAGGCCATATTTTTTTAACTACTAAAGTTAAAAGTAAATTCACAAGTCTGAAAACATCTATCAAGACTGATAAGATATTAAAAACACAATAGATAAGACTGATAAAATGACTAGCTATCTATCTGACTATCTGAATGTTTGAAATCCTCTAAACTAACTGAGGAGTTGATGGGACATGCACTAACTAACTCAATTTCATTAACTAAAAAGAAATGCAAAAATAACTGAATAAACACAACATGTCCTCGATAGATAAGGATTCACCACTGCTGCTATAATTGAAGTGCTGGATTGTCTTACAGTCCGGAAACTAAGCATTCAAGCCTATGATATAAGACATCATAACACAAAGAAGAGTATATGGTAAGTACTTTGAATGTACTGGCATATGAGATAAGGTTATTCTGAAATGCATGGGTTAACTGTGCATGAAGTAATGATTGGTTGAATAGCATAGGATAATTGAGTATGCATGCATGAAAGCTGAAATACTGAGAATGCAAGAACAAACAGATAATGTGTCTGAAATGATTCTGTAAATTGAATTACTGAAATATGATAATTGAATATTGGAAGTCTAAATCCTATGGTTAAGAAAACTTGAACTGCATTCTATACTAAATACTGATCTGGGACTGTGGGAGGTATCATCTAACCGACATGCCCCACTCTGAGTTAAGTAAGGTCCAACTTGTAACTCCAGTTGGAAGGGTGTCAGTACCATGGCACGGGTACTATCAATGGTTGTGTGGATCCAGTAAACTGGTGTCCCAAAGAACTAAGGAGTAATCCTATACTAGCAAGAAACTCATGAGATATGTGTCAACCCTAAGCTGGAAAGAAGACATCTCAAACCTATGATGGCTATGTAGTTCTATAGCTCAGTGATTGCTACTAAAGGTCAAACCCAAAACTAGCAGGAATGCCCCCATCCTTGGGTTTGCTCAGTGCTGAATACTACTCCCAATTAAATAACACTATTTAATGGACTGAACTAAGCTAAACTAAACAACCAACTGATCATAATAACTGACTGAATAATAATGCTCATGGTATATCTAAAATCATTCTAAAGATACTGAAATTATGTAAGCAAATAGGTATCGGGTGTTCATAACCTACCAACATTGAATGGTAAGGACATATAAAAGCTTTGAAACCATAAAAGGGAACCATTACTTAAAATCTAACACTTAGGCATTTCATCAAATACATTCGAGTCATGAACTTAAGCATGGAAATGAGTAAATCACATGATAATAACATAGTTACAATACTAAAACCATGAATTAAGTTTTAAATAGAAAGAGTTCAATATTCAAAACATGCAATAGCTTATTCCATCAAAAACACGTAAAATTATGACTTGAAATCAAATTATCAAAATGTTCATAGGCATAATTCAACTTAATCATGTAAAATTCATAATTTAAAGAATAAAAGGGATTCTTGGACTCGATATGTCAAAAAGCACCTTGGATGAACATCACAAATACCTTTAACCCTTAAGTTTGAAAGAGAAACGCCAATCTTTATGCTTTCTTGAATGTTCTTGGATTGGGGAACTGAATTCTTGATTTTATTGGAGAAAAAGTAATGGAATTTGATGATCTTGGGGAGGAGAGGTTTTTTTTTAGAGACAATTGAAAAAGATGGGCAAATAATGCCCTAACTGGTGTTATAATTCGTGATTTGATAAATTGGGTTGATGGGAAAAGAAATAATTGCCCCTCAGGCAATTTAATTCGTAATTGAAGTGCATTATACATGCTCACCAAGATGCGTTGTACTTTCCATCGCTATAAGCACCGTGATGTGTCTCTATCGCGATGATGTGCTGGAATCGTGATTTAAACAAGAACGAATCCTCGTTTGAAAAATCTAAAACTTCTCTGCGATATGTACCTTACATCCCTAAACATGAATTAACTCAAAAACTAATATCTCGGGGTAGGGTACCTAATTTAAAAATCCTCGAAGTTAAGAGGCCTTAAAAATAACTAAGTCCCCAACACTTACTAAAATTTCAGGCTTTAATCTACTTATGCATACAACTAGCAGCTGAACTGAACTTAGAATAGTATAGGGTATTACAATATCTCCCCTAGGGAATATTCGTCCTCGAATGAGATTGATTTGGCTGAGAGTTCTGAACAAAAGCAACAGAGATCACATAATGAACATGCACAACCAGAAAAATGATTACATAATTGAGTCTGAAACATAATACATGACTAAATTAAATTTGTGAATGCATGCAATGGCATGAGTATGGTCAAATAGATAGAATTGAGAATGGAAAACAAACTATCTAAGGAAAACTATTACCTTAAGCTGAGTCTATGTTTGTAGAGAAAAGATGAGGTTACTAAGTACGCATATCTGCTACTGCTTCCAAAGTGTCTCTCTCAATGAACTGATTTCGTCAAATAACTTTGACCAAGAGAACTTCTTTGTTCCTTAATCTTTGAATCTGGCGATCAAGGATCTCGACTGGGATTTCTTTATAAGAAAGGCTATCTTGAACATCCATACTTTCTACCATAACAACAACCGTTGGATCACCAATACTGTTTTTAAATAAAGAAACATAAAACACTGGATATACTGATGCCAAATCTGCAGGCAACTCAAGCTCATAAGCTACCTTTCCAAAATGACTCATAATTCTGTAAGGGCCGACATATCAATGGACTAAGATTCCCCATTTTGCCAAATCTCTTCACTCCTTTCATGGGCGAGATTTTCAAATACACCAATCCCCAACTTCAAACTCAAAATCCCTTCTGCTTACATCGGCATAGTGCTTTGGGATGTCTTAAGCCTCTTCCTAATGAATAAAACCTTCTACATTCTATCAAATACCAAATTTGGTCCTATCAAAGCAGGCTCACCTGCCTCAAACCAGCTAATAGGAGATCTAAATCTCCTCCCAAAGAAATCCTTAAATAGAGCCATCTGACTATTGGACTGATAACTATTATTGTAGGAAAACTAGATCAAAGGTAAGTGATTATCCCAACTACCCTTGAAATCAAGAACACATGCCCTCAGCATATCCTCTAGGGTCTGAATAGTCCTCTCTACCCGACCATCTATCTGAGGATAAAAAGTTGTACTAAGATGAACTTGGGTACCAAGACCCTTCTGAAAATCCTTCTAAATGTGAGAGGTAAGCTGAGTACCTCTATCTAAAATGATAGACAATGGTACTTCATGCAACCTAACTAACTCTCTAATATAGAAATTGGCGTAATCCTCGACTGAATAAGAAGTATGAACTGGTAAGAAATAAGCTAATTTGGTCATTTTGTCTATAATTACCCATATCGAATCATACTAACGACGCGTACGAGGCAAACCCATCACAAAATCCATGTTCACCTCTTATCATTTCCAAGTAGGAATGCTTAAATCTTGCAATGTACCACAAGTCCTCTGGTGTTCAACCTTGACCTGCTAACAATTTGAACACTTAGCTATATATATCCTGTAATATCCCTCTTCATACCTCTCCACCAATAGATTTCTTGCAAATCATAGTACATCTTCGTGGCTCCTAGGTGTAAAGAGTAGCGTGCACCATGCGCTTCTTCCAAAATCCACAGTCTCAAACCATCAACACAGGGCATACAAAGTCTACCCTGACATCACAATACACCATCTCCCCCTTGGGAGTAAACCCCTATTTTCTGATCTCTAACTAATTCCTTTAACTTAACTAAACTGGAATCTCTATCTTGCTTTTCTTTCACTTTGGAAACTGAATAAAATTTTGAACCATTCTGAACCTATATACTACCTTCAGTTGAATAAACCAATCGAACACCTAACCTAGCAAACTAATGAACCTCTTTGACTAACTTCTTCTTATCATCCTCAATATGAGCAACACTACTCATAGACAATTTACTAAAGGCATCTACCCACTATATTGGCTTTTCCCGGATGATACAACATACTCATATCATAATCCTTTAACAACTCAAGCCACCTTCTCTGATGAAGATTCAAATCTTTCTACAAAAACACATACTAAAAAATTTTGTGATCCATGAACACAGAAACATGAACTCCATAAAGATAATGCCTCCAAATTTTCCAGGAAAAAACAACAGATTCCAACTCAAGATCATGGGTAAGGTAATTCATTTCATGGGGATTAAGCTATCTAAGGGCATAGGCTAACCTTACCTTTTTGCATCAATACATAACCAAGACCAACTATGGAAGCATCATAATAAACAACAACCCCATCTGAACCATCTAACAATGTCAAGATTAGGGCTGAGGTGTGTTGAGTCTTCAACTCCTAAAAACCCTTCTCATAAGAATCTGACCACTGTAACTAGACCTTGTTATGAGTTAATCGAGACATGGGGGATGCAATAGAAGAAAACCTTTTAACAAATCATCTGGAATAACCATACAAACCTAAAAGCTTCTCATATCTGATGGAGAGATAGGTCTGTCCAATTTCTCATAGCTTTTATTTTATGAGGGTTAACTCTAATGAATTCACCAAAAATAATATGGCCAAGAAAAGCTATTGATCTTAGACAAAACTCACGCTTATTGAAATTGGCAAATAACTGATGGGCTCTAAGAGTCTGCAATACCATTCTGAGATGGTCTGTATGATCATTTTCACTATGGGTATAGATGAGAATATCATTAATAAAGATTATGATAAACATGTCCAAGTACTGCTTGAACAATCTGTTCATCAAGTCCATGAAAGATGTTGGGGAATTTGTTAGTCCAAAAGACATAACTATGAATTCGAAATGATCATACCGAGTTCTGAAGGTTGTCTTTAGAATATTAAATTCTCTGACTCTAAGTTGATGATATCTAGATATGAGGTCTATCTTAGAGAAATAACTGACACCTTGAATTTGGTCGAACAAGTCATCAATCCTGGGGAGTGGATATTTATTCTTGATTGTGATTTTGTTCAATTGATGGTAGTTGATACACATTCTGAGAGAACCATCTTTCTTATGCATGAACAGGACTGGAGCGCCCCATGGGGAAATAATAGGTCTAATGAATCCCTTATTTAAGAAATCTTTCAACTATTTTTAACTCTTTTAGCTCAGCTGGAGCCATTCTGTAGGGAGAAATAGAGATAGGCTAGGTTTTTAGAAGGAGATCTATTCTAAAGTCAATTTTTCTTTAGGGAAGGACTTTGGGAAGATCTTCAGGGAAAATGTCTAGAAATTCCCTTACTACTAAAATTGAATCGAGACTTGAAATCTCAGAACTAGAGTCTTTGACTCAAACAAGATGGTAAAGACATCCCTTAGATATCATTTTTCTTGCCTTAAGATATAAAACAATCTGAGCCTTAAGCATTGAAGTACTACCCCTCCATTCAATGACTGGATCATTAGGAAAATGAAACTGGACGACTCTGTTTCTATACTTAACTGAATCAGAGCATGAGTGGAGCCAATTTATGCCGAGAATGACATCAAAATCAGTCATCTCTAACTCCATAAGATCAACTAATATGACTTTCTGATACAGTAATCGGGCAATTTCTATATACCCATCTTACAATGATAGATTTACCCACTGGGTAGACACTAAGAAAGGCTCTACAATATTTCTGGGCTGAAACCAAAATTAACAGCTATATAAAGGGTTACAAAAGAAAGTGAGGCTCTGGTTTTTAGTAAAACATAAACATGAAGATGAAAAACCTGCAACATACCCGTAACCACATAAGGAGAACTTTCCTGATCATGTCAGGACTGGGGCGCATACAACCTATTTTGGCGCTATCTACTTGTAGCACTGGAAGTGGCACCCTAATAAGCTAGGTGACCTTCTGGAGCTAATGACAGATTAAACTACCAGCCTTACACATACCTTGGTGATTTCTCCCACATTTTCCATAAAGAGGATTAGTACATCCACTGTTCATACTACTATGGGACTCAGAGCCTAGTGCATTGTCCCGACTATCATTTCTTAACTTTGGCATTGGCTCACTAGCTGAAGATAGAGCTGGGGGTGAAAATTTTTGATGAGACTAAGAATGGCTACCACTCTCTGACCTCAGCTGAGAAAAGTTAAAACTACCTATTTTGGCCCTTTTATTCTCTCTCTCTTTCTCATTAAGCTTCTATTACTCAATCTATTAAGCATAAAAAATAAGATTAGATAGGTCTATATCCTTAATCAACATAGCAGTCTTACACTCCTTGACCACACTATCAACTACACCATAAACAGATATACTAATTCTAGACCTATTATCAGCCACCATCGAAGGAGCATACCTCGCCAATTGAGTAAATTTAAGTGAGTATTCCTTCACACTTATATTATAATTTTTCAAATTAACAAACTCCAGCACATTATCTTCCCTCAACTCTAAAGGAAAGAACCTGTCTAAAAAGGTTGTGGTAAACTCCTCCCACTCTACAGGCCCTACCTCAGTACCCTATCCCCCTTCCACTACTTATACTATGTATGAGCTACATCCTGCAACTTATAAGCAACCAACTCTGAACTTTCACTCAAAGTGACACCCTTGATATCAGTCACCTTCTAAACTATATCAATAAACTCCTACGGATCCTCTCAGACTTGGATCCCAAAAACAAATGGAGATTCATTCGGGTGAAATCTCAAATCCTTGTTGCAGCTGTATTTTCCATTAGATTAGTTGGGGAAATAGCCTGTTGATTGTTTTGAGTAGCTACTAATTGAGCTAAGGTAGTGAATGCAACTTTAAACTTAGGATAAGAGACGTGGTCATTCAGGGGATATTTCTGAATAGGCAGAGATGTGGGCTAATTTCCATTTCTCCTTCCATTGTTTATTTTGGGAGGTATTTTCTATAAACAGAAGGAAGAATGAGATTTTCTATAGAGCTTATGCTCATTCGCATGACATGCATACAAAAAAAGGGAAACTTTTCCTAAAATGTCTTGTAGCCTCTTGTCCATAAGTGTGGCGCGCTTCACACCCATACACAAAACTTTACTCAATGCACTTACAGACTCCTTAGGATACTATAAAATCTTAGGATCTGATACTAAGTTTTCTCACGACCTGAGGCTAGCACCTAATCGCCATAACGATGCTTACAATCATAAGTAACCACAAGCAAACCCATGAGCTGGAACCTGCTATGAGCATTGAATAATATAATGATAATAAACATACTCAAAAAATAACTGATAAGGTCATAAAGTTTTAAATATTGAAAATACAAATGAATTCACAAGTCTAAAAACATTTGTCAAGACTGATAAGATACTGAAAACATAATTGATAAGACTAATAAACTAACTAGCTCTCTATATGACTGTTTGAATTTTCAAAAGCCTCTAAACTGACTGAGGAGTTGATGGGACATGATCCAATTAACTCCAACTGATTAACTAAAAAGAAATGCAGAAATAACTGAATAAACATAACAGGTCCTTGATAAATAAGGACTTATCACTACTGCTGCTGCTGAAGCACCGGACTATCTAAGTACGGTTGTGAACTGAGCATTCAAACCTAAGATATAAGACATC
>JAPEIP010000002.1:111155893-111173192 GCA_026120095.1 Capsicum chinense | reverse complement strand
CTCTAAAGGAAAGAACCTGTCTAAAAAGGTTGTGGTAAACTCCTCCCACTCTACAGGCCCTACCTCAGTACCCTATCCCCCTTCCACTACTTATACTATGTATGAGCTACATCCTGCAACTTATAAGCAACCAACTCTGAACTTTCACTCAAAGTGACACCCTTGATATCAGTCACCTTCTAAACTATATCAATAAACTCCTACGGATCCTCTCAGACTTGGATCCCAAAAACAAATGGAGATTCATTCGGGTGAAATCTCAAATCCTTGTTGCAGCTGTATTTTCCATTAGATTAGTTGGGGAAATAGCCTGTTGATTGTTTTGAGTAGCTACTAATTGAGCTAAGGTAGTGAATGCAACTTTAAACTTAGGATAAGAGACGTGGTCATTCAGGGGATATTTCTGAATAGGCAGAGATGTGGGCTAATTTCCATTTCTCCTTCCATTGTTTATTTTGGGAGGTATTTTCTATAAACAGAAGGAAGAATGAGATTTTCTATAGAGCTTATGCTCATTCGCATGACATGCATACAAAAAAAGGGAAACTTTTCCTAAAATGTCTTGTAGCCTCTTGTCCATAAGTGTGGCGCGCTTCACACCCATACACAAAACTTTACTCAATGCACTTACAGACTCCTTAGGATACTATAAAATCTTAGGATCTGATACTAAGTTTTCTCACGACCTGAGGCTAGCACCTAATCGCCATAACGATGCTTACAATCATAAGTAACCACAAGCAAACCCATGAGCTGGAACCTGCTATGAGCATTGAATAATATAATGATAATAAACATACTCAAAAAATAACTGATAAGGTCATAAAGTTTTAAATATTGAAAATACAAATGAATTCACAAGTCTAAAAACATTTGTCAAGACTGATAAGATACTGAAAACATAATTGATAAGACTAATAAACTAACTAGCTCTCTATATGACTGTTTGAATTTTCAAAAGCCTCTAAACTGACTGAGGAGTTGATGGGACATGATCCAATTAACTCCAACTGATTAACTAAAAAGAAATGCAGAAATAACTGAATAAACATAACAGGTCCTTGATAAATAAGGACTTATCACTACTGCTGCTGCTGAAGCACCGGACTATCTAAGTACGGTTGTGAACTGAGCATTCAAACCTAAGATATAAGACATCATAGTGCAAAGAAGAGTATGCGGTCATTACATTGAATGTACTGGTATATGAGATAAGGTTAGGCTAAAATACATGGGTTAACTATGCATGAAGTAATGAATAGTTGAATAGCATGAGATAATTGAGTATGCATGCATGAAAACTAAAATACTGAGAATGCATGACCAAGCATATAATATTTCTATAATAATTCTGTAAACTGAATTACTAAAATCTGATAGTTAAATAACTGGAAGTCTTTATGCTATGGTCAAACAAACCCAAATTGAATTTTGTACTAAATACTGATCCGAGACTATGGGAGGTATTATTTAGCCGACATTCCCCACTCTTAGTTAAGTGAGGTCTAACTTGTAACCCAAGTTGGAATGGTGTCAGTACCATGCCACAAGTAGTAACAATGGTTGTGTGGATCCACTAAACTGGTGTCCCCAAAGACTAAGGAGTAACTCTATACTAGTAGGAAACTCATGAGATATGTATTAACCCTATGCCGGTAGGAAGACATATTAAACCTATGCTGGCTACGTAGTTCTGTAACTTAGGGATTGCTACTAAGGGTCAAACCCTAAACTGGAAGGAATTCCCCCATCCCTGGGTTCACTCAATGCTGAAAAATACTACCAACTGAATGACATTATTTAATAGACTGAGCTACGCTTAACTGAACAACGAACTGATCATAATAACTAACTGAATGATAATGCTCATGGTATATGTAAAATCATTCTAAAGATACTAAAATTATGTAAACAACTAGGTATCAGGTGTTCACAACCTACCAACACTGAATGGAAAAAATAATAAGGATATAGAGTAGCTTTGAAACCATAATAGGGAATTATTACTCAAAATCCAACACTTAGGCATTTTATCAAACACATGAGAGTCGTGAAATTAAGAATAATAATGGGTACATCACATGATAATAACTTAGTTACAATACTAAAACCATGAATCAAGTTTTAAATGATAACAGTTCAATATTCAAAACATGAAATGGATTATTCCATCAAAAATATGTGTAATCATAACTTGAACTCAAATTATCAATATGTTCATGGGCATAATTCAACTTAATCATGTAAAATACATCATTTAAAACATAAAAAGGGATTCTTGAACTCCATGGGTTAAAAGGGCCTATGAATGAACATCACATACCTTAAACCCTTAAGCTTAAAAGAGAAACTCCAACCTTGATGCTTTCTTGAATGTTCTTGGATTAGGGAACTTGAATTCTTGGTTTTCTTGGAGAGAAAGTAATGGAATTTAATGATCTTGGAGGAGGAGAGGGTTTGTTTTTGAGAGATAGTTGGAGATGATAGGCAAATAATACCCTAAATAGTGTTATAATTCGTCATTTGACAAATTGGATAGAGTGGAAAAGACACAATTTCCCCTCAAGCAATTAAATTCATAAATGAAGTGAGTTTTACATTCTCACCATGATGTGGTGTACTTTCCATTGCTATAGAACCGTGATGCAGCCATATCTTGATGAGCTGCTGGAATCGTGATCCAAGACCCAATTCTCATCTGAAAAATCCAAAACTTCTCTGAGACATGTACCTTACACCTTTGAAATGAATTAACTCAAAAACCAACATCTTGGGGTTGGAAAGACCAATTCAAAAATCCTTGAAGTTAAGGGGCCTTAAAAATGACTAAGTCCACAACACTAAGTGAAATTTTTAGGCTTTAAGCCTCGTATGCATGCAACTAGAAGATGAATTAAAAACTGAGGAAAGTATGGGGTATTACACTTATCTACCTCCATAGTTGTGATTAGGCATAGATATTTATAATGTGAGGGTGTATTGAGTGATTTGTACACACTAAACACCACATTTTTATTATTCAATCTCATTTTGACGGTGCCCTCTCTCACATCTATCAGTGCTCCTTTACTAGGCAAGAATATGTCCTAATATGCTTGGAACCTTATCATCTGCATCATTTTCAAGAACAATAAAGTTAGTAGGAATAATAAACTTACCAACCTTAATGAGAACATCCTCTATGATCCCTTTAGGAACCACTTTTGTTTTATCCGCCATTTAGAGTACAACTGAGCATGGCCATAGTTTTCCTAAACCTAGAGTTTTAAACATAGATGGGGGAGTAAAATTTATTCTTTCCACTAAATCACTCAAATCATAGACCACATAACTTTTATTAATTTGTACCGGGAGGGTGAAACTCCCAAGGTCTTTGAGCTTTTTGCGCATCTTGGTCATTATTGTAGAACTACACTCCTAAGTAATTGTTACTATCTAAATGTCCCCAATATTAATCTTGTTTGTCACCATATATTTCAAGTACATAGCATACTTAGGCATTTTCTGCAAAACATCTTACAAAGAAATATTAATGTGAAGGTCTTTGAACGTGTCAAAGAACTTCTTAAAACAAGCATCATCTTTGAATTTTTTAAATCTTTTGAGGTAATGTAATGGTGGCCACTCTTGTTGCTCGGTCCTTTTGGCTTTGGTTATTCAAACTTCTCCAAACTTTTAGTTTCTTATCTACTTGATTTTTCATCAACTCTGCTTGCACCTCATGATTTTCTTTTGGAGGTTTCTCAATCAGGTCTCTACAACCCCTCAACGTGATTTCCATCACTTGATTATGATTTTTAGAATCACTTGGAAAACCCCCTTGAGGTCTTGTGTTATACACCTGAGCTAACTATCCCAACTGTGTCTTCAAATTCTTCTAACATAGTTGCTGATTTTTGAATTCCTTAGCCATTTGTTCTTGGTTGGCCAAGACCTTTTTCAAAGTCTCTTCTATATTTTTGGCCTAAGTGTTGTTTTGAATGCCATGCTATTGTCGAAAGTACTGACATTGATCCTAAATATTACCCCATGAGTAATTGGGTTGACCTGCTAGTTGTGGTGTACACATTACCATAATTCTGATTTTTCTTTTGTACATTGCCTACGAAAGTCACTAACTTCGAAATTGCTCCATGTAAGTCTACAGAGTGATAACTATATCCATATATTTCACACCAAGTTCGACCTACTGAATTTAATTAACTTGGTCCTGAGGTTGATTCACACTCAACTTATTGAATTGCTTCATCTTTTGGTTCTAAAAGGAGGCTAACTACGCAGTCTGGGCTACGATACTAACTACCTCGATCATACATGCAGGATTATTTAACAACCTTTGAGACATATCACCCTTCCATTTTATTTTCTTATGTAATTTGATTATGGAGAATGTAAAACTCATCATAATTTTTCTTCAAATCCTGACCACCTACAATTGAATCTAGTAAAAGTTTTGTGTTATGGTCAAGTCCTTTAACAAAATTATGAGCTAATACCTTATTAGTCTATTGTTAATGTGGATAATACATGAGAAAAGACTAAAATATCTCCTATTCATGATATAGATTTTAGTCTGGCTTCTATTTGAAACTTAAGATCTCAATCCTCAACCTTACAATTTTTCCATAAGGAAACAATTGGATGAGGAACTTCCTTGCCAAGTCATCCCATATTTTGATTGAGTTTGAAGGTTCTAACTTCAAACATGTATTTGTTCCCCAAATAATGAGAATGGGAAGAGTGTGAGCCTCATGTAGTCTGTGGAGATTCCTACCTTAATAAATGTGCCATTGATCTCCAAGAAATTTTGTAAGTAAACCTATGGATCCTCATATGACAATCCTATAAAATGCCTGCTACTATGTAAAAATTGCACTATATTTTTCTTAATATCAAATTGACCTCCTACAGTCGATCTACAAATGCCGGAGGTAACATTAGTTGCGCACATTGTTTTGGGGACCAATTGTTCTCCATCCATTACTGCAAGAATTGGCTTGCCTCATTGAACTTATGGGATTTGATAGAGAAGTGTTGCTTTTCTCTATATTTGGTGCAAGCACCGTTCAGGTCTAGGATATTGTTCAACTAAATTCCTTTCCCTTACCAGCTTACTTAAGATTTAAATATGTACCTTTAAGTTTAATATCTAATACGAAGTTGTCAACACTTATCAAATAGAGTCGCAAAACTAAAAATCAAAGGTAGCTAATTTTCAAGTCCCTAGAAATAGTGCTAAAAACATATTACGTCCAACCATACACACAAGTGTACATGGTCATGCAAGTAATATAGTGTCTCTTTCAAGCCAAATATCAATCCCTTGGGGAATTGGTGATTAGCACACAATCCAATTCAAGTGTTACTATTAAAGTTAAGCAAGTGTGATTCGTAAACCAAGAGATTTTAGGTTTGGAGATATTAAAAGTAAAAATAAACAATAACAAGAAAAACTTATGTTTTTGGAACAACAATTAGGAGAAATCCAGGTCAAGGCAATTTGAACAATCTTACAAAGCTATACAATCACGTCGGTTAAGTTAACTATCTTAGTTATTGATTCACGGGTTTAATAACTTGATTATGGTATTATGAACCTCTAATAGTATATCTAAATTATCCCCACAACTACATCATTGAGTGGGGATGTGAGAAATTATTCAAATTCATTTGTATGATATCTGTATTTGAACCAAATGAGGTCAGTTAGGTATATGTCTATCCTAACCGTGAATCGTATCTTTAATTCATCTAAAAGACCAGAACCCACTCCATATGTTGCACATTACTAATTAAAATTTCCTCCTTCTAGTCTCATAATATATATATATATATATATATGTATTGTAAGGGTAACGAATCAATACAATAGTAAGTACAAGAACATATGAACAACCAAATATGATAATCAACTTTAAATCAACTTGATTAAATGATAAGTGATCATTTTTGTAGCCTCAACCCTTGAAAGAGGGTATATATCCACTGATATTCATATAAGGAATTGCCATAATTGAGTTCATAAGGAAAAAACTAAAAAAAACTATAGTAAAGAAGAAAAACCCTTGCGTGGAGCTCCTTTGATACATTTTTCTCTCTTAAGTATTGGTTGTTCCAAAGTCCTTTGTAATTGCGGTTAAGTACACCTTAAATAATTTTTTAGGTTGTGCATATTCATCCCAATACAAAACATATGCATTAAATATTGCCTCCAACTTAATGAAATAAAAGGATCAACTTTTAGACGTCGAAGATGGGAGTTGCACCACAAGCCAATCGGATGCCTAGGGGGTACAGTGAAGGACCATCATAGGGGTAAGAAAGTGTGCCCTTTCCCTATGGGGTGCATTGAAAGGCCCTCTCCCATGCTATGGGGGTGTAACAAAAGGCTCTCTCTCAAGGATGAGGTTTCAATCCAAGTTTGCTCGTATCTTCTTGTACATTTGTTCCTTGTTTCCCCATTTCTTATGACTTATTTATAGTATTAAATTAACTTATATAACACCTACAATGGTCTCTTTAAATAACTTATAAAAACCATTAGTCCATACAACACAATAGGGTTCATCAAAGTATACTAAAATAGGCATAGCTCAAGCTAGCAACACTAGTTTTCTCATCTAAACTCAGTTTGATCATTTTGATTCTTGACTTGATATGAATGCACCTTAAACACTATAAACATATTAATTAATTCATAAAAATACAATTAAAACCTTAATAACTCATTAATCACTTAAACAATTCCCCAAACCAAGCTAAACACACATAGATAATGACATTTAGGAGTAAATAAGCCTAAAATCATTGGCAAATGCTTGTGTCTAGGGTTTTAGTACATGGATGAAATTTGTCCCCTGTAGTTCATGCTATTAGGGTTGATGTGAAACCTATAGTATGTAAGGATGACGTTCAGATAAGTTTAATGGTTCCATAAGTGAGCTGGGAAAAGATTATATGGCTGATAATTGTTTAATTTGTCTTAATTTGTCATGACTTGGCTTGACTAAACATGAATTGGTGGTACTATACTAACTTGTTGATTGTAATCTTTAAATGCTTATTTGATACTTGTTGTGCTAAGTGTATATTATGTTTGTGCATATTTTAACTTGTCGTACTATGTTTTAGTTAGGTATTCATATTCTCATCTTGGGTTGGCCAAATGAGCTAACAGGACATTGTTGTTTTCTTGTGTACTGATACTACACATGCTTAATAACTTGTTGAGTATGGTGCATATTCCAGAGGCTCTTATAAGACCTCATTTGTGATTCTAGCAGGTGATTTAGATTTAAGGTTGAGCAACATACTTGGGCTACCATGGAATCTTTCTTTTATGACCCTGTCTTTTGATTTAGGACTTATGAATTTTTCTAAGTCTTGGGGTTGCATCTCTTTCTTGGCCATCTCATATGTTTTGGTACGGAAAACTTTTGGATCATAGGGATGTTTATGTTAAATACAATGTTTCGAAATAAGTTGTACTTATGTTTTGATTTAAATTTTGAATATCTTTTAATGGATTAGTTCATTGACTTTTATAAGTATTGATTATAAGATGGTTATCTTAGGGTCATATGGTTCTGCCATCAGATGAGTAATGTGGGTTCCACTCATGATAGTTCTTGACATACCTCGAACTTTGGGCCATGTCTTATGGGCACCTCAAGAACACATGTACCGAACGTCGCCTCGTAACCCAACCTAAACACCTCCTCATATCATAGGAGTCGAAGGATCTCCAATTCACAAGATCAAATGATAGAATAATGTCCTAAGTCAACACTAGATCCACTATAATAACTACACCCAAGTTCACAGTTGTTTACACTACCTCTATATAAACTGAAGTTAATAAGTATATATGTCAGGATAAGACACCGACTATAGCCAAACCTAGTCTTAAAGAAACTAAGTCTAAAGATGAGGACGAAGAGATAAGTGTATTCCAGATCTGAGGAAGCTCACCCCTTTAAATCAATGCATGAACCGCCTGATCATCTATTCACTGTGCAAGAGAAGAAGAAGAAGATACTAGGCTGATGGTCCATGCTCAGCAAATTGAGAAAGAAAAGGTTAAGGGGAAGGAAAGAAAAAATAAGAGGGCTAGGATAGATAGCTTTTATTTTGCTCAGCAAAGGTCAAAAGGTGGTAACCATCATCAATTCCATCAAAAATATTAATGCCCAGCTCCATCTTTAGCTAGTGCTCCAGTACCCAAATTCAAAAATGATAATCGAGTAGGGCGCCAGGCTCTAAGACTCAGGGTAGTATGTACAGTGATCGGACTAATCCCATTTGCCAGAAGTGCGGTAGAAATCATCAAGGTGTATGCAGGTCTAGCAGAGATGTGTGTTTTAGATGTGGCAAGCCATGCCATAGGTTGAGGGAATGGTTGACAGGTGTGTGTAAAGTTAGGAATGATTGCCAGCAGGGACAGACTAACTTTTCAGCACCACCAGCAGGTCACCCAACTGAGTAGGGCGCTACTTCTAGTGCCACCAGCGGTCAGTGCTAGAATAGATTATATGCACTCCAGTCTTATCCTAATCAAGAAAGTTCTCCTGATGTTGTAACGGGTACGTTATAGGTATTTCATCTTTATGTTTATACATTGTTAGATCCCGGGACATCACTTTCTTTTGTAACACCCTATATAGCATCCAATTTTGGTGTCAGTCCCAAAACTTTAGTAGATACTTTCTCAGTATCTACCCTAGTGGGTAATCTATCATAGCCAAATGGGTGTACTGGACCTGCCCGGTTTTAGTATCCAAGAAAGTCACTTTAGTAGACCTTGTGGAGTTAGAGATGACTGATTTTGATGTCATTCATAGCAAGGATTTACTATGCTCATGCTATGCTTCAATTGATTATGGAAACAGAGTTGTTCATTTGAAGTTTTCAAATGAACCAGTCCTTGAATAGAGGGGTAGAACTTCAATGCTTAGGGGTCAGCTTGTTTCGTACCTTAAAGCGAGAAAAATGATATCCAAAGGGTGTATTTACCATCTTGTTTGAGTTAAAGACTTTAGTTAAGAGACTCCCAGTATTGAGTAAGTTTTAGTAGTGAGGGAATTTCCCTATGTGTTACCTAAAGATCTTCCCGGAGTTCCTCTCGATGGGAAATTAACTTCGAAATGGACCTTTTTCAAGATACCAGCCTATCTCTATTGCGCCCTATAGAATGGCTCTAGTTGAGCTTAGGGAGCTAAAAAAGCAGTTGAAATATCTCATAGATAAGGGTTTCATTAGGCCCAGTGTTTCCCCATGGGGCGCTCCAGTCCTTTTCATGTGAAAGAAAGACGGTTCTCTTAAAATATGAATCGATTACCGTCAGTTGAACAAAGTCACAGTCAAGAATAAGTACCCACTCCCCATAATTGATGACTTATTCAACCAACTTTAGGGTGCCAGTTATTTCTCTAAGATAGACCTCAAATTCGGCTATTATTAGCTCAGAGTCAGAGAATGTGACATTTCAAAAATAGCTTTTAAAACTCAGTATGGTTATTTCAAGTTCCTAATTATGTCCTTTGGTCTAACAAATGCCCCAATATCCTTCATGGCTTGATGAACTAAGTATTCAACCAGTACTTAGACATGTTCGTTATAGTCTTCATTGATGATATTCTTGTCTATTCCTGTAATAGAAATGATCATGCAGACCACCTTAAAATTGTATTGTAAACTCTTAGAGCCCATCAGTTATTTGCCAAATTCAGTAAATGCAAATTTTGGCTAAGATCAGTAGCTTTTATTGGCCATATTATTTTAGTGATGGCATTAGAGTTGACCCTCAAAAGATCAAAGCAGGGATAAACTGGCCCAAACCCATCTTTCTATCAAATATCAGGAGTTTCTTGGGTTTGAATGGCTATTCCCAAATGTTTTTAAAAGGTTTTTCATCTATTGTGTCTTCCATGTCTAGATTGACTCAGAATAAAGTCAAGTTTCAGTGGTCAGATTCTTGTGAGAAGAATTTTCAGACACTCACCTCAGCCCTAATTTTGACGTTGCCAGATGGTTTACATAGGTTTGTTGTTTACTGTGATGCTTCCAGAGTTAGTTTGGGTTGTGTTTTGTTGCAAAGAGGTAAGGTTATAGACTACGCCTCTAGACAGCTTAAACCCCATAAAAAGAATTACCTTACACATGATCTTGAGTTGAAAGATGTTGTTTTTGACTTAAAAAATTAGAGGCATTATTTGTATGGGGTTTATGTTGATGTGTTCACAGATCACAAAAGTTTGTAGTATGTATTTTTGCAAAAATATTTAAATCTCCATCAGAGAAGGTGGTTAGAATTGTTAAAAGATTATGATATAAGTATTTTGTATCATCTGGATAAGGCCAATGTAGTAGCAGATGCCCTCTATAGATTGTCTATGGGTAGTTTTGCTCTTGTAGAGGATGGTAAGAAGCAGTTAGTCAGGGAGGTTCATTAGCTTTCTAGATTAGATGTGCGGTTGGTGGATTCAGCTGAGGATAGTGTAAGGGTTCAAAATTCAGAATAGTTTTAAATCTTCTCTGGTTGCAAAAGTGAAGGAGAAGAAAAATAGGGATTCTAGTCTGGTTAAGTTAAAGAAATTAGTTAGATATCAAATGTTAGAGGTTTTCTTCCAAGGGGGAGATGGTGTGTTGCGATGTCATAGTAGGCTCTGTGTGCTAGGTGTAGATGGTTTGAGATAACAAATCCTTGAAAAAATAGATGGTGCACATTATTCTATTCATCTAGGAGCCTCTAAGATGTACCGTGATTTATGGGAAATCTATTGGTGGAGTGGTATGAAAAGGGATATTGTAGATTTCATAGCTAAGTATCCTAATTATCAACACCTTAAGGTTGAGCACTAGAGGCCTAGTGGCACATTGCAAGAGTTTAATATTCCCACTTGGAAGTAGGAAGAGGTGAATATGGATTTTGTGGAAGGGTTTCCCCGTACACCCTGTCAACATGATTCGATATGGTTTATTGTAGAAATGATAAACAAATTAGCCCATTTATTGCCAGTTCATACTTCATATACAGCCGACGACTATGCCAAACTCTATATTAAAGAGTTGGTTAGATTTCATGGAGTCCTGTTGTCTATCATTTTAGATAGAGGTACTCAGTTCACCTATTACTATCGAAAAGCATTTTAGAAGGGTCTTGGTACCCAAGTTTGTCTCAATACAGCCTTTCAGCCTCAGACGGATGGTCAGGCAGAGAGGAACATTCAGACCCTAGAGGACATGTTGATAGCATGTGTTATTGACTTTAATGGTAGTTGGGATGATCACTTGCCTTTGATTTAGTTTGCCTATCATAACAATTATAATTCCAGCATTCAGATGGCCCTGTTTAAGGCTCTTTATGGGAGGATATGTTGATATCCTATTGGATCGATTTGAGGTAGGTAAAACTGCGTTGATAGGGCCAGATTCAGTATTTGATGTGATGAATAAATTTTAGTTAATCGGGGAGATAATTAAGACAACCTAAAGTCATCAAAAATCCTATGCAGATATGAGAAGGAGAGATCTTAAGTTTGAGGTTGGCGACTTTGTTTATTTCAGAATCTCTCCCATGAAGGGAGTGAAGAGGTTTGGAAATAAGGGAAATCTCAGTCCCTGATATGTTGGCCCTTACAGGATCTTGAGCCACTTTGGAAAGGTAGCTTATGAGCTTGACTTGCCCACAAATTTGGCATCAGTGTATCCAGTGTTCTATGTCTCTTTTGTTAAAGAAGTGTATTGGCGGCCCAGTGGTAATAGTCCCTTTAGAAAGTAAGGGTGTTCAGACATCCTTACTTATGAAGAAATCCCAGTTGAAATCCTTGATAGTCAAATTCGTATACTGAGGAACCAAAAAGTTCCCTTGGTCAAAGTTCTTTAGGGGAATCAGTCCGTTGAGGGAGCTACTTAGGAAGCAGACATTCATACCAAGTACCCTCATTTTTTCTCTGCAAACTTAGACTAATCTTAAGGTAACAGTTCTCCTTTAATGATCTCTTTTCCATTATCAATTCTAGCTATATAATCATCTTTCTGTCATTGCATGCATTCATGAATCAGTTTAGACATGCATCATGTCTTAGACTTAGTCATGTAACCATGTTTTCAGTTATGGATGTTCAGTATGTGAATTCAGTTTTCTCAGTATTCTCATCTTAGTTAGTCTCATTCAAGGATTAATATTACCAAGGGGAAGATATTGTAATACTCCATATTAGTCTTAGCTAAATTTATCTCATACTCCAATCATAATAGGCTTAGAACTTGAAATTTTAGCTAAGTGTTGGGGATTTAGTTTTACTTTTGGCCTCTTAACTTCAATGATTTTTTAAGTGACCTTTCCAACCCCGAGACATAAGTTTTTGAGTTAATTCATGTTTAGGGGTGTACAGAGTATGTCTCAGGGAAGTTTTGGATTTTTCGGACGAGGATTTAGGCACGTTTAGATTTCATTTTTAGATCCTCACCATTATTTCATCGTGCCACGGTGGGTATAGCGATAGGGAGTTCATCGCATCTCGTTAATGTGTTAATAAGCATTTCAGTTGCGAATTTAAATTCCATAGGGGTAGTCTTGTCTTTTCCCCTCGCCCAATCTGTAATAACATAGGATTTACCTACAACTAAGGCATTATTTGCCCACTATCCCCAATTTTACTCTCAAATAAACCCTAAGTTTTCCTCTAGTTCATCAAATTAAATCCTCTCCCCTTTAAGAAAACTCAAGAATTCTAGCTTCACCATCTAAGAACTTCCAAGAAAGTTGTTCCCTTTTAAGCTTTAAGTATTAAAGGTATGTGTGATGTTCATACATGGGACCTTTCCACCCATGGAATTCGAGAATCCTTTTTTTTATATCAAATTATGAGTTTTTATATGTTTTATGATGAATTATGCCCTTGAATTTTTATGAATTTTGATTATACGTCATGTTTACAATTGTTTTCTATGGGATTAAACCTTACATATTGGAAAGATGATGTTTTCATTTTAAATCCATGAATTATGGTTATTGTATTGTAGCCATATGATTATTACATATTTTAAACTATTCTCATGCTTTAATTCATGACCCTCATGTGTTTGATGATATATCTAAGAGTCAAATTTTGAACAATGATTCGTTTTATGGTATTTAAGTCTTTATATGTCCTTATTGTTATTTCTATTCAGTGCTAGGGGTTATAAATACCCGAAATTCAGCTGTTTACATAGCTTTCAGTAATTACAGAATGATTTTAGATAAACCATGAACATCGTCATTCAGTTAGTTATTATGTTCATTCATGCTTAGTTAAACTTAGATCAGTTCAGTAATCAGTGACTTTCAATTAGGAGTAAAACTTAGCACCGAGTGAACATAGGGATGGTGTCTCCCCTGTCAATAGGCATGAGACGCTAGTAGCAGTCCCTAGGTTCCATACTTACGGTGCCATTGTATACTTTGAGAGGTCCTGCATCAGTTAGGCATGGCACCCTCATCCTTCAGGATGTTAGATTAGTGGATCAACACAGCCAACGTTAGTACCCATGGCATGGAACTGACACCCTTCCAACTGGGGTTACAGGTTAAACCTTGATAGTACATTGGGGCATGTTGGTTATACCTAGATCCAATAATTCGAGGTTTAGTATCCAATATAAAGTTCAGTTTTAGGTTTGCTTGACCATAGCATACAGTTATCAGTTACTCAGTTATCAGTGTTTCAGTATTTGTTTACAGATCATATCAGAACATGTTTTATGCTTGGTCATGTATCCTCAGATTTTACAGTTTCCATGCATTTATACTCAGCTATCTCATGTTATTTAGTCAGTCATAATCTCATGCATATAACCCATGCATTTCAGCCTAACCTCATCTCATATACCAGTACATTCAAAGTACTGACTGCATACTTATTTCTTGTGCTATGATGCTTAATATCATAGGTTTGGATGCTCAGTTTCTTGATTTGTGCTTAGGCAATCTGCTTATTAGTAGTAGCAGTAGTGGTGTGTCCTTTTCTTTAAGGATGGGTTTACCTTATATTCAGTTATGTCAACAGTTCAGTTGTTAGTCAGTCAGAGTTAGTTGGGGGTTTGTCCCATCAATTCCACAGTCAATCAATTTTAGTGGCTTTTAGACATTCAGACAGTTAGTTAATTTATCAATATTTTAAGTATGTTTCCAAACATTCAAAACTATGATTTATTATTGTTTTTAGTTTCTAAAATCTAATGGCATTATTAGCTGATTTTTTGCATTTGTCTTCATTATCAGTATATTATTCAGTACTCACAGTAGGTACCAGCTCATGGGTTAGCTTACGGTCTTTTGAAACTGTAAGCACCATTATCACGACTAGAGGGTAGCCTTGAGTCCTGACAGATACTCAATGTAAGTGGTATGACCCTAACAAGGTTTGTGCATAGCATTATGGGATAAAAGGGCCTCCTATGGATGTGTGTTATGCTTTGAAGGATAAGGTTTAGATGCTAATTGACAATAATGTCATTCAGCTAAAGGATTCTACACCGAATGTCACCAATAATCCACTCTCAAATCATCAAATGAAATGGTTGAGATTGATGAAGTTGTGGTTTAGAGATCGTTATCTGGTTTATTGAGCAAAACAAAATGTGGTTAGCACTGCATAAAAGCGTGTATCATTTAAAGTTGAGCTTGTAGTGCCCAAGCACTCATTCACAGTCATTAAATCCTCCTCGGCTATTTATAACCCTTATATGGTTCCTTAGAACTGTGAGTCAAACACTTTGGGAAAACCAAGGATGGTACAGGCAGACGTTGCCTAAGGTATCATTTGATCTGGAAGAGTGTATACATAAGAAAATATAATTCAAGAAAGCTATAGCAAGAGCAAGTAGCCTGTCGTAGAAATAGAATGAAATGGTATTTGGAAGAAGGTCAAAGAAAATAAATACTCTATGGTGGATCAATTTTGAATAAGTCTCTAGCTTATATATCCATCTTATCACTTTCACGGACTTTCAAAATTCATCAAAATTCTTTGAATAGGGGTCTAAGTGAAGCTCATATATTATTTACAATAATGGGAGGAGAGATGGACCACACAGTCCGGCAATTGTTCGAAGCATACAAATTATCCTTTCATAAGGATGAGTTATTGTCTGAACAAAGATCACACAATAAAGCTTTTGTATATCATATTATAGTACAACAAAAGGGTGATATCCAGAGTTTTGATCAATCCAGGCTCTAGGTTAAACTTATTCCCTCTGGGCACATTGATAAGGTTAGAGGTTGACGTTTCTAAGATTCAGCCGTGAAAGATGAATCTGAAGGAAATTAATGGCTCTCAAAGAGATTCTATTGGTGAAATCACATTCTATATAATAATGTTTCCTACCACCTTCCCTGTAATATTTCAATTGAAGTACATTCATGTTTCCTATAAACAGTTGTGGAGGCTTTAACGTATGTGAATGGGGGCCTGGCAGCTACAACTTTCAAAAGGTACATGCTTTTGTCCGGTGATAGGCGCACTCTTTTCCCGCTCAATAAACCATATAGAGTTCTCAATATCCATAACGTCATCAATCACAAGCATGTTCACTTGATGATTTCAGAGTGGAATATTGGTGGACTTCAATGCATAAGATTCGTCAGCTGAATGACCTTAGTATCATTTAATTTCTAGATATTATCCTTAAATGCATAACACGCCTGTATGGGATTCCTTTTCATCCCATAGTGGTATGCACAAGCCTTGTTAGGGTCACACCGCTTAGGTGGAGTTTCCATATTTAAAATAGTGATAGGTGTGATAAATCCAACTTCGTTGAGTCTTTCATATAGCTGATCTATAGGTTCAACTGGAGAAGTGTACTATTTTTTTCTCAAAATTAATGATTTTATGAAGGAGAATATTTGGTTTATTAGAAATAAGTGGTTTGGGATTTATAGACAGGATAGTTAGGACTTTAGTATTATAGATGTGGTGGATATGAAGAAGGTACTTGGTACTAAGGCGTCCGATATGGCAATGCAGATGGTATTCGATAAGGAGATATTGGGTATGATATTGCAGGTTGTGCATAGGATAGTGGAGGTGTCACATGGCTTAGGTAATTTGGAACATTCTTCAAAGCTTAGGCTACCATATTCGAGCCCACATCTTTCTTTTTCTAATTATCATAAATTCTTCCAGACTGAAAAGCCTTGTTAGTACCTTGCAAGGCCTCTAAGATTATGATGCTACCATTTTTCATACCTTCTTCTAGCATCTTCCCTACTTTGATGATCTCAGAAAATCTCTCCTTACTGATAAGCATCAATTCTCATAGTATTGTGGCTCCTTGGCATGAATAAAATACTCTTTCATAAGAGACTACTTCACTTTAGGTCGAGCTTTTGTGGCCTCGAATCATTATCTCACGACATAGTCTCTGAAAGACTCATTCGATTTTTTTTTCAAAGTCTGAATACAAAACTAATGAAGCAGTATTGATGTTGAACCTAAACCTTTCCCTGAAGTTAGATGCCTTGTCAATCCACATTGTCCACTTCCTTGAGTCTAGCTCAATGTACCAATCAAATCCTCATTGGTAAGGCTTCTCATAAACAACTTCATTCTTATATTTCCATTTCTCCCAACCTCTACCAATTTGTCATAGTATATACTTAGATTCACCTTAGGATCCTTAATTTCATTATAAAATTCAAATTTAAAAGGTTTGTACCCCTATAGGAGTTGTGTAAGAACCTAAAATCCAAGGGTCATGATGGCACTCATCGTGGCGAGCCTTGATGGGTAACCCTATTACCTAAACTAATACACAGAGGGGACAAGACTGATGTATCCCTAGGATAAGGCTTCTAGAACGAAGCCGAACCATAAAAGAATGATAAATACAGAAAGAAAAAAATCAACAATACAGTCATAACTCCCCAAAACCTGATGTCAACAGTATAAAAACGTATCTAGTAAAACTCGAATCTAGATGAAATACATAAGATGTCCAATTATAATAGAAACTCTCTCTGAAATGAAAGTAAAGACTAGTCTATAAGAAAGGTAGCAGAATATATCCAGATGCCTGAAAGTCAACCACTACCTCGAAATCTCCAAATATCACTCGAATCAACCAAGTTGCGGTGTAATCAAACTAGGACTGCACTGAAAAGATGTCGTAGGCATGAGTACGATCCACTTATACTCAGTTGGTATAACAGGACTACTGAGCAAAGTAGATAATAAAACATACAAAATACCCATAAAGGGCACATCACCTGCAATCAGAAAATATCCCACAACGGTAGCCCACATCGCTT
>JAPEIP010000002.1:111135448-111147473 GCA_026120095.1 Capsicum chinense | reverse complement strand
CCCATCTTATCCCTTCGAGAGGGTTTTGTAAGATGTCATATTTTCTATCATAAAAATAGTCCAGTGTTTCTCAGGTGTTGCCACGGTAGTACCATTTATTTCATGAATGCACATGATATAAGGATGTAATCCTCATAACCAATCACAATGATTATTTCCAAAAATAACCCTAATAAGAATTTCCACAACTAACCATAATGAGTATTTTCATAACCAAATAATATACCAATCATATGAGCCAACTATCCACTCATTATTTCCCATCATCCATGATTTTTCACATATTTCATATGCCAATAAGTATGAATACATCACAACACACAATGGGTACCACAACATGCTTTATCATCAACCAAAATACAATTATCTTCATGTTTATAAGGTTATCAATATCACATAGGACCTCTACACTATCACACATAGCACGTAATATTCTAAAACCATCACACAATATCACATATAGGCCCCCACATGGCACATCAAATAAGATATACATTTTTTCATGATTAGTCCTCACACCCTTAATAGGAATGTTGTACCAAAATTTACTATCCACTCCAGTTTAAAAGAGTCAAGCCATAACCTATCTCAAGGCCAAAAACCAATCCGCAACACCTCTACACATGAATTACTTCTCATAAATGATCCTAAAATCAACTAAAATTAAGAAATAAAGAATATATGTATTAAAATAAAGCTAATGATATCCATACTTCCTACTATTGGTTCAGGATCAAAATGGATCCTCGAAATGGGTTTTTAGAAAAGAAGAGCAAAATAGTAACTTTATTTTAAAAATATATTTCTCATGTTTTTAGGAATCTACAACAGAAAACTCAAGTCAAATTGAGTTAAAAATAAGGTCCAAATCAAAGAAAAAACATTTTTAAACTTTACCGAGTAAGACCTTTTGAAATCCATTTTAAAATCAAGAATCAAAGTTATTTTTATGGTTGAATTGAGGAAAAACAAGTAATTGTAGGATTAGGAATATTATTAAAGTGAAAATGAATGAAATTGGGGTTTAAAATCAAGCCCTAAGAGTTTTGGGGTTTTGAGAAATTAATTAAGAAATTCAACTAAGAAAAGGGTGAATTCTCTCCTTAAATCCGTATAAGAACGAAGAAATGAATATTAATCTATCTTCCCAAGCACCTACAAGCTTCATTTTAAGATCTCATGCTATTTTAGGGTTTATCTCTCAAGAGAAAAGATGAATAATGAGCTAATTCGAGACCTAAGGGGTTTATTTATACCCCTTTCAGGTTCTCAAATGTTTCAAGTGCAACATGTTGATGTGCAATTGCACTATCTGGCATCAAGAACAGATGTGGAACTTGCGACACAGCATAGTGCAATCAAACTACTTTCTCTATACACAAAGGTGCGATCTCCATACAAGAAACTGCAGTCACAGACCTAACAGATATCGTCTAAAACATGAAAACTTTCCAAGTTTCTACCAAGGCCTTAATATTCATTCAAAATCTAATACATGCATACAAACTATATAGCCATACTAAATTTGATGTTTGGGACTCATTGTAGATATCAAATTTTTGAAAATACATCATAGTCACCAAGTTGATCCCCAAAATCCAAAATCATAATTCTCCAAACTGAGGATCGACATGATATTTAAAAGTCGTATATCCAGAACAGATATGTTACCACCCCAAAACCCACGTTCTAGATCTGCTGGCGTAGTCTGTTTAAACACCCATTGCATGGATAAAAAGATAACCTAGAAGTCCATAATAAGGAACTTAAAGCCTCCTTAAAGCACAATACGCACAAATAATACAAAATTACATTGGAAACCATGCCGATCAACTCGACACCCCAAAAATACCATAATGCAACTACGGGGAGGGGTAAAATCATCTAGTCACACAAAACCAAACATTTCACATATTTCATCAAAATTTTAGTCGTTACAATTTGCAGTGAGGGTGCATTCATATGTCCTCATAACTTATCCCTTTTAAAAATTACTAATTTTGATAGATTATAGTTTTTGCCATGCTTTTTTGACCTTTGAAACACTAATCACATCTGGAAGTCTTTTTTCAAAGATTCAGGTTTGTATTAGTAGTGGGTGGATTAGGTTATTTTGACATAAATGGTATTTAAAGTATGATTTCCTGGTGTTTTGGCTATAGGATATATTGGTTGGTAGTATATTTTGGGTTTATGGGATAGCTTATGGATTTTGGGGAGTTATGTAGGTGGATATTATGGTGTATTAGGATTTTGGAAAATTTAGGAAGGCGTATATGTAAGATTTTGAGGATTTTAGGGTAGCAACATTGGTAGCTGATAACTCAATGTGATACCCCAAATTTTTTAACTCTATACATCTTAATCCAATGTCAAGACAAAAGTTATGGAAAATTTCCATAAAGGCCTATCATACACTGACATGACTATGACTCAGGTCATGAGTCATAACCAATCATAACGAGTAGTCACGAGTGAATCATAATCATTCCAGTAAAGGACCCTCAGTTGTAGCCAGTGACCACGACTCCTCCCTACGACCCGTAATCAGTGGCTACAAGTCGTGTGGAGGGACTCATAGTCACAATAGTGTGCTACCCAATACCTCCCTCCAATGGTTATGAATCAAGCAGGCGACTCGTAGTAAGGCATTATGGACCATATAGTAGACTCGTAGCTTGACTAGTAAGAAATCCATGAACCAAGCTTCAGACTAAGATTCCACCCAATAACTCATAGTCATCCCCAACAAATTGTAAGGTGTTGAATCATAGCCAAGACAGTGAAGGCCCCAAACTCAGAGGTCTAGACTACGACTCAGACTATGACTCGTAACCAGTCATAATAACTAGGAACCCAATGTTGTTTGCGTTATTCCAGGGGCTTTTTAGTCTTTTACCACTCCTTTTAAAGACTAACCCATGTCGCTTAGGCTTCTTAAATGAGGTATAAAGGACCCAAAATCCTCAATTCCATAATTAATCATAATGTAACTCATAGATAGCAAAAGAGAAGCGATTTTCTTCTTTCTCAAGAGCAAATTAGTGTTTCTTAAGAACAAGATCAATTGCAGGGATTTCACCAAAGCTTTTATTTCAAGTGTGTGGGATATTCATCAATGGGTCCCTTCCACCCATTGAGTCCTAAGAACTCCCTAATCTTTCAATTGTAAACCTCTTTTCTCTTTTATGGGGGTTCTAAGTTAACCATGAAATTTATGAATCTCCTCTCAATTGTCTTAAGTTTAAACTATAAAAATATATTCCCTCATAATAATTGTTTTTCAATATGTTTAATAATGCAAATGTCTACATCATGCTTAGTTATTAAAATCTTAGGTGTTATTCATGATGTTTTCCCATACCATGAATCATACAATATTTGCTAAGATCAGTTTGCATTAGATAGTGTTGGTGGGTTATAAACACCCGATACCTAGATATTCATGCATGTTTTAGATTTTCAAGATACAAGTCATTAAGATCAAGATTTCATCTTTATTTTTAGATTATGATATTCATGTTAAGCATTCATCAGTTGTGAATTATGTAAATTTTGTATCTATGTCAGTGTAAGTTTAGTTAGGAGTAAGACTTAGCACTGAGTGAACCTAGGGATGAAGGCTTACCCTCCAGTTGAGGACTGAGACCTTTAGTAGAAGTCCCTGAGTTCCAGAACTACATAGCTAGTGTAGGTCATGAGATGTCTAGTGACGTCCAAGATACACCTCCACTCTATAGATGATACGGTCGCTGCCAAATATAGTAACCAAATAAAGGTTGGGATCGAATCCCAAGGGAATACATGGAATTGTGGCTCTCAAGTATTGTAA
The DNA here is from genome assembly GCA_026120095.1 of Capsicum chinense. Taxonomy (NCBI): domain Eukaryota; kingdom Viridiplantae; phylum Streptophyta; class Magnoliopsida; order Solanales; family Solanaceae; genus Capsicum; species Capsicum chinense. The sequence goes on along the minus strand of JAPEIP010000002.1, from coordinate 111,143,641 downwards.
TCAATGGACAGGATTGGAAAAGTAAATGGGGAGTTTTGAAAAGCAATATCGATCAAGTGGTGAATATCACCTTCGATTGTATAAATCATAGGTGAACACTAGGACTGTGTTCCCTCTAGCTTATCAACTCAGTAGGCTTATCGTGCTTTGTTGAACCAACCCAATACCTTGCATGTAGAATCGATAAGTTATGTAAATTTTACAGTCTTTTGAACAAGCAGAAAGATCTCACCCTTTACCTTTTGAGTCTCAGGATATCGCCTTACTGACCCTTATCTTTATACCAATTGACTATTACTTTTTGAGTCTCTAGTTACAAGATGAAATCTAACCATCTTACATAGATAAAACCTTGTAGCATGGATCGATAGTAAAACTCCAAATTACTATTGTCATTATCTTTCCTAGTCACTACTCCTCTTTTGGAATAGGTACCAATAATATAGGTAGGATCTTAATATTTGCAACCACTAAGATAACTATTAAAGTGAAGATATGTAATGCCCCAATTTTCTGAATCGAAATGCTACACGGTGCTCATGACCCCGAGGGACCACAGGCTAACCCATGACTGATATTTGTACCTGTACACTGCATAATATACATATAATATGCAAAAAACCTGAACATATGGGCCATAAAGTTCAACTGAAGAGATAGAGTAACATCCATGGGGTAATGAATACCCAAAACAACTGAATATAAAACTGAATACTAAATCTGATAACTAAATCTTACTAAATTTAAAAGCCTCTAAGTACTATAGAATAAGGAGTTGATGGAACATGTCTGCAACTAACTCCTTAAAACTGAACTGAAGTAATAAATGAATAAATCAAATCATATTATCCTCAAATGGATGAGGACTCACTGCAACACTGTGACTGGAAAGCTACTGCTGGTCTGGAACTCGTGGCTCTGGACCTATGGTGTAACATAAAAAGAAAGCACCATAGGACAAATGCGTCAGTACAACTAGAGTATTGAGTATACGAGTGAGGTAGGCTAATGCAAACGGTTTACATGCATGAATAATGTTAACTGACTGACTGATATGAACGTAAAAGTACAAACATACATACATAGTAACTGAGATCGTGAGTATGTGGTAGCTAAATCTGTACACTAATACATGACTGGAACTATAGTTCTGATAATATGAGTGACTGTGTCTGACAGTCCTAAATCTAGTAGAACTCTCTGAGTCCTATGTTATAACTGAATTTGACTGTATCTAACAGTCGTGGTATACTGATATCTTAAGAACTGTCTGAATTCTTTTACTGAGACTGATACTGAAACTATGGGAGGTAGTTGTTTAACCGACATGCCCCATGTATACCATTACAGATAATCTAGGGTCCAATCTCTGCTCTGACTGGAGGGGTGTCAATACCGCACCACTGGTAAGGACAGTTGTGAGTGACCCTTATCTGGTAGGTACTCAAAGTAAGAACGGTGGGACCCTAAACTGACAGGTTAAGACACCTCATCAACCCTAATCTGACAGGTTAAGATGTCTCAATCTACGCTGGCTACGTAGTTCTGGAACACAAGGATGACTGCTAAGAATCATACCCTAAACCGGCAGGTGAGCTCCCATCCTTGGGTTAAATCGGTGCTAACTTCTACTCCCATCTGAAGGGATTGAACATGATTCAACTGGCTGTACATGGACTAAATAACTGACATCCTTTGACGGATGAAGTAGTACTATTATCTGAGAGTTAACTGAGATCATGAGATTTCTGATGTTTCCTGAGTCACATGACTGACTGAGTTCTATAGAGTATAGCTTGACTGATATTTATCGTGGCACATGACATGGCTCTAGGAACATAACTATATTTTTCGAGTACGAATACCCCCAGGACTCGATATAAGGAAACTAGCACACATGACATAACTTGATCACAAGATTAGAGTCCACAATTCAAAATATTATAAGTAGGGGATAGTATACTTCATGTATTTATTCACATCTCAACATGGTAGGGAGAGCATGGATAAATTTCATGTATATAATTCATATTTCCATTATCATACATGCTTCATGACACAACAACAACAACACATAAATAGCATGGAAATTCATATGGAAGTTTATATCTAATATGGACTTGTCATTTAGATATCATGGAATCATGTAATTATGGGTTTCTAGCATCCTAGGCATTTTATCAAACACCTTGCATGCATTATTTAAGGCATAGGTGGATTTCATACTTGTATCACATCAAACCACCTAAAGTTCATGTTTTTCAACTAACAACCACATATATTTCATGAAAACATCTTTAGATAGCATTTTGAAACTTAAACAACAATCATCAACATGTACATACTAATATCACCACGAAAAAAGTTTACAAAATAACATTTAACGACATGGTTCTTAATATCTATGAACGGATTGGATCCATAGTTGAACACTACGCATACCTTAGATTAAGAAGTCGTGGAAACTACGGTTGAATTTGCTTAAAGCTTAAAACCTCAATGGTAACCCTAGACTTGTTCTTGACTGTTCTTGAGTGAATTTTGATAAAATTAATGAAAAGGGCTGCTTTGGGGCTTCAATCCCATGTTTAAAGAGTATATATAGGGATTTATGAAGTTACCATATTTCCCTCGAGGAGTTTAAAATGAAAACAAAAAACTACACAAAATTTATCCCGATTTAGGGCCTCGACGCGATGCGGAGCTTGGTAAAATGCCAATTATTGCGACTTGGAAGCTTGACGCGAAGCGGGGCTATCGTGTAGGCTTTTTGGAAATTAACGAGTGCCATTTTGACCTCTGGCGCGATGCGCCATGCACTGAAATGGCATTTGTCTTACAGCAGAAACTTAAAATAGCCATAACTTCTTCACCGAGTGTCCGTTTTAGGCAAATTTAGTATCGACGGAAAGCTTATTAAATTATATATTAGTTGGAAGGTCATGGGATCAAAAATTAATAGTATGATGAGAGATATTCTCATTTGAAGTTAACAATACCAATATCCTTCTCGAGAATTCAATCGGTAAGGAATGTTTTGATTCGCACAATAGCTCGGACATATTTGAGACCTTAATTCACATCAACCTTGATCATGAAACTACCAAGGAACCATGATGTACTATGCATGACCTTGAAACATGGAGCTAATACTGAGTTGGATTTTTTGGGGTATTACAATATCTCCCACTTGGGAACATTTGTCCTCGAATGAGACTTAACTGAGAAGGACGAATAAGACAATCCGAACATGAACTGAACATGAAGGACTGAAACATGATCTCATGAATGACATGCTAAACATACTAAACTCATGCAAATCTAACGCATGGATAACTGGTACATGGATGCGTAACTGAGCAATCTGATTAACTGAACTTCTCAAGATGAGAATGCATATTTGATACATGACCTTATAATCGAACTGATACATGAATGCATGACTGAGTATGCAACGGTAATAGATACCAATTTTAAACCGGGGACATGAACATGAAACTGAATAAGATTAAGGAGAACTGTTACCTTGAGATTGATCTGAATTTACATGGAAGAAGTAAGGATACTTGGTACGCATATCTGTTTCTGTTTCCCAAGTAGCTCCCTCATGAGACTAATTTCACCAAAGAACCTTAACTAAAAGGACTTCTTTGTTCCTCAATTGACAAGTATGATAGTCTAAGATTTTGACTGGAATCCCTTCATAAGAAAGGTTGTTCTGAATGTCAATGCTCTGAACAGGGACTATAACTGTTGGGTCACCTATGCACTTCTTGAGCAAAGAGACATGGAAGACTGGATGAACTGAGGCTAGATCTGAAGGCAATTCTAGCTCATAAGCTACCTTGCCGAAGTGACTGAGAATCCTGAAGGGACCGACATATAGGGGACTGAGTTTCCCTTTCTTGCCGAACCTCTTCACTCCCTTCATGGGAGAGATCTTAAGATAGACATAGTCATTGACCTCGAACTTGAGATCCTTCCTAAGAACATCTGCATAAGACTTTTGTTGGCTCTGAGCAGCCCAGAGTCTCTCTCTGATCAACTGAACTTTCTCTGAGACGTCGAATACTAAGTCAGGACCTATGACTGAGGCTACACTAACTTCGAACCAACCGATTGAAGATCTACATCTCCTACCATAGAGAGCTTCTAATGGAGCTATCTGAATACTGAAATAATAGCTATTGTTGTATGCAAACTCAATCAAGGCCAAGTGATCATCCCAACTTCCCTTGAAATCAATTGCACACGCCCTTAGCATATCGTCAAGAGTCTGAATGGTCCTTTCTGCTTGACCATTTGTCTGAGGATAAAAACCTGTACTGAGATAAACTTGGGTACCAAGACTCTTTTGGAATTCCATCTAGAAGTGAGAGGTAAGCTGGGTACCTCTATCTGAGATGATAGATGAGGAAATACCATGTAATCTAACAAACTCCCTAATGTAGAGTTTGGCATAATCCTCGGCTGAATAGGAGGTACGAACTGGAAGTAAATGGGCTGACTTGGTCATTCTATCTATAATGACCCTAACTGAATCATGCTGATGACGAGTTCTAGGCAAACCCATCACGAAGTCCATGTTCACTTCTTCCCACTTCCAAGTAGGAATGGTGAACTCTTGCATAGAACCACTAGGTTTCTGATGCTCTATATTAACCTACTGACGTGTAGAGCACTTAGCCACAAACTCTGCAATATCTCTCTTCATCCCACTTCACCAATAGATCTACCGTATATTGCAGTACATATTAGTGGCCCTTGGATGAATAGAGTATTGCACACCATGCGCCTCTGCAAGAATTCATTGCCTCACGTCATCTACACCTGGAACGGACAAATGACCCTGACAACGAAGAACACTATCTCCCCCTTGGGAGAAAACCTGAACTTTCTAATTCTGAACTAACTCTTTCATCTTGACAAGGCTAGGATCCATTTCTTTCTTTTCTTTCACCTTGAAAACTAGAGATGACTTTGAACTACTCTAAACACATACACCTCCCTCTGAAGAGTCAATTAAGCGAATGCCTAGTCTGGCAAGCTGATGGATTTCCTGAACTATCTTTTTCTTGCTATCCTTAACGTGAGAAATACTGCCCATGGAGAGTCTACTGAGAGCATCGTCTATAACATTGGCCTTGCTCGGATGATAAAGGACACTCACGTCATAGTTCTTCAAGAGCTCTAACCACCTTTTCTGATGAAGATTGAGATCTTTTTGAGAAAAGACATACTAGAGACTCTTATGATCTGTGAAGACGTCTACATGAACTCCGTAAAGATAATGCCTCCAAATCTTCAAGGCAAAACTATGGTTGCTAACTCAAGATCATTAGTAGGATAATTCTTCTCATGGGGCTTTAATTTTCTGGAGGCGTAGGCTATGACCTTACCATGCTGCATGAGGACACAATCTAAACCCACTCTGGATGCATCACAATATACTACGAACCAATCTGAACCATCTGAAAGAGCTAGAACTGGATTTTATTGAGTCGAGTCTTCAATTCTTGAAAACTCTTCTCGCATGAATCTGACCACTGAAACTTGACCTTTTTCTGAGTCAATCTGGGCATAGGAGACGCAATATAAGAAAATCCCTCAACAAACCATCTGTAATAGCTAGCCAGACCCAAGAAACTCTTGATATCTGTTGGAGATACGGGTCTGGGCCAGTTTCTTACCGCTTTGGTTTTCTGAGGATCTGCTCTAATGGCCTCACCGAAAACAATATGGCCAAGGAATGCTATTGAGCTTAGCCAAAACTCGCACTTACTAAACTTGGTGAATAACTGATGATTTCTGAGGGTCTAAAGAACAATTCTGAGATGGTCTGAATAATCACGCTCAATGCAAGAATAGACCAGAATATCATCTATAAAGACTATGATGAATATGTCCAAGTACTGCTTGAACAAACGGTTCATCAAGTCTATGAAAGCTGCAGAGGTATTGGTTAGACCAAAGGACATGACGAAAAATTCAAAGTGACCATACCGAGTACGGAAAGCTGTCTTTGGGATGTCACATTCTCTAACTCTGAGCTGATGATAGTCTGATCTGAGGTCTATCTTGGAGAAATAACTGGCACCCTGAATTTGGTCAAACAGATCAACTATTCTGGGAAGTGGATACCTATTCTTGATCATAACTTTATTGAGCTGACGGTAATCAATATACATCCTGAGAGAACTATCTTTCCTGCGCACGAATAAGACTGGCGCACCCCATGGGGATACACTAGCCCTGATGAATCCCTTATCTAAGAGATCCTTCAACTGATCTTTCAGTTCCTTAAGTTCTGCTGGTGCCATTCTGTATGGCAGGATAGAGATAGGCTGAGTATCTGAGAGAAGGTCTATGCCGAAGTCTATTTCCCTTTAGGGAGGAATGCCTGGAAGATCTTCGGAAAAGATATCTGAATATTCACTAACCACTGGGACTGATTCGAGATTGGGAGATTTGAAACTGGAATCTTTAACATGCACAAGATGATACACACACCCCTTAGAAATTATTTTCCTTGCCTGGAGGTAGGAAACAAGATGACCTCTAAACGCTGAAACACTACCACTCCACTTTAAGGCGAGCTCATTCGGGAACTAAAACTGAACTATTCTATTCCTGTAGTCGACTGTGGCATAGCAAAATAAAGCCAATCCATGTCGAGAATGACATCAAAGTTTGTCATCTCTAACTCAACTAAATCCTCTGGCATGGATTTCTAAAATATTATAATTGGGCAGTTCTTGTATACCCACCGAGCTATGATGGTTTTGTCCACTGGGGTAGTGACTGAAAAGGGCTCTGCTAAAATTTCGAGACTGATTTCAAAATTGTCTACTGTGTATGGAGTAACAAAAGAAAAGGATGCACCTGGGTATAGCAAATCATAAACATGAACATAGAAAATTTGTAGCGTACCAATAACGACATTAGGAGAATTTTCCTGATCCTGTTGGGTCTGAAGAGCATCGAGTCTATTTGGGCGTTGCCCACCAATAGCACTGGAAGTGGCACCTTACTGGTTCGGGCAACCGAAATGAGCTACAGAACGAATTTTCTGACCCTGAAGACCTAACTACAGACACTCTCTAATCCTGTGGTCTGGCTTGCCACAACCATAATAGAAATCACTACCGGCTCTAAAAATACCCTTATGGTTCTTACCACAATCCTGAAAAAGGGGATTTATTCGGGCACTGCTAACACTATCCTAAGATTTAGAGCCTGGCACTTTGTCTCTGCTACCGTCTCTAAATTTTGGCACTGGGGCACTAGCGGAGGAAGGAGCTGGAGCTGCTGACTTGGCACGAAAATACAAACGGTTCCCTCCCTCTGATTTGGGTTAAGCAAAACTAAAACTTTCTAATTTTGCTCTCTTCTTCTGCCTCTCTCTAGTCCTAACCTTTTGCTCCTCTATCTGCTGATCATGGGTTATGAGTATAGCTAAGGTCATATCACTGTTCATCATCGTAGATCTACAGTCATTCACCACTCTATCGTTCACCCCTGACACGAACTTACTCATCTTAGCCCTATTGTCTGCAACAACAAGAGGGGCATACCAGGCTAGCTAAGTAAATCTGAGAGAATACTCCCTAACCATCATATTTCCCTGCCTGAGGTTGATGAACTTAAGAACTTTGGCTTCCCTCAACTCTTGAGGAAAGAATCTGTCTAAGAAAGACGTGAAAAATTCCTCCCACCTAATGGGGCCTGTGCCACCTACCCTCTCGGATTTCCACTATTTGTGCCAAGTGTGAGCCACATCTTGCAACTGATATGTGGCTGACTTAGCACTCTGAACAGAAATAATATCCATGATGTCAATGACCTTCTAAACTTGGTCAATGAAATCCTAAGGGTCTTCATCAAACTTAGACCCATAGAAAGATAGAGGGTTCATTCAGGTGAAGTCCCAAATCCTAGCTGTTGCAGAGTTTGCCACTGGATTGGCCGGAATAGCTGGTGGCCTTTCATTTTGGCCAGCCACAGACTGAGCAAGTGTGGTGAATATGGCTCTAAACTCTACATGAGAAACATGTTCGCCCAAAGGATCTCCAGGCTGAGGAACTGGATGGATTCTTCTCTTTGGGGCCATATTCTGAAATAAGAGAATAACGGATTAGACTGCGAGTTTAACTTGAAATTATGCTCACTAAAACGACATGAATACTGAAAGAA
>JAPEIP010000002.1:111079000-111134963 GCA_026120095.1 Capsicum chinense | reverse complement strand
CCTCGAATGGATGAGGACTCACTGCAACACTGTGACTGGAAAGCTACTGTTGGTCTGGAACTCATGGCTCTGGACCTTTGGTGTAACATGAAAAAAAAGAACCATAGCATAAATGCGTCAGTACAACTAGAGTACTGAGTATACGAGTGAGGTAGGTTAATGCAAAGGGTTTACATGCATGAATAATGCTAACTGACTGCCTGATATGAACGTAAGAGTACAAATATACATACATAGTAAATGAGATCGTGAGTACGTGGTAGCTAAATTTGTACACTAATACATGACTGGAACTGTAGTTCTGATAATATGAGCGACTGTGTCTAACAGTTCTGAATCTAGTAGAACTCTCTGAGTCCCGTGTTATAACTGAATTTGACTTTATCTAACAATCCTGGTGTACTGATATCTAAAGAATTGTCTGAGTTCTTTTACTGAGACTAATACTGAAACTGTTGGAGGTAGATGTTTAACAAACATGCCCCATGTATACCATTACGGCTAAGCTGGGGTCCAATCTCTGCCTTGAACTGAGTGGTGTCAATACCGCACCACTGGTAAAGACAGTTGTAAGTGACCCTTATCTGGCAGTTACTCAAAGTGAGAACAGTGGGACCCTAAATTGACAGGTTAAGTCAACTTATCAACCCTAATCTGACAGGTTAAGATGTCTCAACCTACGCTGGCTACGTAGTTCTGGAACACAAGGATGACTGCTAAGAATCACATCCTGAACTGGCAGGTGAGTTCCCATCCTTGGGTTCACTCAGTGCTAAATTCTACTCCCATCTGAAGGGATTGAACATGATTCAAATCGCTGTACATGGAATAAATAACTAACATCCGTTGACTGACGGAGTAGTACTATTATCTGAGAGTTAACTGAGATCATGAGATTTTTTGTGTTTCCTGAGTCACATAACTGACTGAGTTCTATAGAGTATAGCTTGACTGATATTTATCGTGGCACATGACATGGCTCTAGGAACACAACTATATTTTTCGGGTATGAATAACCCCAGGACTCAATAGAAGGAAACTGGTACACATGACATGACTTGATCATAAGATTAGAGTACACAATTCATAATATTATAAGTAGGGGATAGTATACTTCATGTATTTATTCACATCTCAACATGGTAGGGAGAGCATGGATATATTTCGTGTATATAATTCATATTTCCATTATCACACATGCTTTATGCCACAACAACAACAACACATAAATAACATGGAAATTTATATGGAAGTTTATAGCTAATATGGACTTGTCATTTAGATATCATGGAATCATGTAATTATGGGTTTCTAGCATCCTAGGCATTTTATCAAACACCTTGCATGCATTCTTTACAGCATAGGTGTATTGCATACTTGAATCACATCAAACCACCTAAAGTTCATGTTTTTCAACTAACAACCACATATATTTCATGAAAATATCTTTATATATCATTTTGAAACTTAAACAACAATCATCAACATGTACATGTTTATATCACCACGAAAAAAGTTTACAAAATAACATTTAAAAACATGGTTCTTGATCTCTATGAAAGGATTGGATCCATAGATGAACACTATGTATACCTTAGATTAAGAATTTGTAGAATCTACGATTGAATTTGCTTGAAACTTGAAACCCCAATGGAAACCCTAGACTTGTTCTTGACTGTTATTGAGTGAATTTTGATAAAATTAATGAAAAGGGCTGCTTTGGGGATTCAATCCCGTGTTTAAAGAGTAAATATAGGGTTTTGGGAAGTTACCATATTGCCCTTGAGGAGTTTAAAAGGAAAACTAAAAACTACGCAAAATTTATCCCGATTTAGGGCTCCAGCGCGACGCGGAGCTTGGTAAAATGTCAATTATTGCGACCTGGAAGATTGGTGCGAAGAGGCCCTATCTCGGAGGCTTTCGGGAAATTGACGAGTGCCATTTTCGCCTTCGGCGCGATGCGCCATTCACTGAAATGGCATTTGGCTTACAGCAGAAACTTAAAATACCCATAACTTCTTCACCGGATTTCCGTTTTAGGAGAATTTGGTATCAACGAAAATCTTATTAAATTGTCTATCCGTTGGTAGGTAATGGGATCAAAAATTCATATTATAATTAGAGATATGCTAGTTTGAAGTTAAAGATACCAATATCCTTCCCGATAATTCAATCGGTAAGGAATGTTTTGATTCACACAATAGCTAGGACATATTTGAGACCTTAATTCACATCAACCTTGATCATGAAACTACCAAGGAACCATGATGTACTATGCATGAGCTGTGAGTTGGATTTTTTGGGGTATTACAAGATAATACAATGCATGCATGGGTATCGATTCAGAACAACAATAGTACTTCCCCTACTTTGTCAATCCAATAGGCAACCCTAGCTTAGGGTTTTTAGCCGCTCATGATTGTGCAGTAATCAACAATATTCATGGTTGAAAGCATCAGAATCACAATAATCACAAGTAAAAACCCCAAAATCATAACTAAAATAATCAACCAAAATCAACATAAGAGAATTCCAAGACTAAAATCAAATTTTGAAATCAAAATATGTTTGTGAGTATAAGGAGCGCATTTCTTCTACTAAAAAACACATAAGGGGTATTTATAGTACATGACGGAACACCAAAATTGAAGTCTGAACGAAATAGGAGAAAAAAGGATTGGTGGCTACTTGTGGTCCCTACATACGGCCTGGCCTTGGGTGCATGTGGTACATGCGGCCTGTAGGATGGGCGCAAGTAGTAACCTCATGTTCTCAGACCAAAAAAGTCATGCAGGTTAGCTCTCAGGATTTTCAAATTCTAACATATACTTTGCCCATATAAGGTCCACCTGTGTAACATGTGGTCCGCATGTTGACTTAGCATGTAACAGAAGTTATTTTTTAGCTCTTCTTCAATTTTTGCACATGTTTTGGTCACGAACAATTTGAAAAGTATCCCAAACATCCATAATTGCTCCCATAAGTAGCCAAAAACAACTTTTTCCATCTTTTTCATGAACTTGGCATCCAAAACATGATTTTCTATACAATATACCCAAACGCATCATATCTAATAAAACAACCTCAGAAACTTGCATATCTTCATAGTTTTAAGTGTCAAAAGTGCTATATTTTTGTAGCACATCAACATGCTAAACTTAGAGCATTTGAAAGTCCTCAAGAAACAAAATACAACAAAACAAAATGAAACTAAACACAACGCTTAACTAGGAGAATCGAAGTTATTCAAGGCAGTCAGTCAACACTTTAAGCTTCAAACACAACACCCCCTCCAATCTAATTTTTCAAAACCAACTGTGTATAAACATGAAGCACAACAATATGACACAATGTGAAAAAGGTATGGCATTGTATCAGCAACAGATAACCACATATATGTACAAGTTACACTACCTAAAACAAGCAAATAGCTAGCAAGATAACTCAAGTCCCCTCACAACAAAGATGTCCCACTCACTCATATAAAATAAAGTATGTCAGTGTAGGAACAGTCAAGAGACACTCACACTCAGAAGAGAAGTTCAAATCAATGAGCATCAATACCATAGGTTCTCTTATTCTCTTTACCTTAGTATTGAGACAGTCAAGTTAGAATAACTATAGGACTTTTCTCGACTTGTAATGTAGGCTTGGGGGCTGGTGTGGTACATATGGACATATTAAGTGACTAATCCTCCTTAGTACTATGCTAACTTTGGGGTCTCACTTATTAGTCAATTTTCTTCTTATTCCACCCTTATTTCTCCTTTTTTATTCTTTATTGCATATTCAGGTTGGGTGTGGTCTTTCGTTCTTTCTTTTTTTATTTTTTAATAATTTGTCTTTTCTTTTTCTTTTTCTTTTTCTTTTTTTTTTCTTTTTCTTTTTCTTTTTCTTTTTCTTTTTCTTTTTCTTTTTCTTTTTTGGCTTTTTCTACCCCAGCCAGCCCTACTAACTTTTTCTCTTATTTTACCCTTTTACATATCCATTTTATACTACGCTCCCCTATAATAGCCACCCTCAACTAAGGTGATTTGCTTGAGTTGAGGTGCACAATGTTCGAGGAGGACCAGGGCCAAAACAGGTTTATTGTAACATGAATGGGAAGGTGAAAGGTGAAAACAAAGAAATAGACTATAAGTCTCAAAACAAGGATCAAGGGATACAATTAACACATGGAAGGTCATTTAAACTAAAAGTTGACTAACATAAAAAATACCCTATGGTCCTTTCCTAAGAAACTATCCTACTACTTAGGCAAAACTAACCGGATAAGTTTTGAATCCAACACACAAAGGGAACTAAGTAGTATCTCAGACACATATGGCACAGAGTCATATCACAAGCTACTACCTATCTGTTTCATGAAATTGTTAGCAAGTGATTATCATGTCCCTAATCCTAATACCATAACAAGATACATAATGTTTGCACATATATGCATTCATACAGTTACAATTTTAGAAGGGTATCAGTTTTCTCAAAAATCAATAAAAACATTACTACTACCCTAAATACTTAAAAATATCCTAATCATACAAAAAAACAACACAATACGAAACAAAGCACAATATGATAAAAAATAACCTAGGCATATCGATTCTACAGCCATATCGTGATCGACTTGAAGAGAAGTATGACAGCAAAAACCTGTGGCAGCTATGGTATAACCCACCCCTAACTAAGAACTATGCACTATTCTTAGTATGCTAAAGTAACATAAAACAAAAGAAATGAGGACATACCTAGGATGCATTAAGCGTATGCATCATGATCTTCCCCAGATGGGGGTATATCTACTAGCAGAGGCTATGTTGGTGGTGGTGCACTACAATAAGATGTACCCACAGCTAGCTTGGTACGTCTCTGCCTATCAGCAAATACAGTCTCTATTGAATCATGGGTAGCTCTTTTTAGGGCTTGATCATATAGCATGACTGGATTCTACAGTTCCCCTCTTGGCCTCTCTTTGTCCTAACTACGCGGACTGCGAAATCATCCTCCATGAATAAATCAATGTTTATGGGACCACATGGAGGTAATGGCCAAATAACTTGGGATACAACTAGTAGGGTGGCTGATATATGGCTCTAAGTGAGAGAGCATACCTCTAATCTAAGTAGATCTACCTCCTCCCTAATGTCTCTAAGATATGAAATCTCAATCCTGGTGAACCAAGCCGATACTCAACCCCCAAAAGAATCTATCTATGAGTACGACTTAGCTTATAGATCTAACATCTCAATCGTTGTGTAGACTATAGTTTAGCCTCATCCATCTTCTATGTAGTCTAGACCTATGGCCAAATCTGTTCGTATAATATCGATATCTCAGTCTCAATAATTAGTAGTTCAGTGGTTATCTCCTCTATTCTCATCTCAATACTTGGTATATCTGGCATACTAGCCTCTACAACAACATCCTTATCAATAGTGTATATCACATACACCATTCGCATATCATTTGGCTATTGTACCATTATACACATATCAAAACTACTTGCTCATCATTCAGTTTAAAGGTGATCTCCCTAAGTCCATATAAATCAACACCCTACCAGTGAATAGAAAGGCTCTACCCAATATAATGGAGGCTTTAAAATCCACCTCATAATCAAGAACCATGAAATCAGTGGGGAACATAAAGGATGTCACCCTTACTACTATGTCACATAAAACACCCACCTACAGGTGAGACAGAGATCAACAACTTTATGGATGTAGGTTTGAGTTCTCTCTTCAACAGCTTGTAAAATACCAGAGGCATCATATTTACTCCTGATCCCAAGTCATATAAAGCCTATTTGACATTAAAAAGCCTAATAGAACATGAAATAATGACTATTTTGGGGTCCTTCTACTTTTCTACTAGAGGTAAGAAAGGGGTCGCATCATAAGGGTGCAAATGATCACTGGGATCTACAAACCAATCCTCACCACTATCATACTTAAAATCATCATCACCCTATGTTAACTTCTCAGACTTTGCATCTAATGTCTTATTGCTCTCAGTGCTATCTATCTTTAACTCCTCAGTAGTACGTATAAGGGGATCATTAGTAGTGGCACCATAATTTGTGGTGATAGCACCATAATTTGAAGGATTCTACATCGTGTTACTTAGGAAGGCATTCAGCTGCCATTGATTTAGTATTGCTGGCATTTTCCCAAACTGGTATTCCAACTGCTTGATAGCAGTGACATAAGATTCAACCTTCTAGGTCAAACCTGAAATGTCAGCCTCAATTTTCTTAAGGCTATTCCCTTTATTTTCTTGACCCTTTACCAACTTAGGTAGCATCTCTTCTACTCTTAATTTTGTACCTTGTTTGCTAAGCAGAATGTACCTATCTTTATTTCCCTTGTAATTATCTTTTTGCCTTCAATCACCATCTCTGTCCCTACTGCAGTCTATATATTTGTCATCATAGTAGTTCTAACCTTGGTTTCCTTTCCCTTGGGCTAAAAAACCCTCCAACTGACGATCTGGATACCTAGACTCCTTTTTTAATTTAGAATTATAAAACCTGAAAGTTGTACCTTGTGCCCCTACTACATGAACTTTCTTGGAAATCACAGTACCAAATTGCTTTGCCAGTAACCCAAGATCAGTCCTCAGTAGCATAATCTCTTACACTACAGAATCATCAGCTACTCTATGGTCACCAGCATCTCCAATGGCGTAAGTTTCAGAACCCTTCACTGCCTCCTAAGTTTTGCACCCTCGGTTAGTGAGAGAGATTTGGTCTAAAATGTCTGAAATTGCCTCCAAATGTAATATCATAAGATCTCCTCAAGAGATAATGTCTACCATAGCTCTAGAATTAATGGTCAAATAACTCCTATAAGTTCATCCCTGGAATCCGATGATTGGGCACTATACTCAAATTTTTCTTGAACCTGAACTAATCCTCATACATGGACTCAGACTGAAGATTCCTAAAATTATAAATATCCTCCTTAATCTATAATATCCTGAATGTAGGAAAGAACCTATTCAAGAATTGCCTGCGCAACTCGTTCCATATAGTGATGTATCCTCTTGGAAGTTCCCCTACCCATAAAGATGTTTCTTTAATAAGTAAGAAGGGAAACAACCTTAATCTTAGTGACTCCTGATCTACCCCAGGTATGGTATATGAAGTGCATATCTGTAATACCCCAAACTTTCTTTAAGTCAAATCTAGTCTCCAAAAGAGTTATTGATGACTTCTTAAATGATTAATATTTAGTTCGGATAGAATTTCCAAAATATTAACTTTTTATCATGTGGGAAATTGAATTATCTTTCCAACAATACTAATTTTATCTAAATCAGGTATCGGAGTAAAAAGTTATGGACGTTTTACAGAGAACTATTGGAATTGCCCAGAAGCAACGGTCAGGCCGACGACCGTCGAGCCAGCGATGGACCGTAACCCAAGCCGTCATGACTAAGGCAGTTACCCTAACTTTTGGTCAAGTGCAATGGCCAGGACTGATAGACCGTTGAGCTAGTGATGAACCATTGCTCAAGCCATCGCTACTAAGGCAGTAAGTCCCTGTTCTGGTCTACTTGTGATGGTCAGAATGATGGATCATCGAGCCAGCGACGGACCATCGCACGAGCCATCACAAATCCCGTTCAGCAATTTAAAGTTGTTTTTTAAAAAGGGTATTTGGGTCATTTTCCACCCATTTTAACCCCTAATTTTACCAAACCATAGCCCATAACTTTATTATTCATCTATAACATCAAATTAGCTTTTCTCTCAAAGATCAATCCCCAAGAACAAGAAACCTTAGGTGTTTAATTCCAAGTCAAGAATTCAAGTTTTCCTCCATCAATCTTTAAGAAATCATCCACCCAGGTATGTCATGTGTTGATTCATGGGTCCCTTTCACCCATGAAGCTCAAGAATCTCTTTTCAAAATCTAAGATTTGAGTATTTATGAATGTTCATGATTTAAATTGAATTGGAATTCATGTTCATGATGTTGTAGGGTTATGATTCATGTTTGAAATTACATATTCCAATGATTGACCCTAGGATGAGGCGATTTGCATAATAATCATGATAAACCCTTAAATTTACACGTTGATTGATATATCCATGATTATTAGATGTGTTGATGATTGTACAACCAAAGCATGCACCCCATGTGTTCAATTAAATTCTTATGTGAAGGAAAAGTGTCATACTAGTATGTTAATATGAAATCTCCATTTATGTACAAGTTTATGCATGTCCAATATTTGATAAAATGTCTTAGTTAATGAATTGTGTATATATGTGTAGCTATTGTGGTGCTTTAGAACTTGTACTTCATAAAATTTCCAACTTATTATATTATAGATTGTTGATGTTGGTCATGTTTTCAAGAAAGTCATGCTTTGTCAGTTTCTTCCCATCGAGTCCTAGGGTACTTGTACTCAAAAATTTTGTTGTGTGCCTAGAATCAGTGTATGTTTTCAAGATACTCTCAGTCAAGCTATGATCCATAGAATTCAGTCAATCTTATGACTCAGAAAAACTCAGTAATATCAGTAGTATTCCGTCGGTCAATGGAACTCAGTTAACTCAGTCCAGTAAGTTCAGTTAATCATGTTCAGTGTGTATTCAGATAGGAAAAAAAATTAGCACCGAGCGAACCCAAGGATGGGAACCCACCTGTTATATGAGGGTGTGATTCTTAGAAGCAATCTTTGCATTCTAAAACTACGTAGCCAGCGTAGGCTGAGACATCATAGCCTGTTATATGAGGGTAGATGAGGTGACTCAACCTATTATATAAGGGTTCCCATCATTCTCACTAGAGTTACTTGTTATATTAGGGTTACTCATAGATTTTCCTTACCAGTAGCGCGGTATTGACACCCTTCTAATTGGGGTTGCAGATTGGACCCCAACTCAGCTATATTGCATTATTTAGGGCATGTCGGTTAGATGACTACTTCCCACAGTTTTAGTTACAGAATCAATACTATCAGATATAGTCATTCAGTCTCAGTAATAGAGCTCAAATAGTTCTACAAAATTTAGGAATGTCAAATACAGTCAACTCAGAATAGTATGGAACTCAGCTAGTTCCATCAGAACCTAGACTACCAGATACAGTCGCTCCATATTAGTTATTTTAGTTATACAGTTATCAGTATCTCATGTTATCAGTACTCAGGCTCAGTAATCATGTTATCAAGAACTCAGTTACAGTTATTATGTATTCATATATGTATTCTCACATTCATGTGCATGTGAACACTTTGCATTCAGCCTACGTCACATGCATACTAGTACATTCAATCATACTAATGCATTTGCTCTATGGTGTTTTATACTATAGGTTCAGAAGCACGAGCTCCAGAGCATCAGAAGTATCCAGTCTCGACAGTCAGAGTTAGCAGTGAGTCCTTATCCTTTAAGGACATGACCATTACTTTATTATCTGATTAATAAGTTATTTCAATAGCTGGAGTTAGTTAGGGACATGTCCCATCAACTCCTTATTCAGACAGTTTAAAGGCTTTTGGACTAGCATGTTCAGACAGTTATTTTAGTTGGTTTGGTATTAATATACCATATCTTCAGATGTTATGTTTTATCAGATATTTGAATCTTATGGCCTTTCAGCCTTTATTTCCATATTTATACAGTATATTATGCAGTGTATAGGTACAGATTTCATTCATGGGTTAGCTTATGGTCCTTCGGGGTTATAAGCACTATGTGACATTCCGGGTACCAGATTCAAGGCGTTACAATATCCCTGTAAAATTTGCAAGATTTATGTTTTCATCATCTGTAGTAAACCTTGCAAATATACTTTTCAAGTATAGGAGATGTATCATAGAAATAGAGATATTAAACTTCACATCAGGGGGCAAGATAGAAGGGATAATGGCTCCAGTATCTCCCATTTCAATGTATCCCAGCTCTTCTTCATCATCAATATATGGATACACATAATTATATGCTGGGATAACTTGAACATTGTCATCTCTACCTCATTTTAGATTTCTATCAAGTGTTGCTCGACGGTCTGCTTCTTGTCTCTGCATGGATAGCTCTAACTCATGAGCTACCCATTGATCTTCTTCCTTTTTCTCCTCTCATTTTCATCTTGATCTAAAAGCTCACCAATTTTTCAATTAATAATATCCTGTACTCCATTAGAAGAGGGGGAGGCACAATATCACGAACCCTTTAAGAATATCATCACTTTTTTATTCCATCTTCCAACTAGGTGTTTGTATGATCCTCTCTATATTTGGATTCACTGGGAGTAAGGTATTGTCTCTAATTCGTGTGTTAGGTATACGCCATAATATACCCAATTGGGAACAAAAACTAAAAAGAAAACCCAAAAATTGCAACAACTTCAAATCACAAATCAACACTGTATTCCTCAGAATGGTTCCAAAATTTAGTGAAGTCCAAGCTACACCTCCACTTTAAAGATAAAATGATCGATGTGAAATATATTAACCCAACAAAGGTTTGGGTTGAATCCAAAGGGAATACGTGGAATCGTGGCTATCAAATTTTGTAATAAATGGGTAGAACTAGAAATGTAACTAGGGGTTTTTAATAGAAATATTGAACAAGTGGCGAATATCAACTTTGGTTGTAATCAACCGTAGGTGAACACTAGTATTGTGTTCCCCCTGGCTTCTATACTATAGGATTATCATGCTTTGTTGAACTAACTTGGTACCTTGCATGCAGAATCGATAAGTTATGTACCTTCTATGGTCTTTTGGACGAGTAGAAGGATCTCACCCTTTACCTTTTGAGTCTTAGTATGTCTCCTTACTAACCCTTATTTTGATCCCAGTTAACTTTTACCTTTAAGTCTCCAGATGAAACCTAACCATCTTACTTAGATAAAACCTAGTAGCATGGATTGACAGTTAAACACTAAATTATTGTTATCACTATCCTGTCCTAGTCACTACTCCTATTTTGGTGTAAGTAGCAATAATATAGGTTCGATACAAATGTTTACAATGGCCAAGATAACTATTAAAGTGAAGATAATACAATACACGTATGGATATCGGTTCAGAACAACAATAGCACTTCCCCTACCTTATCAATCCGCCAGTGTTTCCACAACCCTAGCTAAGGGTTTTTAGCTGCACATGTTTGTGAAGTAATCAAAAATATTCATGACTGAAAGCATAAGATGAAAACACAATAATTATAAGTAAAAACCCCAAAACCATAACTGAAATAACCAAACAAAATTAATACAAGAGAAATCCAAGACTAAAATTGAATCTTAAAATCAAAATATGTTTGTAAGTATCAAGAGTGGGTTTATTCCACTAAAAATCACATAAGAGGTATTTATAGTAAATGAGAAAACCCTAAAACCAAAGCTCGAACGAAATAGGAGAAAAAGGGATTGGTGTCTAGTAATGGCCCCTACATGTGCCCTGGACTTGGGCGCATGTGGCTATACAGCCTGCAAGGTGGCCGTATGTAGTGACCGTACATGCCCGAACCTGAACATTAGCTCTCAAGATTTTGGACTTATGACACATGCGGTCCATATGTTCTACATGTGGTTAGCATGTTGACTTAGCATGTGCCAGGAGTTGTTTTTCAGCTCTTCTTCAATTCCAGCACAAGTTTTAGTCACGAACAATATGGAAAGTGTCTCAAAAATCCACAATTGCTCCCATAAGTAGCCAAAAATAGTGTTTTTATCTTTTTTATGAATTTAACATCTAAAGAAAGATTTCTTGCAAAATATACCCAAAACACATCATATCTAACAAAATAACCTAAGAAACTCTCAAATTTTTGTATTTTTAAGTGTCAAAAGTGCTATATTTCTATAGCACATCAAGCCCACCCGTTAGTTGAGGACTGACACTCTCTTAGGGGTGACCCGCTAGTGAAGGACTGATACCCTAATTCTTTGGGACACCAATTTAGTAGATCCATACAACCAGTGCCAGTACCTATGGAAAGGTATTGACTCTCTTCTAACTAGGGTTATAGGTTGGACCTCAATTATCTTAGATTGGGGTATGTCGATTAAATGTTAACTCCCATAATTTTAGTTCAGCATTCAGACTATGACAGCTTAGGTTTGCAATGCCAAGTGTCCATAAATCAATTATTAACTTATTCAAATTATTTTAGTACATGTTTATATTTAGTGTTGCATTTGTTTCACATGTTCAAACATTTATGTTCAGTACCTAGATGTATTTTAGTTAGTCCCTATCTTACATGCCAATATATTCACAGTACTGGCCGCATACTCCTTTTTATGCTATGTTATCTTATAACATAGGTTCGAATGCTCATATACTCGATTATACTTAATTAGTTCATGTGTCACTCGGTTGCAAAATTTATGAGTCCTCATCAGTCTAGGACTAATTATATCAGTTGTCAAGCTTTATAATTTTTTTCATCTCATGTTTATTTCAAAAGTCAGAGTTAGTTGGGGATCTGTCGCAACAACTCATCTTGTTAGAGGCTTTCAGACAGTTAGTTATGTATTCAGTGATGTGTTTCAAACTACTTTGATAATGACTTTACAATTTAAACATTTATTAAATGACTTTTGCTTAGTATTTTGTTCTTTCTTTAGTATTTATAGCTTGTGCCTGATAATGGGTTAGCTTGGGGTAACCTTCGGGCCTTAAGCACTATGTTACGACCAGGGGGCAGTCTCGAGCCATGAAAAACTTGGTATTAGAGCCAGTCTTAAAGTGTCCTAGGGTATTTGAAAGTCACGTTAAGTAGAGTGTTGTTCATGGGTGTGAAGCGCACTACACTTATGTGCGAGAGGCTATGAGATGTTTTAGGAAAATTTCCCTTCTTTTAGTATTCATGTTGTGCGATGGGGTATGAGCTCCATTAAACTTCTTTTTCTAACTTATTCTCTACCATTTATAGAAAATGCCTCCCAAAAGTGTTGACAAAAGGAGAAATAGGGACCAACTGGCACCACCTATTCCTAAAGACCCTCTGAATGAGTAGGTCTCTTACAACAAATTTAGGGCTGCTTTCACTGTACTAGCTCAATCTATGGCTGCCCAAAATAATCAGCAAATCATTTCCCCATCCAAACCTGTGGTGAGCATGGCAGTCTGAATCCATCGATATTCTATGGATATAAGTCTGGGAAGGATCCACAGAAGTTTCTTGATTGTGTGCAAAAAATAACTAACCTTATGGATGTCACTTCCAATGAAAGTGTACACTTAGCTTCTTACCAGTTATAAAAGGTAGCTCATACTTTGGTTAAGCAATAGGAAGAGGATAGAGGTGCCGGTGTAGGGCCTATAGAGTGGGATAATTTTTCTACTACTTTCTTCTATAGGATCTTCCCACTTGAATTGAAAGAGGCCAAGGTGTACTAGTTTATAAATATTAAGCAGGATAACATGAGTGGGAAGGAGTATTCACTCAAGTTCACCCAGTTGTCAGGTTTGCTCTAACTATGGTGGTTGATTCAAGGTTTTGAATGAGTAAGTTGTCTGGTATGTCGGATGATGTAGTACAGAAGTGTAGAATAGCTATGTTGATTAAGGAGAGACCTTTCTAGATTAATGGTCCATGCTCAGCAGATTGAGGAGGAGAAGCTCAAGGAAACAAAAGGGGAGAATAAAAGGGCCAAAATAGGTAGCTTCAACTTTCCTCAGCAAAGGTCAGATGGTGGGAATTATTCTTAGTTCCTCCAAAAATCTTTTGCCCCATCCCCCTCTTATACCAATTCTCTAGTTCCTAAGTTCAGGTAGGATCATCATGATTATGCACCGGGCTTTAAGTCCCAAGGTAGTCTTAATAGTGGTCGCACCAACCTAGTTTTCAGGAGATGTGGTAAGAACCATAAGGAAGAGTGTATTGCCGGTAGTGACATCTATTTTAGGTGTGGAAAGTTAGGCCATAGGAATAGGGATTGTCCGGCGATTGCCCAGAGGGGTAAGGATTTTTGTCAACAGGGTCAGACTAATTTCTCTTTAGCTCCAGTAGGTCACCCGACTCGGTAGGGTGCCACCTCCAGTGCCATTGGTGGGTAATGTCAGAATCAACTATATTCCTTTCAGACTCGATAGGATCAGGAAGGTTCTCTTGATGTGGTTACTGGTATGTTATAAGTCTTTCACCTTTATGTTTATCCATTATTAGAACTTGGAGCTTCACTTTCCTTTGTAACTCTCTATATAGCTATAGACTTTGGCATCAGTCCCGAAATCCTAGTAGAACCCTTCTTAGTATGCATTTTAGTGGGTAGTTCTATTATATCCAACGGATATACATAAATTGTCCAATAGTATTATCCCAAAAAGTTACCTCAGTAGATCTCATAGAATTAGAGATGATCGACTTTGATGTTATTCTCGACACAGATTGGCTCCACTCTTGCTATGCCATAGTTGATTGTATAAATAGAGTCATCCAATTTTAGTTTCCTAATGATCTAATCATAGAATGTAGTAGTACCTCAGCACCTATAGGTCAATTCATCCCTTACCTTAAGGCAAGAAAGATGATCTCCAAGGTTTGTATCTATCATCTTGTCCAAGTCAGAGACTCAAGTTTCAAAACTCCAAGTCTTGAGTCTGTTCCTACAGTGAATGAGTTTCCAAAACCGTCCCCCAAAGATCTTTTTATTGTTTCTCCCAAGAATGAAATTGACTTCACAATGATCTCCTTCTAGATACCCAGCCTATTTCAATTCCAACTTAAAGAATGACTCTAGCCAAGCTTAAGAAATTGAAAGATCAACAGAAATACCTTCTAGGTAATGGCTTCAACATGCCTAGTGTTTCCTCGTGGTGTGCTCTAGTTCTCTTCGTGCATAAGAAAGATGGTTCTCTCAGAATGTACATCGACTATCGTCAGTTAAACAAAGTCACAATTAAGAATAAGTATCCTTTCCCTAGGATTCATGACCTATTCGACAAGCTTTAAGGAGTGAATTATTTCTCTAAGATAGAGCTTAGATTCGGCTATCATCAGCTTAGATTCAAAGAATGAGGCATTTTGAATGTTACCTTCAGAACTCGGTATGGTCACTTTAAATTCGTAGTTATCACTTTTGGACTAAAGAATTCTCCTACAGATTTTATGAACATGATGAATAGAGCATTTAAGTAATACTTGGAAATATTCGTGACATTCTTCATAGGTGACATCCTCTTTTATTCTCGTAGTAAAGTTGAGCATGCAGACCATTTGAGGATTATTTTGCAAACCCTTAGGAATTATCAGCTATTCACTAAGTTGAATAAATGCAAATTCTGGTTGAAATCAGTAAATTTCCTCAGTAACATTATTTACAGTGAAGGTATTTAAGTTGATCTTCAAAAAGACAGAAGTAGTAAGAAAATGTCCTAGACCTGTCTCTCCATCAGATATTAGGAGTTTCTTAAGCTTAGCTGATTAATACAGATGTATTGTTGAGGGATTTTCTTATATTGCCTCTCCCATGTCTAGACTGACTTAGAAAAAAGTCAAGTATTGACTCTATCAGAGGGTTTAGGTGGTTTCGTAGTTTATTATGATCTTCTAGAGTTGGTTTTGGTTGAGTTTTGATGCAGTAAGGTAAGGTGACAGCCTATGCCTCTAGATAGCTTAAATCCCATGAAAGAAATACTTGGCTCATGATCTTTATTTGGCATCACTTATTTTTTCCTTAAAGATATAGAGGCATTATCTATATGGGGTTTATGTTTACGTGTTCATTGATCACAAGAGTTTGCATTATGTGTTCACACAAAAAGATCTAAATCCTTATCAGTGAAGGTGGCTAGAATTTTGGAAGACTATGATATGAGTATGTTGTTTCATTCGGGTAAGGCCAATGTTGTGGCCAACACTATCAGCAAGTTATATATAGGAAATGTAGCCTATGCTGAGGATGATAAGAAAGAGTTAGTTTATGAGGATCATCAGTTTGCTAGTTGGGTGTTTGGTTAGTTGATTCGGCTGAAGGTAGTATATGGATTAATAATAGTTTTGGAATCTTTTTTGGTTTCTGAGGTACAGGAAAAGCAAGATATAGATCCGATCATAGCTAAATTAAAAGGGGCGGTTTGGGATCAGAAGGTTGAGGTTTTCTTCCAAGGGGGAGATAGTGTGCTTTATTTTTAGGGTAGGTTGTGTTTTCCAAATATTGTTGATTTGAGGTAGCGAATGTTAGCAGAAGCATATGATTCACGATATTCTGTCATCTAGGAGCCAGTAAGATATACCTCAATTTGCAGGAGGTCGATTGGTGGAATGGTATGGAAAATGATATAGTAAAATTCATCGCTAAGTGTTCGAATTGTGAGAAAGTTAAGGTTGAGAACTAGAGACCTGGTGGTATACTTTAGGAGTTTAGCATTCCCACTTGGAAATGGTAAGTGGTGAATATAGATTTTGTTATAGGGTTTCTTCGTAAGCAGCGTCAGCATGACTTAATCAACCCATTTCTTGATAGTTCATACTTCATATTCAGTCGAGGATTATGCTTGACTTGATCTTAGGGAGTTAGTAAGGTTGCATGGGGTTCCATGGACCAGAATTTCAAATAGAGGTACTCAGTTTACCTCTCATTTTTGGAAGACTTTTTAGAAGGGTCTTGGTACCCAAAGTCATCTCAATACGGCTTTTCACTCGTAGAAAGATGGTCAGGCAGAGAGGACCATTCTAACCTTAGAGGACATGTTGACTGCTTTTGTGATCGATTTCAAGGCTAGTTGGGATGATCACTTACGTTTGATTGAGTTTGCCTAAAATAACAATTATCACTCCAGCATCCAGATAGGTCCATTTGAGGCTTTCTATGGTAGGAGGTGTAGATATCCTATGGCTTGGTTTGAAGTTGGTAAATTTGAATTGATATGGCCAGATTCAGTACATAAGGCAATGAGGAAAGTTTAATTGATTCGAGAAAGGCTAAATACTGCCTAAAGTCATTAGAAATCCTATGCAAATATGAGGAGTAGAGAGCTTGAATTTGATGTGAGAGGTTTTATGTATTTGAAAATTTCACTAATGAAAGGGGAAAAGATGTTTGGTAAGAAGGGGAAGATCAATCCATGCTACGTCAGCCCACACATAATTTTTAGCCATTTTATGAAGGTAGCTTATGATTTAGAGTTTCCAACAGAGTTAGCATTGGTGCATCCAGTGTTTCATGTCTCTCTGCTACAGAAATACATCGGTGATCCATCTTCTATCGGCCCTTTAGAAAGGTGTGGAATGAAAGATAGCCTCTCCTATGAGGAAGTCCTTATTGAAATCCATGACCTTCAGATTCGTAGATTGAGGAATAAAGAAATTCCTTGGTTCAGGTTCTATGGAGAAATCACTTCATTGAGGAAGGTACATGGGAAATAAAAACTGATAAGCGAGCTAAGTATCCCTATCTCTTCTCTATGAATTCAGATTAAGCTTGAGGTGAAGGTTCTTTAGATTGTTACTCTCATTTTCTATCTCAACTATCTAACTATCCTCATGTCATTATATGCAATCATAAATTTAGTTCAGCCCAAGCATCATGTTTTCAGATTTGGATAGTTAATCATAATTCAGCTTATAAGTATTCAGTGCATGATCTCAATCTTCCTAGTACTCCAACTAAGCTAGTTTTATTCAAGGGAGAATGATCCTAAGAGGGAGATATTGTAATACCGTAATTTTTTAAACTCCACACATCTTAAGTGATAGGCCACAGAGTTAGCTTTCCAATACTTCAAGTCTCAACTTAATCCGACGTCAAGGTAAAAGTTATGGAAAATTTCCTTAAAGTCTTAGCATACACTGTCATGACTATGACTCAAATCATGAGTCATAACCAATTGTAATGAGTAGTCACCAGTGAATCATAGTCATTCTAATAAAGGACCCTCAATTGTAGCCAGTAACCACGACTCCTCCCTATGACCCGTAATAAGTGGTTGTGAGCCGTGTGGAGGGACTCATAGTCACAAAAGTGTGCTACCCAAAACCCCCCTAACTAGTTACGAATCGAGCATGTCACTCATAGAGAAGCGTTATGAGTCAGATAGTGGACCCATAGTCTGACTAGTAAGACATCCATGAAACAAGACTCAGACTATGATTCCACCCAATGACTCATAGTCAGTCCCAATAAATCATAATGTGTTGAATCTTAGCCAAGAAATTGAAGGACACAAACTCAAAGTCCCAGCCTACAACTTAGACTACAATTAATAACCAGTTGTGAAAAATTATAGTATGAGTCATAACGACTAGGAACCTAATTTTCTGTGTGTTATTCCAGGGATTTTTTAGTCTTTTCCCACTCCATTTAAAGCCTAACCAACGTCGCATAGGCTTTCCAAAAGGGGTATAAAGGAACCAAAAATCCCTAATTCCATCACTAATTGTAATTTAACTCATATAAAGCAAAAAAGAGCGGTTTTCTTATTTCCTCAAGAGCAATTAGGGTTTCTCAAGAACAAGATCAATTGCACGTATTTCACCAAAGGTTTTACTTCAAGTATGTAGGATATTCATTAGTGGGTACCTTCCACCAATTGAGTCCCAAAAACTCTCTAAACTTTCAAGTGTAAAACTCTTTTCTCTTTTAGGGGGTTCTAAGGTAAGAATGAAATTTATGAATCTACTCTCAATTATCTTGATATGGTACCATAAAAATATATTCCCACATTATAATTGTGTTTCCATATGTTTGATAATGCAAATGTCTTTATCAAGATTAGTTATTGAATTCTTGGGTGTTATTTATGATTTTTTCCCATACCTGGATCGTTCAATATTTTCTATAGTGCAGGTGTCTTATGAACACCCAATACCTAGATATTCATGCATGTTTCATATTTTCAAGCTATAAGTCATTTAAATCATGATTTCATCATTATTTTTAGATTATGATATTCAAGTTGAGCATTCATTAGTTATGAATCATATAAAGCTTGTATTATTGTTAGTGTCAGTTCAATTGGGAGTAACACTTAGCACTGAGAAAACCTAAGGATGAAAGATCACCCGCCAGTTAAGGACTGAGACCTTCAGTAGAAGTCCCTAAGTTCCAAAACTACATAGCCAGCGTAGGTCATAAGAGGTCACCCACCATTAAGAACTGTCACTCTCTTAGGGGTCACCCGCCAGTAGAGAACTGGCACCCTAGTCTATTGGGACACTAGTTTAGAAGATCCACATAACCAGTGTTGGTACCCATGGTAAGGTATTGACACCCTTCCAACTAGGGTTATAGGTTGGACCCTGATTAGCTCAGATTGGGGCATGTCGGTTAAATGCTAGCTCTCACAGTTTTAGTTCAGCATTTAGATTATGATAGCTTAGGTTTGCAAGACCAAGTGTCCATACATTAGTTATTTAGTTATTTAGATTATTTTATTACTTATTTATATTTGTTCTTGCACTCGTTTCATATGTTCATGCATTTATATTCAATACCTAGATGTATTTTATTTAGTCCCTATCTCACATACCAGTACATTCAAAGTACTGACCTCATACTCTTTATTGTGTTATGTTGTCTTATAACATAGATTCGGATGCTCAGTTCCTCAATCGTACTTAGACAGTTTGTGTGCCACTCAGCTGCAGCATTGGTGTGTCCTCATCATTCGAGGACTAATTATATAAGTTATTATACTTTTCATTTTCTTAGTTCATGTTTACTTCAGTAGTCAGAGTAAGTTGTGGATCTGTTCCAATAGCTCATCATGCTTAGAGGCCTTCAGATAGTTAGACAGTTAGTTATGTATTCATTGATGTGTTTCAGACATTTTTAATATTGACTTGACTATTTAAACAATTATTAAATAAATTTCACACAGTATTTTGTTATATCCCTTCAATACTTACCACTTCTGTTAGATCATGGGTTAGCTTGGAGTCACTTGTAGCCTTAAGCATCGTGTTACAACTAGGGGGCAGTCTCGAATTGTGACACTTAGTATAGTGGCTTAGAATTTTATCACAATATTGTTGTCAGCTTAAGGTTTTAGAGGAGTGTCCAGGGTAAGGGAGAGATTAGCAAACTTACAAACTTGTGCCAAGTCCCCTTGCTGTTCAAGGATTATCTACTGCATTCTCAGAATATTTTCATTGTGACCTATGGCACTTTCCCCTTCTATATTCGGATGTTAGTACCAATTTTATTTATGGAAATATGATTGTCTCCCATTATTTCTTTACCCTTAGATCTTAGATTTGTATGATAAGGAGGAACCCTTTTAGACCTTGTATGGTATGGCAGAGTGCACAAATCAACATTTGGGAACGAAAAAAAAATTAAAATAACAAAAAATGAATAAAATTAGTGCGTTAGCAGCACAAAGAAGATTAATAAAGACGACATATAAAAAATCCATTGTTGATGTTTCCTACTTTGGGGACCTCTTTTGCCAGAGGTAGGCATCTTGTCTTTTGAAAGATAAATATGCCATAAATAATATCATTTGCTCAAACCAAAAAAACAAAAGATTAAAAATTCATTAAATCAAATTGTCTTAAAAATTCAAAATACAAGAAAATAGTGAAATTAAACTAATTTCTAATAATATATTGCTTTGTCTAATTTCTTGTTGGCATGTAGTGCTTGGTAAAATCAATTGCGGGTTGTCAAAAGATAATATATTGCTACATTAATTCCTAGAAGTCCTTTACAAAGATATTCTAGCCATTGTTTTTCAAATTCCTTAAAGATCTCTTGCACCTTTTCTTCTACACCCAAAGCACATAGCCTCCAAAATTCTAAATCCTTTCCCATTTCTGCTTTCTCTTTTGCATTATCATCATGTAATTGATGATGTTGGGTCTTAGATTCCAAATCCCTCCTCTTGAACCTACAGTATAGGATTTGTGCCTCATCTTCTTTGTGACAAACTTGTTTGCCCCTTTTAACAAATGAAGTTGCATTGCTTTTTAGGCTAGCATGTATCCATTTGATATAGCCTGCCATAAAACCTGCTCGATATCTATCTGGTTTAATACTTTTCTTATCCAAAAAAGTCTTCTTGCCCCAAGTCTTGGCAATATTAGTAGCGTGTAGAATTTTGTTATCTTAATAATCCATCCAATGTTCATATATGTTGGTTACCCATGGTATTATATGTTTTTTCTTACTTGTCTCATCACCCTCAACGGAGCATATAATTGAAAGTCATGAAATCCCATCAAAATTAAGTAGACTTGATGTTGATTATATATGACAAAATTTGTATTAGGAAACCATTCGAACATCCATTGTACGGAGTTTTCAGCCAAGGCACTTAACATTTGTACCCACTTCTCTACTTCATTTGTTCGCTTGATTCTCTTCACCCCTATTGCGACTTGAAATTGTTGCGAGGGCAGGACCATTTGGTTTGCGTAATACTTTTAAACCATAAACCTTCTAGAGATGCTCGATCAACAATAATTGCAACAACATATTATATCTCTCAAATCATTTGGCACTATTCTAACATCAACCAAGAACCTGATAAATGTCAGCTACAATCATGGGTACAATCATCTAAAGACCTTTATCAATACCATTACATAAAGCGTCGACCACTATAACTAAACAAGCATCTATGACTTTTTCCAGTTTATTTCAAAAAAGTATCATTCCCAAAGTATAGACGATAAATGCAAAAATCCTATTACTACTCCATGATTTGGGATTGAGAATCTCATTTCATACTCTTGCCAACCATAATCATGTCCAAATTTGTCAGATAGATAATTTCTTGAGATTTTTTATTTCATCAAATAAAACCATCATGCTAGCTGGAAGCCCTAAGTTGTCTCAAACCCCTTCTAAGGTGACACTTTTCGGAATGATTACCTCAGTTTTTTGTTAATTCTTTCTCGAAAACAAACACATGCCTTCAACATATCCTCTGATTTACTTAAGAAGAGGAGTCATTTCAACCTCACCAAACTTGAATGTAGCCATTTTTTTTATCCCAAAATGTAGTAGCAGATTTAATAAATTCCCTACATAGGCTGAATTCTATAAGAGATGCCAATCTCCCCAATACTTTCCATACCTTGATTTGACCTTGTGAAACTAAATCTAGCCACCAAGATTACATCTGTGTTGGTACACACCAAACCTTACTGAACTTTGGATATGACATAGGTGGTGCCACTGAACCTTGAGAACAAAAAGGGCTAGCCTATCCTACCCCCAAATAACAAATGATGATATTTAGGCATATTTATCTCTCAAATTCACATATGTCATGACGAAGTTCCTTTTAGGATTATAAATCCCTTAGAAATTAGCGCAAGGTTTTCTTAATAGGGCATCCTAGAATTAGGATACATATTCCTTAGTAAATGAATAAATGGTCAGGTTCTCGGAATAAGAGTGGTTTCTTGACATAGTTCTCTCAAGCAAACAACTTGAGAGAGAAAAAACTCATCGATACACCTCAGGTTGACCGATTCATTAGGCATTTTTCATAAAGGTGTTTTCAAAAATGAACGCCCATGCTACCACACAATCAGTCTTTAAAAAAAGATTCCAAATAGAGGAAGGGATGAGTGGGATGTCAATTATATAAAGCAGTAACAATAACATATAATGAAAAATAGTAGCATATTGAACAGTATAAGGTTAACAGTAAAAAAATAAATAAATGCATAATTAAAGGGGTATTAGGTAAATAAAAGGCAGTATGTAGACAAGTAAAAAGGAAATGGAAAGTGGATGGACATGGAAAGATAAGTTTTTATATGGAAACAAACTAAAGGGAAAAGGAAGAGAATTTAGATGCCTAGTAATCAATCAAAAGATGCCAAAAACAACTATTTATGAAAATAATATAAAGTGAAAAGGAAAAGGATAAACATGTCTAATAACAATAAATCCAAAGATGTCAAATATGACTATTCAAGGAAATAAATTAAAAGAAAAATAAAGAGGATTAACATGCTTAATAACAATTTAAAAAAAATATGACAGAAACAACTATTTAAGGATACAAATAAAGAGAAAAGTTAGAGGTAATATAAATCAAAAGATACCAAAAAACTATTTAAGGAAAGAAATAAAGGAAAAGGGGGAATGGGGTAATCATGAAATGGAATAAATACCAAAATAAAGACATACAAATAGATAGAAAGCACAAAATCGCATAATACATGAATCCATAATAATTAGAACCTAAATAATTTCTAGCAGAGTCGGCATGCTGTTGCACCCCATTTTTAGCACAAATAGCAAGATTCAACTTGACAACTCTTTTTAGGATGTTAGAAAAAGAAGAGTCACCACCTAAAAAATTAAGGTGCATTAGGTCACAATTGTAAACTAATTACAAATATTTATTTATTAGCCTACATCACCTAAAATTTGGATAAGGGTTCAAATTACCTCAAAAGAAAGGTATTAAGCACCTTTTGAGGCCTACATATGTGGGCCTCGATCGAATTCACATGTTATGTGAGGAGTTAGTGATGAAAAAAGATATAAAGAAAATGAGAGTAACAAGTAGACAATTGAAATGGTTAAGTCTCATAAAAGTCACTAAGTGTCAGAAACAAACTAATTATATGCTAGCAACCAGTTCTTTTATTTACAATCAAAATAACAAAGGTATCGACAGAGTTAAAAAAAACTTTGCAACCTTGATTGAGGATTGCTCGTATTATTCAGCGGGCATAGAAAATCATCTCCCACTACTCTCCCAAGTTTGATTATTAATTAACCTAAAGTACACTAAAGAAAATAATAAAACTAGTGTAAGTGCACTAAAGAAAATAATAAAACTAGTGTTCCTAAAATGCCTACTCATCCCAACTTAATGTTCAAGAGACACTGGACTTGCTATTTGGATATAGGTCTAGACACAAAGTAAAAGTTTAGATTACTTAATTAACATCAGGATTAGCATCAAACAAAATAAATAGGACTTTGAGAGAAATGTCAAATAATGGTTCTCAAGTTAGCTTCTTGATTAATTCAAGTGATTAGGAGATTGAACATGCTGAAATTAATGACACAAATCTTATAGGAATGATATCTAGGTGACTTATAGGTGCAAAAAATGCTGGAATTTGAAGATCCTGTAGACAGGATTTCTAGGTGAGTATTGACATAACTATGCTAAATTAAGTAACTATGTCTTGTAGGCAAGATGACTTTTATAACTAACAAATCTTAGAAGACATAATTTCTAGCAATTAAATAATACTTAAACATTCTTGATATAATTAGTTCCCATAGTCATGGTGTTTAATTATGAAAATATTGACATGTTGAAATTAATCACGTGGTCAAATCCTATAGTCATGATTTTGATCTTGGGAATATTTATACACCCAAGTGTCATGTTTTACCCATATCATAGACTAGTTTATAGAAAAAATGAGCATATTGCTTGTACTTTGTGCTATGTTGATGTTGATGAACTAAAGAATGTGACTAGCATGTTTTAGGATAAATTGCAGTTGGAAGAAAACCAAAACAATAAGAGAATCATGCACGAGCATGATATAGAATATGAGGGTAGTCTTGAAGCTAAATGAAGCACCGATCCATGTAGATATGCTTCTTGGATATCTGGGCAAGGTTGAATTTCTAAAAATTTTAGCTAACTTCTAATGGGCTTGTGTTTAAAGGGGTTCACCTCTATAAATACCCCAAGGGCTACTTGCAGTCATTAGTTTATAATTTTTTGAGAGATAAATAGAGATGAAAAGGGTTGTTTATCTAGCAACTCAACTACTTTATATTTTGGTATGATCAACACTGATTCTTGTGTTTTTCTTCAGACTATGAGTAGGTAATACCCGTGTTCTGGGGTTATGAATAAAATATGATTGGTTAGTATTTTAATTAAATAAATGAAGTTTTTGTTCTTAAGTTCTTCGTTATTCAATTATGTTTGTATTCTTAAGCTTATTATTTTAGTGTCTAGCCAACACTAGAGTAAATGGGTATATTTCTTGCATGAATTGACCATAGGATTGTAATAGGAGGAAGAGAATAAGAAATAAGATCATCTCTTACTAAGGTTATGGGTGACTTGCAACTAGAATAGCAATACACCTAGTTTGCCTTATTTGGTCATGAAAAAATAGTGAAAATGTTAAAGCATTTAAATTAGAGATCATACCCCTACTCAACTATGTAGTTGTAAGACTAGTTCAAATAGGTGATTTAGAGGAAGACCATTCGGAAATCACAGACTTAACCTCAAAACCAATAATTTGAGAAATAAAGCTCATTGAGATGAATAAATTTTATACATGATTGTGGTACATGTCGTAGCCTTGGAATTTCTCTCAATATAATTTACAACCTTACTCAAATTGTTGATTGTCATATTTTATTCTTTGTGCAAATTATTAGAAACTATAATTTCATAAATCCTCTTGATAAATCATATCACTTCTCTAAAATATTATTAGAAATTAAATTAAGTAAATTGTTATGTGTATAGTCTCTGTGGGTTCGATATCTGGCTCCAGAAGAGCCAATATATTACTTGCTAGATCATGTATACTTGCATGTGTGGTAGGCCACAATAAGTTTTTGGTGTCATTGTTGGGGACTTAAGAAATTAGTGAATTTCTAAATATTAATTTCAATAATATTGTACAAGTATTGATGACTTGATCTTAACAGATAATTTTGCAGGTCTAAGTTGTGCCTCAAGCTGGCAAGAGAAAGATAATTGGTTGAACCATATTTGGAGCCTAAACGAGTATTTCATCTATGGCAAAGAGTAGTATCTATTCAATATTAAAATTAACAACTCCAGTTGGCTGATTCAATAAAAATTATTCCTATAGAAATGATATCAACTAGGTTAGTTTGAGAGGTGGCAAACCCACTCTCTGATAATATCATCTATAATATTCATAAACCTAAAGTGAGAGGTTGACTCGAGATTAAACAAAATATGATGAAACTATTGCACTCAAACGGGTGGTTTTCAAGACTATGTCATAAGGATCTATAGCAGCACTTGTAGAATTTTGGGAAATTAGTGACACATATTCTTACAGGACTCTCGTCTGACTATGTGAGATTCACCCTTTTTCTTTTTTCTCTACTAGGGGAATCAAAGAGGTGATTGGTGGCTAAACCACCTAATTCTATCACCACCTAAGGTGATTTGACAAAAAAGTTCTTGTTTGTTTCTTTCCATCTGGAAAGAAAGTGAAATTGAGAAATGGGATTGTATGCTTCAAGCAAAAGGATGGTGAAAATTTTTGTCAAGCTTGGGAGAGGTTCAAGCCCTAGCTTCGTGATTGACATACTATCATCAAACTAATGAGGTTTTGATACATACTATTATAGAGTGTCTTTAGCTAATACAAAGATTCTCTTAGATTCAGTAGCTGGCGGGCAAGCCTTAACAAAGACATAAGATGACATGTATATACTTCAAAATTAGATACATAAAACCCAGAATGGAATGTAGATATTTCAAGAAGCACTACAAAGAAGGTTGAAGACCTATTAGAAGTAGATTAATTGACAGTAATTGCAGGATAGATTATCTCTTTGCAGAATTAAATAACCACTTAATTTAGTAATATAATTTTGGGACATCATCAAGTTTCTATGAACATGGTACTACAAACTTAGACTTGGTGTGAGGTATGTGGTAATGGTAGTCGCTCAGCAGATGCCTATGTAGCTAATCCAGAATCATTAAATTTGGTGGGTAATGAGAAGTTTGGGAACACATGTAATACAAATTGGTGAAATCACCTTTGCTTCTCATGTGGAGGAAATCAAGAATAGAATGTAAATCAATATAGAAGCCAAGTGGGAAATCAGCATCTTCAATAATAGGCTTAGGGTAGTTATTTTAATACATATCCAGCAATATTGAGTTTCCAGAATCTTCAACAATAGGCGTAGAGTGGTCATTCTAAAACTCATCTAGCAATACTAAAGAAATATTAAAGTAGATCATGGTAAACCAAGCACATATAGATACTGACATAAAAAATCAGCAGTTATCCACAAAGACTATAAAGGTTAAGATGGGACAACTTGTTGGGGTAGAAAATACCACACCTCTAAGAGGTTTACCAAGTGATACTGAGAAAAATCTCAAGTAGTTTAATGCAGTCTCAGCAGAAAATGGTAGACAACTGGAGAAGTTGGAGCCTAAGAAAGCAATTCACAGGGTTGTGGTGAGAGATGAGAAACAAGCAAAGACTGAGAAAGATATTAATAGTGAAAATAATGTGGCAAGTGTGAAGCCACTTCCCCCATTCCCACATAAGCTTAAAAAATCAAAAAGAGGTAGTATGTTTTTAAAAGTTTATTGATTTATTAAAATAAAGTGCACATTAATTTTCCTATTATTGATGTTTTGCAGAGAATTTCAAGGTATGCCAAGTACATAAAAGACATAGTGGATAACATGAATAAGTTGGTGGAGTATGTCACAGTTGCACTTACTGAAGAGTGCAAATCCAGAATAGACAATCAATCAAACTTAAAGATCTTGGAAGTTTCACTATTCAGATTATTATTGGCAGTCTATCAAGGATTGGGTATTGTATGATCTTAGATCTAGCATTAACTTGATGTCCACTTTTTTGGTTCAAGAAGATGGGATTAGACAGTCTAAGACCTAGCATAGCCATTTTGCAGCTAGTTGATCATTTACTGGCAAGGCCTGATGGGATAGTTGAAGATGTGAAGGTGCAACTGCAATCACTTATTTTCATAGTGGATTTTATTGTTTTGGATTTTGATGCATATTTAAAGTTATATTTATATTAGGGAGTTCATTATTTTACATTGTACGAGTTGGAAAGTTCTTAAATGAGTTCTTGAGGGTTAATTTTGTGAAAATAATATTTTCGACAATCAAATCGTTATTGAGTTTAGAGCATTGAATTTGATAGGGTAGCATAGTTTTTTTGCATTTTCGATATTCCAGATGAATCCCAAGGGGTCCGTAGAGACTTGAAGATTTTTCCAAGTTTTATTGGTGCACCACCCAGCTGGTGCAACTACAAAAGCACCATTTTGGTTGCTTTAGCGGTAGGAGCTAAAGCGCTACTTGCCACATAAGCGGCCAACTCTAACTGGGTAAGAGAGCTTTAGCAGTGCCCTGTCTGCTTTAGCAAACTTGTCAACATACGCAGATACTGCTAAAGCGATACTTGACCACTTAAGTAGTGACCCCTAAAGTAGTTTGACTATTTTAGCGATCAACGTTGGTACCCTATATAAATTCTTTTCTCAATTTTTCCACCAATTTTTAGACTTAGAGCTTCGAATTTTAGAATTTTTGGGTGATTTCTTCTATTTTTAAGCATGAGTAAGTTCAAATCACTATTTTGATTATTTTCTTTGATTCTTGTCATCTAAAGCTTGCTAAAACACAATTTCAAATGTTGAATTTGGAAATTTTGACCCGAAAGGCCTAAATTAGTATTTTTTTAAATTTAAACCCTAATTTCAACCCATTTTCACTTGGGGAGTTTTCCTGTGGCTTCCTTTAATCATGGAGAATATATCTATGAACAATTTCTAGTTTTACCCTCCTTTCTCAAAAATCCATTTTAGGGGTCCATTTTGACCCCGACCCAGAAATAGGCAATATGGATATTATTGGCTGTTTTTTGATGTGTAGATTCTATATTTGCATATTTCGATAGATTTTGAGTCCGTTTGTGAAAGGGAGGCTTTGTGTTAAAGGCTTTTGAGCATGATTCTCTAAATTTGAGGTAGATTATGGCTTAAATTTCTTTAGACTGGGTTGGATAGTTAATACTGATATAAAGGCATGTCATGGGTGTGGAAACTAATCATAAAAATGACTTTATTACTATTTTATGATAGTGAGGGCCTGTGTTGTTGTTATTTGATAGTTTTGAGATATTATTTGTTATGTGTGATCGTGTATAGTCTTATATGATATTATTTTCTTGGTATTTATGTAATTGGTTTATTTTTTCTTGGTGGAAATTGTCTAAATGAGAAATTATATGGTATCAAATGACATATTATGGTATATCTTATTCTTTTGGTATATCAATTATATTGGATCTTGGATGGTTAGCTTATTGAGTGTATTTTTATCTCAAGTGTTTGGTATGTTGGTTGGATTTACAAATTCTTATTCTGATTGGTTGTGAGAATTATATCCTCATATCATATACATTCATGAAACACAGGTACCATTATGGAAATATTAGTTTTCTAACAGAAAATATGATATTATATAAACCCTCTATCAATGTATGTGCTAGAGAGGAATTATGGATTATGAATCTTAGTTTTTGGGTCATGAAAAATTAGTATTAGAGCAGTCAGGTTCATTGGTCTCATTAGTGTAAGAATGGGGTGTCTATTAGAGTATCGCAGATTGGTACGTACACGTCCATATCTATCTTTGAGAGGCTATAAGATATACTTAGGAAATTTCTCTTATTTTGTTTCTTATTGTGTGGACCTTTCATACCGTGTGTTCTAAATCATATGTCACTCTTTTCTATGCAGATGGTGAGGACTAGATTTATGAGGCTAGAGATGTTGAGCCTTCATCCAAGGAGAGAGCTTAGTCTAGAAAGCAAGTTATGGGTCATGGACAGGCGTGGGGTACATAATATGCACGAGGATAAGACCTATCCAAGGTAGTACTAGAGGGCTCTCCCCTGATCCTTAGTTTAAGCATGTTGGAGATATAGGGCCTACTCAGGCCCCACAGAGTTCATCTACCCCTATCTTGGTGGGTTTATTGATTCGCTTACTGACACATTTGGAGGGTGTTTGTAATACCCTAAATTTTGGTCCCTAAAAATTTCTGAGTTTTTAAACTCACTGCCCTTACTACGACTCTCCTAATAAGTCCTTATGTGGAATTATGGGTTTTAGGGACCCAATCATAGTTTGGTCAGTATGTTGGTCGGGATTTTTAGTTATGGCTATGATTAAGAGGTTACTAGTTGTAAAGACTCAAAATAAGTCATATAGTCCCATATGTAGTCAAACTAGTGTGATGCACAAAGTATTCTACCTTAACTATGACTTGGATCCTATGAGTTATAGTGTCTCTTAATGAGTCATAGGGTGGGAGCTGTAGGATTACCAGAGGGACTTCCCTCAGCTACTATCCAGACTACGACTCATGGTGACAACTCGTAGTGTGTTCTTATGAGTCGTATAGTGACTCTTAGCTAATGATAATTTTTTAGCTTTTAAGTTAAGGGAACTTTGTACATTTCCCTCTTTACCCACTTAATACCCACGACCATAAAACACCATTGGAACTTTATTTTTAATACTTTAACACTCAAAGCACACTCTTAAACTCTTTAAACTCTACAAGGTCAAAATACTTAGGGTTTACAAGAAGTTGGTCATCTAAGGGCTTAAGCTTTAATTTTCTCCATAAATCTTGGTATTTCAAATATTTTACTCCTCCCTAATTCTTAGTTTATGAAAGAATGTGATTTAAATAGTTTAATTATATGGATTTAAATGTGGGTTTTGATATGGTTGAGGGTTTAGGAACGATTGATCCTTGAATTATTTTCCCATGGTTTTGATGAGTTACTCATGCTTTGAAATTGATGTTTTGAACTAATGGGGTGCATGGGCATGGGATTTGGTATGGGGACAAGGTATTACCCTAAATTGATGTTTTAAACTTGGAAATTAGTTTTGAATAATTTTGATCCCTCAACCCACTTATGTAAATGGCTTTGAATTATGAAATTGTCACTTGATTCGACTTAGTCGACTATATTATTGCATTGTATAAATGGTTGAACAATTAATATGGATTTTGAAGGCCTTGTTGGCTATGGTTGATTTAATGAACAAAGGGGGTCAAAGAATTCCCCTGAGATAATGTAATTTTATGGCATAGAGATAAGCTTGCAAGTGTAAGGGTATGACGGTACCTATGGTGTGCCTTAACGATTGACTCTTTGGTTAATAAATGGGTTATTTAAAACTTATTTTAAATGGGGCTTAATGGGAGTTATGTAGCTAAGCCGTGAAGGTGTGGGTCTTGGATGACTTATACTGAAAGCTCATGTTTGCAAACATGAGGTTGGGTCTTGATGACCATGTGCAGAGTTCACACTATTGATATATAATTATATTTTGGATTCACGTAGGGTCGGAGCATTCTCTAATCTTCCTTGACACTTCCGATTCATGCGGCTGACACACACTGGGCCCTTTCAGCAGGGGGAGCTAAACCCATATAGCCCGTAGGTGTCTGTTTATGATGGTTGAGCTATATAGTCTAGAATAATGTTTTACTATCATGTAAACCCGATTCCCAACCCTAATATCTATTTTTTACTTTTATATATATATGTGTGTGTGTGTGTATACATATATATATATATATATATATGTATATATACATACATATGTATGTATGTATATATATATGCATATATATATGTATACATATATATATATATGTATATGCATGTGTGTGAACATATACAGTAAGTTTGAAATGGATATGACTTGGAATAATATTATCCCCTATCCCTGAGTTTCATACTAGTGCTTAACCCATTAACAATCTCCAAATTTCGTATCCCTATGTGATGTACGCACTGGAGATACTTCTACTTTTATTGTGCAGTGATAGGTAGATTGGCCCGGTTCATTAATCATTTGCGATGAAGTGGTGAGCTTCCATTTTCTAGAAGACTTGATCATTCTAGTAGCTTCCTTTTATAAACTTGAATTAAAGAGTTCACATTAACATTAACATTATCATTGTCATTTTCAGAGTCTGGAGCATGTCCGACCTAGAATATTTTTGGATTTGTAGAGACTTTGTGGATATTACTGTGGATTAGGTATTAATGTTGACACTCTTTGTCATCCTTGATTTTATCATCTTTATATCTTGTTATATGTTAGAATTTCAGCCACTGCTAGGTGTGTTATATTCTGTGTGGTTAGGCAAAGGGGATGGTCTCTAATCCTCGGTGAACTTGAGATACTCATCATGGCCAGGCCCTGGTTCAGATTATGACAAAGTTGGTATTATAGCAAAGTTTGGTGTCATTGGGTGTACACAAACTCGTGTCAAGTAGATTATCTTTTATGGGTGTGTAGCGTGCCACACTTATAAAAGAGAGGCTATGAGAATTTAGGAATGTTTCCCTTTCTTATGATATGCTTTAAGACTCTAGAGTCTAAGGTCTTGAATCTCCTCTAATCCCTATTTGTTTGCATTTTAGATCATACCTCCAAGAAGTTTTGAGGCACGTGAAAACCCTTCTATTATGTCTGAGGATAATGTCGATGGAGCTCATTCTATTTATGGAGTTCAGACCTAGTCTACGGCTCCAAATTCTGATTATGCTTCCCCACGTAGAATTTCAGTAGTCCTTACCAGCCCTCGAGCCCCACGGGCTGAAGATCATGCCTCACTACCCCAGGGAGACATTTCTAATACTGAGTTTCACCGATCTATTCATTTATTAATCCAGTTGGTTACATTTCAATCACGTTAGTTGGGTCCTATTGGTCTTGTTGTGAGTTTTTCTAAGGCCACCAGGTTGGGCTAGTTTATGATTCTTAATCCTCCGACCTTTACTGGTTCTAAGGTTCAGGAAGATCCTCAAGTGCTCATAGATGAGATGGCGAAGATATTTTATATGATGCATGCTTCTGACTCTGAGGGTATGGAATTTTCTACATACCAGCTGAAGGATGTAGTGTATCAGTGGTATGACGAGTGGGAACAGTCTAAGGGAGATGATGTGAAGTTGTCTTTATGGGAGAATTTCTCTAATGCTTTTTTTATTGCTTCTTTCTTCAAAAGTTGAGGGAGAAAAAGGCTAGGGAGTTTGTGAATTTGAAGAAAATCAAGATGACAGTGAAGAGTATGCCTTAAAGTTTCATCAGTTGTCCCTTTATTCTCCTAAGCTAGTGTCTAGCATGAGGGATAAGATGAGGAAGTTCACTTCAGGCCTGTCTCGAGATTTGGTGTTTGAGTACAAGGCTGCCTTGTTGAAAAGCGACATGGATATCTCTAGGCTTGTGGTGTATATGTAGTAGGTAGAATATAAAAAGAAGAAACAAGCCGAATTAAGGTAGAGGCAAAGTAAAAGATCTCGGTATTTTGAGTAGAGAGGTGGCCAGCAAAATTATGGTAGAGATGGTAGGCAATAGTCTAGGAAGGAGTGGGGGAATTATGGTTCTTATTCTATAGCTAGTGCTTCATGTCCTAAGTTATCCGGTGATCATCATTTTTTAAGTAATAGTGGATTTAAGGCACAAGGTGCCTAGTCTCAGGCTAGTGGGGCCGAGTCAGCTCTATTGTATCCTCCTTGAAGATTTTTTAGAAAGTTGCACCATGGCTTTTGTGATGATGGGAGGAATAAGTGTTTCAGATATGGCCTTCCTGGCCATATTCAAAGGAACTTTTCTTTAGGTAATGTTGCTACTGGGGCTATAATAGCCCAGGTTGTTGCTTTCTCATCTCTCACACCAAAGGGTGCTACTTCTGGCTCTAGCACTGGTCGAAATCATTTATA
This sequence comes from Capsicum chinense, assembly GCA_026120095.1. NCBI lineage: Eukaryota > Viridiplantae > Streptophyta > Magnoliopsida > Solanales > Solanaceae > Capsicum > Capsicum chinense. The sequence continues at coordinate 111,101,515 of JAPEIP010000002.1, read as the reverse complement.
TGCTCTTGCCACCCATCAGGATTTTGAGGTCTCTCCTGATGTTGTTACTGGTACGCTAAAACTCTTCTCCCATGATGTATATTATTTTTTTATTCCGAATCTACTTTTTCTTATATAACCCCTTATATAGATATTCATTTTGGTTTTGGTCCTAAGTGTATTGCTGGTCTCTTTTTTTGCCTACCTCGGTGGGTGACTCTATTGTGGCTAAAAAAGTCTTTAGGGGTTGTGTGGTATCGGTCTGTAGTAGGGAGACCTTGGTGGATCTGATTGAATAGGATATACTAGATTTTGATGTGATCTTGGGGATGGATTAGTTGCACTCATGCTATGCCTCTCTTGATATTCGGACACGAAGTGTTAGTCTCTAATTCCAAAATAAACTTAAGATTGAATGGGAAGGTTTTTCCTTAGTGCCTAAGGGAAGGTTCATTTCGTATCTTAGAGCCCGAAAGTTGATTTCCAAGGGGTGTCTTTATAAATTTTTTGCATGCTAAGGATTCTAGATCCGAAGGTCCTTCATTTCAATTTGTGCCTATGGTCTATGAGTTTCTCGAGGAGTTTCCTAATGATTTTTCTAGTTTTTCTCTCGATAGAGAAATTGATTTTAGGATTAACCTTCTTTCATACGCTCATCCTACCTGTATCTCTCCTTAAAGAATTACTCCAGTTGAGTTGAAAAAACTTAAGAAGTAGTTGAAAGATCTCCTAGGTAAGGGTTGTATCCAGCCTAGTGTTTCTCCCTGGGGTGCTCCAGTTCTCTTCGTGTGTAAAAAATATGGGTCCCTTCGGATATGTATAGATTACCGCCAATTGAATAGGGTAACCATGAAGAATAAGTATTGTTTCCTAGGATTGATGATCTCTTTGATTAGCTTCAGGGTCCTAAGTATTTTTATAAGATTGATCTTTGGTTGGGTTACCATCAATTGAAGATTAGGGAGATGGATATCCCTAAGACTGCTTTCCAAACCCAATATGGTCAATTTGAGTTTTTGGTGATGTCCTTTGGTTTGACTAATGCCCTAGTGGCATTCATGGATCTTATGAACCAGGACTTCTGGAAGTTCTTAGATTTATTTGTAATTATATTTATTGATGATATTATGGTGTATTCCAAAAGTGAGGCAGATCATGTCGATTACCTCTACATAATGTTGCAGACCCTTAAAGATCAGCGGTTGTATGCAAAGTTCTCAAAGTGTGAGCTCCGGTTGAATGTTGTGACCTATCTAGGTCATGTTATTTCTAGTAAAGGGATCATGGTGGATCATAGACAGTTGCAGTGGTTAAGAAGTGGCCTAAGCCTATGACTCCAACTGATATTTAGAGCTTCTTGGGTTTAGTCAGTTATTATAGAAGGTTTGTGGAATATTTGTCTTCTATTACTGCTCCATTGACTAAGTTAAATCAAAAAAAGGTAAAATTTATATGGTCTGATGCTTGTGAGGGTAATTTTGAGAAGTTGAGGAATAAGTTGACTTCGGCTCTTATTTTAACTCAACTCGGGGGTACCGGTGGTTTTGTTGTTTATTATGATGCATCCTGGGTGAGACTGGATTGTGTGTTGATGCAGAATGAAAGGCGGCTGCATATACTTCAAGGCAGTTGAAGATGCATGAAAAGAACTATCCAACTTATGATTTGAAATTATTAACGAGGTTCTTTGGTTTGAAGATTTGGCATCACTATTTGAATGGGGTTCATGTCGACATCTTCTCAGACCATAAGAGTTTGCAGTATGTTTTCACCCAGAAAGAGTTAAATCTTAAGCAGAGAAGATGTCTTGAGTTACTCAAGGACTACGACATGGGTCTTCACTATCATTCAGGTAAAGCTAATATTATTGTTGATGCAAGTAGCAGGTTATCTATATAAAGCTTATCTCATGTTAATGAGGAGAAGCGAGGGTTGGTGAAGGATATTCACCATTTTTCTAATCTTGGAGTTCATCTCTTCGACTCTGAGGATGGTGGTGTGATTGTACAAGAGGTGGTAAAGTCATCTATTGGTGTTAAGGTGAAGGAGAAACAGGTCTTGAACCCAATCTTGATTCAAATCAAGGATGATGTGGGTGACCAAAAGGTGATGGCTTTTAAGATTAGTGGTGATGGTATCTTGCGGTACCAAGGTAGATTATATTTTCCTGATGTTGATAAGCTACAAAAAAGGATCTTGGTTGAAGCTCATGAGTTGAGTTACACTATTCATCCCAGTTCGAGGAAGATGTACCATGATTTGAAAAAGATCTATTGGCTTAATAACATAAAGCGAGATGTGGAAAAAATGTTGGCTATATGCATAGTGTGTCAATAAGTGAAAGTTGAGCACTTAAGGCCTGGTGGTTTGTCTCAAGAGATTGAGTTACCCATATGGAAATGGGAAGTGATTAATATGGATTTTGTCACTGGTCTTCTGCGGTCTCTCCATTAGTTTGATTTAATTTGGTTCATCGTGGATAGGATGACCAAGTCAACTCATGTCCTACCTGTGAAGACTAATTATTCAGCAGAGGATTATGCTAAGCACTTTATTCAGGAGATCGTCAAGTTGCATGGTGCTCCAATTTCCATCATACCTGATAAAGGTACTCAATTTTCATCTCACTTTTGGCATTTCTTTTACAAAGGCTTGGGAACTAAGGTAAACCTTAGCACCGCTTTCCAGCCTCATATAGATGGACATGTAGAGAGGATAATTCAGACTTTAGAAAATATTCTAAGTTCTTATGTAAAAGATTTTGGTGGTGATTGGGTTGACCATTTGCTTCTCATAGAGTTTGCATATAACAATAGTTATCACTCTAGTATTAGGATGGCTTCTTTTGAGGGCTTGTATGGTAGGAGGTCTAGGTTTTCTATTGGGTGGTTTGAGGTTGGTAAGAATAGGTTGTATGGACTCAACTAGTTTCACCAAGCTATAGAGAAGGTGAAGGTGATTTGGGATAGACTTAAGACCGCCCAAAGTCGCCAAAAATCCTATACAGATGCAAGGAAAAGGGAATTAGATCTTGATGTGGATGATTTAGTGTTCTTGAAGGTATCTCTGATGAAGGTAGTGATATGGTTTGGGAAGAAGGGGAAGCTCATTCCCCATTATATGGGTCCATATCATATTTTAAAGCGAGTAAGCAATGTGTCTTACGAGTTGGAATTGCCTTTAAGTTTGGGATCAATCCATTTAGTCTTCTATGTGTCGGATGTCGAAGAACTGCGTAGGTGATCCTTCCATGGTTTTTCCTTTAGAGAGCATTGGTCTTTCAAATTCCTTATCATATGAGGAGTTCCTGATTCAGATTTTGGATCGGTAAGTCCATCAATTGAGAGCAAAGGGCCTGCCTTCGATAAAGGTTCTATGGAGGAACCAAAAGTGTGAAGAATCTAGTTGGAAATCCTAAAAGGACATGAAGTGTCAATATCCATCATTGTTTTCCGCTTTGGGTAATCATGCGTGAGGTATGTGTATTCTTTAACATATTTGTTTTTTGTCCTTGTTAAAGGTAAGTGAGGATGTTCTCTGTGTAAACCCCTGCTAATAAATGCTTTTTCTCATCATTCGAGGATGAATGATCCGAAAGGGGGGAGAATGTAAAACCTCGGATTGTGGTCCCTGGAAATTTCTAAGTTTTTAAACTCATTGCCCAGACTACGACTCTCCTAACAAGTCATTATGTGTCATTACGGGTCTTAGGGACCCAATCTTAGCCTGACCAATATGTTAGCCTAGAGTTTATGTTATGGATACGAATGAGAGGTTATGAGTTTTAAAGACTCAAATGAATCGTATAGTCCTATCCATAGCCAAACTAGTGTGATGCCCTAAGTATTGTCTTGACTACGACTTGGATCCTATGATTCGTAGCGTCTCTTAATGAGGAGTCGTAGGGTCACCAGAGGGAGTTCCCTCAACTACTGTCCAGATTCCTTACGTAGTGAATCCTTACGAGTCATATAGTGACCCGTAGCCACAGGCGAGAACTTTTACCTTTTAAGTTAAGGGCACTTTGGACATTTCCCTCTTTACCCACTTAATACCCACGATCAGAAAACACCCTTGGGATGTTATTTTTAACACATTAACACTCAAAACACTTTCTCAAACTCTTCAAGGTCAATATAGTTAGGGTTTCCAAGAAGTCGGTCATCTAAGGGCTTATGGGTAGATTTCTCTCATAAATCTTGGTATTTCGGGCATATTACTCTTCCACAATCTTATTTTATGAAAAACATATATTTTAAATAGTTTAATTGTATGGATTTAAATGTGGGTTTTGATATGGTTGAGGGTTTTGGAATGATTGATCCTTGAATTGTTTTCCCATGGTTTTGATAAGTTACTCATGCTTCAAAATTGATGTTTTGAACTAATGGGGTGCATGGGTGTAGGATTTGGAATGGGGGTCAAGGTATTCCCCCAAACTACTATTTTAAACTTTGAAATTGGTTTTGAATAATTGTGTTCCCTCAACCCACATGTTTAAATGGCTTTTAATTGTTAAATTATCACTTGGTTCGACTTACTCGCCTATATTATTGTATTGCATAAATGGTTAAACAATGAACATGGAATTTGAAGTCCTTGTTGGTTATGGTTGATTTAATGAACAAAAGGGATTGAGGTATTCCCAAGATAATATGATTGGTATTGCATAGAGATAAGCTTCCAAGTGTAAGGGTATGGCGGTACCCATGGTATGCCTTAATGGTTGATTTTTTGGTGAATAAATGGGTTATGCAAAACTTATTTTAAAATGGGCTTAATGGGGGTTATGTATCTAAGCCGTGAAGGTGTGGGTCTTGGATGACTTATACTAGAAACTCATATTTGCTGATATGAGGTTGGGTCTTTATGACCGTGTGTACAGTTCACACTATTCATATATAATTATGTCTTACATTGATGTGGGGTTAGGGCATTCCCTAGTATTTCTTGATACCTTTGGTTCGTGCGGCTGAAACACATTGGGCCTTTTCGGTAGGGGGAGTTGAACCCATATATCCTGTGGGTGCCTATTTATGGTGGTTGAGCTATATAGTCCAGAATAATGTTTCACTATCACGTAAACCATATTCCCTACCCCCCCAGCATCTATTATGTATATACATATATATATATATATGCATGTATGTAAACATGTACAGTGGCTTTGAAATCGATATAACTTGGCATTATATTATCCCCCTATCCCTAAGTTTCATGCTAGTGCTCAACCCATTAACTGTCTCTGAATGATGTATCCCTACACGATGCAGGCATCGGAGATACTTCTACTTTTCCTATATAGTATTTAGTGGATTGGCTTAGTTTATCGGTCATTTGCGATGAAGTGGTGAGCTATTATTTTTTAAAAGACTTGATCCTTCCATTGGTTTCCTTTTATAAACTAGAATTAAAGAGTTCACATTAACATTGTCATTGTCATTCTCATTGTCAGAGTCGGGGGCATGTCCCGACCTAGATTTTTTTAGATTTGTAGAGGCTTTTTGGATATTAATATGGATTGGGTTTTGATGTTGATGCTCTTAGTCATCCTTGATTTTATCATCTTTCTATCTTGTTATATGTTCGAATTTTAGTCGCTGCAAGGTATGCTATGTTCGTTGTGGTTAGACAAAGAGGGTGGTCTCTGGTCGTCGATCGACTTGAGATACCCGTCATGTCCAGGCCCTAGCAGTGCGAGGTAGAAGTTCTACTAAAGGTACGCTAGATAGAGGTAGTGGTGACCTTGGTGGAAAATGTCTAAATTGGGAATTATGTGGTATCAAATTGCATATTATGGTATATCTTACTCCATTGGTTATATGGATTATACTGGATCATGGATGATTAGCTTATTGAGTAAATTTTTGGCTCGCGCGATTGTTATATTTGTTGGATTTGGAAATTCTCATTCTGGTTGGTTGTGAGTGTTACATCCTCATGTCATATACATTCATGAAATATTGATACCACCGTCAAAATACTGGTTTTTCTAATAGAGAATATGATATTTTAAAACCCTCTGTCGATACATGTGATGGATAGGAGTTATGGATATTAGATTAGTATTGGTTATTGGATTTTATATGGGTTGATGACCCCCCCCCCCATGAGTCCTACCTCAGGAGCACAGCTCGGTAGGTGTATACGGAGGTTGTGCGACAACTTCGTCCATTACATCATTATCATCTTCATTGCATTTCATATAATTTGCACATTATGTTTTGTATTTTTATTTTTGACTTGATATCAAACAATTTGTGCTTCTTTCTCGTACTTGTATTTTGTATATGTGCATATTGTAGAACTATTAGAGGAGATAGTGTGAGCTACCATTTGGGATATTTTTTTATTGCAAATGACGTGCCCATAGTGTCTATTTTATATACTTTATTTTTTACTTTGCTTAGTCAGCCTATGATACCTACTGAGTACAAGTAGACCGTACTCACCCCTACTTTCCCTTTAGGTGCAGATCTAGGTATGAGTGCACTATACAGTAGTTGCTTCGGGTGGTGTTTGGAGTATTTTGAGGTAGCAGTCGGTCTAAGCTTCCAAAGTTGATCTACTTCCTCCTCTTGTTTATTTTATGTCTTGATTTCATATTTAGAGATAGATTATATTCTTTTTGGACTGTCAGTTGTATATCTTGACTTCGAGATGTACTTAGCTGGGTTCTTACACTGTGACACCGGATTTTGGGGAGATTTATGGTATCATTGTTATTTATTTTTCCGCTATTATTGTATATGTGTGGTTCGGCTTCGTTCTTGAAGCCTTACCATAGGTTTTGGCATTGTTTTACTCATTTTATATCAGTTTGGGTAATAAACTTACTTGTCAAGGCTTGTCGCAACAAGTCCCATCATGACCCTTAGTTTTTAGGTCGTGATAGCTCTAGTTGGGTATGATATTTTTGGAGATACAGAAGCTAATAAGATGATGCAAGTTCTAGATATAGCCAACATATTTATCCACACTGGGAATTTTGAGCCATTGAATAAACCTCAGGCCACCACCCAAGCCATCTATTATGAAAGCCCTAAAACTAGAGAAGAAGAAATTGCCATCACACCTCAAGTATACTTATTTGGGGAAAGTAATACCTTACCGGTTATTCTTTCTACAAGTTTGTTTAAGGAATAGGTTGGTAAGGCTTTAGCTATTTTAAAAAGAAGGAAAAAGGCGATCAATTAAAAGATCTATGATATTCAAGGAATAAGCTCAACTTATTGTATGCATAAAATTTTCATGGAGAAAGGGCACAGACTTATTGTTCAACATCAGTGGAGATTGAATCCCAAAATCTAAGATATAGTGAGGAAAGAAGTTATTAAGTGGCTAGATGGAGGCATTATTTATCCTATTTCAGATAATAAGTGGGTCAGTCCAGTCTAATCCCTCCCCAAAAGGGGAGGAATACCTGTGGTTACTAAAGAGAAGAATGAGTTAACCCCAACTTAGAAAGTCACAGGATGGAGGATTTGCATGGACTACCTGAGACACCTAGACTTTGAACCATTGAAAATTCCCTCATTTGGTGTCTCTGAGCTAGGTACGATTAGGGGTATGAGTTGTACTCTTTGGATACGAGTTGTATCCTCCTCTCCCTCCCCTATCGTACCCTAGGTAGTGTGTAAAGGGTCACTCATTTTCCTAGGAACAAGTGAGCCTCCAACCAATCGTACCTTAAGGTATGAGTCATACCAAGACCAATCGTATAGAGTGAGGTCTTGACTTGGAGTGGACTTTTTTGGTACGGGTGAAGTGTATGAGTAAGGGAATAAGTTGTACCCTTTGGATACGACTCAATGGTTGGTAGTCGTACCCTAACCAGTATGGATGACCTAGGAGAAGCCTAGGGTACAAGTTAGGGTACCACTTGTACCCTAGGGTACGATTGACTCAAGTGAGTCATTCCTAACACCGTGGTCAATTTTCAGCTTTTAGTTGAGGACCTTATGGTCATTTCCCTCACCCAAAACCCTAAGTCCCTTCACTATATAAGTTTATATAGCCTTCTAAAAAACATTTTTGATGGATCAAACACCCTAAATACTCTCTCAAACTCATCTTTAAAGAACTGCAGGCTAGGGTTTCAAGGGTAATCTTAAAGAGGCAAAGTGAAGTCAAGATTCTTGGTGAAAAAAGTTGTCTAAGGCATGTATCTCTCTCCCTTTTAAATAACTAAAAAACCATGTATTTCACACTTGGATTAGTAAGTGTACATGGTGTTTTTAAAATTAAATGAAAAGGGTTTTTGTTGGAAAATGATGAATAATGTTTGCTTTTGCTTAGACATGTGACTATATATGATATTGGTGGTGGTTTGCATATGTGGGTGTTTTTTGTATGTGGTTTAACAAATGGGTCTTGATTAACCCTAATATTAATGAATTCTACCATGAACTTGCCCTTGATAACAGTATGCACATAAGATATTTGTGAAAAAGTCTAAATGAAATATCTAGTCACATGTTAATGGTGTTTTGAACTATCGTATTGGTCTAATGAACATTAATAAGGTGTGATATCGCTATAATGAATGTGAATACTTGATAATTGGTTGGTAAAGGCATTGTTGGCCATGTATTGAGTCATAATCAACATGAATACTGGTAAATGGTTGGTAAGAACCTTGCTAATCATGTAATGGCTTAATTTATGACTTTAGATGGTACGATGGCCCAATAAGTATGAATAGTTAAGAAATGGTATTGTAACCAGTTTATTCCCACAAAGTGAGGTCTAGGGAGGTAAAATGTATGCAGTCCATACCGCTACTTCCGAAGAAGTATAGAGGATGTTTCCGATAGACCATCGGCTCAAGAATGAGAATAGTATACCAAGGCCATAATGAAACATGAGACATAACAGAAATAAGAGATAAGAAATAATAACAATAAATATTAGAGAAATCCAAAAATAAGAGAAAATATGAGCAATACGAAATAAAAATAAGAAACTGGATACTCACCTAGTAGTGACATACACTCACAATACCTAAGACACCCACCACACCCAAACTCTTCTAACCCCTAGCCACAACCCATACACTCATACTAGCCTTCTACCCTAATCCACGACCTCCACACCTTTATGTCTAAAATCATGTCCTCAGTAAGCTGAAGCTACTCCATGTTATGCTTAATCACCTCCCTCCAGTATTTATTTGGCCTACCTCTACTCCTCCTGAATCCATCCAAAGCTAGACTCTTACACCTCTGAACTAGGGCATCCGTGCTCCTCCACATCACATGCCCAAACCATCTCAACCTACCTTCTCGCATCTTGTCCTCCACCGAAGCCACTCCCACTTTCTCCTAGATAATCTCATTCCTAACTTTATCCCCTCCAGTAAGACCACACATCCAACATAAAATTCTCATCTCTGCCACTTTCAATCTTTGAATTTAGGAATGGTTGACTGGCCAACACTCCGCTCCATACATCATGTCCGAAAAAACTATCATTCTGTATGATTTTCCTTTAAGCTTAAGAGGCATCTTCTTATCACACAACACTCTTGAGGTGAGCCTCCACTTTATCCAACCTCCTATAATACGTTTAGAGACATCCTTATCAATCTCGCCATTCCCCTGAATCATAGATCTAAGATACTTAAAACTATCCTTCTTACAAATATCTTGAGATTCCAACCTCACCACCACACCGTCCTCCTGACTCGAGTCACTAAACTTGCATTCCAAATGCTCCGTCTTGGACCTACTCAACCAGAACCCCTTAGATTCAAAGGTTTGCCTCCAAACCTCCAACTTCTCATTCACATCCCTTCGCGACTCATCAATCAGCACCACATCATCCACAAATAACATACACCACGGTACCTCACCTTGAATACTCCATGACAAAACATCCATCACCAACGCAAATAGGAACGGGCTAAGGGTCGAACCCTGGTGTAAACCTGTCTCGACCATAAAATGCCTTGAGTCTCCTTCTGCCATCCTCACCTAAGCCTTTCCTCCATCGTACATATCCTTAATAGCTGTGATGTACGCTACCAGAACTCCTCTTATCTCCAGGCATCTCCAAAGAACCTACCTAAGGACTTTGCCATATGCCTTATCCAGGTCGATGAACACCATGTGCAAATACCTCTTTTTTTCCCTATATTACTCTACCAATCTTCTCACCAGGTGGATTACCTTAGTCTTTGAGCAACCAGGCATAAAAGCAAATTGATTCTCTGAAATAGACATGACCCTCCTCAATCTCCGCCCAATCATCCTCTTCCAAATCTTCATAGTGTGACTCAAAAACTTAATACCCCTATAGTTGTTGTAACTCTGAATGTCACCCTTATTTTTATATAACAAAATCATCATACTCGATCTCCAAGCCACAGGCATTATTACAGTCTTGAAAATGGCATTGAATAAATCATTCAACCAGCTTAAACCTTTCCCACCAGCATACTTCCAAAAATCCACCAAAATCTCGGCAGGCCCCATTTCCCTACCCCTCCGCATCTATTGAATAGCCTCTGTGACCTCCTTAACCGTAAAACATCTACAGTAACAGCTCTCCTTCTAGTTCTCCAACTCTCCTAACACAATGGCTCTGTCCCCCTCCTTATTTAAAAGTCTATGAAAATACTCCTGTCATCTCTTCTTAATGTGAACATCCTCCACCAAAACTCTACCATCCTAATTAGTTAAATTATGACTCTGTTTCTCTCCTTGGTCTTTCACATTATCATTGATTACTTCTTTTTACACCTTCTGTGTAAACACATCAAAAGCATTAGCTACTGGAATATCCAGTTGACTGTCTAATTCCACCTCTTCTACAATATGGCTAAATTTGTCTCGTTTATACTTATTCCTCCTTGTTAACCATTGTTTCTTGAAATTTTTTCTACTTCTGTAATTATTTCTCACTACTTCTGACTTTTTCTTTTTTTCTCCTCTACTTGTGCATTTTCGTCTTCATTCTTTTCTCTCTTTTGCTTTTCTAGTAACTTCGGGTGTATATTCCAACATGAATTTCATCATGAACTTGAAAATAGAATTCTTTGTAAAACTCCGGTTTATAATCATGATGAGTATTAATCCACTTAGATTTAATCTGTCCATTCACATCATCTTTCTCATTTATCCTCACTTTTTCTGGTTATTTAGAAATAAGATCTACTTCTACCTTATCTCTAGAGCAGCTAGGTCTAGTTTGATTCTTGGTTGCCATGTCCACTGTTAATGGCTTCCCTATTTCTAAAGCAATTGAAAAAAGTGCTTTCTTTGTAAAAAAAAAAAATAAGAGGAAGATCTGGCATTGAAATCCATGCAATTTCCAAAGTTGTTTCCACATTCAGCTCAAACCATGGATCCCATTTAAGGGTTGTCATCTACCAATACATCTCATTCTCTTTCATATAATATGTAGTTTTGATATTAAATTGACATAATCTTCTAGTATGCTCAATCGAATGAGAATGTGTCTTAAGTCTAACACACCAATGTTACATTTTCCCTTAATGCCACATTGAATAGGAATACACTTTCTCAACTCCACTATATCAGATTTGCCATAAGAAAATTTACCAATTACTGCATATTGTAAATTTTCTTGTAAAATTAGGCTTCGTACTTCAGATGATTTCCATGTTATACTCGTCTCCCCTTCAAGAATTACCACTGGTTTAGGAGGGATGCTTTCCTTATTACTTTCACCTTCTCTTGGATTCAATAGATTAGCATAGGTCACCTTGTTACTTGATACTCCTTTATTATCCTCACTACTAATGACATCTTTACCATTCTGATTATTTACCGGTGGGTCAACCCCACTGGAGGTGGTGTCCATGTCAGCTGAGATCTTATAGAAGGTTTTTTATATTAGGTTTAGGGTTTAGCTAGAGAGCATTTTTATTCCGACCTCTTCAGCTTTCCAAGTAGGCTAAATAAAATGTCTAGTCACATATTGATGGTGTATTAAACTATGGTATTGGTCTAGTGAACATGAATAGGGTGTGATATTGCTATAATGAATGAGAATATCTGATAAGTGGTTGGTAAAGGCATTTTTGGCCATGTATTGAGTCAAAATGAATATGAATGCTTGGTAAATGGTTTGTAAGAACCATGTTAATCATGTGATGGATTAATTTATGACTTTAGATAGTGCGATGGCCTAATAAGTATAAATGGTTGATAAATGGTATTGTAATGGTATTGTTAGCCATGTAATTAGTTAAATTATGACCATGTTGGTTGATGGCTAAGAAAGGGTTTCTTTTCCCTAAACATGAACTTGAATTGTGTGTGGAACTAAAGTATGGCATAGAAAGGCTAATGAAGCTTAAATGGCTTATAAGGGTCTTGATGATTATAATTTGAATTGAATGATGATTTGAATGAAGGCATTGGACTAATAAAATAGTTAATTAATGAATACTCCCATGAAGACCTTATGGTCCCATATGGTGTTAATGTGGGTAAATGGTTCGAGACCTTAAATGTGAAATAGATTGAATGGATGTTAATGTATGAACAAAAAAGTGGTTAAGAGTTCAAATGTCCTCTAATAATGGCAACGAAATGTCTTTTTGGTTGGAGTCCCTCACCCAATAAAATGTCTTGTGGTTGGAGTCCCTTACCTAATGAAATGGCTTATGCTTGGAGTCCCTCGCCTACACAAAATGGCTTGTGGTTGGAGTCCCTCGCCCAATGAAATGCCTTGTGGTTGGAGTCCCTCGCCCAACAAAATAGATTGTGGTTGGAGTCCCTTGCCCAATGAAATAGCTTGTGGTTGGAGTCACTCGCCTAATGAAATGGCTTGTGGTTGGAGTACCTCGCCTTGGTTGAATTGGTTGAGTTGTTTTGAGGTTCAGATCCCCTTGACTAATGTAACAAAGAAGTTTAAGGTTCTAAAATTGGTAAGGTAAAAGGTTGAAAGTTCTTTACTCTATGTCTCATCAATGAATGCTTTAAGAATGAATGTTATGACCCTTTCCATAACTTGGTATGCTATATATAAACATATGTAAGTGTATCTTTATATATGTCTATGTTAATGGAAATGTGATTTCATATGGCGATTTAATTTGGATTGAACTAATGAGCTATTTTATCTTTATCCTCAATATACATGTTAGCACTCCAACCACTAACCGTCTTTGGATGCTATGTCCCAACGTGATATAGGTTCTGGAGCTTCTTATTCTTTTTCTATGTAGTGACCAAGTGTTTGGCAGGATTGTGTTTTGACATTGAAGTAGTGAGATTCCATTCTCTGGAAGGCATGCATTTTTGTTTTTCACTTTAAGCCATAGACTAGTATAGACTTGGTATTTGGCTATTACCGGGGGCATATCCCGACATATTATTTCCATCGGTTTGTTAAAGGCTTTGTGAATAGCTGTGGACTTCGGTATATTGGCTAGATTGTTTTCATTAACGAAATGCTACATATTTTTATATATTGACTACTAACTTTATTTTCTGCTACTTTGATATTTGGTCAGAGTTCATTCGAAACTTATGAATTGAATTGAGGGTTAGGTTGAGTTGACGAGGTGATATCTGATCCAAGTTGGGCTTGGGAATCCCACACAATATGGCTCAGTTTCAGGGCATGTCACTACCACAACCTTAACAAAACCACTGGAAAAGATACTAACCAATTCCCTTATTGATCCAATATTTGACAATCTTGCAGGGAAGGAATGTTATTGTTCTTTAGATAGGTATTCGGGCTACAATTGGATAGCTATTATACCTAAAGATCGGGAGAAAATGGCATTCAAATATCCTTATGGTACTTATACCTTCAAGTGCATACCTTATGGGTTATGCAATGCACCCGCCATTTTCCAACATTTTATGATGGCAATCTTCTATGATATGGTGGAAGACTTTGTTAAGGAATTTATGGATGATTTTTTAATATTTGGTAACTTTTTTAAAGTATGTCTTCAGAAACTTAATAGGGTGCTTGCATGGTGTGAAGAGACAAATCTAGCACTAAATTGGGAGAAGTGCCACTTTTTGGCCAGAGAAGGCATTGTCCTTGGACATAAAGGATCATGAAAAGACTTAGAAGTTGGTTATTCCATGATTAAGGTTATAGAAAATCTAACATCGTGTTTGTAAAGGGTGTTCGCAGTTTTCTTAGGCATGCTAGGATTGTAGGTAGTTTATTAAGGATTTCTTCAGGATTTTGACGCCCATGTGCAAACTCCTTGTGAAAGAGCTAAAATTTCAATTTTATGATGAATGTGTGAAAGCCTTTGAGTCTTTAAATAGAAATTTGATTGAAGCACCTATATTTATTGCTCCCGATGGGGGTTTTGATTTGTATTGATATGTAACGCCAGTGATGTGGCTGTGGGAGCCATGTTAGGGTAGTAAAAAAGAAGTTTTTTCATTCAATTTATTATGTAAAGAAAACTCTACATGCAACTCAATAAAATTACATGATTACAAAGATGGAGATGTTGGCTTTGGTACATACATTTGATAAGTTAAACTATTTGGTACTTGTTCAGTAAAAAGAATGTTAAACCTTAGATCATTAGATGGATTTTGTGGTTACAAGAATTTAATTTTGAGTTTAAAGATCAAAAAGGATCAAAAAACCAAGTAAGGGATCATCTATCCAGGTTAGTGAGTTGGTCTCATGTTCCAGAAGATGGTAAAATTTGAGAAGAGCTTCCTTATGAATAACTCATGGCAGTTAGCATCACAAAGCTACTTTGGTATATGGATATCATGTACTTGATAGTGAGTGGAGTGTATCCACCTAAAACCACGAGTCAATAAGAAAGAAGATTTACTATGAGTCCGACTATACACTAAAAGAGCCTTACTTGTTTAGACATGGCCCGAAGCGAGTAATAATAAGATGTATTCCAGAATGTAAAAAAAAAAAGTTTTGAAGAGTTTCCATTCGTCTCCTTATAGAAGCCATCACGATGGTGAACGTACAGCTCATAAAGTGCTAAGTCTGGGTTTTTTTGGCCTACCTTATTCAAGGATGTTGCCATGTTTGCAAAAGGGTGAGAACATTGTCAGCACATAGGTATGATCTCTAGCAGGCATGAGATGCCTTTGAAAAATATTTTGAAAGTGGAAATCTTTGATGTGTGGGGAATAGACTTTACGGGCCTTTTTCCTCCTTTATAAAGAAACATGCATATTTTAGTTACAGTGGATTATGTTTCTAAGCAGGAGGAAGTAGAAGCATTCCCCACCAATGACTCTAAAGTAATGGTTAAATTCATCATGAAGTAGATATTCACAAGGTTTGGGACACTGAAAGCTATTGGTTTGGGAATTCGTAGGCTAAGTATGGGGTAAGACATGAGGTTGCCTCATCCTATCATCCCGAAACTAGTGGCCAAGTGGAGGTCTTAAATTGCAAAATTAAGTAGATATTATAGAAAATGGCGAATGTACAAAATAAATACTGGGAATAAAGCTTGATGATGTATTGTGGGTATATACAACAATGTACAAGACTCATATTGGGACATCACCTTATAGGTTAGTATTTGTGAAGACACGTCATTTGCCGATTGAGTTACAACATCAAGCTTATTTAGTGTTAAGAAAGTTGAACCTTGATACTGAGTTAGAGCTCTAGAAGAGAATGTTACAATTGCATTGACTTGAGAAATTCAAATTACATGTCTATTAGAATGCAAAGTTATACAAGGATAAGACCAAAAGGTGTTATGACAAACATATTTTAGCTCACACATTTGAGCCCCGATAGAAGGTATTGGTGTTTAATTCTAAGTTGAGGTTGTTTCTTGTTAGCCCAAGTACAAGAGGTATGGAAATTTTGAAGTGGGGAAGATGAGCGCAGATGGGATTGTTGAACTAATTGACAAAGATAAAGGAAAGACATTCTTAGTAAATGCCCAAAGAGTTAAATACTATTGGGGTAAAGAAGAGGATCGAAAAAGGATGTCTGTGGAATTATCTGACGAGTGACTATGATTTGGTTCATGTCGTGATGTTAAACCAGGCACTACATTGGTGGTAACCCAGACATGTAATGTAATAGCATAGGAGTTTCATTCAAAAAAATAAAAATACAAAAAGACGAGTTGTAACGCCCTGAATCTGGTACCCAGAACGCCACACGATACTCATGACCCCAAAGGACCACGAGCTAACCCATAACTGATATCTGTAACTGAACACTACATGATGTACTGCATAAATGCGAAAATAAAAGGCTGAAGGGCCATAAGGTTAAAATATCTGATAAAATATAACATTTGACTAATATGGTATCACGATATCAAAACTAAAATAACTATCTGAACATGCTAGTCTGAAACACTAAACTGTCTGAATAAGGAGTTGATGGGACATGTCCCCAACTAACTCCAACTGCTGAAATAAATGAAGTACTGAAAGAATAAAATAGTCAAATAATAATATCCTCGAATGATGAGGACTCACTGCTAGTCTGCCTGCTGAATGGCTGATCTACAAAGGATACACTGGAGCTCATGCTTCTAAACCTATGGTATAAAACACCATAGTGCAAAAGAAAAGTATGCGGCAGTACGTGAGAATGTACTAGTACGCAAGTGAGGTAAGCTGAATGCAAAGGGTCATAAGCATGAACTATAATTGACTGACATGAACATGAACATGACTGCGTGAGAATACATACATGAATACGTAACTGTAAATAAGATTGTGATAATACTGACTACTTAGTCTAAATACTGATAACATGAGTTTTGTATAACTGATATATTGTTAACTGAGTGACTGTGTCTGACAGTCCTGATTCTGAAGGAACTAGCTGAGTTTCGTCCTGATCTGAATGATTGTATCTGACAATCCTGAATTTGAAGAACTATCAAAGTTCTTTTATTGAGACTAAGACTGAGACTGTGGGAACTAAGACTGAGACTGTGGGAAGCAGTTATCTAACCGACATGCCCCTTTTTTGTATAGAGTTGGGCTCCAATCTATAACCCCAATTGGAAAGGTGGCAATACCGCACCACTGGTAAAGACAAGCTGTGAGTGAGCCTCATCTGGCAGTGTCCCCAAAGAAGAAATGGCGGAACCCTCAAATGGCAGTGTTAATCCACCTCATCAACCCTCAACTGTCAGTATTGATATCTCAACCTATGTTGGCTACATAGTTCTGGAACACAAGGATTTCTTCTAAGGGTAACACCCTCAATAGTCAGTGTGTGCCCTCATCCTTAGGTTCACTCGGTGCTGAATCTTACTCCCAACTGAATAGACACTGAACTAATTATACTGAGATAAACTGGACTGAGTTCACTGAGTTTTGTGGACTGACGAAATGTTACTGAATTCTATTAACAGACTAAGTTCATGAGATTTCTAAGTTTTCCTAAGTCATGTAACTGACTAAATTCTACTGATCATGGCACAACTATATTATAATGAAAATGACACTGGGTCTAGGCACACAGCTAAATTATCGGGTATTAAATACCCCCAGGACTCGATAGCATAAAAGAAAATCATGGCACAAGTTCAAAAACACAACAATGGCTATACATATATCCATAATTCATTGACAAAGACATTTCATCAAACACTTGACATGCATTAACTTGTACATGAATGGGGATTTCATACTATCATACTATAATGGCATTTTTTCCTTCACATAGGCATTTAATCAAACACATGAGGAGCATACTTTGGTTATACCATCATCAACGCATCTAATTATCATGGTTGCATAAATAAATTTGCAATTTGAAGGGTTTATCATTAATATTATACAAATCATCACATACTAGGATCAATCATTGGAACATGTAATTTAAAACATGAATAAAAACCCAACAATAACATCGACATGATTTCAATTCAACTAAATCATGAACATTCATAAGTACACAATCTTTGGAATTTGAAAAGAGATTCTTGAGCTTCATGAGTGAAAGGGACCCATGAATCAACACTTGACATACCTTGATTGTGATTTTCTTGAAGTTCTTTGTTTCTTGAAGAAGGTTTGGAATCTTATTCTTGGGGATTGATTTTTGAGAGAAACCCTAATTTGGTGTTGTAGATGAATAATGAAGTTATGAGCTCTAGTCTGGTAAAATTAGGTGTTAAAAGGGGTGGAAAAGACCCAAACACCCTTATAAAAATGTCTTTAAATTATTAAACGGGATCTGCGATGGCTTGGGCGACAGTCCATCGCTAGCTTGATGGCCCGTCGACCTTCCTGTCGTACTAGGCCAGAATATAATCTTTCTGCCTTGGTTGCGATGGTTTAGGCGACGGTCCGTTGCTAGATCGATGGTCTGTCAGCCATTCTGTCACACCTAGTCAGAAGGTTGACTCACTGCTTCTGCTGCCACGGTTTGGGCGATGGCCCGTCGCTGGATCGATGGTTCGTCGGCCCTTTCCATCGCACCTGGGAGGTTCAGACTGCTTTTTGTATTTCGACCATAACTTTCTACCCCGATACTGGATTTAGGCGAATTTGGTAACGATGGAAAGCTTATTCAATTTCCCACACAACAAAAAGTCAAAATCTTGAAAATTCCACATGTATAAAAGTGGATTCATCCTTTAAAGCAAGTCATTATCATTTTTGGGACGATTTTTATGCTAGGTAGAAGTACGAGGTATTACAATATCTCTTCGTTGGGAATATTCATCCTCGAATGAGACTTATTTAGATGGGAGAATCGATAAGCTGAAGTACATACTGAACATGAACAACTGAAACATGACTACATAACTGACATTACTGAGATTCATGCTGATTATGCATATCTGATGCATGATTTTATGACTGACCTGATACATGAATACATGATCGAGAGTACTGATAAGCTGATCACGCATATCTAATGCATGAATACATGACTGAACTAACTCATGAATATGCGACTGAACATGTAAGGGTAAAGATACCAAGTTTGAAAGGAAAATTGAGCCTAGTTTGTAACTGAAATTTGAACCATAAGCTGAATGAACTTAAGAAAAGCTATTACCTTAGGCTGAGTCTAAATTAGTCAAGAAGAGATGAGGATACTTGGTCCGCATATATGCTTCTTCTTCCCAAGTAGCTCCCTAACAAACTGATTCCGCCAAAGAACTTTGACTAGAGGGACTTCTTTGTTCCTCAGTCTGCGAATCTGATAGTCAAGGATTTCGATTGGGATTTCCTTATAAGAGAGACTGTTCTAAATTTCTATGCCCTCAACAGGGACTACGACTGTTGGGTCACCTATACACTTCTTAAGCAAGGAGACATGAAAATTTGGATGCACTGAAGCTAGATCTGAAGGCAACTCGATCTCATAAGCTACTTTGCCGAAGCGAGTGAGAATTTTGAAAGGACCTACATATCAAGGATTGAGCTTTCCCTTCTTGTTGAACCTCTTCACTCCCTTCATGGGAGAGATTTTCAAATAAATATGATCACCAATCTCAAACTCGATATCTTTCCTGCACACATTTGCATACGATTTTTGTCAGCTCTGAGCTATCTTAAGCCTTTCTCTGATCAAGTAACTTTCTCTAAGGTATCGAATACCAAGTCAGGCCCTATCACAGTGGCCTCACCGACTTTGAACCAACCTATTTGTGATCTGTATCTCCTACCATAGAGATCTTCGAATAGATCTATTTGAATACTAAAATGATAGTTGTTGTTGTATGCAAACTCAATCAAAGGCAAGTGGTCGTCCCAAATACCCTTAAAATCAATTGTACACACCCTTAGCATATCTTCCAAGGTTTGAATGGTCCTTTCTGCTTAACCATCTATCTGAGGATGAAAGATTATACTAAAATGAACTCGGGTACTAAGACCCTTTTGGAATGCTTTCCAAAAATGAGAGGTGAACTGGTACCTCTATCTGAGACAATAGACAACGGAACACCATGAAATCTAACCAACTCCCTGATATAGAGTTTGGTGTAATCCTCAGTTGAATAGGAGGTATAGACCGGAAGAAAATGAGCTGATTTGGTTATCCTATCTACAATGACCCAAACTAAATCATGCTGATGATGAGTATAAGGAAAACCCATCTCGAAGTCTATGTTCACTTCTTTCCACTTCCAAGTAGGACTATTGAATTCCTGCATGGACCCACTAGGCTTCTGATGCTCAACCTTAACCAGCTGACATGTAAAGCACTTAGCCATAAACTCTGCAATATCTCTTTTCATCCCACTCCACCAATAGATTTCTCGTAAATCACGATACATCTTAGTGGCCCCTGGATAAGTCAAGTGACGTGCACCATGCGCTTCTGTAAGAATTCATTGCCTCAAGTCATATACACCTGGCACACACAAATGATCCTAACAATGCAATACACCATCTCCTCCTTGGGAGAAAACCTCAACCTTCTGATCCTTGACTAAATCTTTTAACTTGACTAGACTGGGATCTTTATCTTGTTTTTCCTTAACTTCAGAAACTAGAAATGATTCGGAGCTACTTTGAACCCATATATTACCCTCGGCTGAATCGACTAAGCGGACACCTAGTCTGGCAAGCTAATGAACTTTCTGAGCAAGCTTTTTCTTACTGTCTTCAATATGAACAACACTACCCATAGACAGTCTACTGAGAGCGTTGGACACTACATTGGCCTTGCCCGGATGACAAAGGACACTCATTTCATAATCTTTGAAGAGCTCTAGCCATCTTCTCTGATGGATATTAAGATCTTTCTGAGAGAAAACATGCTGAAGACTCTTATAATCTGTGAACACATCTACGTGAACCCCATACAAGTAGTGCCTCCAAATCTTTAAGGAAAAAACTACGGCTGCTAACTCAAGATAATGAGTAGGATAATTCTTCTCATGAGGTTAAAGTTGTCTGGAGGCGTAGGCTATGACCTTACAATGCTGCATGAGGACACAACCCAAACCTACTCTGGATGCATCACAGTACACCACAAACCCATTTGAACCATCTGGAAGAGCCAAAACTGAAGCTGTGGTGAGTTGAGTCTTCAACTCCTGAAAACTCTTCTCACAAGGATCTGACCACTAAAACTTGACTTTCTTCTGAGTCTATCTGGACATAGGGGATGCAATAGAAGAAAATCCCTCAACAAACCATCTGTAATAGCTAGCCAAACCTAAGAAACTCATAATATCTAAGAGAGAGATAGGGCGAGGCCAGTTTCTTACTGGTTCAGTCTTTTGAGGATCAACTCTAATGCCATCACCGAAAATGATATAACTAAGAAATGCTACTGACCTTAGCCAAAACTCGCACTTACTGAATTTGGCAAATAACTGATGACTTCTGAGAGTCTGAAGTACGATTCTGAGATGGTCTATATGATCACGCTCACTGCGGGAATAAACAAGAATGTCATCTATGAAGTGTAACACCCCGTATTCAAGTACGTGTATTGGCATATTCAAGTACGGGCATTGGTCTTATTTATATGGAATTAATTTTTTTATTTTATTTATATCAAAATTTATCCGTCGATGGTTCCATGCAAAGGTTATAGAATAAGATTTCCAACGATATAAATATTTCCAAAAATGGATAGGTTTCGGATATAATCGAGAACGTTCGAAACTATAAAACGGTGGCCGGGATATTTGGGAATAGTAAATGTGCAGGAAAATTTCCTGCACACAAACTACTGAGGTCAACCGAATTTTTGGGTCAACTTCAAATGATCATAACTCCCTTAATATAATAAACTGGGAGATATACGACCTATGAAAAGAAATATCATTGAGTCTTCTTTCCACTGCAATTGGTTTCATCCAAATCCAACATCTGAGTAAGGAGTTATACTCGTTTTACTTCAGCCTATCAAAACAGATTTTTAGGGTCAACTTCAAACGACCATAACTCCTTGTACAGGACTAACTGGGTGGCCTACTTTATATGAAATGAAAGCCCTTTGAATTATCCTTCCAACGATACCTATTTTACCCAAATTAGATATCAGAGCAAAGAGTTATGATCGATCTACTTTAGCTTACCAAAATAGTTCACCAAAGGACAGATTTGACATTATTTAAATTTTAAAGGCATTTTGGTCATTTTCTATTATATTATGGACGGGAAATATGTGTATATATACATTTATATGAGTTCAAAAACTCATTTTCATCATCAATCATTGAGAAAGAACAAACCCTAGCCATTGACCTTTAAATTACTTTTGATTCAACCGTAGAAATTCTAAAGTAACCCGATAACTGCGTTTGTCATCTCGAGAGCTTCGAACGGCACCTATTATTTGTGCAAACAGGATTGCATAATCAAGAGGTGAATTCTAAGATATGAATATTTTTTGCCTTTGTTCTTTTCCATATGTATATGTGTGATAGAGGATTATATGTAATGGTTATTATTGAAAGGTGATGAAAATAGGGTTATGGACTATTTTGCATGGTTTGGTTGTATTGAATTGTGGAAGTTGGATATGGTAATTGAGTTATGGAAGGTGTATATGGTGATATACTATTGAATTGATGATTATTTGTCTATGGCTCAATTTGGTTTAATGGATTGGTTGGAAGGATAAATGAATCCAAACTTGATATTG